>OX637405.1:18371088-19603088 GCA_951799425.1 Ilex aquifolium
ACATATTGATCTCTCTTCCTTTCACTTTTAAAAAAGGTCAGAGAACAAATGCACACATTGACACACGTCATCACCCAGCGTTACACCTAAAAATGTGTTGCCAACCACCTCAGCGACACAAAGAAACATGCGCAATGACACTATGGTTGAAATTGTGTAATTGAGTCCAAATTGGTGGTTGAATTTGTGATGACAGTGAATGCAAGGGTCTAGTGCGATAGTGGATTCACATGTGTGTGGGACTGTGAGGGTTGAGTACGGAGAGCTGAGTAAAGTGTCCAAGGGCTCGGAGGCTGTGTGGAGGTATTTGGTGTGACACAAGAGTTTAATTTGTAAGGGCAGTTGTGGATTGGTGAAAGAAGTCGAGTCAGAATGGGTGTTCGGACGAATTAGGGTTTTTTTCGTCCCAAACAATTAGGGGGTCCAGACCGAGAGTGCTTGATTTAATTGGAAGACTTAGAAGGGTCATAGGGTGAATTTTGTAGGCTAGAGTTTAATTAAATAATGTATATTAAGTTTTTTTTTTTTTTTTTTAAAAATGGAAACTTCAAAATTTGAGATAATTACAAAACTGGCCCTCCAAGCCTCACGTGGAGAAAGTAGGAGGTGGTAAATATGTGGAGTTTAAGAGAGAAATAACATAGTGTAGAGAGAGAAAGTGGAAGTTTTAGGTTTGAGCTAAAGGAAGGGTCAAGGTGATAGGCAAACGGGAAATTTTTCCTTTCAACACCACAAATCTTTGGGTAAGTTGGATTTTGATTTAGTGTTTTTGTATGGTTTCGAATTTCAGTTAAAAGTGTGTGGTGGGTTTGGTTTTTACAAACATGTTTTATATTTATCTTGCAACTCTTTCAAATTAAACCTTATAGTTTTGTTCTTGGATGGTTTTTTAGTATTTAAGAAGTGATTTGAGGTCGTGGTCTATGGAGGTGGAACTGAAGTTGGGCTAGGGTTTGTATTCTTGAATTTTGATTCTTTGAAAAACTTGTTTAAGCTTGGTATGGGGGCACGGGTCTAGCTAATTTGGGGTCAAGGATTCAAAATATGGCCTTAGAATTGCATTTTGAGGTCATTTGTGTTGGTGAAATTGGCATTTAAAGGTCTGGTCCATACCTTGAAGTCAAATTTTGGTCCTACTTTGATCATAATTTGGTGGAGTTTGAGGGGAGTGGTTTGTGAGGTGTTAAACTAGGTTGTGTGGAGGTTATTTGGGCTTTGAAATGAGGGGAAAAGGTGGATTAGAGATGAGAACAGAGGGTGTAGTGGTAGGGGCAGGCTAAAAATTTGGTAATTAGGGCCACAAGTCAAATAGAGCAAGGAAAAAGAAGGAAAAGAGAGGGGGGAGGGAGTAGATGTGACACCCCTAAAATCGAGGGTCCTTTGTCAACCCGTTGATCACCCATCAACTTGCGAAAATATCTGTGAATGTCGCATAACCCGTTACCACGGCACAAACAATAAAAAGTTTGGACATAGTCTCCCTTGTACCGGGAACTCCCAAATGCATGACCTGTACATTTAAACCACATGACCCATCCGAGGTCTAATATACATCAATTTAAACTCAATTATTGTCCATTTATGTTATTAGAACAAAAGGGCTCAAGGCCCGAAAGCGTAGGAAGTCATTCTTAAAATTTCAGATTTTTGGAAAACCTTCCGGAAGGTTTTCATCGACCTTTCGGAAGGTTTTGCCTGTTTTCCTACGATTCCTTCCTCTTTCAATTCCAATCCATTCCAAATCAATCCAACACATGTATAATGAAGTTTTTCATAATAAACATGGTCCATACAAGTTCTATTACATCATATCCATACAATTACATGTTCAAAACGAATTACATCAAAGTTTTTTACAAAACACGGTTTAAAAGCCACAAGTCGGCCTTTCTTCTTCATAGAGGGCCCGAATGAGAGCCGTCCATCGGCGTAAACCCCGCACCTGAAATGTTATCTCATAAAGGGTGAGCCACGCTCAATAGGATATCTCCTAAAGAGGCTACTCCCCAACCTAAGTGCATATGAAATGTTCACATGCAACATTCAACAAGCAACAACCATCCCAAACAAGAATATGCAATTCAATATTGGAATTTTACCATGCCATGCCATGAAATGAGATGAGACTCACTCATGCACTTTAACCCAAGCCCTCTCCGGCTCCCACAACACAATGCATATGCCATGTGTATAAAACTGGGCATTCCAAGCCCCGCCAGTGATGTTGCACATCCAATGACATTTAAAAATCTCCGGGTCTTCCTTGGGGTGGGTATTTATGGACTTATACCAAGGGTTACCCAACCCACACGAAATTCATGGACTTACACCAAGGGTTCCGGATACACCCACACATTTTATGGACTAAACCAAGGGAGTGCATATCCCAAGTAACTGGGTCTTGCACCCGAGGGATCGTCTAGCCCTTCTTGCTAACCCCGACCCAATTTTCAATGCAAACCATGCGACTCAGTCGAACCATCGGGCCGACCATCCCGAGCCCACGCATCATCCACCAAGAATGGTGTTTGATCAAACCATGCACACACATACCCACACTCAAGCCTCATGCCCATGAATGCGATGCCTCCGTACAAATGCAATGAAATGTCCAATTGCAAAATCAATATCATACCCATATGTAATGAATGTCATATGAACTACTTCAACACATTCTATGGCCAATTATATCAAAAGCATATAATTTCCATAAATCATAACAATATCAATATATCAACATCCTTGCCACCACAATGCCCAAGCATGTTGATTGGTTGAAAACGTTGTTGTATCCTAACCTCGTAACATCACCCTCACCCTCAATGTGTGTATGTGGCTTATAGTGATGGGGGAGTGTCACTCTCCCTCCGGATAATGCAAGAGATATAGGAGCAACAACAAATGTGATGTGAATGGAAATGTGATGAACAAAATAGATGGAATGAGATGCGGTGTGCACAAAAATGCTCCCCAATCGAAAGGAGTCTTTTGTGGTCGTGTGTTTTACTTGGAAAATATTCCAAGGTCGTCTCCTCAGGGAAGGAAAGGGAGTTTTGTGAAAGTGATTTTGCAAAAGTGAAAAGAAAGTGTAAAATCTTGTATTTGTGTTTTGGTGAGTTTTGTTCAAAATGAAAATGCAAGAAAGCAAGTGTTGGCTAATCCAAAGGGTTCATTCCAATGGGAATACCAAATCAACTCAAAGCCTTCCTCCGATTGAGCATGAATGAACGATTGATTCGGGGGAAGCTAGGGACGAGATTGGTGAGTATCTAAGCATAAACCGTGACTAGGCCTACGGAATATCAAAGGCTCACCAACTCATCCACTCTCAACCCCGTCAAACCGAACCATTTGACTCTAAAGGGAGGAATGAAGAAGAGTTGAAAATGGTATCCCCAAGAGAGGTCTCCCTTGGATTACCCAACTTAAATCTAACTACTCATTCATAAAAGAAAGCCAAGCATAATGTAAATAGACAAGTAAAGGAAAAGAAGATTAAAACTTAACTAGATGCAAGAAATCTTAAAGTAAGAAGAAGGAAATACAATACCCAATTTAAAGCATGAAAATGAAGAACTTGAAAGCATAACAATGGTGAAATGTAAAGTGCAAGGCTAAACTTGAAATGTACTTCTAATAAATGGCATTAAAGACAGTAAAGGAAGCTTACAATATCCTTACAAGAGGTTACAAGAGAAATGGATGGAAGAACATGTAAAAATCACAACTTTACTATTCATCTTCTTCCTCACTAAAACTACTCTAAGCTTAGGTAGCCAACCCTCTACAATGTGTGTGTAATGCTGAATATAATGGTGTGTGGGAGCCTTCCAATTTCGTGCATGAGGCTCCCCCTTAGCTGTGTGCAAAGCCTCCCCTCAAGAGGGGCTGAGTTGATGGGTCTTGACAGGCTAGCCTGCAACCCCCTATGGCAACCCACTTCTCTCTCCTCTTCATTCAATGCCAAGCCTCCAAAGTCTTCCATTTGTGTAAGGGAGGCATGGTTGTAGGGATAAAATGTCAGGCTAGGCGTGGGAGAAGTGTAGGTGGGACCCCCAAGCAAGTGGAGCAAGAAAGAAGTCGTTCTGGGCACTTCTGGGCAATCAGCTACCGGTAGCTCGTGTGTTACTACCGGTAGTCATGACTCCAGTAGCCATCGGCTACCGGTAGTAATGCGGTATCTGGCTTCGCTGGACCAGTTTTGGTAGAATCGGCATAACTTTTGATCCAACCGTTGGATTGGGCTGAAATTTTGACACAAAATAAAAGACACCCATATCTACAACTTTCATGTTTTTCACTTTTTCAAATTCTGAGTATATCATGGTCCAAATGGAGTAATTCCGAGGCAGTGCTTCCAATTATTGCTGCAGCTGGTGCCCTTGTTCCCAAGCACCAATGCCTTCTTGATTTCTTCACTTTTAAGCCTCCAATTCTTCATGTATTGTGTCCATGCCTTCACCACACATCCATCAAGGTTGCAATGTCCTAAAATCAAACATTTAAGCTATAAAAGGTTGCAACATCAAAATATCAACATTATAGTTCAAAACGGTTAACTTCTAAGCACTTATATGCAAAAGTTGAGTTAAAATGCATGTAATGAGCCCTTCAAATATGCAATATTATGTGCTCATCACATGTTATCACATAATCATGCACTTAACACACTTAATTCTTTAAGGCATAATGTAAACACATAACATGCCCACGTATCAAAACTTCCAAGAAATCACAAGTTAGAAATTTCTAACTACCAATTCAAGCTAAAATAGATTTCTACTCATTTTCGATACTCATTTCATCACAATAATCATAATAGGCAAGTGTTAATAATTTCTAACAACCTACCCATTCCATACATTCACCCTAGGTTGGAAATAAACCTAATTAGGGAGAAAACCCTACCTTTTAAAGAGTAAAGAACAACCGTAGGAAGCTCCAAGAACCCGCTTCTAGCCCAAAGCCCTAGCTTCCAAAAATTCCGTTCCTTGAACTTCGGTAAAACCCGCGCTTTTTGGTATAGCCGCGTAGCCCTCGATTAGAGGAACAACTTTTCCTCTTGGCTCACATTAATTTGAGCACCCAATCTCCGTAGATCGTAGAGAGAAGGTGGAGAGCTTTCCCTTTTTCCCTCTCTTCCTCCCCAGCGTTGAAGACCAGTTGAGTTGTGGGGGAGAAATCAGATTTTTCCCCCTATTTATACCCTTTAAATGCTTCGCCCCGAAACAATTAAATTTTACCCTGGTTCAAGTTCAAAATATTTTTATTTTTAACTAGCTTTAAATTTTTTTATCCAAATTTTGAAATTTTATTTAAAATTTCATTTTTGGGTCACCCGAGACCCGACCGTCTCGTAAAACGCGAAAAATCCAACTATCTCAGAATTCGCTGAAAATTGACAGGGTTGCTAGATTTCGTGAGATGAATCCAACGGTGAGGTCCGTTTCATCATCCGAGCTCTAGAAAAATTTAGGTTTGTAACTCGTACCGTAGTAGCAAATTATCGTTTTGCCCTTCTTCATAAAATGTTCAAATTTACCCGGGTTTTACATTCTTCCCCCTTAAAAGAATTTCGTCCCCGAAATTCACACACACATGCACATTCAACCACATACATATGCTATGGTCATATAACATAAATGACTAGTAGAATTGTACCTCCTTCCTCAAACAAGAACGGATAACTGGTACGTACGGTGTCCTCACTCTCCCATGTCGCCTCCTCCACACCTCGGTGCTGCCATAACACCTTCACCAGCCTCACGGTCTTGCCTCGCAAAACTTGCTCTCGGCTATCTATGATACGCACTGGTCCCTCCTCAAAAGTCTCATCCGCATCAACAACCAATTCACCCCAATCCATCACATGCGTCGGATCTGGAGTATACTTCCGGAGCATAGAGACATGGAATACCACGTGAACACCCGATAGATTTGGCAGCAACGCCAACCAATAAACAACTGTGCCAACCCTCTCAAGTACCTCGAAGGGCCCGATAAAGCTCGGCGACAACTTCCCCTGCTTTCCAAATCTGACCACTCCTCTCTTAGGCGTCACCTTTAAGAAGATATGATCACCAACCTCAAAGTCTAGAGGTCGTCGCCGTCTGTCAGCATAGCTCTTCTGCCAGCTCTGAGCCGTGAGAAGACGCTTCCGTATCAAATCCACCTTCTCCGAGGTGTCTCTGACCAATTCTGGACCCGTAGAGGGTCTCTCTCCAACCTCCGTCCAATAAATCGGAGAACGACACAGCCTCCCATAAAGCGCCTCATAGAGTGTCATCTGTATGATCGCCTGATAACTGTTGTTGTAAGCGAACTCCACTAAGTGTAAATGTTCTTCTCAGCTACCCTTGAGATCTAGGACGCATGCTCGTAGCGTGTCCTCTAATGTCTGGATGGTCCTCTCCAACTGACCGTCCGTCTAGGGATGAAAAGTTATGCTCATCATCAACTGCGTCCCCATGGCCTGCTGGACACTCTCCTAAAAATGGGCCGTAAACCTGGGATCCCGATCCGATACTATAGATACGGGCACCCCATGCAACCGGACAATCTCCCGTATATACAATCTGTAGAATTCCTCTAATGTGAAGGTCATCAGTACCGCCAAAAAGTTTGCCGACTTCGTAAGCCGATCCACTATCACTCATACCGCGTCATGTCCCCACGATGTCCGTGGCAAGTGGGTCACAAAATCCATCGTGACGTGCTCCCACTTCCACTCAGCCACCTCCAAAGGCTGGAGCAACCCTGCCGGTCTCTGGTGCTCAGCCTTGACCTGCTGACACGTGAGACATCGACTAACGAAATCTCCGACGTGCTTCTTCATCCCACTCCAGTAGTACTGGCAACGAAGATCATGGTACATCTTCGTGCCACCTGGATGCACAGCAAAACGAGAACAATGGAACTCCCTAAGGATCTCCTCTCTCAGATCTACAGACTGGGGAACCACAACCTTTCCCCTGAACCAAAGACTACCATCCGTGTGGATGGCCCAGCCCTCGTCACCTATGTCTGCCTGTACTCGGTCCCTGATGGACAACATCTCTGTGTCCTGCCCCTAGGACTCAATCACACTGCTCAGTAGGGAAGGCGTAGCCACCAAACTCCCCAAAGTGCCATGAGCCTGACTCATATAATGTAGCCCGAACTATCCCACAGTCTCGAGCATTTGCCATTCTTGGGAAGCCACACTAGTCATGACTCCCCGTGACTTCCGGCTGAGTGCATTAGCCACCACGTTTACCTTATCGGGATGGTAACGCAAAGTGAAGGCGTAATCCTCCAAGTACTCCATCCATCTGTGTTGCCTCATGTTGAGGTCCTGCTGTGTAAAGATGTACTTCAGACTTATGTGGTCTGAAAACACCTCGAACTGCTCACCATACAAGTAGTGGCACCAAGCCTTCAAGATACAGACAATGGCCGCCAACTCCAAATCGTGTGTAGGGTAATTTTGCTCGTGGTTCTTTAACTCCTGAGAACCATAAGCCACCACCCTCCTGCACTGCATCAAAACGCATCTGATTCCGTCCTTGGAGGCATCACAATACACCGTGTACCTCTGTCCTCTCTCCAAGACTATCAAAATAGGAGCTGAGGTAAGCCTCCCCTTCAACTCCTGGAATGCTCTCTCACACGAGTCATTCCACTCAAACTTGACCTCCTTCCGGGTCAATCTAGTCATAGGTGCAGCCAGTAAGGAAAAATCTTCAATGAACCTCCTATAACACCCCGCCAATCCCAAGAAACTACGTATCTCGAAGACTGACTTTGGCCTCTCCCAACTCATAACTGTTTCAACCTTCTCCGGGTCAACAGACACACCCGAAGCCGACACCACGTGTCCCAAGAATTCACCTCTGTAAGCGAAAATTCACACTTGCTGAACTTGGCGTATAACTGATGGTCCCTCAAGGTCTGGAGAACGACTCTAAAGTGACCCTCATGATCCCCATCTGACTTGGAGTAGATCAAGATGTCATCAACAAAAACCACGACGAAATGATCTAGATAGGATTGAAACACCCTGTGCATGAGATCCATGAATGCCGTCGGGGCATTCGTCAATCCGAAGGGCATCATAGTGAACTTGAAATGCCCATACTGCGTTCTAAATGCCGTCTTAGGGGTATCTGCCTCTCTAATCCTCAACTGATGGTATCCCGTGTAGAGATCTATCTTGGAGTAGACCTGCGCTCCTCTCAGCTGGTCAAACAAATCGTCAATCCTCAGCAAAGGGTACCTATTATTGATAGTGACCCGGTTCAACTGCCGATAGTCTATACACAAATGAAGGGTCTTATCCTTCTTCTTGGCAAACAATACCGGTGCGCCCCAGGGTGAAGTGCTCGGTCTAATAAAGCCCTTGTCCAACAATTCCTGTAATTGGATCTTGAGTTCTTGCAACTCTTTTGGCGCCATCCTATGTGGGGTCATAGAAATGGGCGATGTACCGGGGTGCAATTCAATGGTAGAGTCGACATCCCTATGAGGAGGTAATCCCGGTAGTTCGTCCAGAAAAACATCCTCATACTCACAAACCACCCGAGGTAGACCCAACTCCTGTCTCGCCTCGTCCTCTAGGGTAAGGCTTGCTAGCCAACCCATCAACTGCCCATGCCATCTTGAGTCGTACACAGCTTGGGGTAAAGTATTGTGCTTTTCCCCTTGGAACTTGAAACAAACACCATCCGGCGTATAAACAGTGACCCTCTTCTGATCACAATCAATGACAACACGGTGTGCCGTCAACCAGTCCATCCCAAGGATGACATCAAACTCTGACATATTCATGACCCTAAGGTCCATAGTGAGTAGAATTCCCGAGATCTCTAACTCACAACCCCGACATATCTGATCAACACTCACCCTAGCTCCTAGGGGAGAACTCACATGCAATGGCTCCTCCAAGGTCTCAACCTCTAAGCCCAATTTTCTCACGCAAGATGCAGAAATGAATGAATGAGATGCACCAGAATCAAATAATAATCTTGCCCATAAGTGAGAGAGGAGAAATGTACCCTGAATAACTGACTGGTCCGTTGGCTCAGTCTGAGGTGTGATGGCGTAGACACGCCCTTGGGTCCCCGAAGTCCCGACCTGTGAGCCCTGTCCTCGGCCTCGACCCATGCCCTGGCCCATCTGGCCTGATTGCAGAATCCCTGCTCGTGAAGTAGTAGGGGCCTGAGTGGCACCCTAGAACTGATACTAACTTCCCTGGCCCGTGGTGGGGTAGGGAGGAACCAAGTATGTATGTGGCTACCCCACTGATGACTGGGACTGAGATGTCTCATAGCTCTGGGATCCCTGACTCTAAGGACAATCCAGAATTATATGACCCGGCTGGTGGCATAAGTAGCAAGTCTTCTGACCTGCCTGGTAGGTGGTCCTGAAGTTTCCCCCGCCTTGGGAGGATAGACCTTGGCCCTGGCCTTGATGGTCGTAGCCCTGTCCTTGAGGTCCCTGCGGAGTAGAAGTCATTTGCTTCTTCCCCAAACTAGAAGAAGAGGATTGACCCTCCTTCTTCTTGTTCTTAGCACCCGACTCCCGGATGCTCCTTGCGTCGTCCACTTCCCTCTCAATGGCCATTGCTGTCTCGACCATCGAGTCCAAGTCTTGTAGGCGGTGGCCCACAATCTTTCCCTGGATGGATAACTTCAACCCATCCTCAAACCTCCTCACTTTGGCCATGTCCGTTGCCACGTAATCATCGGTGAAATGTGGTAGCTCCGTGAACTTAGCCACGTATTCCATCACCGTCATTGTCCCTTGCTTTAAATCCAAGAACTCCCTGGCCTTCACCTGTTGAACAGCCGCTGGAAAGTACTTGCCCATAAAGAGCTCCCGGAACTCTCCCCATGTCATTGCCTCTAAGTTCTTTGAGTCCTTTGCCTAATCCCACCACAATTAGGCTTCTCCTTCTAGCTGGAATGCAGCTAGCCTTATCTTAGTAGCATCGGAGGTGATCTCCATAGCCTTTAACATCTTTTCGACTTGCCGAAACCAATGGTCAGCCATCATCGGATTCGCCCCTCCCTTAAAAATCGGAGGCTTATGTGCCTTGAACCTTTGGAGGTTACTTGAGCCTCCTTGCCCCATATTTGTACTAGCCTGTGCAATGGTGGCTGCCATCGTGTCAATAGCCTCCATGAAGGCTTGTTGGTCAAAAGCCGGTAGTGGTTGGTTGTTGTTCCGCCCACCGCCTCGGCCACGTCCTCTCCCTCTATTTGCCATCTACACACATGTCAAATAGCAATAGAGTACTAACTTAGTATCCCAAAGTAGGGATTAGGTTCAACTTTTAAGATTTCTCTCTTTGTCTCACTGGTAGAGCATGTGCCATAACTAGTAGACATTTTTACCCTATACCATCCCGTTCATTCTTTTTCCAACCCCCAAGGTTATGTTCTCCAACCCTAGTGCGTCTTTTCCACATACATCTTACCATGCATATAATCCACATAATATATAGCACATAACATGTAGCATGTAAAACACATAACATGAAATGCACAATGAATGAAATGGTCTAGACCCATGCCCCATCAAGCCCTAGGTCAATCGTATACCTAAGCCCTGATACCAAGCTGTGACACCCCTAAAACCGAGTGTCCTTTGTCAACCCGTTGATCACCCATCAACCTGCGAAAATATCTGTGAATGCCGCATAACCCGTCACCACGACACAAACAATAAAAAGTTTGGACAGAGTCTCCCTTGTACCGAGAACTCCCAAACGCATGACCTGTGTATATTTAAACCACATGACCCATCCAATGTCCAATATACATCAATTTAAACTCAATTATTGTCCATTTATGTTATTAGAATAAAAGGGCTCAAGGCCCGGAAGCGTAGGAAGTCATTCTTAAAATTTCAGATTTTTGGAAAACCTGCCAGAAGGTTTTCATCAACCTTTCGGAAGGTTTTTCCTGCTGGAAAAGTTCTTCCGGAAGGTTTTGTCTACTGAAAAAGTTCTTCCGGAAGGTTTTCATCGACCTTCCGGAAGGTTTTGCCTATTGGAAAAGTTCTTCCGGAAGGTTTTCATCGACCTTCCAGAAGGTCTTGCCTGTTTTCCTACAATTCCTTCCACTTTCAATTCCAATCCATTCCAAATCAATCCAACACATGTACAATGAAGTTTTTCATATAAAACATGGTCCATACAAGTTCTATTATATCATATTCGTACAATTACATGTTCAAAACGAATTACATCAAAGTTTTTTACAAAACACGGTTTAAAAGCCACAAGTCGGCATTTCTTCTTCATTGAGGGCCCGAATGAGAGCCGTCCATCGGCGTAAACCCCGCACCTAAAATGTTGTCTCATAAAGGGTGAGCCACGCTCAATAGGATATCTCCTAAAGAGGCTACTCCCCAACCTAAGTGCATATGAAATGTTCACATGCAACATTCAACAAGCAACAACCATCCCAAACAAGAATATGCAATTCAATGTTGGAATTTTACCATGCCATGCCATGAAATGAGATGAGACTCGCTCATGCACTTTAATCCGAGCCCTCTCCGGCTCCCACAACACAATGCATATGCCATGTATATAAAACTGGGCATTCCAAGCCCCATCAGTGATGTTGCACATCCAATGACATTTAAAAATCTCCAGGTCTTTCTTGGGGTGGGTATTTATGGACTTACACCAAGAGTTACCCAACCCATACGGAATTCATGGACTTACACCAAGGGTTTCGGATACACCCACACATTTTTTGGACTAAACCAAAGGAGTGCATATCCCAAGTAACCGGGTCTTGCACCAGAGGGATCGTCTAGCCCTTCTTGCTAAACTCGGCCCAATTTTCAATGCAAACCATGCGACTCAGTCGAACCATCGGCCCGACCATCTCGAGCCCACGCATCATCCACCAAGAATGGTGTTTGATCAAACCATGCACATGATTAGCACTCAAAAGTAGCATATTGTTACACTCTTTTTGGACTAATTATACTTTGATTGAGTTTAAATGATGATATTTTAGGTTCTAAAGTGAAGGGAAGTCCAAAGGCATCCAAGAAGTACATCTGAGGGTAACAAGCAGCTCCTTAAGGACATAAACTGGAAAAAAACGTCACCCAACGTTCGAATGTCCAGTGGAACCCTATTGTCCAGTGAAACCCTAATGAAGACCGGTGGATGAAGACCGGTGGATGAAGACCGGTAGATGAAGACTGGTAGTTGGTTCAACAGTGGAACCCTATTGTCCAATGAAACCCTAATGAAGACCGGTGGATGAAGACCGGTGGATGAAGACCGGTAGATGAAGACCGGTAGTTGGTTCAATATTTTGGCCTATAAATAGACCCATTGTTGGAACATTTTAAAAAAAAAAAGAAAAAAGGGAATTTAGAGAGCAAAATTTCTTTCATCTTTTGTAGCTTCCATTTCAATTCATGTATTGAAGATTTTATGCTTATGTTCTTATGGTAAGAGTTCTTTCTTCTAATTGTCATTTCTTTATAGCTTTTATATTTACTTGCTTGTATAAATATAATGGAAGGCTGAGCCTCCTCTTCTAATTGTCATTTCTTTATAGCTTTTATATTTACTTGCTTGTATAACCATAATGGAAGGCTGAGCCTCCTCTTCTAATTGTTACTTGTATTTGCGTACATCAAGAGATATAGCTTATCCTTCGGTTGTGGTGGAAACCCTCCAAGGATAACTAGCTTTCTTCTATTTTATTGTTCATGCATTTTACTTCCATTGCTTGAGCATCCTTCTTCTTAGAGGAGTGAAACTCTCCCACCTTTTTAGTGCTTTACCAAAGCCGGGAAGGGTGGAACGTGATTCACTCGTTCTCTGTCGAAGAACGACTCCTTGTTTAGCTATTTTACTTTAAAGCATTTCACTTCTAGTGCTTGAGCATTTTACTTTGTAACACCTTTGCTTATGGGGATGAGTACCATTCATCATTCTAGCTTTACCATAGCTATGAAGGGTGAGTAGTCCTCATTCACTCTTTGGGAAGGGATGATAGATATGTAAAAGATTAATCCGGACATTATGTTTGTGTATCACCTTTATGCTTAAATGTTCTATACTCCACTTGATTTTTGGGTGATTGAATGCACCTAGCAAAGTAAGGGTACTTTGTATAATCAACGGATCTTTCTATGATAAATGGATGACTCCTACATGGAAAGACCCATTGATTCAAGGCAAGTACCCTAACTAACTCTTCATGACAAACTTTCAATGTCCACCATTATTGAACTTCATTCCTATCTTCCGATTAATTTGCCGTTGACACGGGAGTTAATTGAGTTATAAAGCACAAACATAATGCACCGAACAATCAACTACATATTCTGATTCCCGAACCAAAGAGTGTTTGTTACATTTAATCATCTTATATTTTGTCTAGAAAAATACCCATTGGAAAGAATCTTACATTCTATCCAAAACTTTCCACAACTTCAAAATCATAATATTTCCAGTTACAAGTCTTTCTCACTATTTACTTCAAAGAACACCAACCATAGTTCCCTGAGGATTCGACTCTGGACTCAAACCGGATTATTACTACAACTTGACCGCCTGCACTTGGGTGTACACATTTCGGATCAAGTCAAGTTTTTGGCGCCGTTGCCGGGGAATCATAAAAGGTGCTCTTTTTAGAAAAAGGTGAAAAAAAAAAAAAAAAAAACCTCTCTTTTTGTATATATTTTTGCCTTATTGTGAATAATTTTATTTTTTTATGACTGACACCAATCGCCTCTATCAAAATTTGCCTGCTGAATCTTCTGGGTCTGTAAATCAACTTGAACCACCTTCACCCAAATCAGAAGCCGATTCTTGTAACTTCAATATGGCAAATATTGATAGGCAGGGTGAAGATCATGTGAGAGAGGGGGAAGTACCCAACATTCGAACATTGCGGGATTACTTACATCCCACAAGGAATAGTGTCCCCTCTTGTTTTGTTTTTCCGGAGAATGCGTCCCACTTCACTGTGAAGACGGGGACAGTTCAATTACTCCCTCAATTCCATGGATTTGAATCTGAAAATCCATATCTGCACATAAAAGATTTTGAGGAGGTATGTGGAACTTTTCAAGACAATTCTGAACTAGCCAAAATGAAACTTTTCCCTTTTTCTTTAAAGGACAAAGCCAAACAATGGTTAAATTCTTTAAAAGCTCTTTCAATCCCTAGTTGGCAGACTCTACAGAATGAATTTTTCAGAAAATTCTTTCCTCTGCACCGCACTAATGCACTCAAAAGACAAATCATGAATTTTTCGGTCAAAGAAGGGGAAACTTTTTATCAAAGCTGGGAGAGATTCAAAGATCTTCTCCAATCTTGTCCACACCATGCTTTTGAAAATTGGACTTTGGCAGGTTTTTTCTATGATTCCTTGCCCACTAGGTTACGACAGTTTGTCGAAATGATGGCTCAAGGAGAGTTCATGGGAAAAAGTCCGGAGGAGGCATTCAATTTTTTTGATACCATATCTGACAGTTCTCAAATGTGGGACTCAGCCTCTCCTACCACTGTAGAAGCCAAACCACCTACTTTCCAAGGGGGTAAGTATGTCTTGAGAGAAGATGATGATCTTAGAGCAAAAATGTCCACTTTGTCTCGAAAGCTTGAAGCTTTAGAGATGAAAAAGGTCCATCAAGTTGATGTTGTCTCTCCCACAGAACAAGTGTGTGGGATTTGTGCGCTAACAGGGCATCCTACTGGGGAATGCCCGACCATTCCGGCATTCAAAGAAGTTTTGTTGGAACAAACAAATGCCATTTCCAATTTCAACAAGCTTTACTCCAACCCATACTCTGAAACATACAATCCAGGGTGGCGGAACCACCCAAATTTCAGTTGGAGAAACACACAACCAACCCCCATGAATCAGCAACAAAGTCCACAACAACCACCTCAAGGACCTCCACAATATCCTCATCAACAAGGGCCACCACAACCACCTCAAGGGCCACCACATCCACCTCAAGTACCTCCACAATATCCTCCATATCAACCACCGCACAAAAGGAGCCTTGAAGATACATTGAATCAATTCATGCAAACCCAAATGGGCTATAACAATAGTTCTACTCAGGCTTTTATTGATTTCAAGGCCCAGACCACACAATCTTTTGAGGATCTCAAAGGCCACATTCAAAAGCTGACCCAGTCCATGAGCACACATGAAAAGGGAAAATTTCCTGCCCAACCAAAGCCTCCACAAGGCTAATTTCAGGTGGGAAATCCGTCAACTATGGAAACTCCACAAGACCAAGCCAAAACTGTCACCACATTGAGAAGTGGCAAAAAGATTGACAAGTCCATCAGAAACATGCTGATTCCAGACCCAAAACCAGACTCAATTCCAGCCAACCCATTAAGTGAGCCAGAACTTGCAACAAAAAATGACTGTGATCCCATGATTGAACAAGAACCAGAGCCATCAAGGGAAGAAGAACCCTCGTGTTCTATTCCTGCTCCTTTCCCTCATAGACTCAAGAGCATACAGAAAGCAAACAATCAGTCTGAAATTTACGAGCTTTTCAAGCAAGTAAAAATCAACATCCCACTTCTGGATGCAATCCAACAGGTTCCAGCTTATGCCAAGTTTCTAAAAGACTTGTGCACAGTCAAAAGAAGCCAAAATGTTCAAAAAAGAGCCTTCCTCACAGAGCAAGCCAGTGCCCTACTTCAACACAAAATCCCTCCAAAGTACGAAGATCCAGGGTGCCCCACTGTGTCATGTGTCATTGGAAATTTCAAAATTGAGCAAGCATTGTTAGACCTTGGAGCTAGTGTCAACTTGCTTCCTTTCTCTGTCTACCAGCAGTTGGGTTTAGGTGAACTCAAACCCACTTGCATCACACTCCAATTGGCAGATAGATCTGTAAAAATTCCTAGGGGTATTGTTGAAGATGTACTTGTCCAAGTGGATAATTTTGTCTTCCCTGTAGACTTCATTGTTCTAGATACTCATCCAGAAGTTCATTCAGAAACTCCAATTCCTGTCATTCTTGGTCGACCTTTTCTAGCAACCTCCAATGCACTAATCAATTGCAGGAATGGTATTATGAAATTGACTTTTGGGAATATGACTTTCGAAATGAACGTCTTTGACATTGCAAAACACCCAAGAGAGTACGAGGAGGTAGGAGAAATAAATTCCATTGAGTCATTGATACAAGCACATCTGAATGACTCATTCTGTGAGGATCTTAGTGAATCAACTTTGTCAAAATCTGACTCATCTGACTCTCTGGAACAAAACTCCATTGAGTGCCCTACCTTCAATGTGGGGACACGGGCTCCTAAATTTGAAGAAATTTCATCAAGTGGTACAAAACCACTATCTTCAAGTGACAGGCCACCAAAGCCTGAACTGAAACCGCTCCCATCTGATCTTAAGTATGCATTTTTAGGTGAGGATAAATCTTACCCAGTGGTAATTTCTTCAAAAATCACAGACTTGCAAGAAGCTCAATTAATTGAAGTTCTTAAAAGTCATAAAAGCACCATTGGGTGGACCATCGCTGATTTGAAAGGTATAAGCCCGTTAATTTGTAATCATGCCATATACCTTGAAGAGGACTCAAAACCCTCTCGTCAAATGCAGCGACGATTGAATCCTCACATGAAAGAGGTTGTGAGACTGGAAGTGCTCAAACTCCTGGATGCAGGGATAATTTTTCCTATCTCCGATAGCAAATGGGTTAGTCCAACCCAAGTTGTACCAAAGAAATCTGGAGTCACAGTAGTAAAAAATGATGCAAATGAACTCGTGCCAACACGAGTCGTCACAGGATGGTGAATGTGCATTGACTATCGAAAACTCAATCTGGTGACTAGAAAATACCATTTTCCTCTTCCCTTCCTTGACCAAGTCCTCGAGAGAATAGCAGGCCATGAATTTTACTGTTTCCTGGATGGGTATTCCGGATACAATCAAATTGAGATAGCTCTGAATGACCAAGAAAAGACCACATTCACATGTCCATTTGGCACCTTTGCATTCAAAAGGATGCCATTCGGACTTTGTAACGCTCCTGCAACATTTCAAAGATGTATGCTGAGCTTGTTCAGTGACATGGTCGAAACATTTTTGGAAATCTTCATGGATGATTTCTCGGTATATGGTGACTCATTTGATTTGTGTCTAGCTAACCTAGAAAAAGTTTTGATGAGATGCAAAGAGGCAAATCTGGTGCTTAACTGGGAGAAATGTCATTTCATGGTGAATCAAGGCATTGTCTTGGGTCACATTGTGTCGTCTGAAGGCATGAAAGTTGATAAAGCAAAAATTGATTTGATAGGAAATCTTCCTGCTCCTAGGGTTGTGAAAGATGTTCGATCATTCTTAGGTCATGCAGGATTCTACAGAAGGTTCATAAAAGACTTCAGCACCATAGCAAAACCTATGTGTCATCTTTTGAGTCAGGATGTCATTTTCGACTGGAATGAAGCGTGCCAAAAATCCTTTGACAAACTCAAAGGCATGTTAATTTCTGCCCCAATAATGCAACCTCCTGACTGGACTCTACCCTTTGAATTGATGTGTGATGCTAGTGACTATGCTGTAGGTGCTGTTTTGGGACAAAGAAAAGATAAGAAGCCACATGTGATTTACTATGCAAGTAAAACTTTAAATGATGCCCAAATGAATTACTCAACAACTGAAAAGGAATTACTTGATGTAGTATTTGCATTGGAAAAATTTCGATCTTATCTTGTTGGTTCTTCTGTTACTGTATTTACTGACCATGCAGCACTGAAATTTTTGCTTACAAAAAAAGATGCCAAACCAAGGCTCTTGAGATTGATCCTCTTGCTCCAAGAATTTGACTTAGTCATTAAGGACAAAAAGGGTGTGGAAAATGTGGTGGCAGATCATCTGTCGAGATTAACTTATGAATTTCATGAGGATGGACTGCCAATCAATGAAAAATTCCCCGATGAACAACTATTCAGGATTGATGAGACCCCATGGTACGCTGATATTGCTAATTTCCTTGCTACCGGAACACTTCCTCCATTTTTCACTCCCATGGATAAAAAGAAGTTTTTGAGGGAGGTCCGCAATTTCTTTTGGGAAGATCCCTACGTATTCAAGTACTGTAAGGATCAGATCATAAGACGTTGCATCCCCGCTCAGGAAAGTAGACAGGTAATAACATTTTGTCATTCAGAAGCATGCGGTGGTCATTTTTCATCTCGAAAAACCGCTGCAAAAATCTTGCAGTGTGGATTTTACTGGCCCACACTTTTCAAAGATGTCCATGTTTTTTGCGTAACTTGCGATAGATGTCAAAGGTTGGGAAACATTTCAAAAAGAAACATGATGCCCTTAAACCCAATTTTGGTGATCGAAATTTTTGACTATTGGGGCATCGATTTTATGGGACCATTTCCCCCCTCCTTTGGCTATCTATACATTTTAGTAGCCGTAGACTATGTATCCAAATGGGTTGAAGCAATTCCATGCCGAAATAATGATCATCAAACGGTGATCAAGTTTTTAAAAGAAAATATTTTATCTCGGTTTGGAATTCCAAAATCCATTATAAGTGATGGGGGTGCTCATTTTTGTAATCGACCATTCTGGAATCTGATGAAAAAATACCTGATTTTTCATAAAGTAGCAACCCCTTATCATCCACAAACTAGTGGACAAGCCGAATTAGCTAATCGGGAGATAAAATTAATTTTGGAAAAAACAGTAAAACCGGATCGCAAAGATTGGTCATCAAGACTAACTGATGCACTCTGGGCTTACCGTACTGCTTTTAAAACCATTTTGGGTATGTCTCCATATCGATTAGTCTATGGAAAGTCTTGTCACCTACCAGTGGAATTGGAACATAGAGCCTACTGGGCCATTAAAGCAATGAACTTTGACATGGATAAGGCCGGACTGTCACGGAAGCTTCAGATTAATGAATTGGAGGAATTGAGAAATGAAGCATATGAAAATGCTAAGATTGCAAAAACCAGGATGAAAATTTTTCATGACAAGAACATAGTGCGAAAATCTTTTGAACCTGATCAAAAGGTTCTACTTTTCAATTCGAGACTTCGCCTATTTCCTGGTAAGTTGAAATCAAGATGGACTGGACCATACATTGTTAAAAAGGTATTTGAACATGGGGCAGTGGAAGTGGAAAACCCATCAAACGGTAACATTTTTACCGTCAATGGTCAGCGATTAAAACCCTTTGTGGAGAATTTTGTCCAAAATGTGGAGACCATTTTTTTTATGGATCCAGAAAGTATCTCCGGAAATCACTCCGGAGATTACGCTTGCCGACACAAAAAAGGGTCGGGTCAGTCAGACACCCGACACGATGGACTGCCTTTATAAGGCCCCCATCGCTTTTTTTTTTCTTTTTTTTTCTTTTCCCCACCGCCTTTACTCTTTTCTTTTCTTTTTCTTCTTCTGCTTCTTCTCTTTTCTTCTTCTTCTCCACTGCATCCGGTCTTCTGTACCACGATCCAACCCATAACAGTACCATGTCTGCATTTTTCGATGACCCTATTCTCCTTCTCGTGATCTACATTTGTTTGTATTATCTACTTATGGCTGTTCTTCTTCGGGACGCACTGATGATCAAGGGTTTTTGTCCCAACGAAAACCCAGACCACCCCAAAGATGCTTAATCTCTATTTTTTTTCGGTATAGGTCATCGGCGATTGAACAGATCTCCACAGTTAACTGCGTATTCAAACTCTACAAACCGAAAAACTCGAAACATTGGGGACAATGTTCAGTCTAGGTTGGGGGGTGAGATTTACAGTTTACAGTAGTTGATCTACAGTTTACAGTAGTTGATCTGCGCAGGTTGAACCCGTAAAATTTTCAGTAAATTTTTTTTTTTTATTGTTGTATCTGTTCAGATTATGTACCTTGTATTAATGATAATATCTGTGGGTCAGTTTTGATCGTCTTTGTGACTGGAAGACGTAAAAGAACCAGATAGTGGGTCATAAAGTAGAAAACATGGATGGTAAACTTTTTTGGTTTAGTCTGGCAGTCCTTCGTACTTTTCCAACTGATGTACATACTATGATCATGAGAAAGGCGAGACCAATAAGAAAAAATGAGATCCGAGATGAACAAAAGAAACCCCTCTGTGGCCGAAGCACATTTGCCAAACGCTGGCGTTCGAAAAAACTAGGTGCTTGTAAAAAATGTGGCCGGATATTTCATGAGAAAAGATACAACAAATGTTCTGAACCAATTTCTGGTCGTGCACTCGATCGATTAGACTGGATAGTGAATGGGCAGAGTAAGGATTATCCTGACACGCCATCCTATTCCGGTACTGAGCTTAACCGTTTTGTGCGACAAGAAATCAACAGGGTTGTTGGTTGTCCGAACTACACAGATACGGAGGGGGAATCGGATTGACCTCTGTGGAAAAGTGTACTGAGGTTGGGAATGAAAGCTGAAGGTCCGAGTCTGTAAAAAAAAAAAAATTATTATTTTATTTTATTTTATTTTATTTTTTATGTTCTGTACAAACTCTTTTGACTAAAATGAAAACATGGGCAGAGTAAGTAACGTCCCGAACTACCAACTAACAGTGTAGGTAGGGATTTGTTCTGAGACGCCATGACTTTTGGCTTAAGATTGTTTATTTTGATTCCTTTTAGTATGCATAATGTAGTGTAGAAAAAAAATTTTAATTTTTGATTCGACGTTCGAACGTTACAACACGTTTGAACGTTTTTGCTAAAATCCTTCTACAATAGTGTACAGTTGCTTTTATTTATTAATGTTATTTTTAATGCATGTCACTTTCTTTTGTTGTATAGTTTTGTTGTTTCTAGTTTCAGATATCGGTGCATAAGCTCAAGTGCGAGGTGTTCTCTTACCCTACTCATTTTTTTTACTGTGCGTCATTAATTATCATATATTTTTGTTGCATTGAGTACAATGCATGAACCAAGTTAGGGGGTGAGGTTGCATTATTTGTGGGAATATTCTGCATGGATATCCACTCTGCCGACACTGCGCACCATTACTATGCACCATTATTGCGCCTGCTGCCATGATTTGCGCCTGCCGACACTGCCGAAAGTAAAGTTAGAAAAAAAAAAAAAGGGGGTCGAGTCATTGGGGCGCCTTTATTAGGCCTCCCACCTTTTCTTTTTTTCTCCACATCTACCGGTGTTGGCTCCCCACTCCTTCTTCCCTTTTTCTTCTTTTATTCTTCTTTTCTTTTTCTTCTTCTTCGTTGTTTTTTTTTTTGTAAACACAACCCACCCCCTGCAAATCCATGGTTGTAGGACCTGACGACCCAGTCCTTTGTTTAGTAATTTGTGTTATATGTTTGTATTTGTTCATAGGTGTTCTTCTTCTTTTTGCATTCAAGATTAAGGGTTTCCAGCCGCAACCAGATCCCCCCAGAAGATGATTAATTGGTTTGTGTTGTTTGTAGGTTTCGGCAGATGAACAGATCTGTACCTTACAACCTCATTTCCAAACGTCATACACTGGTAAATTCGAAACATTGGGGACAATGTTCAGTTTAGGTTGGGGGGTGGATCTACTTTCTCTAGTTTCGTATTTGTAATTTTAGTTTTAGATCTGAAAAAAAAAAAAAAAAATTATGTTTATTTTTATTCTGGATCGCGTTTTTTTTAGTATTTGTGCCTATATTTCATGATCACATCGGATGCAGCTTCAACTGTCTTTGTGACTGGCAGACGTTAAAGAACCAGATAGAGTGTCTTTAGTCTTAGCAAGCATGGATCCTAAACTTTTTTGGTTTAGTCTAGGAGTTCTACGCATTTTCCCATCTGATGTGCATGCTGTGATAATGAGAAAAGCAAGGGATGTGAGAAAAATTGAGATCCGAGAGAAACAACAACAACCATTGTGTGGCAGAAGCAATTTTGCTAAACGTCGTCGTTCCAAACGACTGGGTGCTTGTTACCATTGTGGCAGGATATTTCATATGAAAAAACATAATCAGTGTTCTGAACCAATTTCGGGTCGTGCAACCGATCGATTAAACTGGATAGTGTATGGGCAGAGTAAGGATTATCCTGACACGCCATCTTATGCCAGTCCGGGACTTACACGTTATGTGCGACAAGAAGTTGGAAGGGTCACTGATAATGACATAGATACAAGCGATGACTCGGATTAGATTTTTTTTTTTCTTTTCTTTCTTCTTCTTTTGACAAAGCTGTGGAAAAGTGTGTTTTGGGGATGGAGTTAATAATCCGAATTTTTGTAAAAAATGTACATATTAGATGTACCAAATCCTTTTTAGAAAAAAAAATGGGCCAAGTAAGGAATGTCCTAAAATGCCAACCTGTAGTGTGGGTAGGGACTTATCCTGAGACGCCATAGTTTTTCAAGTTTAATTGGTGCATCTAGTCTTTTTTCAATTTTCATAGATAAATGAGTATGTTTATAATTTTGAATTTTATTTCTTCTTCTTGTTTTAAAAAAAATAAAATATATTTACATACTCATTTATCCTTGAAATATGGTATGTTAATAATTTTGTTTTGCTCATTGGAGCTATATTTTGGATGGATTGAATCATAGTTTTGCTGTAAACACGCTTTTCTATGAATGAATGATTCAGTTTATCACTTTTATTCGTTTAGCATTTTTTAGTTGTTTGTTATCTGTTAAAATGCTTAAATAGGAGTAGCACTTCGATAAAGCATGCTAACAAGGGTGAAATAGATATGGATGCTAGGATTGTTTATAAAAATGACTTAGCACATGATCGGTTTATCACCTCAAATTGACAACTGGGACTGAAAACCTTAATTTCTGAAAAATGGTATTTTCCCTATGCTTAAATTAATGATTGTACATTAGTATTTAGTGTTTTTAAGATGCAAGTGATCAAACTTGAAAATAGAATTGCTATATAACCACCAATCCCTGGAACACCGACATAATCAGTGGAGATTACAAAGAAAACCATGGTGAGTTTCGAGCTTTGCGATGCTTTGTGAGAGGATACCAACGATTACTCAAAGTAAGCTCTTTCACTTCCAAGTCTCGTTCAATAATCTCATTAATCTTGCTTTGATTGAGGTAACTAAAGTGATCTGTTTGCATACCCCACAGGAAAATTTGCACACATACACAGATGCACGTACTTGAGAAAGGATCTTAGGCCATCTTTGAATCGACTTTGAGCTTAAGCTTTTTCTTTCAAAAGCATATCCCTAGTCAACCATATTTGAGCCTGTAAAAGAATAAATTCTCTTTCAAAAGCCCATATGTTGACCAAGCCACAAAAACAGAAATTTATCATACCTTGCTATCCGAATTCTTGCACCATCTTACAAAACAATGTGAAACGTAAAAAAAAAAAAAAAAAAAAAAAATTGCGACAACTCTTCAAGAAAGAAAAAAATCAAGGGCAGCCGAAAGAGAAGAAATACAATGAAACAGGGACTTGCCAAGAAAGTGAAAAATGGGAAAATGAAAGAAAGAAATCTCATTTCCAGGCAAAATGTCGAGAACCAAGAAAGAGGTGTGCTACAATGCATAAAAGGATAGTTTTTGAACACTATTGACGTCATTTCATTAGCCACTGACCTCTAGCCCCATTATAACCCGCATAAAGCCCTAGGTGATCTCAAGTATGTTGCTTATGTATGTTTACTACGAGTAAGGTATGTTAATTTGATGTGCTTTCTTTGCATCAATATCCTTTCATGAGATTATGCTAAAATTGACTATGTGTTTTCTCAAAACTTCTATTTTATTGATTGTGCATGTGGTTTTTCGACTGGCCATCTTCTGATCACATACCCTTTGAGAGGTAAGTCACTATAATCTGAGTGATTTGTTTTGCTGAGAGCATTCCAAGAGAGGTTTGTGAAATCAAAACTAGCCATGGACGGTGAAAAGAGGAATGATTGTTGTATACCAATTCTTGTTTCTAAGGATGATTATTCTCATGTTTAAAGACACCCAAATTCCAAATGAGACAAAGTGTTAATTTTTGCACAGTGTGAGTACCAATGGAAGGAAAGCTTGAGGAATAAGTCACAATTGAGAATCGGGGTGTCTTAACGACCATGATGCTAATTCTTTTAATTAGCAACCCCACATACATTTCTGTTCAAACTGAAGTTTGTGGGTAGCTTCACTGAAAACCCTCACGAGACAACACTCGTCCATTAGGGTAAACCTAGTGGTTTAACGGCATGTTGCATGTGCTAAATGCAACCGGATTACCTACGAAAAAGGCATTAGGAATAAATTTACATTTCATTACCATCTTATTGCTAGAGACCAGCAATGTTTAGATTGGGGGGTGTGATTAGCACTCAAAAGTAGCATATTGTTACACTCTTTTTGGACTAATTATACTTTGATTGAGTTTAAATGATGATATTTTAGGTTCTAAAGTGAAGGGAAGTCCAAAGGCATCCAAGAAGTACATCTGAGGGTAACAAGCAGCTCCTTAAGGACATAAACTGGAAAAAAACGTCACCCAACGTTCGAATGTCCAGTGGAACCCTATTGTCCAGTGAAACCCTAATGAAGACCGGTGGATGAAGACTGGTGGATGAAGACCGGTAGATGAAGACTGGTAGTTGGTTCAATATTTTGGAATGTCCAGTGGAACCCTATTGTCCAGTGAAACCCTAATGAAGACCGGTGGATGAAGACCGGTAGATGAAGACTGGTAGTTGGTTCAATATTTTGGCCTATAAATAGACCCATTGTTGGAACATTTTAAAAAAAAAAAGAAAAAAGGGAATTTAGAGAGCAAAATTTATTTCATCTTTTGTAGCTTCCATTTCAATTCATGTATTGAAGATTTTATGCTTATGTTCTTATGGTAAGAGTTCTTTCTTCTAATTGTCATTTCTTTATAGCTTTTATATTTACTTGCTTGTATAAATATAATGGAAGGCTGAGCCTCCTCTTCTAATTGTCATTTCTTTATAGCTTTTATATTTACTTGCTTGTATAACCATAATGGAAGGCTGAGCCTCCTCTTCTAATTGTTACTTGTATTTGCGTACATCAAGAGATATAGCTTATCCTTCGGTTGTGGTGGAAACCCTCCAAGGATAACTAGCTTTCTTCTATTTTATTGTTCATGCATTTTACTTCCATTGCTTGAGCATCCTTCTTCTTAGAGGAGTGAAACTATCCCACCTTTTTAGTGCTTTACCAAAGCCGGGAAGGGTGGAACGTGATTCACTCGTTCTCTGTCGAAGAACGACTCCTTGTTTAGCTATTTTACTTTAAAGCATTTCACTTCTAGTGCTTGAGCATTTTACTTTGTAACACCTTTGCTTATGGGGATGAGTACCATTCATCATTCTAGCTTTACCATAGCTATGAAGGGTGAGTAGTCCTCATTCACTCTTTGGGAAGGGATGATAGATATGTAAAAGATTAATCCGGACATTATGTTTGTGTATCACCTTTATGCTTAAATGTTCTATACTCCACTTGATTTTTGGGTGATTGAATGCACCTAGCAAAGTAAGGGTACTTTGTATAATCAACGGATCTTTCTATGATAAATGGATGACTCCTACATGGAAAGACCCATTGATTCAAGGCAAGTACCCTAACTAACTCTTCATGACAAACTTTCAATGTCCACCATTATTGAACTTCATTCCTATCTTCCGATTAATTTGCCGTTGACACGGGAGTTAATTGAGTTATAAAGCACAAACATAATGCACCGGACAATCAACTACATATTCTGATTCCCGAACCAAAGAGTGTTTGTTACATTTAATCATCTTATATTTTGTCTAGAAAAATACCCATTGGAAAGAATCTTACATTCTATCCAAAACTTTCCACAACTTCAAAATCATAATATTTCCAGTTACAAGTCTTTCTCACTATTTACTTCAAAGAACACCAACCATAGTTCCCTGAGGATTCGACTCTGGACTCAAACCGGATTATTACTACAACTTGACCGCCTGCACTTGGGTGTACACATTTCGGATCAAGTCAGCACACACGCACCCACACTCAAGCCTCATGCCCACGAATGCGATGTCTCCGTGTAAATGCAATGAAATGTCCAATTGCAAAATCAATATCATACCCATATGTAATGAATGTCATATGAACTACTTCAACACATTCTATGGCCAATTATATCAAAAGCATATAATTTTCATAAATCATTACAATGTCAATATATCAACAAACATATATCTACATCCTTGCCACCACAATGTCCAAGCATGTTATCACATAATTATACAATTAACACACTTAATTCTTCAAGGCATAATGTAAACACATAGCATGCCCACGTATCAAAACTTCCAAGAAATTACAAGCTAGAAATTTCTAACTACCAATTCAAGTTAAAATAGATTCCTACTCATTTTCAATACTCATTTCATCACAATAATCACAATAGGCAAGTGTTAATAATTTCTAAAAACCTACCCATTCCATACGTTCACCCTAGGTTGGAAATAAACCTAATTAGGGAGAAAACCCTACCTCTTGAAGCGTAAAGAACAACCGTATGAAGCTCCAAGAACCCGCTTCTAGCCCAAAGCCCTAGCTTTAAAAAATCATGTTCCTTGAACTTCAGTAAAACTCGCGCTTTTTGGTATAGCCGCGTAGCCCTTGACGAGAGGAACAACTTTTCCTCTTGGCTCACGTTGATTTGAGCACCCAATCTCCGTAGATCGTAGAGAGAAGGTGAAGAGCTTTCCCTTTTTCCCTCTCTTCCTCCCCAACGTTGAAGACCAGCTGAGTTGTGGGGGAGAAATCAGATTTTCCCCCCTATTTATACCCTTTAAATGCTTGGCCCATAACGCGCCACACGACCCTCTTTTTCCCGGTCCGTTTTCGCCTCGAAACGATTACATTTTGCCCTGGTTCAAGTTCAAAATATTTTTATTTTTAACTAGCTTTAAATTTTTTTATCCAAATTTCAAAATTTTATTTAAAATTTCATTTTTGGGTCACCCGAAACCCAACCATCTCGTAAAATGCGAAAAATTTGACTATCTCAGAATTCGCTGAAAATTGACAGGGTTGCTAGATTTCGCGAGACGAATCCAACGGGGAGGTCCGTTTATTCATCCGAGCTCTAGAAAAATTCAGGTTTATAACTCATACTGTAGTGGCAAATTACCGTTTTGCCCTTCTTCATAAAAGGTTCAAATTTACCCGGATTTTATAGTAGAGGGGGACCCTAGGCCACCCTGTTAGCGTGTGAGGGCGCATAGGGGATTTGGTGGACCCCTGGTTGGTCCCTATGGACTCCTAAGGTCCATACGAAGATGTCGGCTGTCTTCGTTTTGCGATATGAGTTTTCGGTGAAAACGAGGTGCGAAATGTTCGTCTTGCCCTCTGAGCTCGAGTCGGCCTATTTTTTGGGTGATTTTTATCAAACCAATTTCATATTCACTTTTAAATGGCTTAATTGAATATATTTATAAAATTTCAAGTACTTCTATTTTTGGCAGTTTTGGATCGATATACGCACTAGGGTAGTTTTTCTCAATTCGAGAACATTCAAGATTTTTCAAGCTTTATCTAAAATTATCAAATATGCTATTTATATTGCTTAAAATTTTATATGAACTATGATTAATTGGTACATACAACTTTGTTATTCCAAAATACAGTTAGGGTTTTGACGCCCGCTGTACGCGATTGTGCG
This sequence comes from Ilex aquifolium, assembly GCA_951799425.1. NCBI lineage: Eukaryota > Viridiplantae > Streptophyta > Magnoliopsida > Aquifoliales > Aquifoliaceae > Ilex > Ilex aquifolium. The sequence goes on from OX637405.1 coordinate 18,398,740, forward strand.
TATTGATCGTATGAATTGAAACTTTGGGATCCTTTCAATGAAATGTAAGTGTACACAAGATCGAGTGGTAGAGGGTTTACATTTCATTTTGAGACCGTAGAGGATTTCTTTGAGTTTGTAAATGCATGTGTGGCATAGTTGTTCTTCAAACTTGGGTTTTGAATTATAATTTCGGAACGTATCCTCCTTAAGGTGGAAGTCCCCTAAAAGGTTGGATCGTATGGTTCATATTGACCCTGAGTGGTCTGTAGGTTGATTGCACTCTTGTGTGGCACTTTATCCGAACTTCTGAACTCTCTTTTACGTTACTGTTTTTGCCTAACTACTACTATTTTTACATAAAATGACACTGTTATAGTTATATATTTACTTATGCCCAATCATGTTAAGATATCTATTTTCAAAATTGTGTGCTTTGGAATTGAGCTATCCTACTAAGCTGTTGATGCTCACCCCTAAGTTATTTCCCTTTTATAAGATTAGTCCAGTGGGTATGTGTTACTTTCACTCAAGGTATGATCGTTTGTAAAATCATGTAAATTGTAATAAGTTTTATGTACACGTGTGAAATATAATAAGCTCATGAATGTATAGTTCATTAGCCATGTATAATTATCTAAGTGAGGCTATACAAAAAGCTGACGGAGACATCTCAACTTTCATATGGATGATTAACCCATACGAGGACACGTTAGATGTTAGACACACAGTAATCTGCCAAGCCAAAGAAGAAAAGGATAAGTTGAGAATTGCTAAGATAGCGTGAGGAGGAACGAGATGCAGCCAAAAGATGTGGCCATGACAGGGACAATTATGAAGATGAACTATACCTCGCATAAAGAAGGCTAAAGAGGAGGGAAGGCAGCCAAGAAGACCTAGAACGCCTAAAATCTATACAGATAAAGGCTCGAAAGGATGATTGGAGGCATTGTATCACCAAAGATCTCGACCATAGGCTCAAACATCCTGAACATCAAACCTTTATGAACATATCTAGGAAAGCCATCAGGGATTACTTTGGAGGACTTAAGGCGTCCCCATTCACCTACAAGATTGAGAAAGTTTGATACCGAGGAAGTTCGTGATACCGCACTTCAAGCTCTATGACGGAAAATCAGACCCTTCAGTCCATTAAAAGTAGCTTATGGCCTGCACATAGAAAAATGAGGCCCTAATGTAAAGCATATTCCCTAGTAGCTTAAGGAAAATATCAATGAAGTGGTACGATTATCTCCCTTAGAATTTTGTTGATAGTTGGACACAGTTAGTCGAGCAGTTCACTACAAGTTTTATTACCAGTAGTCGACAACCAAAGGATATTGGAGTGCTATTATCCCTAAAGAATAAGAAAGGAGAACAATTACAAGAGGTCGCCCACTTATTGGGAAACTATGAATATAATGAAAAATTACAACTCAAAAATAGTTATCGCATTGTTCAAGCTTTACTTACTGAAGGAGAGCCCACTATTCCAATCGCTTTCAAGGTGACTTACTATCAATATAGAGGAACTAATGGTGCAAGTAGATAAGTACGCTAGGTAAAGGATGACTTGGGGAGTGATCTCCAAAAAGAACAATTGAGCAGAAAGCCAAGAGAAGCAAGATTAAGGTGATTCGGGAAGGAAGGGCAAGGAGAAGGTCTGATATCCATCCAAATCCTCGTTCTCTGGTATAAACACTATTTTTAAGAAACCAATCAATAAGATCTTGAATCACAAAGTTGGCTGGCACCCTAAAAAGAGAAACCCAAATGTAAATGCTCTTATCATCGAGACATTGGGCATATGACTGAAAATTTCTTCTTTGAAGCATCTTCTAGAGGAACTCATCTATGTTGATCGTCTTGGCCAGTTCATCAACGAAGCAAAGATAAAAGAGGAGGTCACCCAAAGAGAGAGAAGAATTACAGGTGTAATGGATGTGATTCATGGGACAACTAACCAGAATATGGCAACCAATAAAGCCACCCAATCATACATCCAAAAGGTTGCATAGGTCCAAGAAACATACCAAGTGGATGGAATTACCATGTGGGTCCTCAAGAAACCGTGAAATGAGCCGGTAGAAGGACTGTTAGTTTTTTTAAATGAGGGCTTTCTATAAATCCACCACCCACATAATGATGCTTTGATCAGAAGTCTTAGAATCATCAACTTTGGCGTGAGAAGGATTTTGATTGACCAAGGCAATTCATCAGAAGTAATGTACATTGGACTATTTAAGAAGCTCGGGTTGAGGGAAGAACACTTGTATCTTGTCTATGCCCCTCTATTATTATTTAGTGGCAAAATTGTAGTGCCAAAAGGGAAGGTGGTCCTACCAATCTGAGCCAGACCAGCCATGACCATAACTGAATTTTTTTGTCGTGGACACAGACTCAGCCTATAATGCCATCGTGCAGCACACTTGGCTCCATGAAATAAAAGTGGTCCCCTCTACCTATTACTAGATTTTGAGATTCCATCTGAAAAGAGAATTATAGATATTTGGAGGTACCAAGTGACTTTAAGAAGTTGTTTTAATCTGTTGCTGAAGGGGAAAAAACTATAAAAAAAGGACTTCGGGGATGCCGACTAGATCCCCGAGCCGACATTGAAATAGCAATCAAAGAATGAAAATTATGGCTTAGAGGATTCCTTGACAAGCTTGATCGAATGCGTTGTAGAGGATTTGGAAAAAATTTACATAGATCAAAGTGATCCCCAAAAACTTTTCTAGAGAGGTTCCTCAATATCCATACAAGAAAGGGTGACAATAGAAGGCCTCCTTCAGGAGAATATTTAGGTGTTTGCCTAGACAACCTATGAAATATCTGGCATCAATTTGGAAGTAATCTCCCATAGGTTACATGTTGACCCAAGATTTAAACTTGTGTGACAAAAGCAAAAAAGTGTTGACACCTTAGCATATGGAATCAATCAATGAAGAAGTTAGCAAACTATACGAGATATATTTTTATTAAATGGCTCTCGAACACTATGATGCCCCTAAATCCGGTGGTCCTTTCTCAACTCGTTGATCACCCATGAACTAGCAGAAGTACTTGTGAATGTCATATAACCCGACAACATGTCGTTACATCCCCTTCACCGGTATCCTAACCAAAATGGAATCCGAGAAGAGTCTCCTTTGCATAGAAGCACTACCAAACACATAACCTATTCACATATTAATCGTATGAACATTCCAAGGTCCAAAACCCATCAAGTAGGACTTAATATTTAATCAATTACATCATTCAAAATGAAATAGCTCAAAAGGTGAAGGACCGGCAAAGTTACATTCAAAATTTTAGTTTTTGTGAAGAGGTACCGGTACCTCGTGTAAGTGGTACCGGTACTTGAGCCTTCTACATTGGTATCGGTACCTGGGCCCATAGTTTGCGAGGTACCGATACCTGTGAGCATAGGCATCGGTACTGACTTGATCCGAAATGTGTACACCCAAGTGCAAGCGGTCAAGTTGTAGTTATAATCCGGTTAAGTCTGGAGTCGAATCCACAGGAAACTAATGTTGGTGTTTCGGGGTAAATAATGACAGAGACCAAAGTGACTGAAACCCTTGAGATTTGAAGTTGTGAAGTTTAAGGAATTTCCTGGACAGAATATAAGATTCTCTCCAAAGGGTTTTTCTAGACAAAATATAATATTCTCTCAAATGTAAAATTCACTGATTAACCATCAAAAGTGCTATTTTAATATAATTAATGATTGATTAAATGTGTTAAATTCCTTGATTTTATAGTTTGATACTTTTTCTAGCTGTTTGGTTTATTTTGCAGGTAAATTGGTTGATTTAAAGTAATAATGGATAATGCAAGTGAAGCAATCACTAGAGGAAGAATCATAACTAATAAGGATTGAAGAATCAAGAGTGAGATAGGAAGACTTGAAGATAAATCAGCAATTTAATATTTATAAGAGTCTAAGTGAGAAGAAAACTCATTTAAAGTTGGATTAGGAAAGTTTCCTAAAAGATAAGGATTTGACACATATTCAGTATTTTGGACATAACTTTTGACTCTGATATCGGATTTACCTGATTTTTGTGGGGTTGGAAAGAAGACTTCAAGGGCTACAGAAGTGTATTTCAAGAAATTTTTTTGAATCAGCCTCTAAATATGCGAAATCTAAGCTCGAAATTTGGACAGATTTTGTACATGCACCATAAAGATTTTATGCATGGGATTTGACCTTACAAGACTTCTTTTTAGAAAAGAATTCCTTCTAAGCTAGTCTTGTATCTTCTACCTGTACCTAAGATTTATTTTAGTATAAATAAAGGCTCTCTTCTATTGAGAGAAATAATTAGGAATTAGGATTAGGATTATTATTTTCTTCCCATCTTTTCTTTTTGTTCTAATTCTATGGCTTGCTAAAAGCCCAACTAGGGCTAGGGGAGGACCTCTAAATGAAGTATTGCAATGTTATTGACTTATGAGCTTAATGATATGTGATATTTTGTTAATTCAATTTTTGATTTCTTAGTAAAATTTTTGCTCTATAAAAATCATTGATTCATTATGTCATGTACCTTGATTGCTTGAATTTCCCTGCGAGTCAAATAACTGGTTATTCCATGCTTAAGTTGATTATCATTATTTCACAGAATAATATAATTGGATGATTATTCAGGTTCCTAAATAATCTTTTGATTATAAACAATGGTGTTCTCTTGGTTTTATTGCTAAACTTGGTGACTTGAATCAACCGACATTTGATTCTTGTCTAGGGCCAAGAACTAAGTCTTTAATCATTATTGTATGGATTTGAGAGGGAGTACCTGATGTTTTAATATTTTTCAATTATTGTATTAAAAATTAAATTTATTGTTTTCTAATTTCAAAATCTCTGCAACAATTATTTCAAAACAATTTTCTTTTATTTTTCTTTGTGTTCTAAGTTTTCACAATTCCCTGTGGTTCGACCTCGGATTCCCGAGTATTATATTACTTCGCTCAACCTGCGCTTGAGTTTACAATATTAAAGTTGAAGCAAGTTTTTCCGGTTTTTATATTATGCTTGAGAACTCAATTAACCCCTATGTCAATAGCAAGTTAATTAGAGGATAAAGATGAACTGTGAGAATTAAGAGCATGGTTCCGATGTCTTTTGTAGAGATTTACAAGAATTGTCTGTGCCGAGACTCAACCCGTCTACAAACAAGCAAGTAATTCTAGAAGTCATCCAACCATTGTGTTAATATTTCATTCTTAGTTGAAGCACAATAATGGTGAAGATTGAAATGTAGTCATGAAGATCTAGCTGGAGTACTTGCAAAGAACCAATGAATCCTCCTATGTCAAGAGTCATCTTGTCTTAGAAAGGACTCATGGTTGTACAAAGTACATTAGTTTTGCTAGATCCATTCAATCATTCAATAAGTAATCAACAGATAAAGCATTAAGCATAAATGAAATGCACAAAAATAACTTTCGAATGATTTATACATGTCCATCACCTCTTACTAAAGAGTGAATGAGAAAATACTCACTCTTCATGGCTTTGAGAAAGCTAGAAAAGTGAGTGATTCTCATCCCTCCAAGTAGAGGAGTTACAAGAGAAAATACACTACACTATGAGCCTATCTTCGACAAAGAATGAGTGAATCACTTTCCACCCTTCAAGGCTTTGGTAAAGCTAGAAAAGTGGAAGAGTTTCACTCCTCTAAGGGAAGAGAGAAGCTCTAATAATGGAAGTTAATGAAACTAATAATGAAATTAGAAGAAAACTAGTTACTTTTGGAGGGTTTCCTCCTCAACCAAAAGATGATCTATCTCCTTCTATCTCTCTCTCTCTCTATGTATGTCTATCAATCTATATATATCTATGCCTCTATATCTCTCCAAAGAGGACGTATTTATAGGCAAGGAGGAGGGGGTAAGGAAGAGTAAAAGAATAGTTCTAGGTGCACAATGTCCAAGTGAATGCCCCAAGATCCGGATGGAAAATCAACCACTCTACATTCTGTCTAGGGAATACGTTCGAACGTGAGATGGCATTCGAACGTTGACTTCTATCTGTTGTGATAGGCGTTCGAACGCTGACTGGAGTTTGAACGTGGTACTCAAGTGGCTTTTGTCACCCAAAGTAGATAGGAGTCATCAAACCATGTCTCATCACCCTGCCAATCCTCTGGAGGTCCTCAAATAATTCAAGATGGCGTTCAAACGTGGATTGGCGTTCAAACGTTGTACTCAAGTAGCTCTTGTTCTTCTATGAGAATAACTGCAACACGCCATATGTCATCATCCTAACACTCTTCCAAGGGCCCTCAATTATTTCAAGATGGGCGTTCGAATGTGAATTAGTTTTCGAACGTTGATGTCTTGCTTCCAACTTCTCCAATTTTCTTTCAGAACATGTGGGTGTTGCATGAAAGTTTGATGTTTATTGACTTTAGGCCCTTGTACAATCTTTTTCCTAAAATGTCATCATTAAAACTCTATCAAAGTATAATTAGTCTTATAAAAGCATATTAAGATGCTAATTTTAACTACTAATCACACCTCCCAACCTAAATATTGCTAGTCCCTAGTAATACAACAACGATTGAATGAAAAATTATTTACAATGCCATTTTCGTAGGTCATCCGGTTGCATTTATCATATGCAACAAGCCGTTAAACCCCTAAGTTTCCCCTAACAGACGAGTGTTGTCTCGTGAGGCTTTTCAATGAAACTACCCATAAACTTCAGTCGAACAAATGTGTGTATATGAGATTTCTTGTAGAGATCTGAAAAGTGAGGATAAATTTTCAATTTTGCCGGTAGAGCACTATTCATGCATCATTTGCCGGTACGGCACTGCATATGCATCATTTAGGCGTAGGTCATGTTTAGGAGCATAATTTGAGTATGTCATAGAAGATAAACATGCTTAGAATGTTAAAATACACCTACTGTGTGAATTTGAGCCTAAACGAAAATAATTTCCAAAATTGGACAAAAATGGCATCTCGAGTGGTCTAGGTGGGACCGGCCAAACCCGGCCACTATCAAAAATATATTTTTTTGATAATTTTCATCTAAAATAATTTTAAGAACTTTGGTTAAAATTAAATGTCGAATTGAGGCGTTTCGGGACGAGTTGTAGTGTAACGGGGTCCCAGATACATCAAGGGCAAAAGGGTCATTTTGTACCTTTGCCCTCTACTATAAATACAGACCTTTTTAGTGTAAAAATATCAGTATTTGGCCTGGAGATAGAGCAGTACACGTTTTTGGAGGAAAAAGGAAGAAAACCCCTAGGTTCTTCAAGCTTCAAGCCACCAAAACTCATTGCTAGGCCAAGATTCTTGCAAGACTTCCTTCTAAGAAGTTGTTCCTCTCAACAAGAGCTATATTCTCACCGATCGGTTCATCTATAAAGCGAACACAACTCCCTTGGTTTGAGAAAAACCATTTTAGGTATGATATTTTGCTAAGTTGGTAATAGATTTAAGTTTTCTTGCCTTTCTATGTGTTTATTGAATGATTTAGGTGTTTACTTGATGTTAGAAAATCATTTAGTTGGTAGTTGCTTTGAAAAATTAGAGTTAGTAGTTTATGTACTTTTGTGTTCTTTGAGTTTCTTGACAATTTGTTGCTATGATAAAGGTGTACCTTGCTTATGTGTTGAATTATCATATTCTAGCTTATGTTCATGTAGAGAAACTCTTGTGGTTTGAGAGTTATGATTTATTCCATGAGTTGGTAATTTGTGTATTTGTATTTTCCTTGAGAAATTGTGAAAGTAATGAACATGAAACTTGATCATATGTTTAATCCATTGAATGGTGCTTCACATTCATGTGGGTAAAGTGTTATGAATTTGAAGTTATGTTTTACTTTATGAATGAGGCATATTTTAAGTTACACACCATGTGTTTGATGAAATGTTCCATAGAATTTACATTGAGAAAAATCATGGCATCTTGGCATACATGAATCCTTGGAACATAGTGTGGGTTGAGCACTTGGTGCTATGCATTATGAGGGTGTAGATCCTGTGGTGAAAAACCCAAAATCTAGCCAATGACAGTACTCGCGGGCTGACGGGGGCGGACCGTGAAGCGAGACATGGGTGGCATAGAGTTGCATGGGTGTGTCATGCATATTGACATTGCATAGCATTGAGGGATTACGGGGTTGTAGATTTTAAAATGTACACTTGCACATGTCACGCCTTAAATTTGTTCCTATTAGTATTTTGTCATACCAGCAGTTGAGCTGACCCATTCGTGGGATATCATATTACAGATGAGGCTCCCGGTACTTGAGACTTGAGGAAGTCTTAAATGAAGGAGAAAAAAGGGACTTGAATGTATATTTGGCCCTTGGGGCATATTTTGTATGTATGAACATAAATAAGCCTAAATGACTTGTATTTCAATTTGGAAAAGTAATGGATTATAGACCTTGGGTCATTTTAAAGTGTAAGGGTGTAAACCCAATTGATATTTGGGATGTATTTATTTTAACGAGTATTATATGTGTATATTGGGACAATTAGATGTGTATGTTGAAAACAAGGGATGTATGTTTAATTTACATGGGTTGTGGTCACCGAGTGAGGGTGGGTTGTGATATATTTATACATGTGAAGTATTGTGAATATTAGGTGGGAAAAAGGCTTGGAAAACAAAAGAGGTTATGTCGAAATTTTATGAAAAATTAAAAGACTTGTTAAGTGTGTAAAACACCTTTTAAATAGGTGGGAATGATGTCAAAAGGGGGGGTTTAGAAACCTTGAAGAAATAGGCTAAAAATGGAAGAAAAGTGGCTTGAAAAAAAAAACTTTGGAAAAATGTGGGAAATGAATGAGAAACCAATTTATCCAACCTAATGACCTTTCATTTACTTTTCTTCTTCATTTTCACTCACTTCCCGGGTTTGTGGAAATTCGGGGCGTGACATTTCTTGTCAGAGTGAGTTAGCACCATGGTCGTTGAGACACCTAACCCTCAATTTCGACTTGTCTCCAAAACACTTCTCTTTCATAGGTACATACTCTATGCAAAAATAAGCATTTGTCATATTGGTATTTGAAATTTCCTATGTAGTAAGAATAATCATTCTAACAACAAGAATTATTATATAACAAACACTCCTCTTTACAACCTTCCATTGATAGCTTTGATTTTACAAACCTCTCTTAGAATGCTCTCAGCAAAAATTTCCTCCGATTATAGTGACTTTTCTCTCAAATGGCATGTGATCAGAAGAAGGCTAATTGTAAATTCACATGCACAATTAGAACGGGAGTGAAATTTAAGGAAACAGACTAATCATGTTTGGCATAATCTCATGGAAGAATATTGATACAAATAAAGTAATACTATTAACATACCCCAAACTTTTGGTTGACGACCTACCCATGCAACAGACTTGAGATCAATTAGGGCTTTTTATAGGTTGTAATGTGGTCAGGGGTCAGGGGTTAACGAAATGACGGATAAGAGGTGTTTAAGATAAGTTATCAATTTGGTTATACTTCTGCACATTCTCTCCTTCTTTTCTTTATCTTGTCTTTGGAAAAATCGCTCGTGCTCCTCTCTTTGTTTTCTTTTCATTTCATTCCCTTTTTCTTTAAAATCACAATTCTTTGGCTAGATTGATTTCTTTTGAATTCTCTTTCTTTGCTCATTTCATTATGCCCTTTTTGGTTGTCCTTTTCTTCTCTTTTTTCATACTCAAGAAGCCCGTCATTTAGAAAACGTGCAGTAAAATTAGATAACCCAGGTGGGGATTCAGAATTCTTTTGGCTTGGTCAAAGTCATGGTTGTACCAAAAAGATTTATCATTTTGAGGCTCAATCATGCCTGACAAGGGATTATGTATCAAAAGAAATAGATAAAGCTCAAAAATTCCAACAGATGACCTAAAATCATTTCTCAAGCATGTGCACATGTATTTGTCGTATGAACAGATTCTTTGTGGGATACATCAATAGACTGCTCTATTTGCATCAACCAAAACAATAATAATGAGACTATTCAAGGATAGAAAATGAAAAACCTTACTTGAGTTAATATTGATTTTCTCTCAAAAGCATCGCAAGGCTCGAAAACTTACCATGGTATTCTTCGTTATCTCCACTGGTTATGTCAGGTTTTCAAAGAATGTCGGTTATATATCCATTCCATTTTCAAGTTTGGTCATTATGTACCTTAAGAATAACAAATACCACTATACATTTGACATTTAAGCATAGAGAAAATATCATTTTTCAAAGAAATGTGATTTTAAGTCTGGATTGTTAGATGAGGTGTCAAACCAATCATGTGCTTAGTCACTTTAACAAATTGTCTCAATACTTACATATGTTCCATCAATCATTAACAAACAACAATGTAATGCTAAATCTAACACATGCATTTAAGAAGATAAATATAATAAAACTAAATCATTCATTTCACAAAATATCATCATTCAGCACAAAAAAAATTCAAATCATCCAAAAAACAACAACCAATCATCAACTTCTAAGTACAGAGATCACTCTCACTCTCTTGCCTCTCCAGAGCCTGAAGGTCGTCCAGCTCCACCCCATAAAAGACTGAGAATATCCTCTTGCTTTTGGAGAATCTCATCTTGCTTAGCCTCGATGCCAAGCATAATATCCCGTAGCGTCCATCGGGTGCTGGTCCCTGCCTGAGCCTTTGCCTATGCCTGCTCGGCCTCTCTCTCCTCCTCAGCGTCCAAGGCATCCTGAACTTCATCGGTGCCTTGGGCTAGTGGCATATCCTGCCTCGCCGCTGGGCCTCCGCTGTGACCTTGGCTCCTTCAGAACGACGCCTTGTTCAACGGTCCCATTGGCTTGAGTACTCCCATCTCCGAACTCACCTTCACTCCCCAATTCAAGCACATCTCCGTCACAAGCACACCGAAAGGAGTGAATTCCTCTTTACATCACACCCCTTCATCATCTCCGTCAATATCAAGGACGGGAGGTCTATGCTTTGATTTTTTCCAATGGCGTATAGCAATCGGGCCATCTCCAGGAGGATCTTGTTCTTGCGTCTAATGGAGGCAAGGTTCGAGACGGCAATCAAGTTGAGCATTTTGTATTTGTCCGTCAACTCCCCTTGCCTAAAGAACCTCCTTCCTCCCCAAGCAAATGTTGACAATCCCTTCAACTCAACTCCAACTACATCCATCTCCACGTTCCTCCTAGGGGGTAGTTGGGCCTTGGTACTCGTGATATGGCCCTCATCTCCACAATGTAATCCTCATCGACATTGATGTGAGCCCCCCTCACATATGTCTTAATCGCCCCGTTCACAGTCTCTGCATTGGAGTAAAACTCCCTCACCAACTCCTTCACCGCCTTACCACCATTTCTCATATACATGTTCCAACCTCTAGCCTCCATATTTGCATAAATTCCCAACTCCTCAAAATCCAACAACTTAATGGTACGTTCACAAACAATAGCTTGGTTTCGAAAGAAATTTTCGTACCTATCGACCTTTAGAGCCCTAGGGAAGCGAGTTCTATTGTACCTTCGGACCAAAGACGGCCTTCCCTCTCTTTGCTCGATCACTTCTTCCACAATGTTGGGCTCTTGGTTGGCCGCCTTGCGCCTGGCAGGCATCTTCATTCTTGGAGGCATTTTTTTCGGATTTTTGGGGTTTGAGGGCAAGAAAAGCTTGGGTTTCTTGGTAAAAATATGAGAAATGAGGTGGGAATGTTGTTTATGTGTTTGATTTTGGGTAGAAAATGAAAGGGGATGAGGATTTGAGGCTTGGGAAATGAAGAGTCGCCCTAGGGTTTGAAGAACTTGAGGGGTTTTGGGTGGTTTTGAAGTGGAGAAGACGAACCAGTTATTTATATCCAAGCAGCCAACGTTCGAACGTTACTGCCGTTCGAACGAGGATATAAGGAATTTAAAAAGAAGGTTCGAACATTATACTGTCGTTCGAACGAAAGTTGCTCCCAGTACTTTTGATGTTCTACAAAGATCAAAGTACTGTATTCTCCTCTCGTTCGAACGTGAGTATGGCGTTCGAACGTGGGGTCCTAGTTCAAATGTTCATCAGGCGTTCAAACGTGGGGTGCTCTCAGTACTTTTAATGTTTTGCAGAGGCCAAAGTGTTGTGAGCTCCTGGCGTTCGAACGTTAACTGGCGTTCGAATGCAAAAATCAAAATCAAAATTTTATACACATTTATATTCACATGTTAAAAGAAGACTATATGCACAAATTGAACTTGAAAAATTATGGCGTCTCAGGATAAGTCCCTACCCACGCTACAACTTCATTGGTATTTTATGACATTCCTTACTCGGCCCACATATTTATTTTAAAAAAAAAAAAATTACATTTAACAAAAAGATATTTACACTTTTTACAAAAAAAAGTTCAGACCTTTGGCTTTCATCCCAAAAACATGCTTTTTCCCAAATTTTTCAAGAAATTCTAATCCGAGTCTTGCCCTGTTTCCATGTCATTCGAACAATCAATGACTCTTCTAATTTCTTGTCGCACAAAACGTGTAAGTATAGGACCGGAATAGCATGGCATCTCAGGATAATCCTTGCTTTGCCCATTCACTATCCAGTCTAATCGATCGAGTGCGCGACCAAAAATTGGTTCAGAACACTGATTATATTCCTTCATGTGAAAGATCCTGCCACATTGTTTAAATGCACCAAGTCTTTTGGCACGACGACATTTAGCAAAAGTGCTTCTGCCACACAGTGGTTTCGCTTGCCCTTCTCGGATTTCAATTTTTCTTACCAATCTTGTTTTTCTCATTATCACAGAACGCACATTAGATGGAAAAGTGCGTAAAATGCCTAATCTGAACCAACAAATCTTACTATCCATGCTTGCTAAGCTTGAGACACCCTATCTGGTTCTTTAACGTCTATTAGTCACAAAGACGATTGAAGCTGCTTTAAAAACATGATCATCATTTTTTTTTTAAATACTATAAAGACTGTATAAATACGAAATACAAGATAGAATACGCAATATGATCAAGAAAAATTTTTAAAAGCACAAAATATGAACTTTAGTTCTCACCCCCAACCTAAACTCAACATTGTCCTTAATGTTTCGAATTTACCAGTATACGCAAAGTGTAGTTAGGGTTGCAAAGTAGAGATCTGTTCATCTGTCGACGCCTACAAACAAAATACACAATTTAATCATCTTTACACAAATTAGGGTTTCGATTAGGATGGAAACCCTTGTGTGTAAGTGCAGACAGAAGAAGGATAGCTATAAGCAAGTATAGAATTAAAATGCAAAGTATGAAACAAAGGATTGTGTCTATGGAGTGTATGGCCATGGAGTTGCAGAGAGGGAATCGCTGAAGCGAAAGGGAAGAAGAAGAAGAAGAAGAACAGCGGCGGATGGGGAAAAAGGGATTTAGGGTTTGGAGGCCTTACAAAGGCGTCCGTTCGGGTCGGGTCGGGTTGGATTTTTCCTGACCCGACCCCTTTTTGTGTTGGCAGACACGAATCTCGGCGAAATATTTTGGATCCATTAAAAAAATGGTTTCCACATCTTTAATAAAGTCTTCGAAAAATGGTTTCAAACGTTGACCATTGACAGTAAAAATATTACCATTTGACGGATTTTTCACTTCCACTGCTCCATGTCCAAACACTTGTTTGACAATGTAAGGTCCAGTCCATCTTGATCTCAACTTCCAGGAAACATGCGAAGCCTTGAATTGAATAAAAGGACTTTCTGTGAAAGGGCAAAGGATTTTCTCACTATGTTTTTTTTATGAAAAGCTTTCATCATTTCCTTTGCAATTTTAGCATTGTCATATGCCTCATTTCTCAACTCTTCCAACTCATTGATTTGAAGTTTTCTTGAGATTTCAGCATTGTCTAGGTCAAAGTTCATGGTTTTAATGGCCCAGTATGCTCTGTGTTCCAATTCCACAGGTAGGTTACAAGGCTTGCCATAAACTAATCGATAAGGAGACATGCCCAAAATTGTTTTAAAAGCAGTGCGATATGTCCAGAGTGCATCAGTTAGTCTTCACGACCAATCTTTGCGGTCTGGGTTTACCATTTTTTCTAAAATCAGTTTGATCTCTCGATTAGCTAATTCAGTCTATCCACTAGTCTGTGGATGATAAGGGATTGCAATTTTATGAGAAATCAAGTACTGTTTCATCAAATTCTAAAAATGACGATTGCAAAAATGAGCAGCCCCATCACTTATAATGGATTTAGGAATTCCAAACCTGGACAAAATATTTTCTTTTAAAATTTTGATCACCGTTTGGTGATCATTATTTCAGCATGGAATTGCTTCAACCCATTTGGACACATAATCAACAGCCACTAAAATATATAGATAGCCAAAGGAAGGGGGAAATGTTCCCATAAAATCGATGTCCCAACAATCAAAAATTTTAATTACCAGAATGGGGTTCAAAGGCATCTTGTTTCTTGTAGAAATGCTTCCCAACCTTTGACATCTATCACATGTTAGACAGAAGGCATGAACATCTTTAAAAAGTGTGGGCCAAAAAAATTCACACTGTAAGATTTTCGCAGCGGTTTTTTTAGATGAAAAATGGCCACCACATGCTTCAGAATGACAAAAAGATATTACTTGTCTGCTCTCTTGATTGGGGATACAACACCTTATGATTTGATACTTACAGTATTTAAACACATATGGATCCTCCCAAAAGAAATTACGAACTTCCCTTAGAAATTTTTTCTTATTCATCATTGTATATGTAGGAGGAAACTCACTAGTAGCAAGAAAGTTAGCAATATTAGTGTACCATGGTGTTTCCACGATTGTAAACAGTTGTTCAACAGGGAAATTTTCATTATTGGCAGCCCATCGTCATGAAATTCATATATCAGTCTGGATAGATGATCTGCAACCACATTCTCAACACCTTTCTTATCCTTAATGATTAGATCAAACTCTTGTAATAAGAATATCTATCTTAAGAGTCGTGGCTTGGCATCTTTCTTTGTGAGAAAGAATTTTAATGCTGGATGATCAGTGAACACAATAACAGAAGAACTAACAAGGTAAGAACGAAATTTCTCTAGAGCAAAAACTACAGCAAATAATTCTTTTTTAGTCGTGGAATAATTCATTTGAGCATCATTCAAAGTTTTGCTTGCATAGTAAATCACATAGGGTTTCTTATCTTTTCTTTATCCCAACACAGCTCCCACATCATAATCACTTGCATCACACATCAATTCAAACGGTAAAGTCCAGTTAGGAGGTTGCATTATTGGGGCAGAAATTAACGTACTTTTAAGCTTATCAAAAGCTTTCTGGCATGCTTCACTTCATACAAAAGTTACATCCTGACTTAGGAGATGACACATGGGTTTAGATATGATACTAAAGTCTTTTATGAATCTCCTATAGAACCCTGTATGTCCTAGAAATGATCGGACATCTTTAACAGTCCTGGGAACAGGCAAATTTCTAATTAGATCTATCATTGTCTTGTCAACTTTTATGCCATGAGACGACACAATGTGACCCAAGACAATGTCTTGTGTTACCATGAAATGGCACTTCTCCCAATTGAGCACCAGATTGGTTTCCTTAAATCTTATCAACACTTTCTCAAAGTTTGTCAGACACAACTCAAACGAATCACCATGTACAGAGAAATCATCCATAAACACTTCTAAAAATCTCTCAACCATGTCACTAAACAAACTCAGCATGCACCTTTGAAATGTTGCAGGAGCGTTACAAAGTCCAAACAACATCATTTTGAATGCAAAGGTGCCAAAGGGGCATGTGAATGTTATTTTCTCTTGGTCATCTAGTGCTATCTCAATTTGATTATACTCAGAATATCCATCTAGAAAATAGTAGAATGCATGACCTGCAATTCTTTCCAGGACTTGGTCAAGAAAGGGAAGAGGAAAATGGTATTTCCTAGTTACCAAATTGAGTTTTCGATAGTCTATGCACATCCGTTATCCTATGACAACTCGAGTTAGTACCAGTTCATTGGCATCATTTTTAACCACTGTGACCCTAGACTTTTTGGGCACAACTTGGGTTGGGCTATCTCATTTACTATCAGAGATGGGAAAGATTATTCCAGCATCCAATAGTTTGAGCACCTCAGTCCTTAAAACCTCCTTCATGTGAGGTTCCATTTATCGCTGCATTTGACGAGAGGGTTTTGAATCCTTCTCAAGGTATATAGCATGATTGCAGATTAATGTGTTGATACCTTTCAAATTAGCAATGATCCACCCAATGGTGATTTTATGGTGTCTAAGGACTTCAATCAGCTTAGACTTTTGCAGATCTGCAAGCTTGGATGAAATTACCACTGGGTACGACTCGTCCTCCTCTAAAAATGCATATTTCAAGTCAGATAGGAGAGGTTTCAATTCAGGCTTTGGTGGCTTGACACTAGATGAGAGTGGCTTTGTACCACTTGGTGATAGTTCTTCGAATTTGGGTGCCCATGTCCCAACAGCATGAGTGAGACAACTCTGTAGACTTTGATCATCATCTGTTAACTCAGATGTGATATGTTCCAACAGACAAGATTCAACAGAGTTTTCACAAAATGTATCATTCAAATGTTCGTGTACCACACACTCAATGGAATTTACTTCTCTCACTTTATTTTCCTCTCCTGGATGCTTGGCAATAATGAAAATGTTAAGCTCAAGAGTCATAAAATTTAATTTCATGACCTCATTCCTACAATTGATTAATGCATTTGAAGTTGCTAGGAAAGGTCAACCAAGAATGACGGGAATTTGGTTCTCTGAGTGCATTGCTGGCTGAGTATCCAAGACAATGAAGTCAACGGGAAAGACGAAGTTGTCCACTTGAATAAGGACATCCTCCACAATGCCTCTCGGAACTTTGAAAGACCTATCTGCCAACTAAAGTGTGATACAAGTGGGTTTGAGTTCACCTAGACCCAATTGTTGGTAGACAGAGAAAGGGAACAAATTGACATTGACTCCAAGATACAGTAGTGCTTGTTCTATCCTGAAGTTTCGAATGACACATGACATAGTTGAAAATTAAAATTGTTGCAAAATTTATTTTTTTATATGCAATATCTATTGGCGACGCAACCATAAAACATCGTGAATAAATACATTTCGCGACGAAAATTGAAATCATCGCAAAATATAACTGATGTTCAACCTTTCTCGACATCGCAAAAAGTTATTTTTTTTTTTTGTAAATAACCTATTTTAAACGATAGTTTCCAAGAAAATTTGGCACCTGTTTTCAATTAGTAAACCAACATAACTAATAAATTTACACTATTTTCAACCAACCACCAACACAACAAAGAAATTTACCCTATTTTAAACCAACACAACTACCAATAAAGTATCAAACTAACCACAATAACAACATAAGAACACAATTTCCCATAAACACAACTAATACTATTCATCAAGCACTCCAATATATCTGATTAACCCTAAATAATGTGTTAATGAATTAGGTTTTTAAGTTAATTGTGTGTGAAAATTAGGTTAAAATAACTAAGTTATGGAAAATTAGGGTTAATGCGGAAGTTGAATATTTTGCAGGGTTTCGTGCGGAATCATGGAAATGCGGGAGGATTCAACTATACAAGCTGAATAAGGAGGGGGAGGCAAGTGTAATTATCAACTTAATACATTAAACCAAGGAGGCAGCTAGCATGCAAAAACCAGAGAAATCCCACCGTCTAGACGGTAGTGATGGCATCCGGATGGTCCCTAAACTGCCTTAGTTCTCTCTCCTCGCCCCATTGGTCCAGTTAAGCTGCAAACTCATCTGATTGGTCAGCAGGGAGTTTGCCGCCTCCAGAGCCTTTACCAGTGCCTATAAATAGGCTGCTTCAGCTTCATTTTCGAGGGATTCGCATAGAGTTCAGTTCAGACAGTAAGGAAGGAGAGAAAGAGAGAAAAGAGAAGCGAGGCCCTGCCAAAATCATTTCAAAGCCACAATTATCTCTACTTCTACATTTTTGCTTATCCTTTCTACTTGGAGGGTTGAACCTCTCCCACTTTTATGCTCTAGCTGGAAATAAGAGTGACAGTGTTTCAACTATTCCTCGAGGAATGACTTTTTGTATTTTGTTAGGTTGTAATGAGATTATTTCACTCCCTTTGCTCGTCTATAGCAATGAGATGGGAGTAGTCAGTTTATGTGGATTTCAGTGTAGATTTGTGCCATAAAAAATTGAAATGAACAGTAATTTCTGAAACGATTGGGTGCGAAGAGATTTTGTAAGAACCTATCGCCATTTTCTCGAACAGTGTTTGGCACAATAATCACTTCAATTAAAGGCATTTTTGTTAATCACATATTTTATGTACTTTAGGCCTTAAAATTATTAAAGCTAAAGCTAAAGCCAAAATAGTTACTGCAATCTATAGCCTAATTTTCCTTAAAAAAAAAGAAGAAGGGCTTTTTCCACTTTGCACGGCAAAAGATGTCTCAATTCCTACTTTGCACCCCGAAAGATTATTTTTCCCATATTGCACCCTAAATGTCATAAATTAGTTCCAATGTGGTCTTCGGACTAACATCTATTTTAGATTCCGTTAAAAATTAATACACATGTCATCCACGTGTATTACTCTTGAGCAAAAAATATAAACTCACCATTCATACCCTTGGTAGAATGCCAATTGATAGTGCCTAGCAATGCGACATGCTTGTTCGTTCTTCCACCCACTAGGGCGGATGTCGGGGGCATGTTGAAATGCGATGATGCAGTTATACAAAAAGGAAAGTGACCCTAACTCCCATTTGTTGCCGCTCACAAGTGCCTAGAAGGAGACATCGGTTGGTGTTTGGCCCTTTGAGGCAACGAATGGCACATGTGGGTGTGAATTGGCGGGCGTGCCTAGCACTGAACCTCATGGTGCCTAGCGATGCTATGTGCCCCTACGTTCTCCCACCCACACGAGTGGATGTTATGGGACATGTGGATATGCGGTGGCATTGTTGGGTCTCGTGCTAACTATGCCTGCCATTCGTCCCTTGTTGGCTTCAAGGGCCAAACACCAACCTTCGATTTTGAAAATGTTGTGCTACATTTTATTGTTCCCTCAGATTTGATCGGTCCCCTGTTGCTTTTGTTGTCACGTCTAGCAGTGCATGCTCGTTCTCGAGCCCCCCCGACATCTCCAAACTCCCTAACATTGCCGTCAGCTGTCACGTCTTGGTTCAGGAATTTTAACCTAATTCCGTTTTGGAGCACGTGTGAAACGCACTATCTGTTGGGGTTCAAAGTTCTCATTTGAATATTTGTTACTACCACCAAGATCTGCACCGACGGCCACTCTGCCTGGGCTCACAACCAAGGTTTTGCACGCGCCCTCTTACTTATTAGGGCATGAAACTTGCCCCAACGACCAGGTATAGGTCGCGCGCTTCAGCGCCATCCATTTTCGGGGCTAGTTGATTCGGCAGGTGAGTTGTTACATATTCCTTAGCGGATTTCGACTGCCATGACCATCCACGTGTATTGCTCTTTGGGAAAATATAAAATCACCATTCATATCCTTAGATGACATGTTATCAATTTTTAATGATATCTGAAACGGATGTTAGTCCGAGGGCTGCATTGAAATTAATTTATGATATTCAAGGTACAATATATAAAAACTAATTTTTTGGGGTACAAAGTGAGAATTGAGACATTTCGGGATACAAAATACAAAAATCCCAAAAAAAAAAAAAAAAACCTCAATTCACCTTGTGGTCGAAATGGCTAAAATGCCCGATGTTGACGTGCCGGTTTTCGCTACGGACAAAAAGGATAGCAGGGGCTTGACAGGGAAAAAGAAAATGGAAGCATGAGCGCTCCAGAGTGCAGAAGGGACGGGGGCATAATAAACCCCACCAGCACCCACAGTACCCGATTCTTTGTGCTCTCTTCTCACTTGTGTCCTCATCAGTCCCCAATGGCTTCTGAGAAAGAAGCTGCTCTCGCTGCCGTTCCTTCTGATTCGCCTACCATGTAATATCTCTCTCTATTCATCTTCCACTCAGATTGTATCAGTGGTTGGTTCTATTTTTTGCTGCAAATTGTTCATCGTCATATTAATTGATTGC
Source organism: Ilex aquifolium (assembly GCA_951799425.1). Taxonomy (NCBI): domain Eukaryota; kingdom Viridiplantae; phylum Streptophyta; class Magnoliopsida; order Aquifoliales; family Aquifoliaceae; genus Ilex; species Ilex aquifolium. Next base: position 18,418,784 of record OX637405.1, read on the forward strand.
GAGTTGACAATAATAATGATTTGGGTTCTGTTCAATCTTGTATATGTGTCTGTTCTTTTATAAGTAAATGATCTATGTGGCTGTTTCACAATGTTGCGAAGAATATTGAGTGACAGTAGGGATCTATTATCTGATGAAAAAAAGAATATTCGTTTTGGATTGTGTTCCATTGTTTAAAGCTGCTTTTAGAATTTCTCCCACTCCCCACTTTCCTTGGAAATAGATAATCCCATCGGACTCGTGGTATTAAATGGATCCTTTTCTCATCTAGGGCTGGTGATCTAGAATCAAGGAAATTGGGGAGGATCCAAGTGCAGTTCTTTGGGCAAGTGTAAAAATTGATGATTCTAGGTTTGAAAAATTTTCAGTAACGTTGGCTTCTCTTTTGATCTTTTATTTTTCGTATTGGGCTGTGTTTGGGAGGTTTGAAATTGAATCATAGTTACCAGAATTCACGAAACCCCTGATGACCCTCAATTTGGGTAAATCGATCCCAAACCGGGTGAGTTTGTGATCCAGATCACCAAAATGTAAGATCCAAAATTGTACATGTAGCACAAATATAGAATACATATTAATTAACTATGTGTATATAAATTTATAATTATATATTATTTTACATAAATAGAAAATTGAGCACAAATATAAGATAAATAGTAACTGACTTAATGTTTATGGATGTTTTATGATATATAATGGTGTATAGTGGTGAAAATAATCTAGATAAAAGTTCCAAAATGAATTACGACCTAAAATACCGTACCAGCTAAGCTTATCCCCATCATACTGTTTACCTAAGAAAATGTCGTATTCGTACCCATATTATGTACCAAAGCGACTCACAATCCTGGTAAACATTGGTTTGAATCAATGCCATGCACTTGGTATTGGAGCAAAACTAGAGTTAAGTATGTAGTAATTTAGACTTCACTTCCAACTCCAGGGAATGGATCCCATGATGCCAAACACAACCTTAATCTTACTTGGTTGTGTGCTTAGTAAATTTGACAAAGACAATTGCACAATTTGGCTAATGTAAATGTGCTTTGTCCAGCAATGAAACTAAAGCTTCACACTCACTATCTACACGGAGTTCCAACTTTGCTTTAAGAAAAAGGAAAATCCCCTAAGAAGAAGACTTCCAACTTCTCCAACTAAAAGGGGCTACTCAAATCAGATGTACTGAAGAATTTATTGACTTTTACATGATTTAGATTTAAATGCACATATATATGCTTAAGAAATTTACTATGTAAGAATTAGAGGTAAGATGTTCTACAGCTAACCATACTAATGCCAAAAAAAGGTGTTAAAAAGCATAGTCACACAATCCAGCATATGTTACTCAAAATTTATGGGCTTGGTGCGTTAAAGGTGAAATGCAAAAGACATACAATCTATGAAGCACGGACACGGACACGGACACGGACACGGACACGGACACGGACACGGACACGGACACAGACACAGACACAGACATGGACACGGGACACGACACGACACGGACATGCAAATACGTAATTTTTCAAAAAAGTAGGATACGGACACGTCGAGGACACATTGAATAAATATATTCAAAAATATATTTCATAAGCCTATATAATCCAAACCCAACATTTTTTGATCAAATTAGATAGTAAAATAGCCAAACCACCACATTATCACTAAATAGCAAAGTCATTAAATAACAGTGAGCATAACAAAAAGCTTTTTTGTTCCATTTAATCATCATCCAACATTCACATTTCAACTTTTTTACATCAAAATAGTAAGCATCCAACACTAGAAACCTTTACAAATATACCAAAAATAAAAACATTGTTCATCCCATTCAAACAAAAGATCCCATTTCGATCAAGATCATTAAACTTCAATAGGTCCACTACAACTATTACTACCACTACCGCTACCGCTACCACTGCCACAACCACAACCACCACCACCACCACGGGCACCACTACCTCCTCTATTACCATCCTCACTAAAGACCATGGCCTCTAACTCCGGTTCATCAAGTGAAAGTTGTGCAATCTCAAGCTCTCCTATATCTTGAAATGAATCAAAAGCATCTCCGGCAATATCCCACATCTTAGTTTCTCCTTGTATATATTGTGGGGTTCTTCTTAATAAAAGACGAAGATTGCTATGAAGGAAGACCAAGTCTTCGGCACGTTTTGTTGTCATCTTATTCCTTCGAACGGAGTGCATAAAAGAATAAATACTCCAATTTCTCTCACAACATGATGAAGAAGAAGGTTACAAAAGTAGCTTCAAAGCTAAACTTTGAAGCAAAGGTGCACTTGTCCCATAGGCGACCCACCAATTTTTAGGATCCATTCCATAGCGATCATGGATTGAGTCAATATCCCCAAACTCTCCAGACTTCGTTGAGAAATTGCCAAATTCCTCATGTACCTTTACACGATCCTCCGGATTAGAAAAATATTTTTTTATGAATTTCACTCTTTCTAGAGAAACCTCCATATCTTTCCATATCTTTGTGCGGGGGAACTCGAGTAGGATCCTAATGAAGCCATTTATCAGTATAGTATCTTAAATAAGAGAAAAGAAGAAGAAGTAAGAAGTAGTGCATGATTAAGAAGGGAAAAAAAGTTTAAGAATTAGAAATCACCTTGGATTCAATGAATGAGTAAGGCAATGGAGGGGAGTGTTGTTTTTATTCCAACGATCAACAAGAATTTTGTGCACCACATCATAAAACGTGGATGACTCCTCCACCCGCTTTCGTTCATGCCTATATATTGCAATCCTCACTTTTTCTATCATTGTATCCCACATGTCATATACCAAGTGAAGACAAGGCTTGTCCATTTCACAAGCCTAAGCATATCATATATAGGAGTTGTAAATGCAAGTATGTAATCAATAGAGTCCCACCAAATGTCATCCAACACCTTCTCTTTCACAATCTTAGCTTTCCCCACATCATCTTCTCTATAGTTACTCCACCTCTCACTAATAACCATGGCTTGAAGAGAACCTTTTATGAGTTTAAATCTTTTAAGCATTACAAACACCGAGGCAAAACGTGTACTTGCAATAAAAAACAATTTCAAAGGGACAAATTCATTGAACATTGCCAATCCCATAGAGTGATTCATGATGAAAGTCTTAATAAACACAATATCATCCGCAATATCCGTAATCCAAGAACACTCATCAAAGGTTACTTGATTATTTTCAACATTCTTTGCCGCACAAATATTTTGCAAAGCAAGGTTAAGTGTGTGAACCACACATGGTGTCCAAACAATATTAGGATATATCCCTTCAATGAGATGGCCTGCTCCCGAACAATTCTTAACATTATCGGTAATCACTTGAATCACATTATCAGGGCCCACATCATGAATTACTTCTTGCATCAAATTGAAAATAAAGAACTTATCTTTAGTTTCACCCGAGCAATCCACACATTTAAGGAACATAGGCCCACCTTCCGTCACGGTCATAAAATTAATCAAGGGTCTCCTTTGTGAGTCACTCCATCCATCACTCACAATGCTCACACCTTTTTCTTTTCATGTGCTTTTAATAGGTTGTAGCAATCTCTCAATATTAGTAAGTTCTTGTTGGAGTAAAGTAGTCCTCAAAGAATTATACCCCGGTGGCAAATAATCCGAAAGAGGATTAGATGCAACAAATGAAAAAGCACTAACAAAATATGGATTCCTTGCAAGGTGAAAGGGTAAGCCTCCGGAGTAGAACATTCTAGCAATAAGCGCATTTAAATGATCACGCGTCTTCAAGTTGAATGCCTTTTCAATAGCCGAAGTACTTCCACTTCTAGTCACCTTTCTTTTCTTTGATTCATAATCCCCTTTATCAAAGCTATCCAAATGATCCCCAAATGAGACACTAGGAGGCAATGATTCTTTCTTCGGTGCAACTTTCCTCGATCTTTCATTGGCTTCATCCTCTAATTTTTGCATATCTACAATATCTTGCTTGTAACTTTATGACATGCTCTAATCCCATGACCAATCAATTTCAATAAATGAGTTCGTACCCTTGTGTATGAGCTTTTCTTAGTTTGATTGCAAAAATTACATTGCCAAGAAATATTCCCCCCATCATCACCCAACTTCTCTAATCTTGTAACGTACCTCCAAAGAGGTTTACTTATGTCTTCTTCAGTAGATGGTGCACTGCTAGCACCCATAAAACTCATTCTCTTCAATTCTAAATAAGGCCAGAAAAATAAAAGGAAAAATAGAAATTACAACAACAAATAAAAAACAAAAAACAGTAGCATACAGGAATAAAACAGCAGAGTTGCAACAACTCATATAGGAATAAAACAATAGAAAAATAGAAGGAAAAACACAAATTACAACAGACAAAAAAAAATAGCATACATAAATAAAACAGTAGACAAAAAACAAACAGTAGGGTTCAAAAAAACAAACAGTAGGGTTCAAAAAAAAATGAGGGTTGCAACAACAAAAACAGCAGGGTTGCAGCAACAAAAACAGCAGCAAAAATAGTAGGGTTGCAACCGAGAAGAAATTTCAAGTTCTGGGTTGAGTAACAGGGCTAGAAAAATAGAATGAATAATAAAATAGAAGACTTTGCCAAAAAAATAGAATGAATAATAGAATAGAAGACTTTGCCAGAAAAATATAATGAAAAAAATGCCAATTTTGCTTTGTTCTGTTAGGGTTTAAAACCTGTTAAACCCTAACAGGAGAAGCCCTAAAGAGAGATGAGAATCACATCTTATTGAAAAAAAAATGGTGTAAATAAGAAGAAAATATCATGGGTAGTTTAGATTGAAGGTTACCTGTGATGGAGAAATCTGCTGGAGAGAAGAAATCTGCTGGAGAAATCTCCGGTCGACTTGGTGGAGAGAAGAAACGTCGTCGAACTGAACCAAAGTCGCCGGAGTGGTTGGGCTCTCCTCTCTTGGCTTGACAGAGAATCAAACGTCACCGATGTTTTTTTTTTCCTTCGTGTAATCTGTTCTCTCATAGAGAGAGAATAAGAAATATATATGTTTCTTTTTTAATTCCTAGTCCTTGGGGTTTTTATTTTCTGGCCCTTCCACTTTTAAATAACTACAAAAAAGACCCAATGTTTTAATTTTAAAGGCCCTTAAACATGTCCAAACGTGTCAATTGCGTGTCCGAATTTGAAAAAAAATAAAATAAATTGGACACTCTAATTAACGTGTCCGACACGTGTCCTGAACGTGTCCGTGTCCCAGACGTGTCGGACACGGATACGTGAGCCAAAATCGAGTGTCTGTGCTTCATAGTATACAATTAGAGGGTTACTTTATGGTAGTTAACAAATGTCTTATTTTTGGGAGTTTGTTCTTCCGTGCTTTTGACCTATAGAGAATTAGATGTTCATATGAGGCTTGCATTTTCACTTGCCCTGTTTTTTTGTTATGATTTTTCATTAAATTACATGACACAAGGCTTATAACTTGCCACTTTTTAATGTGCAGATTTGATAAAATCATCAAGAAGGAGATACCAACCAATGTGGTTTATGAGGATGATAAGGTATTGCTTCCCTTTCTTTAGGAAAAAATGTTTCGGTATTGATGTATTTTAAAAATATCTTTATTGCAGTAGAGGTTTCTTTAAGATGTGCTAATGTTCCTGGGAGGTCATTATATCTTCTAATTGGGCCATTTAAACTACACTATCTGTCAGAGAAGTGGGGTTTTTGGTGGTTAGGATTTACTCATAGGGCTCCAAACAAGCGAAGTGGATATTATTTTATGCCAAGATTTTGAGGGAGCCCAAGCTTGGTAAATTTTGAGGGAGCCCAAGCTTGAGGTTGAACTTGAGTTGATCTTGGAAAGTAAGCTTGAACTTGACTCAACTATATTTTGGAGAGCTCCAGCTTGAATAGATAACATAAAAGAGCTAAGTTCGAGCTCAAGTTTGGCCTCAAGTTAGGTATACACATCATGCAATTTTTTTTGGGTTTTGGGAAAGGATAAAAACGATTGACATAATGATAGTATCATAGTGAAGATTTTAGTTGGCTAAACAATGTTATCTTCATAAGTATTTAGATATAATCTATGAATTACGAATACTTCGTCAAGGTCGACGTGCTCATATTAGATATAATACTCGTCGGATACATATCAGATACGCATTATACATATCCGATAATTAATAAAATATGTGGATACTTCGCGGATACTTCTAAACATGGAGCAAGATATATAATTTTTAATTTTGATCTATACCCTCTCCTTTCAAGTTTATATACAATACATAATATTAACAAAATTCCATATGATTTTGAAGGCACGAGTGTTTTTTAAGTATTATCTACTATTTCATGTCGAAAGAGTATAAAAAAATGAGGTAGTTAAACTATAATCTTTCAAACAAATACTTGTAAACAAACCAACTTGTTAAATGTGGTTTTGATTTTTTTAATTAGTCACACTTATTTGATAGATATATCATAATCATAGGGCGGATAATTGAGCCCAACTTCGTGAGCTCGAGTCGAGCCAGTCATGCTTGTTTTTTTAAACGAGTCAAAAAATTTTTTCAAACTCGGCTCGTTTAAAAAATGAGTCGAGCCCGAGCTGAGTTTAAAACGAGCCGAATTCGAACCGCGCTCATGCAGTTTGACTATTTTACATATAAAAAGCCGAACTTTGTGAGCTTGAGCCAAACTTTTTACGCTCATTTTTTAAACGAATCTAAAAATTTATTCAAGCTCGGCTCATTTAGAACACCAATCGAGCTCGAGTTGAGCTCTATCCGAGTAGTTTGGCTCAATTATCAACCCTATATAATGAGATGATATTACATCTTTTTCAATGTAAAATTTTTTAATTTTGTTCATACAAACCGGTTCGGGTCCGGTTCAACACTATCCAGGTTCAAACTGACCGGTTCGGTTCCGGTTCAGTATCTTCTAGGGCTTTCTCCAGCCGGTTCAGCTCCGGTTAAGCATTCTCCTGCATCTGTCTAGCACTGTTTAGCTCTTTTTTCGCACTGTTCTAGCCTTGTTCAGCCCTCCTATGGCTATGGAATCCAAGACTGATGACGTATCTATTGTTACTTCTTCTGTGCCACCTGGTTTGTCTTCTACTGTTCTATTTAATGGTCCTATGACGTCAGTCAAGCTGAATGAGACTAATTATGTTTTATGGTCATGATCAGTCCAAGTATTTCTGAAAGGTAAAGGCCTCAAGAAATATCTAGTGGACCCTAAACCCACGGAAGGTACTCTTGGTTATGATCAGTGGGAACAGGCAGATGCTTAGTGTTGTCTGAATTTAGTATTGACAATTTACGTGCAAGTATACAGGATCAACAAGTAATAAAGTGATAAGTAGAGTATCGTTCCCACGGAGAATTATTACTAATAAATTCCAAATACTAACTTTATATCAATTCAATTTTATTTAAACAATTGGAATTAACTATGAAATAACTAGTTTAAAACTAAATCTAAAATTAATAATCAAGGAATGAATTTAACGGATTAAAGAATTTAAGATTACAACTTCCCTTAATGCTTCGTATAAATCTTTCCACTCTCTTTCCAGTTAATTGATCAAAATAAGTTGTTAACTGAGACTTCAAAATTATTTATCAAAGCTCTTCCGATAGTTAGATAAGCATATCTCTCCCAATTAAATTGTTATATTCCTATGCAAAATAAGTTGGAATAGATTAATTAAGTTCAAACTCTCATAAAAGTTACACACGACGTATAGATATATTCCTATCCTATACACAAACCCAGCAATTCAATCCTAAGAAGAATTAACCAGACGCATGTCATCATATTCAGATCTAAATCTAGAATTTATCTTCCAATTTCATCTAAGTTATCAAATTAATTGTTGGCCACACAATCATATATTAAGCACAAAATATGACAAACAACTCATGTATGATCAATAGAACTAGAATCGAGAGTAGATCAATTTAACTAGACATTAGGTTCCGTTGCAATCTTAATAAAAATTTAGTTCATAATGTAATTGAAAAACATCCTTCTCAAATTAAACATCTCAGAAAATCAAGAAGTAAAAGTAAGAGAAAAGAATGAAAACTTAGTTGCAATCTTCAACTCCTCTCTAGCCTTCAAGTCCGATTTTCTTCGCGTCGCTTCCTTCGATTCTTGCCTTCAATTTTTTATCAATCCTTGGTCTTTTCCTCCTCTTTCAGCCCCTAAAATCAGTATATTTATAACCCCACTCAAACCCTAGCATATATAAGGCATTAGAGTCCAATTTCGGGTCAAAAACAAGTCGGATTTCTCGTCCAGAGCCAACACAAGCGCAGCTGCGCCATAAATCAGCGCAGGGGCGCTGAGTTACTGGCTTTCCAACGCAGAAGCGCGGGTCCCCTTTCAAGCCTAAAGTTGCCTTGTTGCTTAGCCTTAAAAAATCCATCACTTAGGCTCCAAATTGACCATATTTCCTTCTAAATGATCATGTTTCCTTCCAAATGATCATCCCTACAAAATAACATCAAAACACACAAAACAAATAAAAAGGAACATAAAATAATTGAAAACTTACAATTTTATCAAACTGAAAATACTCAATTCGTAGGTATAAAACCCACTCATCAAATACCCCCAAACTTAACTCTTTGCTTGTCCTCAAGCAAAATACTAAGAACGAAAACTATAAAAAATTAACCCTAACAACCAACTACTCAAATAATGGATCAATATGAATCTGAATAATGGCCCCAAAAGTTACTACAAATAATAATTCACGGGAAACTTCAAAACAGTGCAAAGTCTATCAATTCAACATACTCCTTAATTTTACCTCCGCTCATGACCTTTTAAATACATGTGCATATTCAAACTGTTTAAACTAGCCATCACCCAGATAAATTTACGTAGTCAAGCGCTCCATAAGAGATACTCAATATTAACTCTATAAATTTACGCTTCACATCAACCTCTACTAATTAAGGCAAAACATATAACTAGAAGGTACAAAGATTTTTTTTTTCATCTCTCTCTTTTTTTTTTTTTCTTTCTTTTTCATTCATTTGGTGAGTGCATTTTATGCTCCATCTCAACCCCTATTGAGCGAGTGCGTTTTACGCTCCATCCCGCCTTCTCTTGAACGAGTGCGTTTTACGCTCCATCTCGTTCTCAACATGTGTTTATGAGGGAGTGCGTTTTACGCTCCATCTCTACTCACCACATGTCATTTTTTCTTGTTTTCCTATTTTTTCATCTAGTTCATGAAGGATCAAATCAAAATAATTTTCAAAAACTTTTTTTTTTTTTTTTATGATACACTAACCGATCATAACCAATATTTTCTCCAAACTTATATGAATACCTCAATTCGCTTTGAATGATGCTTAAATAAATTTTCTAGAGTTTCACTAATATCTCCCACAAGCACTTAGCCAAATAAATTCTCTAAATGATAACTAATCAAACAGATTGATATGTGCTTATGAATGAAAAGATCATAACCAGTGTAAAACTAACTAGTATGTCAAACTACAGACTCCACATGTTCATCAATTTCCCTTAATTTGAGAATTAATCCCATTCATCATTGGCCCTAATCAAATTCAATCAACCCATTGCTCAAGTTGTACTAAAACATGCAATTTAAAGTGCAAAATATGCTATCTAAATGCATACCTAATAATGCAAATAAGATAGAGGACTTCCCTGAGACGTTGCTAGTTGGCATCATCGTCAGCGTACTCGTCGTCCGCTAAGTCGGGAGTGTATTTGGGAAGCATAAGTGGACTAGGAAACTTACGTTGCAAAGCTTAATCTTTACCCATGGAAAATGGAGAAATCCTTGGTGCTAGTTGATAGGGAAGATTGTGGTGTAAAGGAGTTTTGGAGATTCAAGATAATTGACCGGAATTATGAGTGAATAAGAGTTGGGTGAATAGATTTTTAGAGGTTTAAAATTTTTGGAGGAATAGGAGTTGATTTGGATGACTTGTTGTTCATGTATGTAGAGTTGAAGGGTGTTTTTTTTTTTTGCTTAAAATCTGATTTGGGAGCTGTTTGTTGTATTTTTAATGCTGAAAGTATGTGATAGGAGCTGTTTGGAAGCTGTTCGGACAGCTTGGGCGCGCCTGGGCGCTGGATCAGCGCTGTCTAGGCAGAGACTGGGCGCAGGGGCGCTGCCTGGTCTGAAATTGGGGGCAGGGGCGCTGCCTGACTGGTTTGGAGGCTGGCTGGGCGTGCTGGATCTGGCGCCTAGGCGCTGACTTTTTGGTCTTGGGTCCTCCTTTTGCTTGTTCAAACTCCATTTTTTTTTTTCGATCCTTGGTACCTACAGGCAATTAATACACTAATTAAAATGCACTAATAATCTAATATCATAATTACTCCTTAAAAAAAAAAAAAAAAAAAACTAAATTGACATAAACATAAAATAAAAATTAAAAACTAAAATTTGGGTTGCCTCCCAAATAACGCTTGTTTTATAGTCATCAGCCTGACTACTCCCTGTTTCATCCCGGGTCGACAAGGTTAATTGAGGTCTTTTCATGATCAATGTCGCCGCCCCAATATTGCTTCAGTCTCTGCTCGTTCACCTTGAAAGTTCTTTTCGAATTGGCTTCCTTGACTTCAATCACTCCATGTAGGAATACCTCCTCTTTATATAGCTTGTCGTTCTTAAGAGAATTTGAAATACAACTTCCTACGAATACCCCATTCACTGCATCTTCCACCACATCAACCCGAAAACATTCTTCCGCTTCCTTTGAAAATTTCATAGCTGAAAATACATTGAATGTAACCTCTTGATCTTGGACTCGCATAGTTAGCTCACCTTTTTGTACATCGATAAGTGTTCTCCCCGTTACTAAGAATGGTCGTCCAAGAATAATAGGTATTTCTCTATCTTCCTCACAATCTAAGACTATGAAATCAGCTGGAAAAATGAACTTTTCCACTTTAACTAAAACGTCCTCAACTATGCCCCTTGGATAAGTGAGTGATCTATCTGCAAGCTGCAATGTAACATTAGTCGGCTTCGCTTCTTTCAAACCCAATTGCTGATAAATTGAGAGTGGCATCAAGTTGATACTAGCTCCCAAGTCACACAATGCTTTCCCGAAAAATTGGCTGCCTATTGTGCATGGAATTGTAAAGCTACCCGGATCTTTGAGCTTTGGTGGTAGCTTCTTTTGAAGAATAGCACTGCATTCCTCCGTAAGTGCCACTGTCTCAAAATCACATAGTTTTCTTTTCCTTGACATAATTTCTTTCAAAAATTTCACATAGTTAGGCATGTTCTCCATTGCTTCTGCGAAAGGGATATTTATTTGGAGCTTCTTTAACACTTCCATGAATTTAGAGAACTGCTTATCCCACTTCTGTTTTTGCAAACGTTGTGGAAATGGCACGGGAGGCACAATAGGACTCTGCTTGCCTTCATAAAAATTTACCACTGGATCACATTCCTTCTTTTCATGGTCCACATTCTTGCTATCTTTTATTTCTTTACCCCCACTATCATCTCCATGTGATTGTCTTGGAGTTCCACCAACAACCTCAGGTAACTCTTTTCTGCTTCGTAATGTAATAGCATTGCAGTGTTCCTTACCTTCCCTCTTAGGATTGATCTCCGTATCACTAGGTAGAGTGCCTTGAGGTCGGTTGTTAATGGCATTAGCAAGCTGACCCATTTGATTTTCCATGTTTTGGATTGATACTTCCATACTGTTCATCCTTGTCTCATTTTGTGCTATGTACCTGGAAAGCAGCTCCTCCAAATTTGACTTCTTTTCCTGAGCCTGGTGGGTATAATTGTCTCGGAGCAGAAGGTTGGGCTTGATTATTATTCCAAGAAAAGTTCGGATGAGTCCCTCAACCATGGTTATAATTGTTGGAATTATTGCTATATTGCTGCCTGTTGTGGTTACCAATGTATTGTACCGACTCTGGACTAATTGCACATTGATTGTTCGGATGGTTCCCGGCACACAATTCACAAACAACTGACACACTCTGAATAGGTTGCACTCCTAAAGCATCAATCTTCTTTGTCAATGTAGCAATCTGTGCAGCCAATGCAGTAACCGCATCAACTTCATAAATTCCTGCTGCCTTTTGCTGATTGATCCTTGTAGAAGGCCACTGATAATTGTTTGCAGCCATCGTCTCTAATAACTCGTATGCTTCATCGAAATTTTTTCCCATTAATGCCCCACCTGCAGCTGCATCGATACTAGTTTGGGTAGCACTAAACAACCCGTTGTAAAACGTTTGAACTTGCAACCAATTAGGAATACCATGGTAAGGGCATTTTCGAAGTAAGTCCTTGAATCGCTCCCAAGCTTCATATAGAGTCTCAGAATCATGCTGTGCGAATGAAGTGATGTCGTTCCTCATCCTTGCAGTTTTAGCTGGTGGAAAGAATTTAGCTAAGAATTTTTGAGCTAAATCTGACCACGTAATAGAACCCGGCGGCAATGAATACAACCAACTCTTTGCCTTATCACGAAGTGTGAAAGAGAAAAGTCGGAGTCTAATCGCATCTTCAGAAATCCCATTATACTTGAATGTGTCGCATATCTCCAGAAAACTCACCAAATGATCGTTTGGGTCATCGTTAGGCAAACCCCCAAACTGCACTGAATTCTGAATCATTTGAATGGTACCCGGCTTGATCTCGAAATTGTTTGCTTGAATTGCGGGCCTTTGAATGCTCGATTGTATTTCCGTCACAAGCGGCATAGCATAATCCCTTAATGATTTCTGTTCATCTTCAGCCATAGCTTCTTGATTGTTTACTTCTTGACACTGCTTGCGAAAAGATTAAAACAGAAAACTAAATAAGTTTAAACTAAGATCAAATTGATTGAAATTAATATTGAAATAATTACTAGAATAAATCCCCGGCAACGGCGCCAAAAATTTGTTGTCCGAATTAGTATTGACAATTTACGTGCAAGTATACACGATCAACAAGTAATAAAGTGATAAGTAGAGTATCGTTCCCACAGAGAATTATTACTAATAAATTTCAAATACTAACTTTATATCAATTCAATTTTATTTAAACAATTGGAATTAACTATGGAATAACTAGTTTAAAACTAAATCTAAAATTAATAATCAAGGAATGAATTTAACGGATTAAAGAATTTAAGATTATAACTTCCCTTAATGCTTCGTATAAATCTTTCCACTCTCTTTCCAGTTAATTGATCAAAATAAGTTGTTAACTGAGACTTCAAAATTATTTATCAAAGCTCTTCCGATAGTTAGATAAGCATATCTCTCCCAATTAAATTGTTATATTCCTATGCAAATTAAGTTGGAATAGATTAATTAAGTTCAAACTCTCATAAAAGTTACACACGGCGTATAGGTATATTCCTATCCTATACACAAACCCAGCAATTCAATCCTAAGAAGAATTAACCAGACGCATGTCATCATATTCAGATCTAAACCCAGAATTTATCTTCCAATTTCATCTAAGTTATCAAATTAATTGTTGGCCACACAATCATATATTAAGCACAAAATATGACAAATAACTCATGTATGATCAATAGAACTAGAATCGAGAGTAGATCAATTTAACTAGACATTAAGTTCCGTTGCAATCTTAATAAAAATTTAGTTCATAATGTAATTGAAAAACATCATTTTCAAATTAAACAACATCTCAGAAAATCAAGAAGTAAAAGTAAGAAAAGAATGAAAACTTAGTTGCAATCTTCGACTCCTCTCTAGCCTTCAAGTTTGATTTTCTTCGCGTCGCTTCCTTCGATTATTGCCTTCAATTTTTTATCAATCCTTGGTCTTCTCCTCCTCTTTCAGCCCCCAAAATCAGTATATTTATAACCCCACTCAAACCCTAGCATATATGAGGCATTAAAGTCCAATTTCGGGTCAAAAACAAGTCGGAATTCGCGTCTAGAGCCAACACAAGCGCAGCTGCGCCATAAATCAGCGCAGGGACGCTGAGTTACTGGTTTTTAGCGCAGGGGCGCGGGTCCCCTTTCAAGCCTAAAGTTGCCTTGTTGCTTAGCCTTCAAAAATTCATCATTTAGGCTCCAAATTGACTTTGTTTCCTTCTAAATGATCATGTTTCCTTCCAAATGATCATCCTTACAAAATAACATCAAAACACACAGAACAAATAAAAAAGAACATAAAATAATTGAAAACTTGCAATTTTATCAAACCGAAAATACTCAATTCGTAGGTATAAAACCCACTCATCACTTAGATTATCTTCTTATTGTTGAATAGTATTGAGACTAGTATTAGCTCCACTTTATTTTATCTTGACATGGCTAAAGAAATTTGGGATCACTTGGTCATTATGTATTCAGGCACATGTAATTTTACTCGTGCATATAAGGTGTGTTAACAGTACTTTTGTTTAGACCAAGACAATCTGAGCCTTGCAGATTATTATTCCCATGTCACGGGAATTTGTGAGGAATTGAAGCTTTACCACCCGTTTACCATCGATGGTGTAGTGTGGCAGAAGCAACATGAAGATATGAATGTTGTTCGTTTTGTGATGGGTTTGAAACCCGAATATGAGGCTGTTCGTTCTCAGATTTTGGGTAGTTCCAGCCTCCCATCTCTGCATGAGGTTTTCTCCCGTTTACAGCGTGTTACATTGTCTACTGGGACTTCTGGTGCTGATCGTTGTTTACCTCACGACTGCTCAACACTTGTTGTTCCTACTAGCCATAATGATAGTTCTCGAGATGGTCGTGGCAATCGTGGTAGTCTTGGGGGAAGAGGAGGCCATATTGGAGGCCGTATTGGAGGTCGTGGTGGTCGATCTGGTTCTCGTGTGTGCATTCATTGTGGTCGTGGAGGACACACTGTTGATTATTATTGGGATTTACATGGCAAGCCTTCGGGTGTTGCTAATCAGGCATCTTATTAGGATGATACTTCATGTCCAGCTCCACCTGACTCTGGGTCGGTTACACTTGCCCGCGAGGAGTATTTTCAGCTCCTGTCCCAATAGCAAGTTGTCTCATCCTCCTCCACTGCCACATTTGCCCAGTCAGGTACTGCTTCCGCTTATTTATTGTCCTCCACTTGCAGCCTCTGGATCATAGACTCCGACGCTTCTGACCATATGACTTGTTCGTCTGGTGTCTTTTCTACTTATCAGTTTGTTAATTCCCCACATAGTGTTACTCTTGCTAATGACACTTCCTCTAAAGTTTCAGGTTTGGGAACTACTCAATTGAGTACTGATATGTCCTCATCCTTAGTGTTATTTGTTCCCCAGTTTCCCTTTAGTTTATTTTCTATTAGCAAGATTACTCGCTCTCTTAATTGTTCGGTAACTTTTTCCCTTCTTACTGTGTGTTTCAGGATCTCCAGACAAAGAGGAAGATTGGTACTGGGCATGACGCTGATGGTCTCTATTATCTTGATCTTGATACATCTCCTCGGGCGTTTTAGACCTCGTCATCTCCCTTTCAGTGGCACTGTCGACTTGGTCATCCTTCGCTCCAGAACTTGAAGAGTCAAGTTCCTAGTCTCAGTCATGTGTCGTCTATGCCTTGTGAAGCCTGTCAACTTAGTAAACATCATTGTGTTTCCTTTTCGTCTAGAGTCAATAACCGTGTGTCGAGTCCATTTGCTTTGGTTCATTCTGATTTATGGGGCCCAATAAAGAATATTTCATCTAATAGATTCCCTTATTTTGTGTCATTTGTGGATGATTATTCTCATGTGACTTGGTTATTTCTTATGAAAGCCCGTTCTGAGTTATGCTCTATATTTGAGACCTTTCGTCAAGAAGTAATGGTTGTCGTATTTGTATTCTCCGTTCTGATAATGCTAGAGAATATGAATCTGATTCTTTATCCTCTTATCTTCGTAAGACTGATATTATTCATCAAACTTCTTGTGCCTATACTTCTTAGCAGAATGGTATTGTTGAGCATAAGAATCGACATCTGTTAGAAGTTACCCGTGCATTATTATTTCAAATGCATGTACCTCGTGTTTTTTGGAGTAATGCTGTTCTTACAGCCTGTCACCTTATTAACCGCATGTCGTCGTCTGTGTTAAATGTGTAAAGTCCATACTCCGTCCTTGTACCTCATACCTACTTACTCTCTTTACCTCCTAAAGTGTTTGGGTGTGTTTGTATGTCCATAATTTGGGGTCAGGATTTGATAAACTTGACCCTCGTGCTACCAAGTGTGTCTTCCTTAGATATTCTCGTATACAAAAAGGGTATCGATGTTATAGTCCTACTTTTCGTCGGTACTTCACTAGTGCTGATGTCACTTTTAATGAAGAGGTTTCATATTTTTCGGCTCCTGAGCAGCCTTTGGATCTTGACTTTGGGTAGCCTACACCACAACCTCTCCCCTTATCGTCACCTACTCCTCTGTCTATCGTATCCCCATCTCCCGCTCTGCTTCGTGTATACTCCCGCCGTATGCAGTCATCAGCTGAAATGCCCTTGCCAGCTTCCTTGCCGTCTCCAGATCCGAGTTTCTCAGGTAATTTTGACTCCTTACCGATTGCTCTTAGGAAACGTACTCGATCATGTGTTACTAATCATCTCATTGGTAATTTTGTTTCTTATGATGCCTTGTCACCTATCTTTTACTGCTTTACCACACATCTCTCTACTGTCTCTATTCCTAAGACTCTACAGGGTGCCTTGTTTGATCCGAGTTGGAGAAAAGCTATGGAAGTTAAAATGGATGCATTACATCAGAATGGGACTTGGGATCTTGTTCCCTTACCGCTTGGTAAATGGACGGTTGGTTGTCGATGGGTGTACACTATTAAGTTTAATCCAGATGGTTTTATTGAGCGTCTTAAAGCTCGACTTGTTGCTAAAGGTTTCACTTAAACATATGGTGTTGATTATGCGGAGACATTTTCTCTTGTTGCCAAGATCTCTTCTGTGCGTGTTTTAATTTCTTTGTCTGCTAATCTTGGTTAGATGTCAAGAATGCATTCTTGCATGGTGACTTGACTGAGGAAGTCTACATGGAGCAACCACCTGGGTTTACTGCTCAGGGGGAGTATCGTAGGAGTGTGTGTCGACTGAAGAAATCGTTGTATGGTTTGAAGCAGTTACCAAGAGCATGGTTTGAAGCAGTTACCAAGAGCATGGTTTGGTAAATTCTTCGATGTAGTATTAGAGTTTGACCTTTTTCGATGTCAGACAGATCATTCTGTTTTTCACAGATAGATACAAGGTATACTCTATTGGTGGTTTATGTTGATGATATCGTAATCACTGGTAATGATTCTGAGGGTGTTACTAAGTTAAAAGTATTTCTGTAAGACAAATTTCATACGAAGGATTTGGGAAAACTCAGGTACTTCTTGGGTATTGAAGTTGTCAAATCTAAGCAGGGTATTTGTCTATCTCAGAGGAAATATGTACTTGACATGTTAGAAGAGGCAGGTTTACTGGGTAGTAGACCAGTTGATAGTCCTATGGATCCAAATCAGAAGTTGTTGATGGATGATGATGCTCTATTTGATAGCCAAGGTCGATATAGCAGGTTGGTTGGGAAGCTTAATTATCTCACTATTATCCAACCAGATATTGTATATACAGTCAATACGATAAGTCAGTTTATGGGATGTCCTAGAGTACCACATTGGGATGTAGTCATTCGTATTCTTCGATATTTCAAAAGTGCTCTTGGTCTTGAATTGTTATATCGAGCTAATGGACATCTTCGCGTGGAAAGATTTTTCGGATGCTGATTGGGCTGGTTCTCCATCTGATCGGCGGTCAACTACTGGTTATTGCACCTTCTTGAGAGGTAATGTTGTTTCATGGAAAAGTAGAAAACAAACAGTGGTAGCACGATCCAGTGCCGAGGCTGAGTACATAGCAATGACCCATACGACTAGTGAGTTGACATAGTTATTACACTTTATTCGGGAAATTGGTTTCCCAGCCATTCATATTGCTGTCAATCCAGTGTTCCATGAGAGAACCAAACATATTGAAGTTGACTGCCATTTTATTCGAGACAAGATACTAAGTAGAAACATTTCAATTCCGTTTCTGAGATTTGAGGATCAACTTGCAGACATGTTCACCAAAGCATTGAGTCGTACTCGTCTTGCAGATATTTGTTCCAACCTTGAATTATATGATATTTATAGTCCAGCTTGAGGGGGAGTGTTGAGAAAGTTACTATAATATAATTATGAAAGTTACTATAATATAATTAGGGTTTACGTTTATTGTAATATGTGTACTATACAAAGGGTATACTCGTATTTTATTTCTTTGTTCAGTGACTATAAATACAAGACCAATAGTGAGAGGTAGGGTATGTTAAAACCTCTCTTTGTCTCTCTTATATTGTGTTAAACTTCTCTTCAAACTTAACATCTCTTATTTCTTAAAAAACAAGAAAAAAACTGTTGTTGCTCGTTCTTGTACTGAAGTTGAGTATCATGCTATGACATCTACCACAGCTGAGGTAGTTTAGTTATGATGACTACTTGCTGATCTTGGCATTTTCCTATTTTCTCTTACTCTTATGTATTATGATAACACTAATGCTATTCAGATTGTTCACAACTTAGTCTTCCTTGTGCGTGCAAAACACATTGAAATCGATTGTCATTTTGTGCGCCACCATCTTCATTTGGGCACGATTACTCTCCTTTTTCTTCCTTTCATCATGTAGATATCGGATTTTTTTACAAAATCTCACACCATAGCATGCTTTTGATTTATTCTTGGCAAACTTTTGATGTTTTCCACCACATCATGAGTTTAGGGGGAGGTGTTAGAGTATTAATATTAAGGGTAATTTAGGCATTTACTTTATTTTGTGTTGCTCTACTATATAAGAGCCTACATTGTTTACTTTATGTTATGATGTTGCATAGACTTATGTGATGGAATAAGGTTTCTCTCCTCTTTTTCTTTGCTTTCATCTCTCTTGTTGTTTTGGTGATGTTTTAACACATGTATCCGTATCCGTGCTTCCTAGGATATAACTATACAACTATACGTACATGTGGGTAAAATAGAGTAATGACCCCTTAAATATGCACTTTGTGTCACTTGGGTTTTCATAATGTCTATTTTCTCAGTTTAGTTCTCAAGTTATGAATTTGTGACACTTTGTTCCAATGGAAAACAACAGTTAAATTTACTGATAGAATTGGTCACGGGCGTCTCACTTGACCACAGTTTAGGGTTCACTTTGGTCTTCATTCACTTTTTGTTACGTAGACGGTAGATCCTTCAATTTTCAATTACGATCACTTTGGTCCCGCCTCATAGTGATACAGTGGATATTCGGGATGAAGTCCGAGATATCTGGAATGGCATTTTTCTTGTGCTATCCAAGCTCGACACTATGTTGCCCCAGTTATTTAACATCTCTTAGTACTGTTATGTTTGGTTACAAGGATTACACTAGTTGTTAGAACTATGCGAAATAAGTGATTATTTTCTGTAATGAAGGATTGTATTGAAAGTTTTTGCAAATGCTATTTACTTAACATGCCCTTTAATTTGGAAAAAAAAAACTACTGTCCTAGAAGATGCTGGCTGATAAAAGAATTTTATGACGAATGTATTAATCATCTTTTTTCTTCGTTTATTAATAATTTATTTGTTTTCAGTTTTTTCTTTGCTGTTTGGTTGCTGACTATTGTTATTTACATCTATTGGTAATTTTTTATCGACAAGCCTTCTAAATGCCTACATTCTATGTATGAAGTATCTAACCTGTATGTGCCTTTTTTTTTTTTTCCCTCTATTGTCTTTTATTTTCTTTATTGTTAGTAATTTTGTTTGGCAGGTTCTTGCTTTTAGGGACATAGCCCCCCAAGCTCCTACACACATTCTGATTATTCCTAAAGTTAAGGATGACTTAACTGGGCTCTCTAAGGTACATGTCTGTGGGTTCTTACATTGACTTGATTATTTTGGTGCTTGTATCATTGTATGAAGCAAATGAATCCATGACTTGCTTTTCTTCTTGTCATTTACGGATATGCAGTTATTAAGCGATGCCTTTTTTCTGGAGAGGATAAGCATATGCAGATAGATGTTCTAATTGCCTATATTGCATTGGTTTCTTGAATGAAAACTATATTGATAGTTACTACAAATTGGATGTTTCGGAGATGCATGTTTAATATTCTCTAGATTCTTCAATAATACGTAAGTAGATTTTACGTTTCAGCAATGCAGTCATATTTCCCAATGGTCAGCATGTCTAACATATGGGCTATTGGGTGTAGCTTGTATAGAATTGGATTTTGATTGCCTTCCGAAAAGAATTGAAGTTTAATTGTTTGGAAAGTATGAAGCTTTTACATAATTGGGACATGTCTTCAAAAAAGTCACGTTCGATGTACGACCAAGTGTAAAGTTGAAATGCATCCATCTATTCTCACAATTGACGTAAAATTAAGCGAAATCCAAAAGATAAAAGAGGATGTCTTATAGAATAGATCCAATCCAGTATAACGAACTGAAATAAAAGTGTGTCTAAGCTTAAATTTTAAGGTTAGTAATTGGAATACATGCGATACATCTTGAAAAAATGATTGGGTGATGCAACTTACACTATCTTCAGCATCAAAATGCATGCATACATTTAGAAAAAAAAATTAGAATGTAAAGAAAATATGCAACATCAAAACAAATGTTATAGAAGTAAAAGGAAAGAAACTCACTTGTTGACAAAAGAAGATAGATTAGATTCAACAAAATACAATCAGATTTCAATAATATGAGATTCTTAATCAAAAAGTAAGTGCAACTAACACTTAATCTTAGTTGCCCATGTGAGTTCCCCGCAACACAGCAAACCAAGAAACTAAGCAAATCAAGAAAGTTGCTTATGTCAGCATGTGAGTTCTTCCTAAAATTAACAATATAAAGAATAAACAAATGTCAAAATGGGTGCTGTAGTAAGGGGGGTCATTGGGGCATTAAAACAATTCACCTTAACAGTTTTTAAAGGCATTGGAAAAGTCATCTTAGCAACGTGCACACGGTGCTATGTTTGTATATGACATTTCGGCTGAGTTGAAACATAGTCGGAGAGAGAGAATTTGAGGCAGCAGAGAATTTGAGTGACATAAGAAGAGAGGGGCAAAAGAAAGCAGGCAGGCGAGAAGGGAAAGAGTTTGAGATGGATTGGGTAACTAATTGTAGATACATATCACCATGCAGTTGGGTTGTTTTGTTGTGCAGCAGTTACATGCAGGACATGGGTAAGTGCCTTAGTTAGTGGGGGAATTTAAAGGATACAGGTGTTAGTAATTGATTGGAGGAAACAATGGTTTGTTGATTAAGAAAAATCAAAATTCTGAGAAAAAGAAAGAAGGGAGGGAAGGCCTACGAAAACCTCTGCCATGGAATTTGTTTGGCATAGCGGTAATCCCGTGCAAATGCACGAGCAACTGATTACATTTATCTTTCTTATAATTTCTACCAACTGGAAAAAAAGCATAAAACATGTCCAAAAAAGCACATTTATCTTCTCTTTCTCTATACTTTTCTAGATAGTTTCTGAATGCTTGTCAATTCCAAGCGCTCTCTCTGACACAAAAAAAAAGAAAGAAAGAAAAAACTCTGCAAATGTACTAACACCATATGCCTAAAGTTAATGAAAAAGATAAAGAAATAGTTTGGTCACCCCTTGGAAGTCTTATGGCTTTCCAATGGATATCTCTTGGACTACCATGCTTCCCAAACATCACTGCAACGAAGTAGATGGATCTCCTCAAACCTGAAATAATAATAAATAAAAAAAACTCTCAAGGCAACCATTTACTGGAGCTTGCGATAACCATGTGATGCACGGAATGTGACATGTTAGAAAACCAATTAATATTTACAGATAATTTGGTTATCTATGAGCATGAAGAACTCGTAGGTATACCTTGAGCATGAAGAACGGGTAGTTCATGATGAAACCTTGTAGGTATATGAGTACCAAATACAAAGAGCCTTTAACACACGCCCAAACTATCAAACTCAAAGTCAGTTGAATATAAAACTATGTGGAATATAAAAATAACGTAATGGTTCTCTTGTAATAACAAATTTCTTAGGTGCAAAAGAAAAAAAGATCTAGCCCATATATTCATAGTCAGATTGAACCAAAGCTCTTACCTCCTTCAGTGGTGTAGTTAGGGAGATGCACTGTAAAAGAGAGCTATGAGAGAGATCAAAGACTGCTTCGAAGAAGGGGCGTTATTTGGGGGAGAGAGACGGGGAGAGAAAAGCATGGGAAGTGGGAGAAAAGATGTGGGAAATGGGAGAGAGATGAGATCAACCCGTTTCAAAGGAGTTATCCAATTGTCAAAATTAAAGTTATTTAGAAAATGTAAAAGGAACCAATAAGATTAAGCCATTACAAGACACTGTTTCATGTCATCTTTACTCGGCGTTGCAACATGGTATCAATAGTTGCACACAAAATGCTAGATAGAAGGTACAAAAAATTTAAAAAATCACTAGAATTTTAAACAAATGTAAACAACAACATCCAAGCGTCATATATCCATATTACATCTTTTAACATTGTTTTTATGTGGAAATGTGTAAGATGGAATAATTTCCATGAAGGGTGTGGGTATGACAATATTATTTAAGTAGGTTCCTGAGTCCAATGGAGGAAGAGATAGAGTGTCCTTTTTGGGTGGGTGGATTAGGAGTGAAGGTTGTTTATCTTTACATTTGTTGAAAGAAGATGTGTTTAGGAATATTGGGGATTATTGTGGTGGTTTTGTGGCGGTGCCGCGGTGGATAGAGGTACTCTACTCCTGCAAAATATTTTTCGAGCAAAAACTAAAGTGAGTAGATGCGAAAGGCTTCATTTCTTCGTTTTCGTTACTAACTGTTGAATTCCAAAGGAATTGTTTTCAAATAAGTGTTACAGTTATATTGAGGCTTGGAGACACAACAAGTGGTTGCGGGAAACTCTGGAGGTTATATGGTTGCACGAAAAAACAGTACACTAGTGTGGAGGTAGAAGATGATGAGGTGGCTAGGTCTCGCACACATGGCACTCAAACAATATGGTAGCACAGAAAGTGTATGTTGCAAAAGATAAAAGAGGTGACTTTCGGCTGAGTATCTGTTCCCCCCGTGCAGTTAAAATGCCTGTTTTTCATGTTGGATGGGATCTAATTAATGGAGTAGGTTTTATTAGAGGCTAATTCAAATTTTTAAAAAGTAGGTGGGAATACGACTATGATTGGATAGAGGATTAGTGGATTTAATGAAGATCGGGACCAGTGGACTGTGTCACGTTTGGGGCCAATGAACCAAAAGCTGTTGGTTTTGAAAGGAATGATGGGTTGTTTTGGGCAATAAGGCCCAATTAAAATTTGGGTCACTCGAATTTCCAATTGAAGTTAAGGTTTGTAGCCATTGTTTGTGTGCCAGTTCAAGGCAAAAAATCTGAGTTATTTTAAGAGGTTGTCTGCTCCGTACCCTAACTTTTTTAGCCCATGATCCAAATTCTTTTAATTTATTGATAAGAAGACTTCTCGATCAATTAGGGTAAATCTATTGGTGAATGACGAGAACTTGGACTCCTCTCTAATACTTGACGACAAAAACGACACGGGCTATGAAACGGATTGATGAAGAGAGCAAAATGTGCGAAAAAGAGAGGATGGAGTATAGCAATGAAGATTTTGATGTTCCTGATGAGATGGAAAACCCAGGCAAGTCTCTTGTGCTTTTGACAAAGGCAATACTTATTTCATGGATTCTGATGGTGGTCTAACTGATGATAACAATTGCATAAAAAGCTCCCGAAGTGAAAACATGGAGTCTGGTAGAAGCTTGAAAGGAAAGGATGCTATATGTTAGATCAGGGAATTATTTCATAGTGAAGAGGTGTGGTTCAGGTGATAGGCAATATGGTACAGGATGATTGTGAGGTTTTTAATTCAGAGGCTAATCTACAGGGGGCGAATCTTTCATGCACTAGTCTAATGCTTCTTGCACTCACTTTCAGCACACTAGCATTTCTTATTTTGGGGGAATGGTTCAGTGTTCAACATGGGATGTGAGATTATTCTTCCAAACTGTCCTTTACTTGAGAGTGATGGTACATAAGCAGGAATATTAGATTTCCTGGTGGTTTTCTGAGGGTAATGGTTCTATGAGCTGTGGCAAACTTGCCAGGTCTGTTGGGGGAACAAACTGATGGTACCTGTAAAGCATTGATGTGTATTGGGAGTCTAGATGCTACAGATAATTTAGTTCTTAAGGATCATATAGTTCAGCCCATTGATGTTGTTCATTGTTTTCACCTTGAGAGAAGTAGCTTTATCCGAGAACTATGGAGTGAGCGTAATGGAGGATGTAATGCAGATGATAGGTTTTCACCATATGATGAAGAAAAGTGGTCTATTTTGTAGAAATTTTTGGAGAGGATGGATTTATCTGGGTCCATAATAAAAGAAAGAACAAGAGACAGGGGGGAGGAAAGATTGATAGGAGAAGTAGGGGGATGAGGGAACTTAAGAATTTACAATGTGGGGTAAATTATGATGGAGTTTTGTTTAGGACAGGTGGTAAGGGTGAAGATAGTTTGTTATGAACATTATCACCTGGAAGATTAGGGGTCTTGATTCTATCAAGAAAAGAACTTAATCAAGGATGTGCTTCTTAGAATAGGGTTAAATGTTATCTTGGAAGAGACTAAAAAAGAAAAGATTGAGAGGAAATTGGTAAAAAATGTGTGGAAGTCTAGGTATAGGAATTGGGCTTGCCTACCAAGGATGAGAAAGCAATTAATGTGGAGGAAATGGTTGAAGGAAAATTTTCAATCTCGGTCAGGATTAAAACTATTGATGGAATTGAATGGTGATTAACTGGTTTTAATGGTCCAAATTGACCTAGGGTGAGACATAGACTATGGGATGAGTAGGTGGGTTTGTACAGTCTGTGTTGTCCTCGTTGGTGTATAAGGGGAGATTTTGCAGAAGTTGAATGGGAGAAGGATGACGAGGAATATCAAAGATTTTGATTTATTTATGAGGGAAATTGGGCTTAGGGACCCTCCATTGAGTAATGGAACTTTTACTTGGTCAAATTTTAGGAAAAATCTAGTTTGTAATAAATCAGATATATTTTTCTCTTTGGTGAGTAGCAGGATGTTTTTCGGAATCAAGGTAGGACATTTTTTCGAGTGTTATGTCAGAGTATCGTCCCATTCTCCTTGATTTAGCTACAATTAGATGGGGTCCTTGTCCTTTTAGGTTTGAGAACATGTGGTTGGAACACCATACTTTTAGAGGTCATTTTAGGGAGTGGTCAAGAAAAGGGAGTTATGAGGGTTGAGAATGTTTTAAATTCATGAAAAAGTTGGAACATGTGAAACAAAAGGTGAAGATATGGAATAAGGAATTGTCCGGAGATATTAGAGGCAAACAATTTGCTTATGAATCGAATTGGAGAGCTTGATAAGATTGAGAAGAATGGTAGTTAAGATAAGAATTTGAGAAGAGAAAGGGGAGAGTTGAGGAATAAGTCTAAGGATGTGGTTTTTAAGGAAAATATTAGTTTGAGGCAAAAGGCTAGTGTGAATTGGATAAAAGAGGGAGATATCAATTCCAAACTTTTTAATAGGACTGCAAATGAGAGGCAAATGAAGAAATTTATTGATAAGTTAGAGGTGGACAATGGAGTTATCATTGAAGATGAGAGGATGATTGAGAGTAAGATTATTGAGTTTTTTTTCTTATTTATATTCATCTTCGGGAGTGTTAAGGATGGACAAATTCTGGATGTAGCACTTGTAGTTAATGAGGGTGTGGAGTATTATAGAGCTAGAGGTGATGAAGATTTTCTTTTTAAAATTGATTTTGAGAAGCATATGATCAAATGGATTGAGTTTTTTTGGGCTGTCTTAGAGGTGAAAGGATATTCAGGGAGATTGAGAAGTTGGATCAATGGATGTCTGCATTGTTTGAATTTTTCTATAACGCTTGATGGAAAACCCCAGGGTAGGTCTAAGACAACTAGAGGTGTGAGGCAGGGTGATCCATTATCTCTTTTTCTGTTTACCCTAGTTTCAGATGGGTTAAGTAGGATAGTTAGGAGGCTAAGAGGTGTGATCTAGTGGGAGGTTTTAGTGTAGGGAGAGATAGGATTTTGATTTCTCGTTTACAATTTATTGATGATACAATATCCTTCTTAGTGGGAAATTTTTCATTTACAGTTTGTTGATGATATGGATAAAAGTGTTCTTATAGGAATCAATTCACATATTGATAAGTTCACTAGAGTTGTAGGACTCTTGGGGTGTAAAGTGGGAGAATAACCTTTGAAGTACTTGGGTTTACATATGGGTGAGAATTTATCATCACCATCTTTTTTGAGATCCGGTGGAAGAGAGCTTTCATTTCGAAAGGGGGGCAAGTTAACTCTAGTGCAAATGCAGTCAGTCCTAGCTAGTATTCGTATATATTTTTTTATCTTTACTTAAACTGCAAAGGAAAATTGAATTGAAGATTGAATAAATGATGAGGGATTCTTTATGGGAGGGAAATGGTGAGGGGAAGAGGGATCATTTAATAAGTTGGAGGGTGGTTTCTAGATCTAGGGAAAAAGTGGCCTTTCTATTGCTAATTTGAAGGCTAGAGACATTGCATTAGTGGGTAAGTGGTTGTGGAGGGTTACAGGTTTCCACTGGAACCAAATTACTGTGACAATTAGTTATCAAGAAAAACTATGGTTTACAGGCGAACAAATGAGATATTAATAGAGTTTGACGAGGAAGTTTTCAAAGAGAAGTTTACGCTGGTTGTGGAAATTCATATCTCAGGGTTTGTCTAGGTTTTCCCAAAAATGCAAGTATGTGCTGGACCATGGGGATAGAATTTATTTTTGGCATGATGTTTGGGCAGGGGAGTCATGTATTTATCCATGTCTCTGTCAACTAGCTTACTCTCATGGTGCTTCCATTGCTTCTTTGCTATGGTCTTCTAATCATCCATGCTCTTGGGATTTTGGATTTCATAGGAATTTAGGAGATTGAGACATCAGGGATTCACTTCATTTCTTGCTGTCTATAATAATTGTTTGTTGAATCTAAAATCATGTGATAAAATAAGGCGGATGCTTGAATCGTCGGGTGTATTCTCTTGTAAATCCTTCTTTGAATCTTTGTTGGATGAACATTCTTATCCTATTTTTGTCCCTGCTTTGATGATATGGAAGAGTAAAGTGCTTATTAATGTCAAGTTTTTGCATGGACTGTTGCACATGGTAAGCTTAATATTTGTGATGTGCTTCAAAAGAGAAAGCTTCAGAGTTGTCTTTGGCCCCAGTGGTGTGTGATGTGGAAAGGTTATTTTGAAAGCATAGATCAACTAGTGTAAAGAAAAGAAGCTACCGGTCGCGTCACTAAACACCATTATCACCATCGTGTCTTTCTCCTAAGCGGCGACTATAGGCAATCCATATTTTCAGTCTTAGTGGTATAACTTGTCAGCGAATCATTCATCACCTGAGTTGTTGATGCGAACACAAGCTCAATCAGATCTGAATATCCTCAAGAAATCTTTGTGTGCATTTGATTGTGACATAAAGGGGGGCCATCTATGTACAGAAAGAGAGCGAGGAGAAAGGCGGTCAGGGAAAGGAGTAGGTGTTCAGTGTTTTGTTGGGGGGGGGGGGGGAAGGCGGAGGGTTCAATAATAAGGAATTTGCAGTGATTAATAAATTAGGAAGAGATTCAGAGTTTTTTTCTGGAGCAAATTGGTTGGGTGCGTGTGCGCGCGTTTGTAGGTGGTGTCTATATTTAACATGAGGGGAATTTGGTAATCTTACAAATTAGGTGACAACTATCTGATTTTGCAATTTGATTGCAAGTGGAAGGAGGTTTAGTGGACAGGTGAAAGTATAGGGTCATAGGCAATTAACCCCCCCCCCCCCCTGCGCCTTACTATAGCATGACTTTCTATAATTACCTCTTTATTTTGTTTTCATATACAAAACTATTGAGAGAAGGCTATAAATACTAGACTTGCCGGAATTGGAAGGACCTTTTGCTATTGAATATAGATTAGGAATTGAAGTTAGATTTTTTCCCCTTTCTTTCTTCTCCTTTCTTGTTCACTCTTTTGTCCTGCGTGACTCCAACCTTGATTCATCCATCTCTATTTCTATTTTGGGTTGCTCCTATGAAGCAAGGTCTACTGGATAGGGTGGGTTCATGAAGTTACGATTAGTGAATTCTTTCTGGATTAAATGAAGAAATTTGAATCATAGATGATTAAGCTTATTTTGGGCTTTTATTTGCCAAATCAACAAATGGTAGATTGATTCTTGAACTAGTTAATTGTTTTCCTTTCTGTTATTTGGTGGAACCAGATGTCCATGTCACATTTTATGTGTCACACGCAATCTTTCTCAATTCCAAGCCATTTGTGTCATCGTTTGAATGGGAACTATGGCTTCATTATAGTCTGGTATAAAAGGTTTTACTGAAGTTACTTTTGGCATTTATTTTCTGGAATGTTTTACACGTTTTCAGGAAAGTAGTATAATTTAAGGTATGGCCTGCGGAAATACGTCCACTAGTCTCTTTCCAAATGGTTCTCAATGGGATGGAAGGACGTGTGAAATCATAGACATCTTTTTTTTTTTGTATGTACATATTTATATGGAGCAAAATCTTCTACACTTGATTGAACTCAAATGAATGAAACCATCTTTCAACCATTCTACCTCTTCATATTAATATTATTGGAGAAATAAAAGGGCATTATTTTTCAATTTTATTTTATTTTCTTCTCTTGGATTTGGAGAGACTTACCATCCTCTCCGTCGTTGCTCTTTCTATTGTATAAAACCTACCCATACAACATAAAATTATTCCTAGATAAAGATTCTAGTGTCGGGTTGTATTAATTTTCACTTCCTGCAAAACTGGAAAGAGAAGTATAGAAGGATTACATATCACCTTTTGATTGTGTAAGGGCATGTTTGTTTGGGAGTTTTAGTGGTATTATAGGGTGGAATATCAAGAAGTAGTACCTGTGGCCCACCTATTACCTTGTTTGGTTGACATTTTATGTGCAGTACTATTTTTCGGGTTGGAATATCGACCCGGTTTGTACAGTAGCCTTTAATCCTAGTACATGGCTTTAATGAATACCACCTACCGGGTCATATTATTTGCTAGTATAAATCCACCAACGGTACAAGTAAGGAAAATGACACAAATACCCTCCTGCGTATAGTTTACATATAAAAAATTTATTTTGAATTTTTTCCTTGTATTATATTTAAGTGTACGGTGTCACCGATTTTTTTTAATTTTTAAAAAAAAATTTATTTTGAATTTTTTCTTTGTATTATGTTTAAGCGTATGGTGTCACCATTTTTTTTTTAATTTTTTAAAAAAAAATTATTTTGAATTTTTTCCTTGTATTATGTTTAAGCGTACGGTGTCACCGGTTATTTTTTTTTAATTTTAAAAAAAAATTATTTTGAATTTTTCCTTATATTATGTTTAAGCGTACGGTGTCACCGAAATTTTTTTTTTACGATGTCACCGATTCATAGCATTCGATTCTTATTTTTTATGTGAATTTTTTACATTATCTAAAATTTTTTGGGTATGGATTGCCATACCATGTATTATACTAAACATTGTGCAAAAGTGTTACACAAACGGAGTAATGGAATGAATGATGTTAAGGGTAAAATTGTATATTTGTTATACAAGATGTGATAGAATAGATGGTTGTTTGTGGGACCCATCATAGTACCTATTGAACAAACAAACATGGGAGAGGATTGAAATACTTTCTATAATCGGTAGTAATTTCTATGTTTATTGAAAATGTAAGAAATACATTTCTTAATCCCATGCATAGTAATACTCAAAACAAACATGCCCTAATAGTATTAGGATTAGGAACAAGGTTATACTAGTGAATTTAATCATGATTCACTTGAATCTCAAATTTGTTAGTTTTGTGTTTTTAATTGCTTCATGATCTGCAGTAAGTCCCTTTTCAATTGCTCCATGTGCCGGAGTAAGTTCTCCTTTCATTTACTGCTATACTTCTTTCTGCCTGTTAATGTTTTCATCATTTTATCCCTGAACATGATTTATCGTTTTTGCTCCACCAAAAATGAAAATATGTACTTTGGTCAAAATAAACTAGAACACTTCATGATCAATCTTGGTAAAATTATTAGTCATTTTACGCTAAATTGCTAGGGCTTTATTTCCAGGCCGAAGAGAGGCACTGTGAGATTCTTGGTCAGCTGCTTTACACTGCAAAGCTCATTGCTAAACAAGAAGGTCTTGAAGACGGCTTCAGAATTGTGATTAATGATGGGCCAAATGGATGTTCGTACCCTTTCTCAATTTATCAAGCTCCAATACTGTCTCTTTTACCATTTATCTTTAAGTAAGACTGTTTTTGGCAGGCCAATCTGTTTATCATATTCACATTCACCTCCTTGGGGGACGACAAATGAACTGGCCCCCTGGCTAAGTTGGAGTTACAGAAGTATCAGGTCTCAAGGATGGGCAGCAATGCCCACATGCTGCTTTTCTACCATTAGAGAGGCCGCTTCTTCTATTGGCTAGGTTATTTGAGACTACAAAAAAACTTCAGGAAGTTAGCCATGGTCTTGCGATGTAATAAGGTGGAACCTTGGTTCCTGCCATTTATGACCTATTGTGTGCACTAATGTTGATTATGTCAAAACGTGGATGAGCATTCTGTTAAACATTAAGCTAAAAATGGAGCTAGGGCGGACATGATTATTCTGTGATTGGTTCGTGACAGTTGCTTGTCTGGTTTTTTGATGCATTGAATGATCCGAGGATAGGATATCAGGATACAAGAAAGGCTGCAACATGAATTTATCTGTTGCAGTTTGGGAGCACTATTTTGGGGTAGGCTCATAGGTACTTTTAACCCTGCCCCGTGGCATGCGGCCGCTGAGGGTGGGGGACTGAGAATTTTGAAAGGTAAAAATTCAACCCTTCGGGGAGGAAGAATCCGAAATGCTTTGGTGGGTTCAAGTAGGCGTATAATTTGCCTTTTTATCATTTTCACTTGTGCTGGTTCATATGGAAAGTGAGAAGGAAGCCACATTGGAGGAAAAACCCCTTGTCATGGATAGCTTGTTATTTCCAACCAAAAGATTACGAAAAGTTAGAAGGGTGAATTGGCAATTTTATCACTTTAAAATTCTACCGAATTTTTTATTTTTTTAAAAATGTGACAGTGGGTACAAAGTTAGGTTTGATCAAAATTAAAAAGTCAAATTTAGTTAAACTGGTGTTCCAATTAATTTGATAGGAAGGAATCGATCCAATTATTTCTTTTAAACTTATGGTTGTAATATAAATTTCAAACCTGTAAAATTACTTGCAAAGTATTCGAATTTTATTTGGCCGAAGGAACTCGAATTCAAGATGTATGTCTTGCTCCTTATTCGACCATTGAGTCGCACTCCATGAGAATTGACACATTTTCTTTTACCATACACTTGGATAACTATAAAATATGGCAACCATCCATCTCTCTCATAATAGATATTGCCTAGTTTCTGAGGGGAAAAAAATTGTGATGTTTGAATTTCATTGATAGCTATGGTGAGTTTTTTCAACATTTCATTGGTAAGAGCCCGTCTTTACCTCTTGTTAGGAAATGGTTCACTGTAATTGGTTAATTTTATAAAGTCTCATTGTAAATCTCATCCTAAGTTAATGTTCATGATACTTTAAAGATGAAGTTTCAAAAGCTTCAAGGAAGAAAGGAGTTCAAGCTTTTAATGTGATGCCCCTAAAATCGGGGGTCTTTTATTAACCCGTTAATCTTCCATCGACCCGCAGAAGTACCCATGCATGTCGCATAACTGGACACCACTTCATCACACGACCATACCAAGGTCCAATCTCCATCCATTTGTCCTTAATCTTTCATCAATTACATTCTTTAAACAAAATGGCTCAAGACGTGAAGGTTCGATAAGGTCATTTCAAATTTTAGTTTTTGTGAATAGGTGCCGGTACCTCGTGTACCTGGTATCGGTACTTAAGCCTTCTGTTTGCTAGGTAACGGTACCTATAAACGTGGTACCGCTAGGCCATGGACAACGTCGTACTAGTACCTGTGAACCTAGGTACCGGTACTTGAGCCTACTACCAGTGAGGTACTGGTACCTGGGCCCTCTGGATGCCAGGTACCTGTGAGATACCGGTACCTAGAGCCCAGGTTTTTTTTCAAACTTTCCAAAATCAAACTTTTAGTCATCCAATACATATCACACCCATTCCATTCATTCCTTTTACAAAAGAACAATGTCCCATTGCATACTTTTGCTAAAATACAAGGTTTTATACATGATTTATATGAGGGCAAAACAAAGTACAAAATGGGATTCACGAGCCACAACCCGGCTCAGTTGTCAACATGTACCCAAGTGAGGGCCATTTGCCAGAGTTTGTTCAACACCTGAAATATATATCCCTATAAAGGGTGAGCCACACTCAATAGGATATCTCCTAAAGAGGCTACTCCCCAACTTAGATGCATATGAAATGTTCACATGTAATTAAACCATCAAACAAGAATTCATCCAAGAATATACAACTTCAAGAAATGAATGTCACAATACTATGCCATGTTATGAGATGAGACTCACACATGCAATGTAACCCGAGCCCTCCACCGGCTCCTATACCACATGTAATGCCATGCGTATGCATCCGGACATTCCAATCCCCCGCCATTGATGTTACACATCCAATGACCATTTATAAATTCCGGATTTTTTGGGGTGGGTATTTATAGACTTCCACCAATAGGTACCCAGTCAACATGGCATCTATGAACTTCCACTAACGGCTCCGTGTACGCCGACACACTTTATGGACTCAACACCAACAGAGTGCTTATCCAAAACACCGGGTCTTGCACCCGAGGGATAATGCAACCCGTGCGACTTAGTCGAACCTTGGTCCAACTTTCCCGAGCCCACGTATCATCCACCAAGAATAGTGTTTGATCAAATCCATGCACACACCCACACTCATGTCACATGCCCACGAATGCAATGTTTCCCGTGCATATGCAAATGCAATGTACAATTGAAATTTTCATAGCATGCTCAATATGTCATGAGCACATTATAAACAATTTCAATGTCTATCAACATTTCCAAGTCCTCAATGTCAATATATCATAAGACATATACCAACATTTCCCAACATCAAATCCTAAGCATGTTATAACATACTCAATGCAATTAACACACTTAATCAACATACGTATTTTGTCCAACACCTTCAAGACATAAATGTAAACACATAGTATGCTCAATCAACATATTCATCTAGAAATTACAATGAGCAATTTCACCAAAACCCAATTCATGCAAACATTGATTTTAACCATTCTTATACCCATTTTCAACATTTCAACTACAATAGGTATATGACATACATGAGATTACATCTCTAACACCCTACCCATTTCATATTTCAACCCTAAGTTGGAAATAAACCTAGTTAGGAAAGGATCACTACCTCTTGAAGCATAATACACGTAGTGGAGGCTTCAAATACCCAAATCAAGCTTTAAGCCTTGATTTTAAAAAACCCCGATCTTGAGACTTCGGCCAAATCTGCGATTTTGGTACGTAGACGTAGCTCTCGTCGCATAGAACAACTCTTGTTCTTGGCCCGAAGCAATCCGAAGCATAGATCGTCCTAGATCGCAAGAAGAAGCTTGAAGATTTTGTGTTTTCTCTCCCTTCTTTCTCTCTCTCTCTCTCCGGAAAACCCAGCAACAAGAATGGGGGAAAAAATCCGATTTTCCCCTTTTTATACTCTCTAAATGCTTGGCTCTCATTAAGCCACACGTCCTAACTTTTCTGATTCGATTTTGTCTCAAATCAATTAAATCTCATCCCGTGTTGTGTTCAATATATTTTATTTGAACTACTTTAATTTATTTTCCATATTTCTCAATCAATTACCGATCGTGTTCATTTTAATCTCGCGATGCCTAATCGCATTGTAAAATATGAAAAATTTGACTGTCTCGAAATTTGACGAAAATTGACTGAGCAACTAGATTTCGCGAGACGAATCCAATAGTGAAGTCTGTTTCGTCATCCGAGTTCTAGAAAAATTTAAGTTTTCAACCTGTACCGTAACGACTAATTACCATTTTACCCTTCACAATAAAATTTTAAATTTTTTCGGGTCTTAAAATTCTTCTTCCCTTAAAAGAAATTTCATCCCCGAAATTTACACACACATGCACATTCAACCATATGCATATGCAACAGTCATATAATACTACATGACTATAAGAATGTACCTCCATTCTAGAACAAGAACGAATAACTAGTACATATTATGTCCTCACGCTCCTATGCCGCCTCCTCCACACCATGGTGCTGCCACAACATCTTCACCAGCCTCACGGTCTTGCCTCGCAAAACCCTCTCTCGACTATCCATGATACGCATCAGTCCTTCCTCAAGGGTCCCATTCGCATCAACAATTAGCTCACCCCAATCCACTACATGTATAGGATCTAGAGTTTACTTCCGGAGCATGGAGACATGAAACACTGCGTGAACACCAGATAGATTTGGCGGTAACGCCAATCGGTAAGCGACTATGCCAACCCTTTCGAGTACCTCGAAGGGCCCAATATACCTCGGTGACATTTTTCCTCGCTTCCCGAACCTAACCACTTCCCGCTTAGGCATCACCTTTAAGAAGACGTGATCTCCAACCTCGAACTCCAGAGGTCGCCGCCGCCTATCGGTGTAGCTATTTTGCCAGCTCTAAACCGTAAGAAGACGCTTCCGTATCAGGTCCACCTTCTCCGAGGTGTCTCTAATCAAATTTGGACTCATAGAGGGTCTCTCTCCAACCTCTGTCCAACAACCGGAGAATAACACGACCTTCCATAAAGTACCTCATAGGGTGCCATCTGTATGCTTGCCTAATAACTGTTGTTGTTAGCGAACTCCACTAAGGGTAAATGCTCCTCCCAACTACCCTTAAGATCAAGGACGCATGTCCTCTAAAGTCTGGATGGTCCTCTCCGACTGACCGTCCATTTGGGGATGAAAAGCGGGGCCAATCATCAACTGTGTCCCCATAGCCTACTGAAAACTCTCCCAAAAATGGGCCGTGAACTTGAAATCCCGATCCGATACTATAGATACAGGTACCCCATGTAGCCGGACTATCTCCCGTATATACAACCTTTAAAATTCCTCCAGTGTGAAGGTTATCAGTACTGCCAAAAAGTATGCCGACTTTGTAAGCCAGTCCATAATCACCCATACCGTGTCATACCCCCACGATGTTCGTGGCAAGTGGGTCACATAATTCATAGTGATGTGCTCCCACTTCCACTTAGCCACCTCCAAAGGCTGGAGCAACCCTGTTGGTCTCTGGTGCTCAGCCTTGACCCGTTGATACGTGAGACATTTACTAACAAAGTCTCCGACGTGTTTTTCATCCTGCTCCAATAATACTGGTGATGAAGATTGCCATACATCTTCGTGCCACCTGGATGTACAACAAACATGAGCAATAGAACTCACTAAGGATCTCCTCTCTCAGATCCAAAGACTGGAGAACAACAACCCTTCTCCTGAACCGAAGACCACCATCTATGTGAATGGCCTAGACCTCGTCACTTGTACCTCACTGTACCCGATCCCTAATGGACAATATCTCCGTGTCCTGCCCCTGGGACTCGATCATCTTGCTCAATAGGGAAGGCGTAGCCACCAAACTCCCTAAAGTGCCCTAAGTCTAACCCCTGTAGTGTAGCCCGAACTGCCCTACAGTCTCGAGCATCCGCCACTCGCGGGAAGCTATACTAGACAAGACTCCCGTGACTTCCAACTGAGTGCATCAGCTGCCACATTTGTCTTACTATGATGATAATGCAAAGTGAAGTCATAATCCTCCAAGTATTCCATCCACCTACGCTGCCTCATGTTGAGGTCCCACTATGTGAAGATGTACTTTAGACTCTTGTGGTCCAAAAACACCTTAAACCGCTCTCTATACAGATAGTGGTACCATGCCTTTAAGACAAAGATGATGACCACCAACTCCATGTCATGCGTGGGGTAGTTCTGCTCATGGCTCTTTAACTATCGTGAACCATAAGCTACCACCCTCCCGAACTGCATTAATACGCTTCCAAGTCTATTCTTCGAGGTATCACAATAGACTATGTGCCTCTGTCCCCTCTCTGGAACTATCAAAGTCAAAGCTGAAGTGAGCCTCCTCTTCAACTCTTGGAATGCCCTCTCACATGAGTCATCCCACTGAAACTTGACCTCCTTACTAGTCAACCTAGTCATAGGTGCGACTAGTCGTGAGAAGTCCTCGATGAACCTCCGATAATATCCTGTCAATCCCAAGAAACTACATATCTTGAAGACCAACTTAGGATTCTCCCAACTCATAACCGCCTCAACCTTCTTCGGGTCCACTAACACACCCGAAGCTGACACCACGTGTCCAAGAAACTTCACTTCTGTTAGCCAAAATTTGCACTTGCTGAACTTGGCATACAACTGATAATCTTTCAAGGTTTAAAGAACAATCCTCAAGTGATCATCATGTTCCTTCTCAGACTTGGAGTATATCCAAATGTCATCAACAAAGACCATGACAAACTGATCTAGATAGGGTTGGAACACCCTATGCATGAGATCCATGAATGCTGTTGGGTATTCGTCAATCCAAATGGCATCACCGTAAACATAAAATTTCCATATCGCGTTCTAAATGCCATCTTAGGGATACTTGCCTCTCTAATCCTCATCTGATGGTATCCCATGCACATATCTATCTTGGAGTAGACCCATGCCCCTCTCAGTTGATCAAACAAGTAGTCGATATGCGACAATGGGTACTTATTCTGGATAGTAACTCAATTCAACTGTCGGTAGTCAATACAAAGTCTAAGGTTCTTGTCCCTCTTCTTGGCGAACAATACCGGAGCGCCCCAAGGTGAGGTACTCGGTCTAATGAAACCCTTATCCAACAATTCTAGCAACTGGACCTTGAGTTCTTGCAACTCTGTAGGTGCCATTCTATACAGTGTCATAGAAATAAGAGATGCATCGAGTTGTAACTCAATGGTGAAGTCTATATCCTGATGTGGAGGTAATCCCGTTAACTCATCTGGAAAAACATCTGCATACTCACATTACCCGAGGTAGACTTAAATCCTGTTTCATCTTGTCCTCCAATGTAAGGCTCGTAAGCTATCCCATCAATTACTCGTGCCAATGAGAGTCATACACGGCTTGGGGTAAGGCATCATGCTTTTACCCCTGAAACTTGAAACAAACACCCTCTAGTGTATAAGCGGTGACCCTCTTCTGATCACAATCGATGACGACTCGGTGTGCCGCCAACCAATCCATCCCGAGGATGAAATCAAACTACGACATGTCCATGACCCTAAGGTCCACAATGAGTAAAATTCTCGAGATCTCTAGCTCACATCCCCAACATATCTGATAAATACAAACCCTAGCTCCTAGGGGAGAACTCACATACAATGGCTTTTCTAAGGTCTCAACCTCTAAGCTCAAGACTCTTACACATGATGCAGCTATGAATGAATGTGATGCACCAGTATCAAATAATACCCTTGCCCATAAGCGAGAGAGTAGAAATGTACCTTGAATCACCAACTGATCCACCGGCTCAATCTGAGGTGCGATGGAGTAGACTCGCCCCTGGGTCCCTGAAGTCCCGACTTATAAGCATTGTCCTTAGCCTCGGCTCATGCCCTGGCCCATCTGGCCTGATTGCAGAGTCCCCGTTTGTGAAGTGGTAGGGGCCTGTGTAGCACCTTGGAACTGGAACTGACTTCCTGGCCCATGGTGGGATAGGGAGGAATGAAGAAAGTTTGTGGATGCCCCCACCGATGATTGGGACTGAGATGCCCCATAGCTCTGGGATCCCTGCCTCTGAGAACAATCCCATTTCATGTGACCCAGTTGGTGGCATATGAAACAAGTCCTCTGGCTTGCCTGGTAAGAAGCCCTAAAGTTTCTCCCACCCTGGGAGGATTGACCTTGGCCTTGACCTTGATAGCCGTGGTCCTATCCTTGATACCCTTGTGGGGTAGAAGTCTTTTTCTTCTTCCCCGAACTAGAAGAAGAGGATTGGTAGAGGATTGGTCCTCCTTCTTCTTGTCCTTAGCACCAGCCTCCTGGATGCTTCTTACGTCTTCCACTTCCCTCTCAATGGCCATGGCCGTCTGATTAGCACAAAAAATTGTATATTTTAAGGTGCTAATCAGCTTAGTTCACTTGTTTTTGAAGATTAAATGATATGAGTTATGATGATTGAAGTCTTAACGTCAATATTTTATGTTTGCAGTTGAAAGGAGCTAAATATGGTTTGTTAAGGCCTTCCCATACCACTTGGGATGAAAGGAGATGAAAAGAGAACTTGGGGACAGCTCAGGAGCAAAGGAATCAGAAGATTCAGACAAGGAGGCAGAACAGTACCGGTACTCAGTACCGGTACTATATGGTACCGGTACTCAATACCGGTACGCCAAACCTTCTGGAGTCGAAGTACCGGTACTCAGTACCGGTACTGTATGGTACCGGTACTCAGTACCGGTACGATTTGCCTGACAAGCCCAGAATCTGCAGATCTGCTCAGCTACTTCGAGGGTCCCACCATAGATGCCCCCACACTCCTCTGACACGCCCACAACACTGTTCATCAGACCCACACTTTCCTCTGCACTCTAGAGCTACAACTTTAAATTTTAGAGAGAGAGAAGAGGAGGAGCTGGGTGTGCAGACAAACTCTGCACTCCCCTGTCCAGGTCATCCAGACTGCACCCTACTGATGGGGGTCACTTCAGGGAGCTAAAAGAGCTGACCAGGCATGTTTTTGGGAGGGAAAGCTCTCCAATGATGGGCATTCTGGGATAGCATAGAGAAAAAGATAGTGAGAGAAGCTCTGGGCGGAGAAGATGATGAATAGTAATTTTAGAGAGAGAAAGTTGTGATTTTTGTATTTCTGCTACTGCATTGTCTTGTAATCAATGGTATGAACCTTTAGATCTTCATTGAATGTCATTAATGCCATTTTTCCTTATGTCCATTGCTAGTTTAATGCTTCCATTTAAGTTCTACCATTAAAGCTTCCAAGTTGTTCTTGTTCATAGATATAAAATGGATTTTCACTTCATTCACTTCTAGTCCATGATTTCTTGCACTTAGTTACTTCAAAACTTTATATCTTTAAAATGCATTATCTTTCCATTGTCATATTCATTTCAAGTATGGGTAGCTAAATCCTTTTGTTGGCAAGACCAAGGGGAATCCTCCTTTTTGGGTATACCATTTCAACTCTTTCTACTCCCTCCCTTTAGAGTCCAATGGTTCGGTTTGACCGGATTGAAGGTGGATGATTTGGTGAGTCTTTGATAATCCGTAGGCCTAGTCACGGTTTATGCTTAGATACTCACCTACCTTATCCTCGGCTTTCCGCGAATCAACCGTTCATTCATGCTCAATCGGAGGAGTGATTTGAGTTGAGATAGTATACCCATTGGAGGGACCTCTTGGGATTGCCAACACTTGCTTCTTCATTTCATTTCCACCAAAACATATTTTACCAAACCACTTAAACCACAAGAATTGTTACACATTCTTTTCCCAAAATCACTTTCAAATTGGTTTACTTCCTTCCCCGTGGAAACGACCTTGGAATACTTCCAAGTAAAAGACGACCCACGAAAGTCTCCTTGCGATTGGGGAGCATTTTTGTGCATTCACATATCACATTCCCATTAACTTTTTTTCCCTTTCCTATTGCCCTTTCTTTTCACACTATCCGAAGGGAGCTTGACCTCCCTTCCCGTTTGAACATATATCACACATACACTTTGGGGGATAGTAATTAAGGGGTTAGGAATAGGATTGTTTTTGCTCAATCATTTTGGCGCCGTTGCCGGGGAAGGCAAGTGTCAAACCAAGGAGGTGAATTCCGAACAATGAAGGTAAGTCCCGTGATCTTCATCACGGGCTGAGGTACGTTGTCTCGTGTACATATTCTTGTTTGTGTATAATTTCAATTGTAGATATATATCTTGTTGCATGTGGGGAATGGACGACTATCACTGATTAGTTAGACAACCCTTAGGCCCCAACATGAACATAGACCAAGACCCACCCGAGGATGCGGGTGACAATTTTGAAAATGTGGATGTCAACCCAAACATGCAAGGGGGTGGAAACTTTGACAACGTCGGTGCAAATCCAAATGCTCAAAGGGGTGGGGGATTGCCCGAACCTAGGATGCCTAACCCAAGAATGCAATATCCCCCTCCCGATGTTTTTGATAATGAGGATGCTAACCCGAATATGCAGAGGGGTGGGGGATTGCAACCACCTAGGATGCCCAACCCACGAGTGCAATTTCCCCCACCTAGGAATGAAGCGAACATCCAACTTGACCCTCCACCAAGGACAATGCGGGAGTTCCTTCAACCAACCCGTAGCGCCACACCATCATGCCTTGTTCTTCCTGTCCAAGCTCATCTCTTTGTGATCAAACCATGGATGTTGTAACTACTCCCTAAATTTCATGGGGTCGAGAAGGAAAACCCTTATAGTCATCTAAAGTCTTATGAGGAAATGGTTGCAACCTTTATCCCAAATTACAACATGGAAGAGATAGCAAGGATGAAATTGTTCTCTTTTTCGTTGGAGGGTAAGACAAAGATTTGGTTTGATTCCATGGGGCCTCGGACCATGCTATATTGGGACCATATAGTTTCATTCTTTTTAAAAAAGTTTTTTCCGGTTCATCGAACCACTTCTTTGAAAAAAGACATTCAAAACTTTTCTGAAAAACCCAATGAACAATTCTATCAGTGTTGGGATCGCTACAAGAGTTGATTCAATCCATACCACATCATGGTTTTAAATCATGGCAATTGGTGAGTTTCTTCTACGAAGGAATCTCACCAAACCATAGAAAATTCATTGACATGATGTGCAATGGTGAATTCTTGAACAAAGACCTTGACGAGGCCCTCGACTACTTTGGCACCTTGGCTGAAAATGCACAATCTTGGGATGTTAGGGATCCAAGTGATGTACCTAGGACATTGCCAGTGAGTGGTCAATCTCAAAGGGGAGGGATATATGACTTGAAAGACCGGGAGGACCTACTTTCACAAATTTCCAAATTGTCTAGGAAAGTAGATAGCCTTGAGGTGGAAAGGAGACGAGAGGTGTCTCATGTGTCAAGAACCGAGGAGGCTTGTTCTATTTGTGGTGGTGTCGAGCATTCCACATCGGAGTGTCCGAGCATTCCGGCACTTAAAGAAGCATACCATGAACAAGTCAATGCCTTCAACCAACCAAGGCAATCATTTCTTTCAAATTCCAACACTTACAATTCGGGGTATCGTGATCACCCTAATTTCAGTTGGAGGAATGAGAACTCCATCCCCTATGGTTCAAATACATACACATCTCCTGCACCTCCCAAGCAAGGTCAGTACCAATCCCAATATCAAGGTCAGGGGCAAGCTTCTAGTTCCCAATACCCACGGTCCAATCCACAAGGGTACCAATCCAATCCTCCCCCATAGAATTTTTCCCAACAAGGCCCATCTAGTTCTTCCAGCTACTAACCACCTCATAAAAGGAGTCTAGAAGATGTGGTACATGCCTTCATTCAAAGCCAAACCACCTTCAATAAGGACATTTCGGCTCAACTCACAAAGATCACAAATCACATAGGCTTGTCTCAACAAGAGAAGGGGAAATTCCCCTCTCAACCACAACAAAATCCCAAGGGCCAAAATGTGGTTGAATCAGTTGAGCCCACCCAAGAGAATTGTGAGCACCTCAAGGCGGTCACCACTCTTCGTAGTGGCAAACAAATTGATAAGACCATAGTGCCAAAGGTTCCACCCAAGGCACAATTGCCAATAGAAGAGTCCATTGAGGGTGAGGCCAAGGAACGTGTGGCCGAAAAAGGTGAAGTGAGTAAAGACAAAGAAAATGAGCAAATTGAAAATGAACATGTGATTGATGATAGCTTGTGTTTTCCTCCTATGCCTGCCCCCTTTCCCCATCGTTTGAAGTCACCTGTCAAGGTGGCTAATTATTCTGATATTTTAGACATGTTTAAGCAGGTAAAAATCAATATCCCGCTCCTCGATGCCATCAAGCAAATACCGTCATGTGCCAAAATTTTGAAAGATCTATGCACGGTAAAGCGGAGGCTAAATGTCCGGAAGAAGGCA
This sequence comes from Ilex aquifolium, assembly GCA_951799425.1. NCBI lineage: Eukaryota > Viridiplantae > Streptophyta > Magnoliopsida > Aquifoliales > Aquifoliaceae > Ilex > Ilex aquifolium. The sequence goes on from OX637405.1 coordinate 18,461,066, forward strand.
TTCTTGACAGAACAAGTGAGCTCCATTCTGAGGACCAACACTCCTCCCAAGTTCAAAGATCCCGGTTGTCCAACAATTGCCATCACTATCGGAAATTGCCGGGTCGAACAAGCATTGCTTGATCTGGGAGCAAGTGTTAATCTCCTTCCCTACTCCGTGTATCAGCAACTCAAGCTTGAGGAGTTGAAACCTACTTCAATCACACTTCAACTTGCGGATCGTAGCATCCGCACACGAAGGGGAGTAGTGGAAGATGTGTTGGTTCAAGTTGATAAGTTTTATTTTCCAGTTGATTTTATTGTCTTAGATACTCATCCTGTTGCTAATCTTAGTTCCCAAATCCCCGTGATACTTGGGCGACATTTCCTTGCTACATCTAATGCAGTGATACATTGTAGGAATGGTCTGATGAAATTGGCATTCGGGAACATGACCATGGAACTTAACGTTTTCAATCTGGCAAGGCAACTAGGGGATGACGAGGAGGCAAATGAGGTCAATAGAATTGACACGTTGATTGAGGAGCACTTGGAGTTAGAAGGGATGTTGAAACTAAAGGAGGAAGAATTGGTCGAATTGGAGAAATTGGATGATCAAGAAAAGGTGGAAGAGTTGAAAGGGATGGAAAGGTGGATCCCCACATTTGAAGAGCTACCTAAACAAGAGAAGAAAATTTTCCCTTCGGATGAGAGAAATCCAAAATTGGAATTGAAGCCATTGCCCGCACATTTGAAATATGCCTATCTTGGCAATGATGAGGCTTTCCCGGTAGTCATTAGCTCTACCCTAACCATGGAACAAGAAGAAAAGCTTTTGGGGGTATTGAGAAAGCATAAGGGAGCGATCGGGTGGACTATTTCAGATATCAAGGGAATAAGCCCTATAATTTGCACCCATCGCATCTATCTTGAGGAAGATGCTAAAACCTCCCGACAACCTCAGAGGAGATTGAATCCGAGCATGAAAGTAGTGAAGGATGAGGTGTTAAAGCTACTTGATGTGGGCATAATCTTTCCAATTGCGGATAGCAAATGGGTAAGCCCCAAAGAAATCCGGAGTCACAGTGATTGAAAATGAGGAAAATGAACTTATACCTACAAGAGTCATTACCGGATGGAGAGTTTGCATCGACTATCGGAAGCTCAACGCTTGCACACGGAAAGATCATTTCCCAATGCCGTTTCTCGACCAAGTCTTGGAAAGGGTAGCAGGGCACCTATTTTATTGTTTCCTAGACGGGTACTGTGGCTACAACCAAATCGAGATCGCATTGGAGGACCAAGAGAAGACTACTTTCACCTGCCCTTATGGCACCTTTGCCTATCGCCGTATGCCGTTCGGATTATGCAATGCCCCGGGGACATTCCAACGGTGCATGATGGGGATTTTTAGTGATATGGTGGAGAAAATTTTGGAAGTCTTCATGGATGATTTTTCCGTGTTTGGTGATTCCTTTGATGGATGCTTAGATAACTTGGAGAGAGTATTGGAGAGATGTGAAGAAAAGGATCTTGTGCTTAATTGGGAGAAGTGTCACTTCATGGTGACAGAAGGAATAGTCTTGGGCCACATAGTATCGCAAGGGGCATCGAAGTTGACAAATCCAAGGTGGAGGCCATCTCCAACCTTCCCACGCCAACAACCATCAAGGGCATCCGGTCATTTTTGGGCCATGCAGGTTTTTATCGCCGTTTCATTCAAAATTTTAGTGCATTGGCCCGACCTATGACAAATTTACTGTCTAAGGAGATTCCCTTTGAGTGGTCGGATGAGTGTGAGGCATCATTTAAAAAACTAAAAAGCATGCTTGTCACGCCTCCTATCATGCGACCACCCAACTTGGATCTACCTTTCGAGCTCATGTGCGACGCGAGTGACTACGCGGTTGGTGCAGTGCTTGGTCAGAGGAAGGACAATCGACCACATGTCATACACTACGCTAGCAAAACACTTAATGAGGCTCAAATGAATTACACTACCACTGAGAAAGAATTGCTAGCCGTAGTGTTTGCTCTCGATAAATTCCGTTCATATATCATTGGTTCGCCTATTGTTGTCTTTACTGACCATTCTGCCTTGAAGTACTTGTTATCTAAGCAAGATGCGAAATCAAGACTCATTAGGTGGATCCTCCTCCTACAAGAATTTGATTTGACAATTAAAGACAAAAAAGGAGTTGAGAATGTTGTGGCGGATCACTTATCCCGGCTGGTGGTGCAGGAGACTAATGAGCATATCCCTATTCCCGACTATTTTCCTGATGAACATTTACTTTCGATCCATTCAGTTTGTCCTTGGTACGCTGACATTTGTAATTACCTTGCAACAAGACAAATACCGCCACAATGGAGCCTGGAGGATAAAAGACGATTCATGGCAGACGTGAAGTATTTTTACTTCGACAATCCGTATTTGTTCAAATATTGCCCAGATCAGGTCATGAGGAAATGCGTGCCAGAAAATGAACAACAGAACGTCCTTGCATTCTGCCATTCCCAAGCTTGTGGCGGACATTTCTCGGCAAAGAAGACTTTGGCCAAAATTTTGCAGTCAGGTTTCTATTGGCCCTCTCTCATTAAAGACTGTGTTTCATATTGTAAGGCATGTGACAGATGCCAACGATTAGGTAGTGTGACCTGCAGGAATATGATGCCCCTTTCCCCCGTCCTTATCATAGAAATATTTGACTGTTGGGGCATCGATTTCATGGGTCCATTCCCCATGTCGTTTGGTTATCTGTACATTCTTCTGGCGGTGGACTATGTGTCCAAGTGGGTAGAGGCAATCCCAACCAAGACTAATGACCACCGGGTCGTAGTCAAATTCCTTAAAGAGAACATTTTCTCGAGGTTTGGGATGCCTCGTGCAATGATCAGTGACGGTGGATCCCACTTCTGTAATAGGCCATTTGCATTATTAATGTTTAAATATGGCGTTACACACAAAGTATCCACTGCATACCACCCACAAACCAATGGCCAAGCTGAATTAACCAATAGGGAGATTAATAATATCTTGGAAAAAATGGTTAACCCGAACATGAAGGATTGGTCAGTCAGACTGACCGATGCCTTATGGGCATACCGTACTGCCTATAAGACTGTTTTGGGTATGTCTCCCTACCGGCTGGTTTATGGAAAAGCTTGCCATTTGCCGGTTGAAATGGAGCACAGGGCGTACTGGGCCATAAAGACCTTGAATTTTAACTTGAGAATGGCCGGGGAGCAGAGAAAGTTGGAACTGAATGAATTGGAAGAGATCCGAAGAGATGCATATGAGAGTTCCAAAATTTCAAAAGAACGGGCTAAAGTTTTTCATGATAATTCCATCACACGGAAATCATTTAGGCCCGGGCAAAAAGTATTTTTGTATAATTCTCGTCTCTCCGTATTCCAAGGAAAACTAAGATCCCGTTGGGATGGCCCCTATTTTGTTGAGGCGGCCTACCCCAACGGAGCGGTAGATATCACAAACCCTAAGGATGGCCAAACATTCAAGGTCAATGGCCAAAGACTCAAGCCATTCTTTGAGGGTTTTGAGGGACATGAGGTGGAAGAGGATTTAGTTGACCCGGTATACTCGGAATTGATGGAGGGTTAGCTAGGGATTATTCCTTCTACTGTACAGTTTTTTTTTACTTATTTATGTCAATCTTATTTTATGTCACTCACTTGATGTGGTTGTATAGATTGGTTTCTCCTTGATCCAGATCTTGCTGTTTTTGTTGGAAGCGCAATTGCGAGGTGTTCTCTTACCTTATTTATCTTTTTATTGTCTTCCATTGCATACTATTTCTTTTTGTCGCATTGAGGACAATGCATGATTCTAGTTGGGGGGTGAGGTGCACCATTTGTTTGATACACCAATGTTGTTGTTTGGAAATTTTTGATTTTTGCTTGCATTAGTGAAAAATAGGTGAAATTTTTGAAATTTTTTGATGAAAAAAAAAATATCTAATTGTTGATCTGTATTCCTTCATGATGTGTTTGTGTGAGTTTGATGACATGTTGATCTTTGTTGTGAACTTTGTGCACATGAGTATTCTATGGAAGTGGATCCTATGCATGAGTATCATTTAGGTATTGATTTTTGAACTCAACTGTATGTGACTCTTGAATGTGTAATTTTGGCAATTTACGGATTGGATTCATGTTTTTAAGCTTGACATAAGTAGTGGAGACGAGTAAAGACCCTTGAAAGCTTTAGTGCCAAATCCTTTTTGGAGGGAATTTAAAATTACTCAAAGAACATATTTTTTTTTGTCAAGTTGTTCAATAGTCTCATTATGTTTGCGTTGGTTAGTGCATTTGGTTAGTAGACTGATTTGTCTTGAACATATAATGCCCTCCCATGCGGACCTGGAAGTGATCTTAGGCCATCTTTGAATATTTTGAGCCTTTAACCTTTTTCTTGTGCAAATATTATCCCTAGTGCCGTGATTGAGCTTAGTTGGAATTTGTTTCTATGCCACACAATTGACCAAGCCTATGAAAACAAGAAAGATATACCTCACCTTGGTTGTTCCTAAAAGCAGAAATGAGTGATTGCAAAAGTAAAAGAAGTATGGTGTGGAAACCCAAACAAAAGGGATAAATGATGTTGAAACTCAAAGAGTTCAATGGAAAAAGAATGAAAATCCAAGAAAAGGAACAAAATGGGTGAAAGAAGGAAAGAAAAAAAAGAAAAAAAGAAAAAAAGAAAAAAAAAAAGAAACGAAGAATGCGGTGACGGGGTGAGAATCAAAATCCCATGAAAAGGGAAGTGTTTGTCTAAAATAAAAGTCTCTCACTCGGAACAACCCTCTTTGTTATCCTATATCCTTCATTTCAATTTCCTTGATACCACCCCAAGGCCCCATTATAACCCTTAAAGTCCTAAGTGATCTAGAGAAGTTGGGAGGTGCATATTTCAAAGGGAATGATGAGTTTAGTCTTACTACCTAATGCCCTAATATTCTGTTCATGAGACTATGCCAAGTTCGCTTCATTTTCATTTGTTAACTTCATTTTTGGATTACATGTGGGCACACTTTGTTTTGAACACAAGACTTTATCTCACATGTACACATGGAGTGCATACCAGGATAACTTGAGTGTATTTCATTGCTTAAGAGTGTCCCTTGGTGAGTTGTTGCATTGAAGCTGAAAATGTCCAGCTTTTCGAATGTGAATCCTATTGTGTAACTGTTCAAATTACTTGTTTAATTCACACACACACAAGTTGAAAATCAATGTTTAGGTGCATACTTTTGACTAGTATCTAAAACTATGGTTTTGCTCATGTTAGCCTAGTTCAATCATTTGAGAAAATTGTTAAATAACTCCATGCTTGCAAGAATGAGGGAATATTGCTCAAGTTTTTGATATTTGGAAAGGATTAGAACTATGTGTGTTGTTTAAATCCATTTTTACATTTTGGGATACTCATTTTGATAATTAAAGAATAGAAATCCATTCCCTGGATGTTGAATGCATCAAAATTTTAAATCACTTTGCAATTTTGATATTAACTTGGGCATGATGGATCAAATTGTGGAAAACAAGTGGAGTACATCTTTTGAAGGGAGTTGGAGTCACAAGTAATGTGATGAAATGTCTAGGAAGGTCCTAAGCTGGATTGGAGTGGTGGTATGCTCAGTAGGAGGAGTTTGTCAGACAAAGCATAACAGTACCGGTACGATATGGTACCGGTAGTACCGGTACGCCAAACTTTCTGGAGTCGAAGTACCAGTACTGTATGGTACCGGTACTCAGTACCGGTACGATTTGTCTGACACGAAATTTTTTTTAGGGCTTTTAATTTAAACTCCTCGTTAAACCCTTCATTTCCCCATTTCTATTCCTGCCCTATCCCTCTCTCCCTCACTCGAAAACACTCCAAGGTTCCAAAACCCTCCCCACTTCCCTCTCAATCCATAAAACCTCCTTTGATTTCGCTTGCTTTGGACAACCCTCATCGGATAAACTCAATGGCTCGCACTAAGAGACCAGGACCAGGACCCAAGCCCAGTTCCCCTCTTGCCAGGGTCTCCTCTAGCCGGAAGAGAGGAGGCGAAGGGTCAAGTGAGGACCCAGAGGAGCAGAGGAAGAGGGCTAAGAGGGATGCCCGACGCCAGTTGATCGATGGTAAGGGTGTGACCTGTGAACGTTTTTTGGATAAAATGTCCCTTTCCCCCATTCATCCCGTTGTGAAAATCATTGAGGGACATGGGATGCATTTCTGGTTCAAGGAAGTTGAGGGTTACAACCTGGCATTGGTAAGGGAGTTCTACCGTTCATTGAAATTAGTTGAGGTTGCTGTTGGGGAAGTTCTGAGAGTGAATGTTAGGAGAAAGGTATTTACAGTGACCCCTGACGTCATAGCCACCCTTCTTGGAAACTATCAGAGACCTCCATCTTCCCCACCTGTCTATCCATACAACATGGGTAGAGCTAAGACTAAGGCGGAGTTTGTCGATTTGATGTATGAGGATCCGACTGAATTCAAGGGAGTGGTTCATAGTGGTGGGTTGAAGCATGTTTATGGGCTTCTCAACAAACTGCTTCATTATAACCTACTCCCAAGGGCTGCAGAAAAGAAACCAAACATGGAAAAGCTGGCCATCCTGGATGCTGTTGTGTCGGGCAAAACAATTGATTTTGCCCTTGTTATTTGGGAAGTTATGAAAGACTTTGCCATCACAGAGAAGCCATTGACTAACCTGTCGTATGGGAGCTTGGTTACTCGACTGTGTAACCATTTTAAGGTTAAGGGCTACGCATCAGAAAAGCTCACTCCCCCCGAGACTGGGGCCATAGGCAGGGCCAGTAGCCAAAAGAGGAAGGCTATGGGTCGTGGGGAGCGAGCTCAGCTTGATTCTGATGAGGACTTTGTACCGACTGCACCCACCATGCCATTCAAGCCTGTTTCAGCACGCTCAGTCCCTAGGAGACTTGATGCACTAGAAACGACAGTACATGGGATTGAGGCCTCGGTTCAGGGAATGATGGTGATGATGAAAGAGATGTACATGCACACATTCCCTGGGAGACCCATCCCAGAAGTTCCTACTGCACCTTCAACCTCCAGGGTTAATGAGGAAGCGGAAGATGATGAGGAGTCTGAGGAAGGGGAAGAATCAGAGGGTTATGATGAAGAAAGTGATGGAGAGTAAGGAGTGCTTGTGTTAGTATAGGATTTTGTGTAGTTTGGGATGGGAGATTAGGCTATTTTTTTCTTTTTAATGACCTACTCCATTTTGTACTCCAACTTCGTTCACATCAATATAAACCCACAATTGTTCCATTTTACTCACTTTCATGTTGTTAATTGCATTTTGATTGATTGAATGAATGGTCGTTGATTTGGATTGAATGTGTTGCTATTTTCGTTGTGTTGTGCTGGGGAGTGAATCTTTTGCTAAGGGACTAGCAAAACCTAAGTTGGGGGGTGTGATTAGCACAAAACTTTGTATATTTTAAGGTGCTAATCAGCTCAGTTCACTTGTTTTTGAAGATTAAATGATATGAGTTATGATGATTGAAGTCTTAACGTCAATATTTTATGTTTGCAGTTGAAAGGAGCTAAATATGGTTTGTTAAGGCCTTCCCATACCACTTGGGATGAAAGGAGATGAAAAGAGAACTTGGGGACAGCTCAGGAGCAAAGGAATCAGAAGATTCAGACAAGGAGGCAGAACAGTACCGGTACTCAGTACCGGTACTCAATACCGGTACGCCAAACCTTCTGGAGTCGAAGTACCGGTACGATTTGCCTGACAAGCCCAGAATCTGCAGATCTGCTCAGCTACTTCGAGGGTCCCACCATAGATGCCCCCACACTCCTCTGACACGCCCACAACACTGTTCATCAGGCCCACACTTTCCTCTGCACTCTAGAGCTACAGCTTTAAATTTTAGAGAGAGAGAAGAGGAGGAGCTGGGTGTGCAGACAAACTCTGCACTCCCCTGTCCAGGTCATCCAGACTGCACCCTACTGATGGGGGTCACTTCAGGGAGCTACAAGAGCAGACCAGGCACGTTTTTGGGAGGGAAAGCTCTCCAATGATGGGCATTCTGGGATAGCATAGAGAAAAAGATAGTGAGAGAAGCTCTGGGCGGAGAAGATGATGAATAGTAATTTTAGAGAGAGAAAGTTGTGATTTTTGTATTTCTGCTACTGCATTGTCTTGTAATCAATGGTATGAACCTTTAGATCTTCATTGAATGTCATTAATGCCATTTTTCCTTATGTCCATTGCTAGTTTAATGCTTCCATTTAAGTTCTACCATTAATGCTTCCAAGTTGTTCTTGTTCATAGATATAAAATGGATTTTCACTTCATTCACTTCTAGTCCATGATTTCTTGCACTTAGTTACTTCAAAACTTTATATCTTTAAAATGCATTATCTTTCCATTGTCATATTCATTTCAAGTATGGGTAGCTAAATCCTTTTGTTGGCAAGACCAAGGGGAATCCTCCTTTTTGGGTATACCATTTCAACTCTTTCTACTCGTCCCTTTAGAGTCCAATGGTTCGGTTTGACCGGATTGAAGGTGGATGATTTGGTGAGTCTTTGATAATCCGTAGGCCTAGTCACGGTTTATGCTTAGATACTCACCTACCTTATCCTCGGCTTCCAAGTAAAAGATGACCCACGAAAGTCTCCTTGCGATTGGGGAGCATTTTTGTGCATTCACATATCACATTCCCATTAACTTTTTTTCCCTTTCCTATTGCCCTTTCTTTTCACACTATCCGAAGGGAGCTTGACCTCCCTTCCCATTTGAACATATATCACACATACACTTTGGGGGATAGTAATTAAGGGGTTAGGAATAGGATTGTTTTTGCTCAATCACCGTCTCGACCATTGAATCCAAGTCTTGTAGGTGGTGGCTCATAATTTTTCCCCAAATGGAAAACTTCAAGCCATCCTCGAACCTTCTCGCTTTGGCCAAGTCTGTGGCCACCTAATCATCTACGAAACATGCTAGTTCGGTGAACTTAGCCACGTATTCCATCACCTTCATAGTTCCTTGTTTCAAATCCAAGAATTCCCAAGCTTTCGCTTGCCGAACAGTCGACGAGAAGTACTTGCCCATGGAGAGCTCACATAACTCTCCCCAAGTCATTGCCTCCATATTCTTTGAGGCCTTTGCCCAATCCTACCATAGATGAGCCTCTCCCTCAAGCTAGAATGCAGCTAGCCTTATCTTAGTGGCATTGGATGTGATATCCATAGCCTCCAAGATCTTGTCCACTTGTTGGAACCAATGGTCGGCCACCAACGAATCTGCCCCTCCCAGAAAGGTTGGTGGCTTGTGTGTCTTGAACCTTTGGAGGTTGTTCAATCCTCCTTGGCCTACGTTGGCACTGGCTTGCATAATGGTGGCAGCCATCGTGCCCATAGCCTCCATGAAGGCTTGTTGATCAAAGTGTTAGTAGTATGCTCTAAGACCAATCATGTAGATAATGTTTTAGGGTTGTACTAGCAACATTCATTACTTAATTAAATAAAAGGGCTAGTTTATTTATCATATTTCTACTTTATTTCATTTTAATATACATGATATAGTCCATAGAGTATAAGTTAAAAAGATAGTTTCTCAAGGTGTTGAGAAAAGGAGACCTATACTTCTTAGTACTTAACTTTTAAATGTTCCTAGTCATAGGATTATTATTTGGGCACTACGTAATCCGGATAGACTAGCACACACTATGTTTACTCATAATTGATATGAGGTAACTCGTCCAAGTCACTAGTGTAGGGACACTAAAGCAGGTGTGTGGGTGCTTGTTAGAGGACAAGTACACTGAACGTGACCGTTAACTAACGTAGGATTTTTCATATGGAGTTTTACATACTTGTCAATGTTAAATCCTAAAGTAACAGTTATGCAAATGATCCTTAAACTTGAGACACCATGGTTGTCTTGTGCATGGACTTATATGCTTTAACTATACAACATATTAATATACTAACCATGTCACTTAGATATGTATTGTTGGACATAGTTAGGCATGCATGAAGACATATGAGTTTATAAAATAGAATCTATCATCCTTAGTAATTAAAGGGAGAATGTCCTATGTGATCTTCTGGGATATGACTCAAAGAGTCCTTGGCCAAGGAAGAATGATAATTAGAAAAGAGTTTCTAATTGATCATTGAGAGTCATAGTCCTAAGATCGAACACATAAGATTGAATTAAGGGGTTTGACAGTAATTCCATATCCTAGTAAGTCAATTGGGGCATTGTATGATAGAAAGATTGAATTGCATGACAACTATAGACTGAATGGGTTCTTTACCTACTTCATGCTATCTGGAGGTTGATCATGATATGCTGCTAGGTGTCACTCATGATTAGTAGAAGCCTGACGAATGAAATTAATATAAATATATTAATTGTTCTTCATAAAGAGAGAATTAGAAGAGTTCTAATTCAAGCTAAATTAGAAAGAGTTCTAATTTGAGATGCTACTTATAGTTAGTATCGAACGTCTACAACTGGGTATGCTTGAACCTATAGGGTCACAAACTATAGAATTGATTGGAAACTAAAGGACAAAAGAGAGACAACCAATTAAGAGTTAATTGGGGTGAAAACCTAATTAAGAGTTAATTAGAGATTTTATTACAATTAATGGTTAATAAAGGGGTTATATGTAATTATGAGATAATTGTAACTTGACCCAAACTAGGATTATACCCTTTAAAGCTCTATAAATACCTTTATGTAGGAGGTGGATATAAGAAATAACAACTCTCTTGCTAGCACAAGATGAACCACCCCTCATTTTCTCTCTACTAGTTTTATCAATGGCTAAAGTAGATCCTTCAAGTTTGTCAATTCGTGTGGATACTGATAAAGGCCAAAGTTTGCGAGGCTTGGGTAAAGATCAAATTCAGATTTGAAGATTTAAAATTTTTGAGAATGCTTGAAGATTGCTAAAGGCACGCTTCAAGAGGTAACCCTTAATCTTCTCTATAGATCTAAAGTTTCTTGGTTTGTATTAAACATGAATAGATCTTGGTATGAGGAATCAAATTATTATTTTTTAAATTTTGCTGCGTTTATTATATGATTCCTTTCACAAAGGCCAGACGGTTGGTTGTTGTTTTGCCCACGCCTTCGACCGTTCCGGTGTCCTCTTCCTTTATTTGCCATCTACAAACACGTAAGATATCAATAGAGTACTAACTTAGTATCCCGAAGTTAGGGATCAAGCTCAAAACATTGAGAATTCTCTCCTTGTCCCACTAGTAGGATGTGTGCCACCCACTAGTAGACACCTATATCCTAAACCTTCCCGTTCTTTCTTTTCCGACCCTCAAGGTTATGTTTTCTAACCCTAGTGTCTTATTTCCATACACATTTAATCATGCATAAAATTCACATAACACATAACATGTAGCATTTAATGTACATAACATGTAATACATAATGGCTGCAATGACCTAGACCCATTCCCCGCAAACCCTAGGTAAATCGAGAACTTAGGCTCTGATACCAAGCAGTGAAGCCTATTAACCCGTTGATCCTCCATCAACCTGCGGAAGTACTCGTGTATGCCACATAACCCGACACCACGTCATCACACGTGCCCAAGTGAGGGCCACAACCCAGCTCAGTTGTCAACACGTGCCCAAGTGAGGGCCATCCGTCGGAGCTTGTTCAACACCTAAAATATATATCCCCATAAAGGGTGAGCCACACTCAATAGGGTATCTCCTAAAAAGGCTACTCCCCAACCCAGATGGATATGAAATGTTCACATGCAATTCAACCATTAAACAAGTATTCATCAAAGAACATACAAGTTCAAGAAATGAATGTCACAATGCTATGCCACGTTATAAGGTGAGACTCACACATGTAATGTAACTCGAGCCCTCCGCCGGCTCCCATACCACACGCAATGCCATGCGTATGCATCCGGGCATTCCAAACCCCCGCCATTAATGTTACACATCCAATGACCATTTATAAATTCTGGGTCTTTCTTGGGGTGGGTATTTATGGACTTCCTCCAAAGGGTACCCAACCAACACGACATCTATGGACTTCCACAAATGGCTCCGCATACTCTGACACACTTTATATACTCAATACCAACGGAGTGCGTATCCAAAATGATTAGTACTTAAAATTAGCATTTTACTATGCCTTTTTGAGACTAATTGTACTTTGATGGAGTTTAAGTGATGACATTTCAGGTCTTAAAGTGAACAAGGACTCAAGAACAACAAATATCACATTTGAGTGTAACACCTGCACATTAGGGAACAAAATTGGAGAAACTTGGAGCACAGCAACAACGTTTGAACGCCAACTCACGTTCGAACGTCCACTTGAACTGTGAGTAGACCTGACTGCTGAGAGAAGACGTGTTGCAGCCAAGAAGGAAGACTCTCAGGCTCTAAGGCACTTGAGTATCACGTTCGAATGCCAACTCACGTTCGAACGTCCACTTGAATTGATTGAGGACCAGAATGATGAGTGCAAAGCGCTAAAATGTGCATGGAGTGTGGAAATAGGTTTCCACAGAAGACCACAGGCCACTTGAGTGAGAAGGTCAGACCACATCTGGCATTCGAACGCCCAGAAAACAAAGATAGAAGAAACGTTCGAACGCCAAGTAACGTTCGAACACCCACAAAGCAAAAACAGATGCAACGTTCAAACGCCAGATACCGTTCGAACGTTCTCCACAGACTGGCTGCAGAGTAGTTGACTTTTCACTTGGACTTGGGCGGCATACACTATTCCTTCACCCCCTCTTGTCTCCTCCTCCTTGCCTATAAATACAACCATTGTTGGGAAGCTTGGGGAGACTTGGTAGAGAGGTTGATGGAGGCTGAGACTCCCACCAATATTATTGTAGAGTAATCTTATATTTCCTTGTATGAAGTAGTTGTTCTAAGAGATTGGTTTGGCATTAGTCCAACATCTCTTAGCTTGCTGTAAAATTAGTTTTATGCTTATGCTTTCAATTATATGCATAGAGGGAGATATATCACCTTTGGTTGTGGATCACCCTCCAAAAGTGACTACCTTCTTCTACTTTTAATTTGTGTTTCATTCACTTCCATTGCTTGAGCTTCTTTCTTCCCTTAGAGGAGTGAAACTCTTTCACTTTTCTAGAGCTTCGTCAAAGCCGTGAAGGGTGGAATGTGATTCACTCATTCTTTGTCGAAGATCGGATCCTTGTTTATTTTGCTTTGCTTTGTGATCCCTCTACTTGGAGGAATGAGCATCACTCTCTTTTCTAGCTTTACCAAAGCCATGAAGAGTGAGTAGTTTCTCATTCACTCTTTAGTAAGAGGAGAAGGACATGTATAAATTATCCGGACGTTATATTTGTGCAATTTCGATTATGCTTAATGCTTTATATTCCCCATGCTTATTGAATGATTGATTGCATCTAGCAAAGCTAAAGTACTTTGTATAACCAGGAGTTCTTTCTATAACATAGATAACTCTTGTATAGAAAGACTCATTGGTTCAAGGCAAGTACCCCAGCTAGATCTTCATGACTACCCTTCAATCTTCACCATTATTGTGCTTCAATTAAAGAATGAAAATGGAACATTAATGTCATGATTGGATGTCTTGTAGAAACACTTGCTTGTTTGTAGACGGGTTATGTCTCGGCATAGATAATTCTTGTAAACTTCTAGAAAGACATCGGAATCATGTTCTTAATTCTCATAATCCACATTTATCTTCCGATTAACCTGTTGTTGACACGGGGGTTAATTGAGTTATCATGCACAAGTATAACAAACCAGATAATTAACTACATGTCCATATCCTTGAACTAAAGAGTGACTCTTTTACATTAGAGTTTATCTCATATCTTGTTAAGAAAATTCTCTTGGAAAGAATCTTATATTCTGTCCAAGAAATCTCACACTTCACACCTCACACAACTTCAAATCTCAAGGGTTACAATCAATCATCCCAACTCCACCATTGCTTATCTCAAAACAACAAGAGTTCCCTGTGGATTCGACTCCGGACTCAAACCGAATTATTACTACAGCTTGACCGCCTGCACTTGGGTGTACACATTTCGGATCAAGTCACAAAACACCGGATCTTGCACCCGAGGGATAATCTAGCCCTTCTTGCTAACCCCGACCCTTATTTTCAATGCAGCCCATGCGACTCAATCAAACCTTGGTCCAACTTTCTTGAGCCCACGTATCAGCCACCAAGAATGGTGTTTGATCAAAACCTTGCACACACCCATATTTAGGTCACATGCCCATGAATGCGATGTTTTCTGTGCATATGCAAATGTAATGTACAATTGAAATTTTCATAGCATGTTCAATATGTCATGAGCACATTATGAAAAATTTCAATGTCCATCAACATTTCCAAGTCCTCAATGTCAATATATCATAAGGCATATACCAAGATTTACCAACATCAAATCCCAAGCATGTTATAACATATTCAATGCAATTAACACACTTAATCCACATACGTATTTTGTCCAACACCTTCAAGACATAAATGTAAACACATAGCATGCCCAATTAGCAAATTCATCTAGAAATTACAATTTGTTATTTCACCAAAACCCAATTCATGCAAGAATTGATTTTAACCATTCTTATACCAATTTTCCACATTTCAACTACAATAGGTATGTGCCATACATGAGATTACATATCTAACACCCTACCCATTTAATATTTCAACCCTAGGTTGGAAATAAACCTAGTTAGGAAAGGAACCCTACATCTTGAAGCGTAATACACGTAGTAAAGGCTTCAAAATACCAAAATCAAGCTTTAAGCCTTGATTTCCAAAAACCCCGATTTTGAGATTTATGTGAAATCCACAATTTTTGGTATGTAGACGTAGCTCTCATCGCAGAGAACAACTCTTGTTCTTGGTCCAAAGCAATTTGAAGCACGGATCGTCTTAGATCACAAGAAGAAGCTTGAAGATTTTATGTTTTCTCTCCCTTCTCTCTCTCTCTCTCTCTATCTATTCGAAAAACCCAGCAACAAGAATGGGGGAAAAATTTGATATTCCCCTCTTTTTATACTCTCCAATGCTTGGCTCTCATTAAGTCACATGTCCCGACTTTTCTGATCCGATTTTGTCTCGAATTAATTAAATCTCGTCCCATGTTGTGTTCAATATATTTTATTTGAACTAACTTTAAATTATTTTCCATGTTTCACAATCAAATCCCAATTGCGTTCATTTTAATCTCGCGATGCTCGATTGCATCGTAAAACACAAAAAATCCGACTGTCCCAAAATTTGACTGGATAATTAGATTTCGGGAGATGAATCTAACGGTGAGGTCCGTTTCGTCATTCGAGTTCTAAAAAAATTAGCATTTTCAACCCGTACCGCAACAGTTAATTATCATTTTGCCCTTCACAATAAAATTTTAAATTTTCTCGGGTCTTATATTTAAAACTGTATCAAGAATACCTCTATTGGACTTCCAAAACTTAGGACTTAGGTACCTAAGGCCTTTGGTTTATTTTAGACTTTGGCTCATTAGGTTAATGTAATTAGATATAGGATTATCCGTGAATGATGCTACAACTTTAAATATGTATCACCCAATTGTAGGTACTCACGAAGTAATATATACTCGGAAGTTTAAGGTCAAACCATAGGAAATTGGGAAAACTTTGAACACAAGGAAAAATAGAAGAAATTTTCTTTGAAAGTTATTGTAGGAATTTGTACTTTCAAAAGAACAAAAGTTATTTGATTAAAAATAGTATTTTAAAATACTAAAACATCTGGATACCCTTTCAGATCCATACAACAATTGTTTTTGATCCGATTTTAAAACTCAATTGAGAATCAACTGAGGAATGATCACAATCGGGATATTTAGCGGTGATAATATTGAAACCATCAAAAGTATAATTAATGAATTATCTGAACAAATATAAGAATTTACTTCTACATCACAAGCATTCACCGTGCCCAGAGTCTACGATAAATCAAGCTTTCCAACTGGTAAACCCTAATTTTATTACAAATAATAAATCATCTATTTTATGAAAACTCTATTTAATTAATTCAAGCATGGAATAACCAATTGTTTGACTCCCAAAGAATCTCAAGCATTCGATGTACATGGCACAATGAATCAAAAAATTTTAAAGAGCAAAAACTTTACTAAAAGACAAGAATTAAATTAAAAGAATAAATCATGCAAAAATAATACCTTACTTCATTGAAAGTGTCTATCCTGACTTTAGTTGAGCTTTTAACAAGCCATAAGAAAAATATACTAAAAACTAGAAAAAAGGCTGAAAAAAGAATTCTCTATCAACAAATGAGAGCCGTTATTTACATTAAAGCCTAGGTATAGGTAGGAGGACTATGATTGGCTTAGGAGAAAACTCTTTCTAAAAAGAAGTATTTTTAGGTCAAATCTAGTGTATCAAATTTTGGGTGCGCGGGTACCATATCTACATAGATTTCGAACTCAATTTTCATATAGTTAGAGGCTGACTCACGAAATTGTCATGAAATATATTTTTGTTGCTCTTGAAGTTTTCTTTCCAATCCCTCAAAAATCAGGTCAATCGGATATCAGAATAAAAAGTTATGACCAAAATACTAAAAAAAATGGTCTCCACATTTTGGACAAAATTCTCCACAAAGGGTTTTAATCGCTGATCATTGACGGTAAAAATGTTACCGTTTGATGGGTTCTCCACTTCCACTGCCCCATGTTCAAATACCTTTTTAACAATGTATGGTCCAGTCCATCTTGATTTCAACTTACCAGGAAATAGGCGAAGTCTCGAATTGAAAGTTTTTGCTTGATAAAAAGTTTTGAAAACATTATTTAAGTCATGTATCAGATCCTATTTGAGTAACACTCCTTAGTGATCGGTCAAGTTTTTGCTTGATTTCTAACTTAAAAACTAGTAGGAACTACCCTATGCTCGCTCGCCTTCGATCACCATCTCCACCACATGTCTACGTTGAGGCTGTGGTTAAGGCCCTTCTATGCATCATCAGGTATGGTAACATTCTCCAATATAAGCATAATATGCCTCATCTCCCTACGAGTAGTTCGCTGCTCTCTATCTAAGTTACAAACTCTCCCATCAAAAGAATCAAGCCTATGAGATGTGAGACTGTGTTGTCGGCCCATACTACCTTGAATCTGTCCTAATGTGCCCATAACAATCTACTGAGCAAAGATGTGGGAGGAACCCTCTGTGTTGGTGCACGTGAAGTGAAAGCTTGTGCGCATAGTGGTGGTGCACTCCTCGATGGTCTTGCCTCAGAGGCAGGAGCAGGTGTCTCATGCTCCACATCCTCTTCCTCGGCTTCTACCACCATAGGATTGAACATGTATCCTACGTGTGTCTCACTTTGTCGCATGGACTCCTTCCCAAGAGGTTTCTTTGGTCCATTCCTTTGATTTGTGTGTAGTACAATCACATCCTTACCCAATTTTATCTAGGTGATCAAGGAACGAAAATGCGTCTCAGCGCTAACTGTATGCTTTCCTTATGACCCCCAAATATCAATAATGGAAAGTCAATGTCCAAACCCGTCCCAATAGAATGTAAAAGGTAAGCTCGCGGGTTAGAAAATGTGTGGACTGATTTTGGACTGAAATTGCGGACTGTTTTTAAGTTGATTTTGGAATGAAATCGTGGACTGTTTTTGGACTGATTTTGGGGCTGAAATTGTGGACTGTTTTTAAGTTGTTTTGGACTGAAATTGCGGACAGTTTTTGGACTGATTTGGAGCTGAAATTGCGGGCTGTTTTGGGTTGAATTTATGGACTGTTTGGGCTTATTCCATTCTATGATGTTCATGTGAAAGGGGTTGATGTATGCGACCTTGTATAAGACTCTTACCTATTGTTGGTGACTTGATTAAATGGGTGTTGGAAGTGGAGATAATATATTCCATCTTGAAATAGTGGAGTAGAAATTACTTAGAATCAATTCTTGTGTTATATGATACTTGTAGGATTCCTCCTACTTGGGTTGATTCCTAACCTAGGTTGTTATATGAAATGTTTATATGGGATGAGTAGGGTGTTAGGGACTTAACACTTACTAAATGGTTATGGAAATGACCTAGATCACTTCCTTGTTTAATTGGATGTAGGGATTCTCCTATTTGGGATTATTCCGGTAGAAATGACTTGGAACAAATTCTATCATGAGATTTGGTGTGGAAGTTCTTTGTGAAACCACTTAGGACATGGTAGTGTGTAGGCACTCTAAATGTTAATATTGTGTCTTGTGAATAAAATGGATTGGTGACATGAATTATAGGATGACTTGTAGAGTTTTCCTTCCATTTGGGTTCCTCCTATTGTGTATAGTTATGGAATTAAGGAAAAATGGTAGAGAATTGGCTTAGGCTATCTCTTAGCTTGAGAATGATGCATGATAGTTACTTGTGAACTTTCTTGTAACTTAGTGGAATTTGGGCATGATTTGTGTTCAACATGATGGTTGCCTTGAAGGTGATTGATAAAATACCTTGAGTGATTGAAATCATGTGTTACATGACTATGTTTAGCATGTTGAATGTTGTGGTGAAATATGTTAATATGTTGCTAAGATATTAGTTTCATGATGTTTTATGGTAATTGTATGCTTAAGATATATATTGCCATGACATATGTTGATATGTGGTTTAAATTGTTTATATGGCGTTCATTGCATCTTGAACATGTGGAAAGTGTGCAATGAGTCATTGCATTGCATGTGTATGGGAGCATCACATTCATGAACATAAGTCATGGGTGTGGGGATGTGAGGTGCATGTTTAATCAAACACCTTGTTTGGTGGTTGATATGTGGACTTGGAAATGTGGATCGATGGTCACATGGAGTCGCATGATTGCATGAGAAAACTTGTGTCGGGTATAGCAAGCAAGGCTAGACTCTCCCTCGGGTGCAAAGCCCGGTCACATGGTTCAGGCACTTTGCCAGAGGTGAAATTCCAGAAAAGTGCTGGTGTTTACGGAACCGGAGGTTAAGATACCAAAATCCGTTGCTCAACAAGACACGAGATTTTGTTAATAAAAACACACTCTGTCAATGAGTATCATCCCATAATGATCTGATTTATAAAACGCATGACTTTTATTCAAAGAGATCATTGGATGTTTTTCCGTCAATGACGGGTTCATTACATATTGGTACTGCATTGTGTCGTGTGAGTCGGGGAGGACTCGGGGAAATCTGCATGAGTGAGTCGCATCTCATTTCATGGCATAACATAGTAGAAGTCCAGCCCTTAATGCATGTTCTTTTAAGGAATAGTGGATGTGTGTGTAAATTGTTGCATGTACATTCTTCATGTGCATCTAGGGGGGAAGTAGCCTCTGTAGGAAATTCTCTACTGGGCGTTGGCTCACCCTATACGGGAAACATTTCAGGTATGGGACATGCGCTGGCAGATGGCTCTCATTCCGGGCCGCAAGGGTGAAGAAAGCCGACTTGTGGCTTTTATAACTCTTTTTGTAAACCTTTTGGAGCAAACTAGTTTTGACATATAACTTTTATGTAAAGAGTTGTAAATTGAACTTATATTAACTATGCTTGATGCATAGGTGTGATGTGTTTATATGTCACACTTCGTACATTAACATAGGAACCCCGGTTTCAGGGGCATCACAAGTATGCATAAATGGACCCGGTGTGGTCATTATTTAATATTGGGCCTCGGATGGGTCATATGATTATATATTGCACATGTTGGGTTTTGGGTAGAGCTTCCCGTAAAAATGAGATTCTGCCCGAATTTTTTATTTATTAGGGATCCCGGTAAATGGAACATAACGGTGTGATATCGAGTTACACGATATCCACAGGTATTCCGCGGGTTGATGGGTGATCAACGGACCCCCGGATTTTGGGGCGTCATAGCTTGGTATCAGAGCATAGGCTATAGATCTTACGTGGTCTTGTGGGAAATGAGTCTATCATCTTCCATTGCAAGGGAGAAAGAGGTTTAAAGCCCTAGGTAATACGAAAACCTAAGCTTGATTGGGCATGGGTCTAGACCATTGCATGCATTGTGCATTTCTTGTTATGTGGTCTACCTGCTACATGTTATGTGCTACGTGTTATGTGAATTATATGCATGATGAATGTGCATGGTGAAAGGTATTCTAACCCTAGCGTTTAGAAAACATAACATTGGGAGTGGGAAAATAGATGAACAGGATAGTTCATGGGGTAAATGTCTACTGGTGGTGGTATACACTCTACTAGTGAGACAAGGAGAGAAATCTCAAGGTTTAAAACTTGATCCCTAATTTTGGGATGCTAAGTTGTTGGTCTATTGTTATCTTATGTGTGTGTAGATGGCAACTAGAGGAAGGGGACGTGGGGGTGGATGGACCAATAAACTACCACCATTGACCTTTGACCACCGGGCCTTTATTGAGGCTATGGGTGCTACGGCTGCTACTATTGCATAGGCTAGTGCAGCAGCTGTTGCCATTGTGCAAGCTAGTGCAAACCTGAGCCAAGAGGCTCAAGTTATCCAATAGAGTTTAAGTACCATGAGTCACCAACGCTCAGGGAAAAAGCAGATGACAACTTACCAGGCGGGCCAGAGGACATGTTTCTATTGTCGACAATCGGGCCATAAGAAGAAGGAGTGCCCCTTGAGGCAAACCTCACGAAAATTCCGAGATGTTTCAATCTCAGTCATCTGTGGGACTCACCTAAGCACACTTTGTTACTCCCTGTCCCATTATGAATCAAGGAGATCATTTCCAGCTACAGGGTGTTATCCAAACCCCTACTCCTTCACGTGCGGAGACTCCACAATCAGGCTGGATGAGTCAGGATGTGGGCCAAGGTAAATCCTCCCAAGGCGGGAGAAAACGGAAGCCTTCCTACCAGGCAGGCCAAAGAACTTGTTACCATTGCCACCAACCGGGTCACATGAGGCGAGAATGTCCTCAGAGGCAAGGATCCCATAGCTATGGGGTATCTCCGTCCCAGTCATCGGTGGGACAGGCACATACCTACCTTGTTCCTCCCTACCCCACTCTGGACCAGGGAAGCCAGTACCGGTTTCGTGGTACATTTCTTATTTTCTGTTTATGGGTACACATGTCACTTGATTTGAATGTGCACATGTCACGTACCGTTATCTTCATGTTCTTGTGCATGAGGTGGTTTTATATATCGCAATCCTGGAAGGGTTCTTATGAGGAAATTCAACCCTAGGGGTTAGGATATGTTTTGATTGGAGATGTTGGGAATATGAGTTAGGGATCTCATGGATTCTACTCACCATGGATCTTAGGGTCATGGACATGTAGGAGTTGATGTCATCCTTGGGATGAACTGGTTGACGACACACCGAGTTGTCATTGAGTGTGATCGGGAGAGGGTCACAACTTACACACCGGAAGGTGTTTGTTCCAGGTTTCAGGGGAAAAAGCATAACGCTTTACCTCAAGTAGTTATGACTCTAGATGACACGGGTAGTTGATGGGTTGGCTAGCAAGTCTTACCCTAGAGGGTGAGGAGAGACAGAAGTTAGGTCTACTTCAGGTTGTGTGTGAGTACGAGGATGTTTTCCGGACACGTTATCGAGATTACCTCCACCTAGGGATGTAGACTTCGCCATAGTTACATCCGGATACTTCGCTTATTTCTATGATTTTGCATAGAATGGCACCTGCTGAGTTGCAAGAACTCTAGGTCCCATAGCAAGAATTGTTGAACAAAGGGTTCCTTAGACCGAATGCTTCACCTTGGGACGCTTCGGTATAAATTGCCAAATTATATAGGAGCCAGCTCCTATTCTGATTATTCCGGATAGGGGACATAGGTACACAGTATATTGTGATGGCTCTAGGGATAGAATTACTTGTGTTCTTATTCGGAGATAAAGGTACAAGTTTCTAACCACAGCTTGGTATCACAACTCATTTCATATGCATGTGTTGAATGTACACGTGTATGTGAATTTCGGGGACGAAATTCTTTTAAGGGGGAAAGAATGTAAAACTCGGGAAATTTGAACTTTTTCCGGAAAGGGCAAAATAGTAATTTGCCACTATAATGCGTATTTAAAATACTCATGTTCTAGAGCTCAGAGGGGGAAACGGTGTTCGCCATTGTATTCGCAATGCAGAACCTAGTTACCCTGTCAAATTTCGCCGAATTCCGAGATAGTTGGGTTTTTCACATTTTTCGAGGCGACGGGTGTCCAGTGACCCCCAAAAACGGATTTTTTTATTAAAATTATAAATTTTCCTTAAAATTTGATGAAATTTCAAAAAAAATTAATTTGAACTTAAATCGGGACGAAATAAATCGTTTCGGGGCGAAAACGGACCCGAACAAGTGGGGGGCGTGTGGCGCGACTCGAGCCAAGCCTTGGATTATAAATAGGGCTAAATATCAGATATTTCAGCAGAAATATCTCTGATATTCAGCTGGCTTCACACGTTGGGGAGAAAGAGGGAGACAAGAGGGAAAATCAATCTTCTTTGGCCGATTCTTCGAAGTTCCGTCGCTCGGATCGACTCGGACCAAGAGTTAAAGTCGATCACCGCGACGAGGGCTACGTCTACGTACCAAAAACAAGATATTTCACCGAAGATCCAAGAGAAGTCTTTGGAGGAATCAAAGATCTTGGAGCTTTGGTTGGTGTTCTTGAGGTGTTCTTGAAGCTTTGAAGCTCTAGTCTTCATCTCACGCTTCAAAAGGTAGGGTTCTTCCTACTTTTGTTCATTTCCTACCTAGTATGTTCATAAGGGGTGGTTAAGTGTATGTGGATGTATATCACTTGTGTATTGTTAAGGAAAATGAAGAATTGAGTGTAGGAATAACTTAAGCTAAATTCTAGCTTGCAATTGATACATGAAAGTTACTTGTATATCTTCTTGTAAGTGAATGAAATAGTGGAGTGGTTTATAGTCTATTTCGGGACTGCTATGTATCCTAGTTTGGGGGGCTGTTTTGTGGTTATTGCGGACTGTTTTTGGACTGATTTTGGACTGAAAATGCGGACTGTTTTTAAGTTGATTTGGAACTGAAATTGCGGACTGATTTTGGACGGAAATTGCGGACTGTTTTTAAGTTGATTTTGGATTGAAATTGCGGACTGTTTTTAAGATGATTTTGGACTGAAATCGCGGACTGTTTTTAAGTTGATTTTGGACTGAAATCGCGGACTGTTTTTGGACTGAAATTGCGGACTGTTTTTAAGTTGATTTGGAACTGAAATTGCGGACTGTTTTTGGACTGAAATTGCGGACTGTTTTTAAGTTGTTTTGGACTGAAATTGCGGACTGTTTTTGGACTGAAATTGCGGACTGTTTTTAAGTTGTTTTGGACTGAAATCGCGGACTGTTTTTAAGTTGATTTTGGACTGAAATCGCGGACTGTTTTTGGACTGAAATCGCGGACTGTTTTTAAGTTGATTTTGGACTGAAATCGCGGACTGTTTTTGGACTGAAATTGCGGATTGTTTTTAAGTTGATTTGGAACTGAAATTGCGGACTGTTTTTGGACTGAAATTGCGGACTGTTTTTAAGTTGTTTTGGACTGAAATTGCGGACTGTTTTTGGACTGAAATTGCGGACTGTTTTTAAGTTGTTTTGGACTGAAATCGTGGACTGTTTTTGGACTGATTTTGGGGCTGAAATTGCGGACTGTTTTTAAGTTGTTTTGGACTGAAATTGCGGACTGTTTTTGGACTGATTTGGAGCTGAAATTGCGGGCTATTTTGGGTGGAATTTATGGACTGTTTTGGGCTTATTCCATTCTATGATGTTCATGTGAAAGGGGTTGATGTATGAGACCTTGTATAGGACTCTTACCTATTGTTGGTGACTTGATTAAATGGGTGTTGGAAGTGGAGATAATATATTCCATCTTGAAATAGTGGAGTAGAAATTACTTAGAATCAATTCTTGTGTTATATGATACTTGTAGGATTCCTCCTACTTGGGTTGATTCCTAACCTAGGTTGTTATATGAAATGTTTATATGGGATGAGTAGGGTGTTAGGGACTTAACACTTACTAAATGGTTATGGAAATGGCCTAGATCACTTCCTTGTTTAATTGGATGTAGGGATTCTCCTATTTGGGATTATTCCGGTAGAAATGACTTGGAACAAATTCTATCATGAGATTTGGTGTGGAAGTTCTTTGTGAAACCACTTAGGACATGGTAGTGTGTAGGCACTCTAAATGTTAATATTGTGTCTTGTGAATAAAATGGATTGGTGACATGAATTATAGGATGACTTGTAGAGTTTTCCTTCCATTTGGGTTCCTCCTATTGTGTATAGTTATGGAATTAAGGAAAAATGGTAGAGAATTGGCTTAGGCTATCTCTTAGCTTGAGAATGATGCATGATAGTTACTTGTGAACTTTCTTGTAACTTAGTGGAATTTGGGCATGATTTGTGTTCAACATGATGGTTGCCTTGAAGGTGATTGATAAAATACCTTGAGTGATTGAAATCATGTGTTACATGACTATGTTTAGCATGTTGAATGTTGTGGTGAAATATGTTAATATGTTGCTAAGATATTAGTTTCATGATGTTTTATGGTAATTGTATGCTTAAGATATATATTGCCATGACATATGTTGATATGTGGTTTAAATTGTTTATATGGCGTTCATTGCATCTTGAACATGTGGAAAGTGTGCAATGAGTCATTGCATTGCATGTGTATGGGAGCATCACATTCATGAACATAAGTCATGGGTGTGGGGATGTGAGGTGCATGTTTAATCAAACACCTTGTTTGGTGGTTGATATGTGGACTTGGAAATGTGGATCGATGGTCACATGGAGTCGCATGATTGCATGAGAAAACTTGTGTCGGGTATAGCAAGCAAGGCTAGACTCTCCCTCGGGTGCAAAGCCCGGTCACATGGTTCAGGCACTTTGCCAGAGGTGAAATTCCAGAAAAGTGCTGGTGTTTACGGAACCGGAGGTTAAGATACCAAAATCCGTTGCTCAACAAGACACGAGATTTTGTTAATAAAAACATACTCTGTCAATGTGTATCATCCCATAATGATCTGATTTATAAAACGCATGACTTTTATTCAAAGAGATCATTGGATGTTTTTCCGTCAATGACGGGTTCATTACATATTGGTACTGCATTGTGTCGTGTGAGTCGGGGAGGACTCGGGGAAATCTGCATGAGTGAGTCGCATCTCATTTCATGGCATAACATAGTAGAAGTCCAGCCCTTAATGCATGTTCTTTTAAGGAATAGTGGATGTGTGTGTAAATTGTTGCATGTACATTCTTCATGTGCATCTAGGGGGGGAAGTAGCCTCTGTAGGAAATTCTCTACTGGGCGTTGGCTCACCCTATACGGGAAACATTTCAGGTATGGGACATGCGCTGGCAGATGGCTCTCATTCCGGGCCGCAAGGGTGAAGAAAGCCGACTTGTGGCTTTTATAACTCTTTTTGTAAACCTTTTGGAGCAAACTAGTTTTGACATATAACTTTTATGTAAAGAGTTGTAAATTGAACTTATATTAACTATGCTTGATGCATAGGTGTGATGTGTTTATATGTCACACTTCGTACATTAACGTAGGAACCCCGGTTTCAGGGGCATCACAAGTATGCATAAATGGACCCGGTGTGGTCATTATTTTATATTGGGCCTCGGATGGGTCATATGATTATATATTGCACATGTTGGGTTTTGGGTAGAGCTTCCCGTCCAAATGAGACTCTGCCCGGATTTTTTTTATTATTAGGGATCCCGGTAAATGGGACATAACGGTGTGATATCGAGTTACACGATATCCACATGTATTCTGCGGGTTGATGGGTGATCAACGGACCCCTGGATTTTGGGTATTCACAGCTTGGTATCAGAGCATAGGCTATAGATCTTATGTGGTCTTGTGGGAAATGAGTCTATCATCTTCCATTGCAAGGGAGAAAGAGGTTTAGAGCCCTAGGTAATACGAAAACCTAAGCTTGATTGGGTGTGGGTCTAGACCATTGCATGCATTGTGCATTTCTTGTTATGTGGTCTACCTGCTACATGTTATGTGCTACGTGTTATGTGAATTATATGCATGATGAATGTGCATGGTGAAAGGTATTCTAACCCTAGCGTTTAGAAAACATAACATTGGGAGTGGGAAAATAGATGAACGGGATAGTTCATGGGGTAAATGTCTACTTGTGGTGGTATACACTCTACTAGTGAGACAAGGAGAGAAATCTCAAGGTTTAAAACTTGATCCCTAATTTTGGGATGCTAAGTTGTTGGTCTATTGTTATCTTATGTGTGTGTAGATGGCAACTAGAGGAAGGGGACGTGGGGGTGGACGAACCAATAACCTACCACCACTGACCTTTGACCACCGGGCCTTTGTTGAGGCTATTGATGCTACGGCTGCTACTATTGCACAGGCTAGCGCAGCAGCTGTTGCCATTGTGCAAGCTAGTGCAAACCTGAGCCAAGAGGCTCAAGTTATCCAACAGAGTTTAAGTACCATGAGTCACCAACGCTCAGGGAAAAAGCAGATGACAACTTACCAGGCGGGCCAGAGGACATGTTTCTATTGTCGACAACCGGGCCATAAGAAGAAGGAGTGCCCCTTGAGGCAAATTGACTTGATCCGAAATGTGTACACCCAAGTGCAGGCGGTCAAGTTGTAGTAATAATCTGGTTTGAGTCCAGAGTCGAATCCTCAGGGAACTATGGTTGGTGTTCTTTGAAGTAAATAGTGAGAAAGACTTGTAACTGGAAATATTATGATTTTGAAGTTGTGGGAAGTTTTGGATAGAATGTAAAATTCTTTCCAATGGGTATTTTTCTAGACAAAATATAAGATGATTAAATGTAACAAACACTCTTTGGTTCGGGAATCAGAATATGTAGTTGATTATCCGGTGCATTATGTTTATGCTTTATAACTCAATTAACTCCCGTGTCAACGGCAAATTAATCGGAAGATAGGAATGAAGTGCAATAATGGTGGACATTGAAAGTTTGTCATGAAGAGTTAGTTAGGGTACTTGCCTTGAATCAATGGATCTTTCCATGTAGGAGTCATCCATTTATCATAGAAAGATCCGTTGATTATACAAAGTACCTTTACTTTGCTAGGTGCATTCAATCACCCAAAAATCAAGTGGAGTATAGAACATTTAAGCATAAAGGTGATACACAAACATAATGTCCAGATTAATCTTTTACATATCTATCATCCCTTCCCAAAGAGTGAATGAGGACTACTCACCCTTCATAGCTATGGTAAAGCTAGAATGATGAATGGTACTCATCCCCAAAAGGTGTTACAAAGTAAAATGCTCAAGCACTAGAAGTAAAATGCTTTAAAGTAAATTAGCTAAACAAGGAGCCGATCTTCGACAAAGAATGAGTGAATCACGTTCCACCCTTCACGGCTTTGGTAAAGCTCTAGAAAAGTGGAAGAGTTTCACTCCTCTAAGGGGAAGAAGGAAGCTCCAACAATGGAAGTAAAAGAAAACAATACTTAAATTAAAAGAAAGCAATAAATACTTGGTGTTTAATTCACAACCAAGAGATAAAAATACATAAAAGAAAACAATAACTACTTGGTGTTTAATTCACAACCAAGAAATAAAAATACATAAAAGAAAACAATAACTACTTGGTGTTTAATTCACAACCAAGATATAATAAAAAGAAAATAATAAAAGCTATAAAGAAATGACAATTAGAAGAGGAGGCTCAGCCTTCCATTATATTTATACAAGCAAGTAAATATAAAAGCTATAAAGAAATGACAATTAGAAGAAAGAACTCTTACCATAAGAACATAAGCATAAAATCTTCAATACATGAATTGAAATGGAAGCTACAAAAGATGAAAGAAAATTTGCTCTCTAAAAACTCTTCTAAAATCTCTCCTAACTCTTAGTTCCTCTCTTGGTTTTTCCACCAATTCCACCCTCAGATCCCCCCTTGAAATGCAGAAGGAGCAGCCTATTTATAGGCGTAGGAAGGCTGGGCAAGTGGGCAAGTGGGCAAGTGGGCAAGTGGAGAATGAACGGTGGTGTTGCTGAATGCTGATTTTTCAAATGCTTTTATTACACTTTGTCCTGCTTTTATTACACTTTGTCCTTCTTTTATTACACTTTGTCCTTCATTCTTTGCATTCTCCTGACATTGCTCCCTTGGTCTTGCGTTAATTCGGCATTTGTCCCTCAGATGTACTTCTTGGATGCCTTTGGACTTTCCTTCACTTTAGAACCTAAAATATCATCATTTAAACTCCATCAAAGTATAATTAGTCCAAAAAGAGTGTAACAATATGCTACTTTTGAGTGCTAATCACACCCCCCAACCTAAACATTGCTAGTCCCTAGTAATAAATAACAACATCACTTTCGTAGATAACACGATTGCATTTAGCATATGCAATAAGCCGTTAAACCCCTAGGTGATTCCTAGTGGACGAGTTTTGTCTCGTGAAGGTTTTCAGTGAAGCTACCTACAAACTCCATTTGAAAAAATGTGTATATGCATTAGCACCATAATAGTTGAGACGCCAAAAAAATATTTTTTTTTTTTTTTTAAGAAAAATAAAACACTTCTCTGTCATTGGTACGTAATATATGCAAAAATAAACACTTGTTATATTGGTATTTGAAATTCCCTATGTAGTAAGAATGATCATTCTAGCAACAAGAATTGTTATATAACAAACACTCCACTTTACTACCTTCCATGGATAGCTTCGATTTCACAAACCTCTCGTAGAATGCTCTCAGCAAAAATTCACTCCGATTATAGTGACTTGTCTCTCACGGGGCATGTGATCAGAAGGTGGCCAATCGAAAAATCACATGCACAATTAGGAAGGGAGTGAAGTTTAAGGAAACAAACTAATCATGTTTGACATAATCTCATGAAGGAATATTGATGCAATTTAAAGAAATACTATTTACCATACCCCAATTTTGATTAACAACACACACATGTAACAGACTTGAGATCAATTAGGGCTTTTCATAGGTTGTAGCGTGGCCAGAGGTCAGTGGCTAATGAAATGACGTCAGAGGTTTTCAAAAGCTATCTTTTCATTCTGTAATGTAGCACACTTCTTTCTAGCTTTTCGACATTTTGCCCAGAAATGATTTCTTTTTTTTTTTTTTTTTGATTCTCCTTATCATCGAAAAGTAATCTCCACAGTTTTCCCATTTCTTTGCATTTCTGTGTCATATTGATTAATAAGAGTGTGCAAGAAAATTAGATAGCAATGGTGTGTCCAGTATGTTTTCTTGTGGCTTGGTAAATATTTGGGTTTATCAAAGAAGAAATCATACATTGAGGGCTCAAACATGGCTGACTAGGGAAATAATTTTGCAGAAAAAATGGCTAAGACTCAATATCAAATCAAAGATGGCCTAAAATCCTTTCTCAAGTATGTGAACATGTATGTGTCGTATGAACAGATTTCTTGGGGATATGTCAACAGATTACCTTAGTTGCGTCAATCAAAGCAAATTTAATGAGATTATTCAAAAATAGAGAATGAAAGACCTTACTTGAATAAATGTTAATTATCTCTCAAAAGTATGGTAAGGCTCAAAACTTACCATGATATTCTTTATCATCTCTACTGGTAATGTCAGGTTTTTCATGGAATGTCGGTTATATACCGATTCTATTTTTGAGTCTGGTCATTCTGTACCTTAAGAATAACAAATAGCAATATACATTTGACATTTAAGCATAGAGAAAATACCATTTTTCAAAGAAGTGAGTTTTTTTTTTTTTTTAAAAAAAAAAAAAAAAAAATTCAAAATTATAAACATACTCATTTATCTATGAAAATTGAAAGAAGACTAGATGCACCAATTAAACTTGAAAAACTATGACGTCTCAGGATAAGTCCCTACCCACACTACAGGTTGGCATTTTAGGACATTCCTTACTCAGCCCACATACTCATTTATCTATGAAAATTGAAAGAAGATAAAATGCACAAATTGAACTTGGAAATTTATGGCGTCTCAGGATCAAATCCCTACCTACACTGTTAGTTGGTAGTTCGGGACGTTCCTTACTCGGCCCATATTTTTATTTCAACAACCAGACTTTGTACAAAAATATTTTACAAAAGAGTTCAGACCCTTAACCTTCATTCCAAAACATATTTTTCCCCAGCTTTGTCTTTAATAGTCAAAATCTAATCCGAGTCATTGCTTGGATCTATGTCATTATCAGTGACCCTTCCAACTTCTTGTCGCACATAACTTGTAAGTCCTGGACTGGCATAAGATGGCGTGTCAGGATAATCCTTACTCAGCCCATACACTATCCAGTTTAATCGATCGGTTGCACGACCCGAAATTGGTTCAGAACACTGATTATGTTTTTTCATATGAAATATCCTGCCACAATGGTAACAAGCACCCAGTCGTTTGGAACGACGATGTTTAGCAAAATTGCTTCTGCCACACAATGGTTGTTGTTGTTTCTCTCGGATCTCAATTTTTCTCACATCCCTTGCTTTTCTCATTATCACAGCATGCACATCAGATGGGAAAATGCGTAGAACTCCTAGACTAAACCAAAAAAGTTTAGGATCCATGCTTGCTAAGACTAAAGACATTATATCTGGATTTTTAACGTCTGCCAGTCACAAAGACAGTTGAAGCTGCATCCGATGTGATCATGAAATACAGGTACAAATACTTAAAAGAACGCGATCCAGAAAAAATAAATTTTTTTTTTTTTTTTTTTTTTTTTTTTCAGATCTAAAACTAAAATTACAAATACGAAACTAGAGAAAGTATACCAAAATACAAGCGGAAGGAAGAAGATTTAGGATGAAACAAACAAATTAACGAAGAAGGAATAAACCCAGAATACATAGGATTGAGGAGGATTATTTGGCAAATTATCAGATCTTACTGTAACAGCAATTACAACATAGTCATTAGAGGGCATAGCAAATTCACAAGGAATCTTATAAAGACAAATAGCCATGAGAATCACAAGCTGTAGATATCAAATTTCAAATATATATATAAATGAAATTACAAACAAGCAATACTTACAACACTAGCACTAGTGGGCTAGTGGAGATAAGGTTGTAAGGTACAGATCTGTTCATCTGCCGAAACCTACAAACAAAATACAACAATTACTCAACTCAAGGAATATCTGGGTTTCTCTGGAAACTCCTCATCCTAAGTGTGAGAACACAAAGAGCACCCAGGTACACATACAAACATATAAGACAAATTATTAAACAAAAGACTGGATCGTCGGCGTATATAGTCATGGATTTACAGGGGGTGAGTTGTTTTTACAGAGAACAGAAAGAACGACGACGAAGAAGAAGAGAAGAAAAAGAAAGAGAAGAAGAGAAGGGAAAGAGAAAAGGGGGAACCAACACCGGTGATGGTGGAAGAAAAAGAAAAAGGTGGAAGGCCTAATAAAGGCATTCCTCAGATTTTTTTTTTTTTTTTTTTTTTAAAAAAAAATGTCGGCAGGAGTTGGCATAAGAAAAGAAAAAGAAGAAGAAAAAGAATGGGAGGCCCCCCCCTTTTTACTTTCGGCAGTGTCGGCAGACGCAAATCATGGCAGCAGGCACAATAATGGTGCAGACTTGAAATTTTTTTTTTTTTTTTTTTAATGGTGCGCAGTGTCGGCAGAGTGGATATCTATGCAGAATATTCCCACAAATAATGCAACCTCACCCCCTAACTTGGTTCATGCATTGTCCTCAATGTAACAAAAAGATATGATAATTAATGACGCACAATAAAAAAAAAAAAAATGAGTAGGGTAAGAGAACACCTTGCCCTTGAGCTTTGACCTGGCACCGATATCTGAAAATAGGAACAACAAAACTATACAACAAAAGAAAGTGACATGCATTAAAAATAACAGAGTTTGTACAGAACATAAAAAAATAACATAAAATTAAATAAAATAAAATTTTTTACAGACTCGGACCTTCAGCTTTCATTCCCAACCTCAGTACACTTTTCCACAGAGGTCAATCCGATTCCCCCTCCGTATCTGTGTAAAATGGACAACCAGTAACTCTCCCAACTTCCTCTCTCACAAATCGGTTAAGCACAGTACCGGAATAGCATGGCGTATCAGGGTAATCCTTACTCAGCCCATGTTTTATCCAGTTTAATCGATCGGTTGCGCGACCGGAAATTGGTTCAGAACATTTGTTGTATCTTTTCTCATGAAAGTATCTGCCACACTGTTTACAGGCACCAAGTCGTGTAGCACGACGACGTTTAGAATAACTGCTTCGGCCACAGAGGGGTTTCGCTTGTTTTTCTTTGATTTCAGCCTTCCTTACTAATATTGCTTTTCTCATGATCATGGTATGTACATCAGATGGAAAAGTACGTAGGACTCCTAGACTAAACCAAAAAAGATTTACATCCATGATTGCTACTCTATGACCCATTATCTGGTTCTTTTACGTCTTCCAGTCACAAAGACGATCAAAACTGACTCACAGATATTATCATTAATACAAGGTACATAATCTGAACAGATACAACAATAAAAACAAAAAAAATTTACAGAAAATTTTACGGGTTCAACCTGCGCAGATCAACTACTGTAAACTGCAGATCAACTACTGTAAACTGTAGATCTCACCCCCCAACCTAGACTGAACATTGTCCCCAATGTTTCGATTTTTTCGGTTTGTAGAGCTTGAATACGCAGTTAACTGTGGAGATCTGTTCAATCGCCGATGACCTATACCAAAAAAAACAGAGATTAAGCATCTTTGGGGTGGTCTGGTTTTTCATTGGGACAAAAACCCTTGATCATCAGTGCGGCCCGAAGAAGAACAGCCATAAGTAAATAATACAAACAAATGTAGATCATGAGAAGGAGGATAGGGTCATCGAAAAATGCAGACATGGTACTGTTATGGGTTGGATCGTGGTACAGAAGACCAGATGCAGTGGAGAAGAAGAAGAAAAGAGAAGAAAAAGAAGAAGAAAAAGAAAAGAAAAGAGTAAAGGCGGTGGGGAAAAGAAAAAGGAAAAAAAAAAAAACGATGGGAGCCTTATAAAGGCAGTCCATCGTGTCGGGTGTCTGATTGACCCGACCCTTTTTTGTGTCGGCAAGCGTAATCTCCGGAGTGATTTCCGGAGATACTTTCTGGATCCATAAAAAAAATGGTCTCCACATTTTGGACAAAATTCTCCACAAAGGGTTTTAATCGCTGATCATTGACGGTAAAAATGTTACCGTTTGATGGGTTCTCCACTTCCACTGCCCCATGTTCAAATACCTTTTTAACAATGTATGGTCCAGTCCATCTTGATTTCAACTTACCAGGAAATAGGCGAAGTCTCGAATTGAAAAGTAGAACCTTTTGATCAGGTTCAAAAGATTTTCGCACTATGTTCTTGTCATGAAAAATTTTCATCCTGGTTTTTGCAATCTTAGCATTTTCATATGCTTCATTTCTCAATTCCTCCAATTCATTAATCTGAAGCTTCCGTGACAGTCCAGCCTTGTCTAAGTCAAAATTCATTGCTTTAATAGCCCAGTATGCCCTATGTTCCAATTCCACAGGCAAGTGACATGGCTTTCCATAGACTAATCGATAGGGAGACATGCCCAAAATTGTTTTAAAAGCAGTTCGGTATGCCCAGAGTGCATCAGTTAGTCTTAATGACCAATCTTTGCGATCTGGGTTCACCGTTTTTTCCAAAATTAATTTGATCTCCCGATTAGCTAACTCAGCTTGTCCACTGGTCTGTGGATGATAAGGGGTTGCAATTTTGTGAAAAATCAAGTATTTTTTCATTAAATTCCAGAATGGACGATTGCAAAAATGAGAACCCCCATCACTTATAATGGATTTTGGAATTCCAAACCGAGATAAAATATTTTCTTTTAAAAACTTGATCACTGTTTGATGATCATTATTTCGGCATGGAATTGCTTCAACCCATTTGGATACATAGTCTACGGCTACTAAAATGTATAGATAGCCAAAGGAGGGGGGAAATGGTCCCATAAAATCGATACCCCAACAGTCAAAAATTTCGATTACCAAAATTGGGTTTAAGGGCATCATGTTTCTTTTTGAAATGTTTCCCAACCTTTGACATCTATCGCAAGTTACGCAAAAAGCATGGACATCTTTGAAAAGTGTGGGCCAGTAAAATCCACACTGCAAGATTTTTGCAGCGGTTTTTCGAGATGAAAAATGACCACCACATGCTTCTGAATGACAAAATGTTATTACCTGTCTACTTTCCTGAGCGGGGATGCAACGTCTTATGATCTGATCCTTACAGTACTTGAATACGTAGGGATCTTCCCAAAAGAAATTGCGGACCTCCCTCAGAAACTTCTTTTTGTCCATGGGAGTGAAAAATGGAGGAAGTGTTCCGGTAGCAAGGAAATTAGCAATATCAGCATACCATGGGGTCTCATCAATCCTGAATAGTTGTTCATCGGGGAATTTTTCATTGATTGGCAGTCCATCCTCATGAAATTCATAAGTTAATCTCGACAGATGATCTGCCACCACATTTTCCACACCCTTTTTGTCCTTAATGACTAAATCAAATTCTTGGAGCAAGAGGATCCATCTCAAGAGCCTTGGTTTGGCATCTTTTTTTGTAAGCAAAAATTTCAGTGCTGCATGGTCAGTAAATACAGTAACAGAAGAACCAACAAGATAAGATCGAAATTTTTCCAATGCAAATACTATAGCAAGTAATTCCTTTTCAGTTGTTGAGTAATTCATTTGGGCATCATTTAAAGTTTTACTTGCATAGTAAATCACATGTGGCTTCTTATCTTTTCTTTGTCCCAAAACAGCACCTACAACATAGTCACTAGCATCACACATCAATTCAAAGGGTAGAGTCCAGTCAGGAGGTTGCATTATTGGGGCAGAAATTAACATGCCTTTGAGTTTGTCAAAGGATTTTTGGCACGCTTCATTCCAGTCAAAAATGACATCCTGACTCAAAAGATGACACATAGGTTTTGCTATGGTGCTGAAGTCTTTTATGAACCTTCTGTAGAATCCTGCATGACCTAAGAATGATCGAACATCCTTCACAACCCTAGGAGCAGGAAGATTCCTTATCAAATCAATTTTTGCTTTATCAACTTTCATGCCTTCAGACGACACAATGTGACCCAAGACAATGCCTTGATTCACCATGAAATGACATTTCTCCCAGTTAAGCACCAGATTTGCCTCTTTGCATCTCATCAAAACTTTTTCTAGGTTAACTAGACACAAATCAAATGAGTCACCATATACCGAGAAATCATCCATGAAGATTTCCAAAAATTTTTCGACCATGTCACTGAACAAGCTCAGCATACATCTTTGAAATGTTGCAGGAGCGTTACAAAGTCCGAATGGCATCCTTTTGAATGCAAAAGTGCCAAATGGACATGTGAATGTGGTCTTTTCTTGGTCATTCAGAGCTATCTCAATTTGATTGTATCCGGAATACCCATCCAGGAAACAGTAAAATTCATGGCCTGCTATTCTCTCGAGGACTTGGTCAAGGAAGGGAAGAGGAAAATGGTCTTTTCTAGTCACCAGATTGAGTTTTCGATAGTCAATGCACATTCGCCATCCTGTGACGACTCGTGTTGGCACGAGTTCATTTGCATCATTTTTGACTACTGTGACTCCAGATTTCTTTGGTACAACTTGGGTTGGACTAACCCATTTGCTATCGGAGATAGGAAAAATTATCCCTGCATCCAGGAGTTTGAGCACTTCCAGTCTCACAACCTCTTTCATGTGAGGATTCAATCGTCGCTGCATTTGACGAGAGGGTTTTGAGTCCTCTTCAAGGTATATGGCATGATTACAAATTAACGGGCTTATACCTTTCAAATCAGCGATGGTCCACCCAATGGTGCTTTTATGACTTTTAAGAACTTCAATTAATTGAGCTTCTTGCAAGTCTGTGATTTTTGAAGAAATTACCACTGGGTAAGATTTATCCTCACCTAAAAATGCATACTTGAGATCAGATGGGAGCGGTTTCAGTTCAGGCTTTGGTGGCCTGTCACTTGAAGATAGTGGTTTTGTACCACTTGATGAAATTTCTTCAAATTTAGGAGCCCATGTCCCCACATTGAAGGTAGGACACTCAATGGAGTTTTGTTCCAGAGAGTCAGATGAGTCAGATTTTGACAAAGTTGATTCACTAAGATCCTCACAGAATGAGTCATTCAGATGTGCTTGTATTAATGACTCAATGGAATTTATTTCTCCTACCTCCTCGTACTCTCTTGGGTGTTTTGCAATGTCAAAGACGTTCATTTCGAGAGTCATATCCCCAAAAGTCAATTTCATAATACCATTCCTGCAATTGATTAGTGCATTGGAGGTTGCTAGAAAAGGTCGACCAAGAATGACAGGAATTGGAGTTTCTGAATGAACTTCTGGATGAGTATCTAGAACAATGAAGTCTACAGGGAAGACAAAATTATCCACTTGGACAAGTACATCTTCAACAATACCCCTAGGAATTTTTACAGATCTATCTGCCAATTGGAGTGTGGTGCAAGTGGGTTTCAGTTCACCTAAACCCAACTGCTGGTAGACAGAGAAAGGAAGCAAGTTGACACTAGCTCCAAGGTCTAACAATGCTTGCTCAATTTTGAAATTTCCAATGACACATGACACAGTGGGGCACCCTGGATCTTCGCACTTTGAAGGAATTTTTTGTTGAAGTAGGGCACTGGCTTGTTCTGTGAAGAAGGCTCTTTTTTGAACATTTTGGCTTCTTTTGACTGTGCACAAGTCTTTTAGAAACTTGGCATAAGCTGGAACCTGTTGAATTGCATCCAGAAGTGGGATGTTGATTTTTACTTGCTTGAAAAGCTCGTAAATTTCAGACTGATTGTTTGCTTTCTGTATGCTCTTGAGTCTATGAGGGAAAGGAGCAGGAATAGAACACGAGGGTTCTTCTTCCCTTGATGGCTCTGGTTCTTGTTCAATCATGGGATCACAGTCATTTTTTTTTTCAAGTTCTGGCTCACTTAATGGGTTGGCTGGAATTGAGACTGGTTTTGGGTCTGGAATCAGCATGTTTCTGATGGACTTGTCAATCTTTTTGCCACTTCTCAATGTGGTGACAGTTTTGGCTTGATCTTGTGGAGTTTCCATAGTTGATGGATTTCCCACCTGAAATTGGCCTTGTGGAGGCTTTGGTTGGGCAGGAAATTTTCCCTTCTCATGTGTGCTCATGGACTGGGTCAGCTTTTGAATGTGGCCTTTGAGATCCTCAAAAGATTGTGTGGTCTGGGCCTTGAAATCAATAAAAGCCTGAGTAGAACTATTGTTATAGCTCATTTGGGTTTGCATGAATTGATTCAATGTATCTTCAAGGTTCCTTTTGTGTGGTGGTTGATATGGAGGATATTGTGGAGGTACTTGAGATGGATGTGGTGGCCCTTGTTGCTGAGGATATTGTGGAGGTCCTTGAGGTGGTTGTTGTGGACTTTGTTGCTGATTCATGGGGGTTGGTTGTGTGTTTCTCCAACTGAAATTTGGATGGTTCCGCCACCCTGGATTGTATGTTTCAGAGTATGGGTTGGAGTAAGGCTTGTTGAAATTGGAAATGGCATTTGTTTGTTCCAACAAAACTTCTTTGAATGCCGGTATGGTCGGGCATTCCCCAGTAGGATGCCCTGTTAGCGCACAAATCCCACACACTTGTTCTGTGGGAGGGACAACATCAACTTGATGGACCTTTTTCATCTCTAAAGCTTCAAGCTTTCGAGACAAAGTGGACATTTTTGCTCTAAGATCATCATCTTCTCTCAAGACATACTTACCCCCTTGGAAAGTAGGTGGTTTGGCTTCTACAGTGGTAGGAGATGCTGAGTCCCACATTTGAGAACTGTCAGATATGGTATCAAAAAAATTGAATGCCTCCTCCGGACTTTTTCCCATGAACTCTCCTTGAGCCATCATTTCGACAAACTGTCGTAACCTAGTGGGCAAGGAATCATAGAAAAAACCTGCCAAAGTCCAATTTTCAAAAGCATGGTGTGGACAAGATTGGAGAAGATCTTTGAATCTCTCCCAGCTTTGATAAAAAGTTTCCCCTTCTTTGACCGAAAAATTCATGATTTGTCTTTTGAGTGTATTAGTGCGGTGCAGAGGAAAGAATTTTCTGAAAAATTCATTCTGTAGAGCCTGCCAATTAGGGATTGAAAGAGATTTTAAAGAATGTAACCATTGTTTGGCTTTATCCCTCAAAGAGAAAGAAAACAATTTCATTTTTGTCAATTCAGAATTGTCTTGAAATGTTCCACACACTTCTTCGAAGTCTTTGATATGCAGATACGGATTTTCTGCATCCAATCCATGAAACACGGGCAATAAATGCACTGTCCCCGGCTTTACAGTAAAGAGGGGAGCATTTTCAGGAAAAATAAAACAAGAGGGGACACTATTCCTTGTGGGATGTAAGTAATCTCGCAATGTTCGAATGTTGGGTACTTCCCCCTCTCTCACATGATCTTCACCCTGCCTATCAATATTTGCCATATTGAAGTTACAAGAATCGGCTTCTGATTTGGGTGAAGGTGGTTCAAGTTGATTTACAGACCCAGAAGATTCAGCAGGCAAATTTTGAAAGAGACGTTTGGTGTCAGTCATAAAAAAAAACAAAATTATTCACAATAAGGCAAAAATATATACTAAAAGAGAGGTTTTTTTTTTTTTTTTTTTTTTTTTTTTTTCACCTTTTTCTAAAAAGAGCACCTTTTATGGTTCCCCGGCAACGGCGCCAAAAACTTGACTTGATCCGAAATGTGTACACCCAAGTGCAGGCGGTCAAGTTGTAGTAATAATCTGGTTTGAGTCCAGAGTCGAATCCTCAGGGAACTATGGTTGGTGTTCTTTGAAGTAAATAGTGAGAAAGACTTGTAACTGGAAATATTATGATTTTGAAGTTGTGGGAAGTTTTGGATAGAATGTAAAATTCTTTCCAATGGGTATTTTTCTAGACAAAATATAAGATGATTAAATGTAACAAACACTCTTTGGTTCGGGAATCAGAATATGTAGTTGATTATCCGGTGCATTATGTTTATGCTTTATAACTCAATTAACTCCCGTGTCAACGGCAAATTAATCGGAAGATAGGAATGAAGTGCAATAATGGTGGACATTGAAAGTTTGTCATGAAGAGTTAGTTAGGGTACTTGCCTTGAATCAATGGATCTTTCCATGTAGGAGTCATCCATTTATCATAGAAAGATCCGTTGATTATACAAAGTACCTTTACTTTGCTAGGTGCATTCAATCACCCAAAAATCAAGTGGAGTATAGAACATTTAAGCATAAAGGTGATACACAAACATAATGTCCAGATTAATCTTTTACATATCTATCATCCCTTCCCAAAGAGTGAATGAGGACTACTCACCCTTCATAGCTATGGTAAAGCTAGAATGATGAATGGTACTCATCCCCAAAAGGTGTTACAAAGTAAAATGCTCAAGCACTAGAAGTAAAATGCTTTAAAGTAAATTAGCTAAACAAGGAGCCGATCTTCGACAAAGAATGAGTGAATCACGTTCCACCCTTCACGGCTTTGGTAAAGCTCTAGAAAAGTGGAAGAGTTTCACTCCTCTAAGGGGAAGAAGGAAGCTCCAACAATGGAAGTAAAAGAAAACAATACTTAAATTAAAAGAAAGCAATAAATACTTGGTGTTTAATTCACAACCAAGAGATAAAAATACATAAAAGAAAACAATAACTACTTGGTGTTTAATTCACAACCAAGAAATAAAAATACATAAAAGAAAACAATAACTACTTGGTGTTTAATTCACAACCAAGATATAATAAAAAGAAAATAATAAAAGCTATAAAGAAATGACAATTAGAAGAGGAGGCTCAGCCTTCCATTATATTTATACAAGCAAGTAAATATAAAAGCTATAAAGAAATGACAATTAGAAGAAAGAACTCTTACCATAAGAACATAAGCATAAAATCTTCAATACATGAATTGAAATGGAAGCTACAAAAGATGAAAGAAAATTTGCTCTCTAAAAACTCTTCTAAAATCTCTCCTAACTCTTAGTTCCTCTCTTGGTTTTTCCACCAATTCCACCCTCAGATCCCCCCTTGAAATGCAGAAGGAGCAGCCTATTTATAGGCGTAGGAAGGCTGGGCAAGTGGGCAAGTGGGCAAGTGGGCAAGTGGGCAAGTGGGCAAGTGGAGAATGAACGGTGGTGTTGCTGAATGCTGATTTTTCAAATGCTTTTATTACACTTTGTCCTGCTTTTATTACACTTTGTCCTTCTTTTATTACACTTTGTCCTTCATTCTTTGCATTCTCCTGACATTGCTCCCTTGGTCTTGCGTTAATTCGGCATTTGTCCCTCAGATGTACTTCTTGGATGCCTTTGGACTTTCCTTCACTTTAGAACCTAAAATATCATCATTTAAACTCCATCAAAGTATAATTAGTCCAAAAAGAGTGTAACAATATGCTACTTTTGAGTGCTAATCACAAATCTCACGAAAATTCTGAGATGTTTCAATCTCAGTCATCTGTGGGACTCACCCAAGCACACTTTGTTACTCCCTGTCCCATTATGAATCAAGGAGATCTGTTCCAGCTACAGGGTGTTATCCAAGCCCCTACTCCTTCACGTACGGAGACTCCACAATCAGGCTGGATGAGTCAGGATGTGGGCCAAGGTAAATCCTCCCAAGGCGGGAGAAAACGGAAGCCTTCCTACCAGGCAGGCCAAAGAACTTGTTACCATTGCCACCAACCGGGTCACATGAGGCGAGAATGTCCTCAGAGGCAAGGATCCCATAGCTATGGGGTATCTCCGTCCCAGTCATCGGTGGGACAGCCACAGACCTACCTTGTTCCTCCCTACCCCACTGTGGACCAGGGAAGCCAGTACCGGTTTCATGGTACATTTCTTATTTTCTGTTTATGGGTACACATGTCACTTGATTTGAATGTGCACATGTCACGTACCGTTATCTTCATGTTCTTGTGCATGAGGTGGTTTTATATATCGCAATCCTGGAAGGGTTCTTATGAGGAAATTCAACCCTAGGGGTTAGGATATGTTTTGATTGGAGATGTTGGGAATATGAGTTAGGGATCTCATGGATTCTACTCACCATGGATCTTAGGGTCATGGACATGTAGGAGTTGATGTCATCCTTGGGATGAACTGGTTGACGACACACCGAGTTGTCATTGAGTGTGATCGGGAGAGGGTCACAACTTACACACCGGAAGGTGTTTGTTCCAGGTTTCAGGGGGAAAAGCATAACGCTTTACCTCAAGTAGTTATGACTCTAGATGACACGGGTAGTTGATGGGTTGGCTAGCAAGTCTTACCCTAGAGGGTGAGGAGAGACAGAAGTTAGGTCTACTTCAGGTTGTGTGTGAGTACGAGGATGTTTTCCGGACACGTTATCGAGATTACCTCCACCTAGGGATGTAGACTTCGCCATAGTTACATCCGGATACTTCGCTTATTTCTATGATTTTGCATAGAATGGCACCTGCTGAGTTACAAGAACTCTAGGTCCCATAGCAAGAATTGTTGAACAAAGGGTTCCTTAGACCGAATGCTTCACCTTGGGACGCTTCGATATAAATTGCCAAATTATATAGGAGCCAGCTCCTATTCTGATTATTCCGGATAGGGGACATAGGTACACAGTATATTGTGATGCCTCTAGGGATAGAATTACTTGTGTTCTTATTCGGAGATAAAGGTACAAGTTTCTAACCACAGCTTGGTATCACAACTCATTTCATATGCATGTGTTGAATGTACACGTGTATGTGAATTTCGGGGACGAAATTCTTTTAAGGGGGGAAGAATGTAAAACCCGGG
The DNA here is from genome assembly GCA_951799425.1 of Ilex aquifolium. Lineage (NCBI taxonomy): Eukaryota > Viridiplantae > Streptophyta > Magnoliopsida > Aquifoliales > Aquifoliaceae > Ilex > Ilex aquifolium. Next base: position 18,502,944 of record OX637405.1, read on the forward strand.
AAATTTGAACTTTTTCCAGAAAGGGAAAAATAGTAATTTGCCACTATAATGCGTATTTAAAATACTCATGTTCTAGAGCTCGGAGGGGGAAACGGAGTTCGCCATTATATTCGCAATGCGGAACTAGTTACCCTGTCAAATTTCGCCGAATTCCGAGATAGTTGGGTTTTTCACGTTTTTCGAGGCGACGGGTGTCCAGTGACCCCTAAAAACGGATTTTTTTTATTAAAATTATAAATTTTCCTTAAAATTTGATGAAATTTCAAATAAAATTAATTTGAACTTAAACCGGGATGAAATAAATCGTTTCGGGGCGAAAACGGACCCGAACAAGTGGGGGGCGTGTGGCGCGACTCGAGCCAAGCCTTGGAAATTATAAATAGGGCTAAATATCAGATATTTCAGCAGAAATATCTCTGATATTCAGCTGGCTTCACACGTTGGAGAGAAAGAGGGAGACAAGAGAGAAAATCAATCTTCTTTCGCCGATTCTTCGAAGTTTCGTCGCTCGGATCGACTTGGACCAAGAGTTAAAGTCAATCACCGCGACGAGGGCTATATCTACGTACCAAAAACAAGATATTTCACCGAAAATCCAAGAGAAGTCTTTGGAGGAATCAAAGATCTTGGAGCTTTGGTTGGTGTTCTTGAGGTGTTCTTGAAGCTTTGAAGCTCTAGTCTTCATCTCACGCTTCAAAAGGTAGGATTCTTCCTACTTTTGTTCATTTCCTACCTAGTATGTTCATAAGGGGTGGTTATGTGTATGTGGATGTATATCACTTGTGTATTGTTAAGGAAAATGAAGAATTGAGTGTAGGAATAACTTAAGCTAAATTCTAGCTTGCAATTGATACATGAAAGTTATTTGTATATCTTCTTGTAAGTGAATGAAATAGTGGACTGATTTATAGTCTATTTCGGGACTGCTATGTAGCCTAGTTTGGGGGGCTGTTTTGTGGTTATTGCGGACTGTTTTTGGACTGATTTTGGACTGAAATTGCGGACTGTTTTTAAGTTGATTTGGAACTGAAATTGCGGACTGTTTTTAAGTTGATTTTGGACTGAAATTGCGGACTGTTTTTAAGTTGATTTTGGACTGAAATCGCGGACCGTTTTTGGACTGAAATTGCGGACTGTTTTTAAGTTGTTTTGGACTGAAATTGCGGACTGTTTTTGGACTGATTTTGGACTGAAATTGCGGACTGTTTTTAAGTTGATTTTGGACTGAAATCGTGGACTTTTTTTGGACTGATTTTGGGGCTGAAATTGCGGACTGTTTTTAAGTTGTTTTGGACTGAAATTACGGACTGTTTTTGGACTGATTTGGAATTTATGGACTGTTTTGGGCTTATTCCTGTGACGCCCCATTTTTCGGGGGTCCTGTATTAACCGTTGGCAACCCATCAACCCGCGGAAACACCCGTGGATGTCGCTTAACCCGAGACCACATCGATAACATCCTTAAACCGAGGTTATAATCCATAATGAAAATTCGGTTCAACATTCATTCGATCCAACCCCAGTCCAACTCCCCATGATTCATACCCCATTAGGGTCCAATTTGATCATTGGAGGGAAGGAAAAACATAGCCCAAAGGCTTGGCAAAGAAAACAAAAAGAAAAAAAATTCTGAGTTTTGGAGGGCGTACCGGTACGCGTACCGGTACACTGAACCCACTGGACATCAGCGTACCGGTACGCTCTGCCTTCTGTCTGTCTACGTACCGGTACGCGTACCGGTACGATTTTGCCAGTTTTGCCTTTTTCCTTTGTTTTTCACTTCCAATCCATTCTAATACATTCCTAAACTCATCCAACACATGTATAATACGATTTTTCATATAATACACAACTTATACAAGTTCCATTACAATTAATTCCATAATTTACATATCAAAATGGAATTTATACAAAAGTTTTACAAAAACTCAAACTAAGGCCACAAGCCGGCCCCCTTCATTCTTGATGCTCTCCAAGTGAGCCATCCGCCGGTGTAAACCCCACACCTGAAATGTTTCCCGTATAGGGTGAGCCAACGCCCAGTAAAGTAAACCCTACCAGGGCTACTCTCCCCCTAGATGCTCATGCTCATGCAACATTCATTTGCAAACAATCATTTATCAAAAGGACATGCATTCTAAGTTGGAATGCAACATACCATGCCATGAAATGAGATGTCACTCACTCATGCATTTTAACCCGAGTTCTCACCGACTCATACAACACGATGCAATGCCAAAGTGTTTCATTTCCTCATTTATGTTTACATCAAATGATATTTTGAAAACTAGGGTCTTTCTTGGGATCGGACTTCTTTATGGACTTAACCAATGATCTTCCACACCCGTACACTTTATGGGCTCTTATACCAACGGAGTGCACCCCCCAAACACCGGGTCTTTCACCCGAGAGGTCGTCATGCCTCTTCTTGCTCATCCCGACCCAATTTATCATGCAATCAAGCGGCTTAGCTAGGTCTTCGACCCAACTTTTCCCAAGCCATACTGTCAACCCCCAAGTGTGGTATTGACATCAACCATGCACACACACCCATGTAATGAGATGCATATGCAATGCCATGTTCCATTGCATACAACATAATGCTCAATATATATCCATGGCAAATCATATCAAAGCATATAAATACCATATCCCCATGAAGTTAACACATTAGCAACGTATCCAATCAACACAAGACTTAAGCATGCTATACATAGTCATGTGTCACACACTTTAACATACAAAATGTATTTAACAACACCCTCAAGGCAACCATCATGTTATCACATAATCATTTCATTCCTATGACAAGGCTCAATGTACACAACTAGCACCTCATCATATAAACACATAGCATATCACTATATACCAAACTTCCAAGAATGACACAAGGAACCTCTATATATCGAGTTCAAACTAGAACTTGAATTCAACCATTTTTACCTTCCTTTCCAAAACCATAGGTAAGTAAACCCTATAGTTCTATACACACCTACCCACCCATATGACACCATAGGTGAAAAATAGTCCCAAGTAGGAGAAACCCTACCTCTTGAAGCGTAAAACACCCGAAGGAAGCTTCAAGAATTCTTTCCTAGCCCAAGAATTGATTTCCCCCAATTCTCCTCTTTTGGATCTTCGGTGAAATCCCCCGTTCTTGGTGTGGTTGCGTAGCCCTCGTCGATGTGATCGACTTTAATTCTTGGTTCGACGGATTCCGACTGACGGAACTACGGGAATCGACGGAGGAAGCTTGGAGTTTTAGGTTTTCTCTCTTTTCTCTCTTTTCTCTCTTCTCTCTCTTCTCTCTCTCTTGGCCGGCCAAACAAGAACACAAGGGGCAAAAATAATCTGATTTTCTAGATATTTACCCCTATTTATAGTTTTAAAAACTCGGCCCACGTCGCGCCACGTGTCCCTCGCTTAATCGGGTCCGATTTAGTCCCGAAACGATTCGTTTGATCTCGGTTTAAGTTCAAATTAATTTTATTTGAACTTTAACTTAAGTTTAAGGAAATTTTATAAAATTCATTTATGGGGACGTTCGTGAGGTCATTCGCCACGCAGTCGCCCCGAACGACGTGCAAAATCCGACTATCTCGGAATTCGACGAAATTTGACAAGATGACTCGTTTTCGCGATACGAATTCAACAGCGAACTCCGTTTCCTCATCCGAGGTCTAAAACATGAGTATTTTAAATACGCATTATAGTGGCAAATTACTATTTTGCCCTTTTTGGAAAAAGTTTAAATTTCCCGGGTTTCACAATTCCATTCTATGATGTTCATGTGAAAGGGGTTGATGTATGAGACCTTGTATAGAACTATTACCTATTGTTGGTGACTTGATTAAATGTGTGTTGGAAGTGGAGATAATATATTCCATCTTGAAATAGTGGAGTGGAAATTACTTAGAATCAATTCTTGTGTTATATGATACTTGTTGGATTCCTCCTACTTGGGTTGATTCCTAACCTAGGTTGTTATATGAAATGTTTATATGGGATGAGTAGGGTGTTAGGGACTTAACACTTACTAAATGGTTATGGAAATGGCCTAGATCACTTCCTTGTTTAATTGGATGTAGGGATTCTCCTATTTGGGATTATTCCGGTAGAAATGACTTGGAACAAATTCTATCATGAGATTTGGTGTGGAAGTTCTTTGTGAAACCACTTAGGACATGGTAGTGTGTAGGCACTCTAAATGTTAATATTGTGTCTTGTGAATAAAATGGATTGGTGACATGAATTATAGGATGACTTGTAGAGTTTTCCTTCCATTTGGGTTCCTCCTATTGTGTATAGTTATGGAATTAAGGAAAAATGGTAGAGAATTGGCTTAGGCTATCTCTTAGCTTGAGAATGATGCATGATAGTTACTTGTGAACTTTCTTGTAACTTAGTGGAATTTGGGCATGATTTGTGTTCAACATGATGGTTGCCTTGAAGGTGATTGATAAAATACCTTGAGTGATTGAAATCATGTGTTACATGACTATGTTTAGCATGTTGAATGTTGTGGTGAAATATGTTAATATGTTGCTAAGATATTAGTTTCATGATGTTTTATGGTAATTGTATGCTTAAGATATATATTGCCATGACATATGTTGATATGTGGTTTAAATTGTTTATATGGCGTTCATTGCATCTTGAACATGTGGAAAGTGTGCAATGAGTCATTGCATTGCATGTGTATGGGAGCATCACATTCATGAACATAAGTCATGGGTGTGGGGATGTGAGGTGCATGTTTAATCAAACACCTTGTTTGGTGGTTGATATGTGGACTTGGAAATGTGGATCGATGGTCACATGGAGTCGCATGATTGCATGAGAAAACTTGTGTCGGGTATAGCAAGCAGGGCTAGACTCTCCCTCGGGTGCAAAGCCCGGTCACATGGTTCAGGCACTTTGCCGGCGGTGAAATTTCAGAAAAGTGCTGGTGTTTACGGAACCGGAGGTTGAGATACCAAAATCCGTTGCCCAACAAGACACGAGATTTTGTTAATAAAAACATACTCTGTCAATGAGTATCATCCCATAATGATCTGATTTATAAAACGCATGACTTTTATTCAAAGAGATCATATGATGTTTTTCCGTCAATGACGGGTTCATTACATATTGGTACTGCATTGTGTCGTGTGAGTCGGGGAGGACTCGGGGAAATCTGCATGAGTGAGTCGCATCTCATTTCATGGCATAACATAGTAGAAGTCCAGCCCTTAATGCATGTTCTTTTAAGGAATAGTGGATGTGTGTGTAAATTGTTGCATGTACATTCTTCATGTGCATCTAGGGGGGGAAGTAGCCTCTGTAGGAAATTCTCTACTGGGCGTTGGCTCACCCTATACGGGAAACATTTCAGGTATGGGACATGCGCTGGCAGATGGCTCTCATTCCGGGCCGCAAGGGTGAAGAAAGCCGACTTGTGGCTTTTATAACTCTTTTTGTAAACCTTTTGGAGCAAACTAGTTTTGACATGTAACTTTTATGTAAAGAGTTGTAAATTGAACTTATATTAACTATGCTTGATGCATAGGTGTGATGTTTTTATATGTCACACTTCGTACATTAACATAGGAACCCCAGTTTCAGGGGCATCACAAGTATGCATAAATGGACCCGGTGTGGTCATTATTTAATATTGGGCCTCGGATGGGTCATATGATTATATATTGCACATGTTGGGTTTTGGGTAGAGCTTCCCGTACAAATGAGACTTTGCCCGAATTTTTTTTTTATTAGGGATCCCGGTAAATGGGAGATAACGGTGTGATATCGAGTTACACGATATCCACAGATATTCCGCGGGTTGATGGGTGATCAACGGACCCCCGGATTTTGGGGCGTCACATGTACTTTATAACGTATGCTTCTAAATGTGAGTGACTTAGCTCTTTGAGCTTTACATATGAGCAACGACAATAAACATAGAGCAATCTCAACAATTCAAGTGTAATTGATACTAGCCATTTATTTTTTTATGCCTCACTTTATATATTGCCACATTGGGCTACTATCTCATAATTGGTTCTTTGGCATCTTTTAAGGGATTTGGGGATTTACTAACCTTTAGCTATGTGTTCACCTATCACCAACACTTAGAGTCATGTAAGGTCATTAATCAATCAAGCTAGCTAGACTCCTAAGTATGAAGGTGAATGGTTGGTGTGTATTTGGTTTTTGAATTTTCATAAAAAACACATCATCCACGCATACTAAGGCAAAAGAGAATTGGTTCAAGGATCATGCACTATGATTATTAACCACTAAATTCCCTATTCCTAATATATCTCATAGCAATGTTGTAACACCCCAAACCGGGGTACAATATCTGCCACAAATGATAGAAAGAACTCAATAACAACCACATATCACTACCAACAACCTATACTTACTCTACATAAAAATAATCACATATATACAAATTGGCCAACCCTTGAGATAAAATGGCTCACCATGAACCCTATTTATTTACAAACCATGTTATTTATCATAAAACTATGACATATATATACAATTTAAATTTAAAGAACTTAAAGACAAGAACCCCATGATGGCATCACAATTGACCCTCTAGACACGGCAGTGAACTCCTTGCGTCTTTATGGTTTCCCATGAAAAGTCATTAAGACCATTAGTGAGAGCAAAGATGCGAGCATTAAGCATGAGCATAACAGAGGATAAAGAAACACTTTATTTATTTAGGAACAACATGAACAATGCAGCATTTACCAATAGACAACTCATACTTCACCACATAAAAAAAGATACCACACAAATAATTAATTTTACATAATTAAATTTAGCCACCTAACGAGTACCCCTGACGTACATACTCGGCCACACAAGGAATTCAAGCCACACAAATAATTATCGTCACTTAGACTACTCCAGCCCTTTAAATAATTCTCGCCACTTAGACGACTCAACCCATAACCAATTCCCGTCACGTAGATGCCTGTCACTTAGACAACTCTACCACATAACTCCGATTTTGTCATGAAGACGCTCGTCACTTAGACGATTCAACCACATAACAAAATTTCCATCACGTAGACAACTCAAAATCGAACATTTAGTTCCTGTCACGAAGACGACTCGTATCCAACAATTATTTTTCATAATGTCTATTTCGTAGTAAGGACGAATCACGTTCATAAGTAAGTTCACCACCCACAAATTCAACTCGAATCGCACTCACATATTCCATTATACAATCAACCCAAGCTACAAAGACTTACTCCATCATTAAGTCAGTTTCCTTCACACAACAACACCCCACCACTCAGGTGTTAAATCTCACTAGAAATCATATCATAAACATTTTAAAAAAACTTAAATATTTATCGATAAAAGATGTAGGGTAGTGCATCTACCTAACGGAGTGTTCTATCATGTAGACCACTGTAACGCCCCAAAACACACCCTGGACGGCATTACATTCTAAAACCATTGACGCAATGAGAGCACTAAGGTAATCCATCCATAAGAAAATTTTCCATTCATCATCTATAGAATTTACAATATCATCCCCAAAAGAATAAGCCAAGCCATGGCCACAATATCAAAAGAATAAGCCCAACAATGGCATTTACATTTCCAAAAGAAAACATTGACTATTATAGCACAGCGGAAATTACAAAAGTGATCTAGACTATACAGTGTTTCAAAAGAATATTCTAGTCTAGAACAAAAGTCAAAGACATCTCTAGATGTCCCACTCGGGATCCAAGTATCCCTCGAGTGAAGCCTCTCCATAGCCCGGCTCGTTAGCACCTAGCTCATCCTCTGGCACAAACTCTGAAAAATGTTCAACTGTAGGGGGTGAGCACAAAGCTCTGTAGAAAATCCTCCCAAACCCAAACAAGGTTTAGAAAAGTATATAAAACGGTCGGTCTCATTTCACAACTAACATATATAACATTTGAGGTAAAACGAAGACATTTAAACAGATCTCAAGTTTAGATAGCAACAGTAATTGAAATGGATAAATAAACACAATATACCATTGGTAATTCATTCTACCATAAACCGTTTTCAACAAGTTCTCGCGGAATCCCATACTTCCCGAAACTCTTGTCAAAACAATTTCTGGTACAATGTACGATGACCCACACTGTGTGCCCGATACAACCCACGTTACTAACCCGTGATCATTAGTGATAGGAAAAGTTCATACCCACACGGCGTACAAAGGCGTCTATCCACTCCATGTGGTAGGAAAAGTTCATACCCGCGTGGCATATAAAGACGTCTACCCACTACATGATACCCAGTCCACAGTAATCCATGTTCGTATCGTACAACCACGCAAGCGATAAAATTCCCACAAATATCTCACATTCTAACATTACCATAAACCCCCAAATTCTCACGCAAATTCCACAAAATCCACAACTCCATCATGAGACAATTTCAAATAACAATGAAGAAAATACAAGAGATCATGTACAATAGCATTTCAATACTCAACACAAAGCACTATAGTTTTCAAAACCAAATTTGAGTGAAGATAGAGAGAGAAATCCATGTTTCTCAAAAACTAAATTTTCTTATGGCTCTCCACCCATAACTTTTCTCAAAACATAATCAAGTTTGAAATAATACCAAGAGACAAGGAACCCATAGCAAATAGATATGATTAGAAGTCCAAATTATACATATATAATAACCCTAGCCTCAATGTAAGTGAATGGAAGGAAACCCCTACCTTGATGTTCTTGAAATCTAGGGCTTTGATCTTTTTGAAAGTGTAACTCCCTTGTGATCTTGTGTTTCTTTCTCCTCCTTTATCTCCTCCTAGGGTTCTAAAATGTTTAGGATGAGAGTGGAGTGAAGAATGGGACAAATGAGGGCTTGAGGTGGTGTTTTAAACCCAAAAATCCCGACTTTTTAACTGTTCGGCGAGTGTCAGAGAAAGAGTACCGGTACGCGGTACCGGTACGATATGGTACCGGTACGCGGTACCGGTACGGTTAAGCCACTGGTTTGGGCGTACCGGTACGGTGTACCGGTACACTTTGGCTGCTTCAACTTCCAGGGCAGTTTTGACCCATTTAGAGGTCGAATTGGAAAATTTTCATGAGATACACTTTTGTAGCCCTAGATGTATACTATCTACTGTCCAAATTTTAGATCAATTGGACATAAGGATAAAAAGTTATGACCAAAATACTAGAAGGTGTCCCAACTCCTTTTTACCAAAATTCTCTCTAAGTGTGTTTTCACTCCGGAATACTTCCTAGCTTCCAATACACCCTATATTACCTCTCTCAAGGTTGTTCGACCTTCCGGATTCAATGGACACCTTATTTTGACCTAAAAATATTTAGAAATTCATCTAATCACCCTTTCCAAGTTTAGACGTCTTTGAAACTCAAACTCCCCAATCAATATGCATCTCTAGCATTTATCCTACTATTACAATCTATATAGTTCATTCTTACACCATTACACATATCCACATTTTTACAACAATTATTTACTATATATCTATATATATATATATATATATATATATATAAAAGAAAATGCGGGGTGTTACAACCACCCCTTCGCCGGAGCTTTTAGTGTGGCGTTCTTTGCGGTGCTCGTCTCCAGACCTAGTATACCCAATATTAACAATTTCATTCGAGTATTAGTTATTAATATCATTTAAGTTCGAGATGGTTTACTCAAACCGAGTTTAGTGATTATATCGCGTCGAATTAAATAATTCATTTACATTAAATAACATTATCTACTCGAATCGATTAAACTAATAGTTTGATAATCAACTCGAGTCAAGTGAGGTAATCTATTCGCATCGAGTAAAATTATTTACTCGAATTGGTTGATCTAGTTTTCTTGAATCCTATAAAAATAATATTTATTTGAACCAATTACACCCAAATTTCTCATAAAATTATAAACATCACAAAAGTATATTTAAATTTGCATAATTTTCTATACAAGCATAAAATGACATGTTTACTTGTAATTACTCATACCCATGGATTCATGAAAATTCAAGAACAATTCACTAGATTTCTAAACTACCAACCAAGCTACTATGTTAATTTTTTCAAGCAACACCCATGGTACTACGCATTCATAACAAGCATCCCAATAAACCCACATGCAATACCTAACTATATATAAAACATCATATTTAAACTACATGCAATACCTAAAATTCATACTAAAAGTTTAATCTATATACTTAAGAGGAGAGAAAGTAGGTTACATGGCCTATCTCTTGCACCACTCTTACACCACCAAACACTACCACAAGTCCTCCACTCTTGCCCTCCTAGCCTTAGCCAATGTCTTCCCAAAATGGAGAAACTCCTCCCTTGCCTTTCTCCTTTAACCGAAACTTGCAAGTATGTGGAGAGTCATGGTTGTCTTTTTTTTTTTTTTCCCTTTGTTTTCTTTTCTTTTCTTTGTTTTCTCATCCTTAGCCGAAACTTGCAAGAAAGCCTTCTCTTTTTTTTTTCCATCCTAAGTGTGCTAGTCTTCTTATTCCACATGCATTAGTGGAGTCCCCACCCATTCCACCTCTAGCCGCCACTTCCCTCTCCCTCTAAACCCCATCCACAAATTCTTTATATAGTGGAGTGTTCATTATGATATTATGTATATGTGAGAATCTGGAGAAACAAGGGAGAAGGCTATATGATAGCTCTCTGACCGCTCAGGCGGTCTTAGAGATAGGTCGAGCGGTCTTTTCCCTTGAGGTCTAGAAAGTCTCATTTTTCATTTTAGAAACAAGCGTCCTCTGACTGCCTTCTCATAGCTCGAGCAGTCTGTCGCAAATATGAGTTTTCTTGGGCTCCAATTAAACTCTATTTTTGAGACCTACATATATGGACCATTTTTTTCCCCATAGGGTAAGCTTCTATGAACTAGAAAAATACTATACACTTTCTAGAGAGCTTCAAGAACAACCCTAGATCACTAAGATCCAAAGGCCAAAAACATGATTCTTCCATTTGACATCACATATTGAAGAAGAATAAAATTGGTGGGTGAACCACCAAAACCCACATAGATTATGTGCATATTGAGAATCTTGGGTGTATCCTAGAAGATAGCTCGAGGCCTAGACGGTTTATTGCGGTGAGCGCATTCAAGTGAAACTACTCGAGACTTCGGTGGGTATATCCAGAGGAGAGATGAACAAGGAAGAAAGTATCTAACCATGAGTGTGTTTGTTGAGGTGTAAAACTTATATCCTTGTAATTGACTTTAAATTTAGTGGATTATGTTAGGTGAACCGATATCAGTTCTATGGTTTTTCCTGAGAGGATTTCCGTGTAAAATTGCTTGTGTTGTGGATGATCTTGGTATTGTTTTAATTTTCATATACACTTGCAATTGCACACGCACACACTATATGTTTGATGAATTAACTCATTGATTGCATTATTCAATTTATTCATCAATTGAGTTTTGTGGTGGTTGGCTTGTTGGAGGGATAAGATAGATTGGATTGTTGGTTATTGAGCTTGCAAATTGACATACAAATTGCATCCATCCATACATGTTGGGTTGTTCTTCAATTGAAAAAAAGGGGTTCAAAATTTTAAATTGACAAATTAATCACTTAATTTGGTAATTGAGATCAATATGTTATAAATTGGTATTTGTTCAAGTCAGTAATTGTAATTAATCTATTTACCCTCCTCTAAGTCGTGCGCGCGATTCCACGTGTATAATCGTGTGAGAAGATCCTTATTAGGAAATTCTACCTCTACAAATCACTCTTTGGAAGACATTTAAATACCTTTGGGTTTTTTAACAGGAGATGGTTGATCCTTTGATGGCCGACAAATGTTGAAATACGAGATTATAAAGGAAAATTGATGCTCACCTCAGTGGAAAAGTATATGTTAGGCATAGTGGCAAAAAGACAATGAAATTAAGCAAATGCATACAAATTTGTCAACTAGTAGTATTAGCAAATATTTTTGAGAAGAATGACAACTTCATTAATAAGGGGAACAATGCATTCAAACTAGCCAGTCTGCGTTCAACCAGAAAATCTAAGGAACTTTAACCTAATAATCCTAAGAAGAGTTAAGGGATGTGAGACTCAGATCATTGTCACTTTTAAATTCTCTCGATCTATTTAATTCTGGCTTCTAGGTTTCACTATGCATCCTAGTGGATTCCATTTGATTCAAGTAGGCATCATACCTTGTCAACATGTATGGCAGGTGATAATCTAATAATGGAAAGATCATAATCCAATTATTTCGTAGCAAGTGTTTTATGATTATTTTGCTAGTCTTTACTTTTTTTTGGGGGGCTAATGGATGGGTTGGTTTCAACAATGTTTGGTGAGGCCGAGTCCCACATTTGGGAACTCTCAGAAATGGTGTCAAAAAACTCAAATGTCTCCTCATGACTTTTACTCATGAATTCCCCCTAGGCCATCATTTCAACAAACTAACGTAGTGTGGATGGGATGGCATCATAGAAGAAAGCTACTAGAGTCTAACTTTCAAATGCATGATGTGGGCAAGCTTGGAGGAGATCCTTAAATCTCTCACAACATTGATAAAAAGTTTCTCCTTCTTTTACAAAAAAATTAATGATTTGACGCCTCAATGCATTAGTGCGATGCACAGGAAAAAACTTTTTGAAAAATTCAGTTTGCAAAACTTGCCAACTTGGAATAAACTGAGCTTTTAAAGAATTTAGCCACTATTTAGCCTTATCCTTCAAAGAGAAAGGAAAAAGTTTCAACCGGGCCATTTCAGAATTATCTTGCAAAGCACCACATACTTCTTCAAATTCTTTCATATGCAAATACAGGTTTTTAGACTCCAGACCATGAAACTATGATAAAAGTTGTATTGTCCCTCCCTTAATGTTGAAATTTGGAGCATTAGTGGGAAAAACAAAACACGAAGGGACACTGGTGCGTGTGAGATGCAAATATTCTCTTAAAGGTTGGACATTCTGAACTACCTCTTGTTCCTGTTGATTATTATGAGTCATGCTTAACTCGAATGATGCTTTTGACAATGAGGATGACGGAGATGAAGGATTAGACTGATTTACAGACCCTACTGATGACTTAATAGACAAACAATGCAAGTACAACAAACAGTTAATATACATATAATACAAACTAGACAACTTCCTTGTTTGTTTTGAAATCACTGTAACTCCCCGGCAATGGTGCCAAAAAGCTTGATCTGATCTGATTTATGTCATACACCCAAGTATAAGTGGTCAAATTACAGTATTTCTTGGTTTAAGTCCGAGGTCGAACCCACAGGGAGCTAACTATCTGGATTCAAAAACAGAAACAGTGATATTGTCATGGATGTAGTGTGCAAAGGATCAGCTTGTGGTGTGAGCTTAGAACAATCAAATAAAAAATTAATTAGATCTTTGGAAGACAATAATAAAAGGGTACTCTTCAGTTCAGGGATCCAACATGCATTATAATGTTTAGTTATTGAAAATGCCACCTTACAACAATTCACTCCTATTTTACTGGAAATTCAACGGGTAGGTTTGATGTATATTGAACCATAACACATCAATTGATTAGGTTAGTCGGAAGGTCATTGTACCATGCATCAATCAAATAACTCTAGTAAACTAGAAGGCAAGTCATTCAGAAGGTTTACTTAAGTTATTCAATCGGCAGGTTGATGATTCACTGATGACGGAGTTCTGGTTTATGCATTAAATCAAAAGCATTGACTATGACAAGATTTAACCCGTCTATAACATGTGAGCATGAGTACACTATCTGTGCTTATTCGAGGATGGATGTACATTTTTATAGTCATGGGGTATTTATGACTTGTTGCATATGCATGGGGCTATATGTGTATGTGTGTGACACCCCTAAAACCGGGGGTCCTTTGTCAACCCGTTGATCACCCATCAACCCGTGGAATAACCATGGATACCGTGTAACTCGATAGCACACCGTTATGCCCCATTTACCGGGATCCATAAATTAACAAAATTCGGGCAGAGCCTCCTTTGTACGGGAAGCTCTACCCAAAAACACAACATGTGCAATATACAATTACATGACCCATCCGAGGTCCAATATACAACATTGACCGCACCGGGTCCATTTATGAGTAAACATTGACCACACCGGGTCCATTTATCCATACTCATCTAAAAACATGCAAGGTTATATTAAAAGAAGTCCATATAAGTTCGATTACAATTCTTTTACATATATTACATGCCCAAAATATAGTTTTAACAAAAGTTTTACAAAAAACCAAGGTTAAGGCCACAATTCAGCCTCTCTTCACCCTTGAGGCCCCAAATGAGAGCCGTCCACTGGTGTGTATCCTGCACCTGAAATGTTTTCCCGTATAGGGTGAGCAACGCTCAATAGAGTATCTCCTACAGAGGTTACTCCCCACCCTAGATGCATATGAAATGTCACATGCAACAATCAATCATTCAAAACATTCCAATCAAGAATATGCATTCAATGATAGGAATCCTATGTCATGCCATGAAATGAGACGAGACTCACTCACACAACTTCGACCCGAGTCCTCACCGACTCCCACAACACAATGCAATGCACATGTGTAATGAATCCGTCAATTGACGAAAATACATCCAATGATAGTTTGAAATAAAAGTTATGTATTTATAAAACCAAATCATTGTGGATGTTACCCATTGAATGGGTGTTTTATAAACAAAATCTTGTGTCTTTGTTGGGCAACAAATTTTAGTATCACAACCGCCGGTTCCGTACACCATCACACTTTTTCGGAATTTCATCTCAGGGGAGTGTGTGAACCAAGTAGCCGGGTTTTGCACCCGAGGGAGAGTCTAGCCCTTCTTGCTATACCCGACACGAGTTTTCCATACATGCAACCGTGCGACTCAGTCAGATCATCAACCCAACTTTCCCGAGCCCACCATCAACCACCAAGTATGGTGTTTGATTAAACCATGCACCCACACACCCACACTCATGTGTAAAGCCATGAATGTGATGCCTCCATACATATGCAATGTAATGAACCATTGCACTACCAACGTCATGCTCCATATGTAATGAGTGCCATATGAGCAAATTTAACCACATATCATGTCCCATATGTAATGAATGTCATGGATCAATTTAACCATACATTTCAACATGTATCATGGACAATTATATCATATGCATATAATCTCCAAAAAATTCATCACAATGTCAATATATTAATACACATATATCAAGATTTCATACTTAACACAATCACAAGCATGCTATTTCATAATTATGCTAATAACACACTTTATTACAAATGCACATATAAGCACATAACAGCCCCCATAACAGCCCAAAACAGCCCATAATTTCATCCCACATAACAACCCATATAACAGCCCCAAAACAGTCCATATAACAGCCCATAAAACAGCCCCAAAACAGTCCATATAACAACCCCGCAAAACTGCCAAAAACAGTCCATATAACAGCCCATAAAACAGCCCCAAAACAGTCCATATAACAGCCCCACATTTCCTATGGACACCATAGGATGGAAATAAACCAAAGTAGGAGGGAACCCTACCTCTTGGAGCGTAGAACGAAAAGTAGAACCTTCAAAAACACCAACCCCACCCTAAAACCTTGGATTTCCCAAAATCTCCTATTTGGATCTTCGGTGAAATCCCTCGTTCTTGGAGTGGTTGCGTAGCCCTCGTCGAGGTGATCGACTTTAACTCTTGGTCCGAGTCGATTCAATCAACGGAGCTTCGAAAATCGTCGAGAGAAGGCTTGAAGTCCAATTTTTCTTCTCTCTTTCTCTCCTCTCTTTGGCCGGCTGATGAATGGGGATATTTCCCCAAAATTCTGATATTTGTCTATAGCCTCAAAATGCGCGGTCCACGTCGTGCCACACGCCCCCCTCTTTCTCTGGTCCGTTTCTGCCCCGAAACGATTAATTTCATCCCAGTTTAAGTTCAAATAAAATTAATATAAGGAAATTTTATAAAATTTATTTGTGGGGACCTTTGTGAGGTCAGCCGCTACCCAGTCGCCTCGAAATACGTGTAAAATCTGACTATCTCAGAATTCGATGAAATTTGACAAGGTAACTAGATTTCGCGATACGAATCTAATGGCGAAGTCTGTTCTGTCATCCGAGCTCTAGAAACATGAGTATTTTAAATACGCGTTATAGTGGCAAATTACCATTTTGCCCTTTTTCAGAAAAAGTTTAAATTCACCCGGGTTTTACAATGTGTGTGTAAATTTTACGGACGAAATTTCTTTTAAGGGGGGAAGAATGTAAAACCCGGGAAAAATTTAAAATTTTATTGTGAAGGAAAAAATGGTAATTAGCTATTATGGTATGGGTTGAAAACCCAAATTTTTCTAGAATTCGAATGAAGAAACGAAACTTACCGTTGGATTCATCTCGTGAAATTTAGTTACCTAGTCAATTTTCGTCAGATTTTGAGACAGTCGGATTTACGATGCGACCGGGCGTTGCGTGACTAAAATAAACGCAATCGAGATTTAATTACGAAACACGAAAAATAATTTAAATTTAGTTTAAATAAAATATATTGAACCTAACAGGGAACGGAATTTAATTGATTCAAGAAAAAAATCGGATCAAAAAGATGGGACGTGTGGCTTAATGAGAGCCAAGCATATGTGGGTAAAAATAGGGGAGAAAAATCAAATTTTCTCCCCATCCATGCCAACCATTTCAAGTTAGAGAGAGAGAGAAAGAAAGAAGAAAGGAAAAAAAAAGCATTCTCCAATCTTTTCTTCTCCGATCTAGGGCGATCCGTCCTTCGGATTCTTTTGGGCCAAGTACAAAAGTTGTTCTACACGAAAAGAGCTACATGTACATGCCAAAGATCGTGGGTTTTGCCACAATCTCAAAGACAGGATTTATGGAATCAAGGCTTGGAAGCTATATTTGGGTCTTGTGGAAGTTCTTCTATGTATATTTACGATACAAAATATAGGGTTTTTCTCCTAACTAGGATTATTTCCAACCTAGGATTGAGATATGAAATGCGTAGGGTGTTAGAGATATAATCTCCTATATAACACATACCTAGTGTAGTTGAATTGTGGAAAATGGGTATAAGAATGGGTTAAAATCAATTCTTACATGAATTGGGTTTTGGTGAAATTGCTAATTTGGAATTTCAAGATGAATGTGTTGTTTGGGCATGCTATGTGTTTACATTTATGCCTTGAAGGTGTTTGATAAAATGCCTATGTTGACTGAGTGTGTTAATTGCATTGAATAGGTTAGAACCTGCTTGGGAGTGATGTTATGGAATGTGATTATATGCTTGAGATATAATTGACATTGAGAATTTGGACATGTTTGTGGAAATGGTATATTTTCATAATATAGTTATGATATGATGAACATGATATTGAAATTGCAATTGTCCGTTACATTTGCATTCGTCTAACCAAATGGCATAACGGTGAACTCGAAATGCCCATATCTCATCCTAAATGTCATCTTAGGGATGTCGGTCTCCCTAATCCTCAATTGGCAGTATCCCGTGCGTAGGTCTATCTTGGAGTAGACCCGTGCCCCTCTCAATTGATCAAAAAGATCATCAATCATTGGCAGTGGGTACCTATTCTTGGTGGTGACTTGATTCAACTGCCTATAGTCAATACAAAGTCTAAGTGTCTTGTCCTTCTTCTTAGAAAATAGCACAAAAGAGCCCCAATGTGAGGTACTCGGTCTAATGAAGTCCTTGTCCAACAATTCTTGCAATTGGACCTTGAGTTCTTGTAACTCGGCATGTGTCATCCTATGTAGTGTCATAGAAATAGGGGATGCATCGGGTTGTAACTCAATAGTAAAGTCTACATCCCGATGTAGAGGTAATCCCGACAACTCGTCTGGAAAAACGTCTGCATACTCACAAACTACCCGAGGTAGACCATATTGGAATGAAGTCCCAAGAATCATTGACCATATGTATGGAATACAAAAAATTTTCCTTTAAAACCCTACAAAGCAGAACTAGGGTTTACCTTCGAGATCGCTCTAGATTGATCTCGTCTCAATACAAACGCAGAATCTAAAGACAGACACATAAGACAGCTCGATGAACCTCACAATCTTCTGTCGTACATTCCCAAACGCCAAAATCCAGATGCAGTGTGGGCTCTAAAGACCTCCGAATTTTTTCCCTATCTCTCAGCGTCCCTCAAAACGTGAGTAATGAAGTTGATTTTGATTTAGAGAGCCTAGACATATATATATATATATATAGGCTACGACATAAAACCTAAAGAG
This sequence comes from Ilex aquifolium, assembly GCA_951799425.1. Lineage (NCBI taxonomy): Eukaryota > Viridiplantae > Streptophyta > Magnoliopsida > Aquifoliales > Aquifoliaceae > Ilex > Ilex aquifolium. Next base: position 18,521,225 of record OX637405.1, read on the forward strand.
AAATAAGGGTCGGGCTTCCAATGGGACTAGGATTCCTATGTTCAACCCAGAACAAACATCTTATAGTTCATTAATAATAAGTTAGTCCACTAAAAACTTATTATTGATCTCCTGATCCTTATCTCAAATTTATATTTCGAGCTCTTTATTATTATATACTTAATAATCTTCCCACGTTTAAGATTACAGATGTTCATCAATTAAATAAATTACTAACAATTATATTTAATTGACTTCTTTTATTCCTTGAGACCTTACCGCTCAACTTATTTGTCATGTCGGATAATTAAATCCACCTGCAAGATTTGACATGGACAAAACTTATGAACTTCTTCAAGAAGACATCATTAACTCATTTAAATACCAAGACGTGGTTTCCTTTAATAATTAATTTTCACCATACAAATAACATCGTCTCCCAATTCACCGAGCTTATTGACTCAATATGAATCTCATTTTTTTATGAATTAAAGTGACAAACATTATATACACGTGACGATTAAATATCTTGGGATTAAGAACATAAGTAATCATAATAATCATGAGGTATTTATTATCTTATTCAGTCAATAAAAGATAATAACCTCAACATAGGTCTGTTCAATACACAAAGTGTACTAGTGCAATAATCTGAGACATCAAGCAGTCTCATATAGTCAAAACAGACTCTATACTCATATTATACAAGGATATGATAATATGGTCTTTTATGCATAAGTTAAACTCTACACACCAGATTATCTACAATGTAAAATATAAGACACACATGCATACGATAATGCAAATATTTTGTCCACATAGATTCTCAATAACATGGAAAAACAAACAAGTTCCTATTAATTAATAAAACGAGTTTCATATACTAAAAGTAAGCTTTTAGTATATAACTCTATCAGACCCAACTCCTATCTCGCTTCGTCCTCAAGTGTAAGGCTCGCAAGCCAGCCCATCAACTGCCCGTGCCAACGAGAGTTATACATGGCTTGGGGTACGGCATCGTGCTTTTCTCCTTGAAATTTGAAGCAGACACCCTTTGGTGTATAAACAGTGACCCTCTTCCAATCACAATCAATGAAGACTCGGTTCGCTGCCAATCAATCCATCCTGAGGATGACATCAAACTCTGACATGTCCATGACCCTAAGGTCCATAGTAACTAAAATCCCCGAGATCTCTAACTCACATCTCCGACATATCTTATCAATGCAAACCCTAGCTCCTAGGGGAGAATTTATATGCATTGGCTCTTTCAAGATCTCAGCCTCTAAGCCCAAGTCTTTCACACAGGATGCAGAAATGAATGAATGAGATGCACCTGAATCAAATAACACCCTTGCCCATAAACGAGAGAGTAAGAATGTACCTTGAATCACTGACTGATCTGCCAGCTCATTTTGTGGTGTGATGGCATAGAATCGCCCCTGGGTCCCTAAAGTCCATGCCTAAAAGCCTTGTCCTCAACCTCGGCCCAAGCCTTGGCCTATCTGGCCTGATTGCGGAGTCCACACATGTGAAGTAATAAGGGCTTGTGCAGCACCCTGGAACTGGCTTATCTGGCCCATGGGGGGATAGGGAAGAGTGAAGAAATTCTATGGATGCCTTACCAATGATTGGGACTGAGGTGTCCCGTAGCCTTGGGATCCCTGCCTCTAAGGATAATCCCGCTACAAATGGCCGAGTTGGTGGCATATGAAGCAAGTCCTCTGACCGACCTGGTAGGTGGCCCTGAAATTTCTCCCACTTTGGGAAGATTGACCTTGGCCTTGGCCTTGATAGCCTCGACCTTGCCCTTCATACCCTTGTGGGGTAGATGTCTTTTGCTTCTTCCCCTAATTAGAAGAAGAGAATTGACCCTCCTTCTTTTTATCCTTAGCACCGGCCGCCTAGATGCTCTTTGCATCTTCCACTTCCCTCTCAATGGCCATGACCATCTCGACTATTGAGTTTAAGTCTTGTAGGTGGTAGCCCATAATGTTGTCCCAGATGGACAAATTCAAGCCATCCTCAAACACCCTCACCTTGGCCAAGTTTGTGGCCATGTAGTCATCTACAAAATTTGCTAGCTCGGTGAACTTAGCCACGTATTCCATCACTGTCACGTTCCCTTGTTTCAAGTTTAGAGATTCCCGGGCTTTCACTTGCCGAACAGGCGATGGAAAATACTAGTTCGTGAAGAGCTCACAGAACTCTTCCCATGTCATTGCCTTAAGATTCTTTGAGGCCTTCGCCCAATTCCACCACAAATGGGCCTCTCCCTCCTAGTGGCATCAGATGTGACCTCCATAGCCTCCAAGATCTTTTCTATTTGTTGGAACCAATGGTCGGCCACCATCAGATCTGCCCCTCCCATAAAGGTTGGTGGCTTGTGTGTCTTGAACCGCTGGTGGTTGTTCGAGCTCCCTTGGCCCACGTTGGTGCTAGCTTGTGTAAAGGTAGCCACCATTATGCCTATAGCCTCCATGAAGGTTTGTTGATCAAAGGCTAGTGGTGGTTGGTTGTTGTTCCGTCCACCCCCTCAGCTATTTCGATGTCCTCTTCCTCTACTTGCCATCCACACACATGTAAAATAACAATAGAGCATCAACTTAGTATCCTAAAGTAGGGATCAAAGTCAAAACATTGGAAATTCTCCTCTTGTCTCACTAGTAGGAGGTGTGCCACCCACTAGTAGACACCCAAATCGAAAATTTTCTATTCTTCATTTTCCCCGACCCCAAGGTTATATTTTCTAACCCTAGTGTCTCATTTTCATACACATAGAATCATGCATATAACTACATATCATACAATATGTAGCATTTAATGCACATAACATGTAATGCATAATGAATGCAATGGCTTAACACAATCTACCCTCAAGTCCAAGATAATCGAGAACCTAAGCTCTGATACCAAGTTGTGATGCCCCAAAATTCAGGGGTCCTTTATTAATCCGTTGATCACCCATCAACCCGTGGAAGTATCCATGAATGTCGTATAACCCGACACCACATCGTTACATCCTCTTAGCTGGGATCATAACCAAGATGAAAATATAGCAAAGTCTCCTTTGCACGGAGCTCTACCCAACACCCAACCTGTTTCACATCAATTGTACGACCATTCCAAGGTCTAATTTCCATCAATTTGCCATTAAATTTAAACCAATTACATCCTTTAAATAAGGAGGCTCAAGGCTTGGCAAAGTTACATTTAAATTTTGAAAATTTAAGAAGAGGTATCGATACCTATTTTGCGTGGTACTAGTACCTGAGCCTTCTGTTTGCCAGGTACCGGTACCTGAGTAACGTGATACCAGTACCTGGACCTTTGTTTTCTCAGGTTCCTTCTAATGGCCAAGTACCGGTACCTAAGTGACAAGGTACCAGTATCTGAGCCCACTGTTTGCTAGGTACTGGTACCTATATGTATTGGTACTAGTACCTGAGCCCACTGGACTCCCAGGTACTGGTACCTGCAAGCCTTGGTATCGGTACATGGGCCATCCGACAGCATGGTACGGATACTTAATCACTTAGGTACTAGTACCAGAGCCTAGATTTTTCCCAAATCTTTTCAATCTCCAACCTATAATCATCCAGTCACTTCCCATACTCATCCATTAATTCATTTACACAAATCATAGTCCATAAGAGTTCATTACATAACCCTTTATGCAATTTTATAATTTCAAAATGAATTACATAATGATTTACAAAAATGTAATTCAAAAGCCACATTTCGGCTTCTTCATCAACAAGGACCCAAGTGAGGGCCGTCCATCGGCGCTTGTCCCACACCTGAAATGTATTCCCCATAAAGGGTGAGCCACACTCAATAGGGTATCTCATAAGGAGGATACTCCCTAACCTAGATGCATATGAAATGTTCACATGCAATTCAACAAACAACCATCCATTCAAGAATATACAATTCAATAAATGAATGTCACAATGTCATGCCATGTTATGAGGTAAGACTCATACATGTAATGCAACTCGAGCCCTCCACCGGTTCTTATAACACATGCAATGCTATGTGTACGCATTTGGGCATTCCAAACCCCCGCCATTGATGTTGAACATCCAATAACCATTTTATAAAATCCTTGGGTCTTTCTTGGGGTGGGTATTTATGGACTTCCACTAATGGGTATCCAACCAACACGACATCTATGGATTTCCACCAACGGCTCCATGTATGCCGAAACACTTTATGGGCTCTATACTAATGGAGGTGTGTATCCGAAGTTTTGGGGTCTTGCACCAGAGGGAGAATCTAGCGCTTCTTGCTAACCCTGACCCTTGTTTTTCAATGCAACCCGTGTGACTCAGTCGAACCTAGGTCCAACTTTCTCGAGCCCACATATCATCCACCAAGGATGGTGTTTGATCAAAATCATGCACACACACCCGTACTCATGTCAATACCCGTACTCATGTCAATTGATTAGCACTTAAAATTAGCATATTACTATGTCGTTTTAAGACTAATTGTACTTTGATGGAGTTTAAGTGATGTCATTTCAGGCCCTAAACTGAACAAGGACCCAAGAACAACAAGTACCACACTTGGATGCAACACCAGCACATTAGAGCCCAAAATTGGAGAAGCTTGGAGCACAGCCAGAACGTTCGAACGCCAACTCACGTTCGAATGTCCACATTACACTGTAGCAGACTCAACTGCTAAGAGGAGGCGTGTTGCAGTTAGGAAAGAAGACTGAAGCTCTGAAGCACTTGAGTGTTACGTTCGAACGCCAACTCACGTTCGAACGTGCACTTGAGTTGATTGAAGACCAAACTACTGCATAGAGTTGGAACTGAACTTCACAGAAGACCAACAGACCACTCAAGTGAAAGGGTCAGAACACATCTGGCGTTCGAACGCCTTTAGTGCAAAAACAGAAGAAACGTTCGAACGACAGTCAACGTTCGAACGCCCTTAGTGCAAAAACAGAAACAACGTTCGAACGCCAACTCACGTTCGAACGTTATCCACAGACTGGCAGCAGAGTGGTTGGCTTTTCACTTGGACTTGGGCAGCAAACACTATTCCTTCACCTCCTCTTGTCTCCTCCTCTTGCCTATAAATACTCCCCTTGTTGGAGAGCTAAAAGTGGAGCCAAGTAGGAAAGTTGATGGAGGCTTAGACTCCCACTCACATTGTAGATTTAGCTTATTTTCCTTGTATGAAGTTTTTATTTTAGAGATTAGTTTGGCTTTAGTCCAACATCTCTTGCTTGTTATAAAAGTAGTTTTATGTTTATGCTTATGCTTATGCTTTCATTTTACATGCATAGAAGAGAGATAGTTCATCTTTTGGTTGAGGAAGCAACCCTCTAATTCTTGGTTGAGGAAGCCACCCTCCAAATGTGACTAGCTTTCTTCTACTTTTATTGTTCATGCATTTCACTTCCATTGCTTGAGCTTCTTTCGTTCTTAGAAGAGTGAAACTCTTCCACTTTTCTAGAACTTTACCAAAGCCGTGAAGGGTGGAACGTGATTCACCCATTCTTTGTTAAAGATTGGCTCCGTGTTTGTTGTTACTTTATCTTTTAAGTTCTCTATTTGGAGGGATGAGCATCACTCACTTTTCTAGCTTTACCCAAGCCATGAAGAGTGAGTAGTTTCTCATTCACTCTTTAGTAAGAGGAGAAGGGCATGTATAAGTTATCCGGGAATCATATTTGTGCATTGTTTTTATGCTTAACATTTATTTCTTCTTGTTATTGGATGATTGATTGCATCTAGCAAAGCTAAGGTACTTTGTATAACTGTGGGTTCTTTCTATGACACGGATGACTCTTGCATAGAACGACTCATCAGTTCAAGGCAAGTACCCCGGCTAGATCCTCATGACTACCCTTCAATCCTCTCCCTTATTGTACTTCATTTAAAGAATGAAATATTAATATCATGATTGGATGTCTTGTACAAACACTTGCTTATTTGTAGACGGGTTAAGTCTCGGCACAGGCAATTCTTGTAAACTTCTAGAAAGACATCGGAATCATGTTCTTAATTCTCACAATCCATCTTTATCTTCCGATTAACTTGCTGTTGACACGAGAGTTAATTGAATTATCAAGCACAATTATGACAAACCGGATAACTAACTACATGTCCAGATCCTTGCACTAAAGAGTGACTCTTTTTAATTAGCACTTATCTCCTGTTTTGTTAAGAAAATCCTCTTGGAAAGAATCTTATATTCTGTCCAGGACTCATATCTCACAGCAAATCTTAAGGGTTACAATCAATAGGTCTCTACCACTGCTTACCTCAGAAATATCAACAAAAGTTCCCTGTGGATTCGACTCCGGACTCAAACCGGATTATTACTACAGCTTGACCGCCTGCACTTGGGTGTACACATTTCGGATCAAGAACAAGTTTTTGGCGCCGTTACCGGGGAGCCTTTAAAAGGTGTTTTAAGGTGAAAGGTAAAAAGACCTTCAACATTGTGTATATTCTTTGGTTTACTGTAAATAACTTTGTTTTATTTTCTTTATGACTGAGGGCACTCCTTGCTTCCAAAATTTGCTGGCAGAATCGTGTGAGTCCGTGAATCAGCCTGAACCAAATTTACCTAGATCAGTAGCAGACTCTTGTGAGGGTAGTATGGCAAATAATGAAAGTAATGGAGAAGTCCCTATGAGAGAGGAGGAGGTCCCTAACATCCGAACTTTGCGGGATTACTTAAATCCCACAAGAAAGAGTGTCCCCTCTTGTTTTATTTTTCCTGAAAATGCTCCCCTCTTTACTGTAAAGCCGGGGACAGTGTAGTTATTACCCGTGTTTCATGGATTGGATGCATAAAATCCATATCTGCATATAAAAGATTTTGAGGAAGTGTGTGGAACATTTCAAGACAATTCTGAATTGGCCAAGATGAAACTTTTTTCTTTCTCCTTGAGGGATAGAGCCAAACAATGGTTAAATTCTTTAAAAGCTTTTTCAATACCCAACTGGCAAGCAAAATGAATTTTTTAGAAAGTTTTTTCCTCTACACCGCACAAATGCACTAAAAAGGAAAATCATGAATTTTGCGGTTAAAGAAGGAGAAACTTTTTATCAAAGTTGGGAGAGATTCAAAAATCTGCTCCAATCCTGCCCACATCATGCTTTTGAAAATTGGACTTTGGTAGGATTTTTCTATGACTCCTTACCCTCTAGACTACGTCAGTTTGTCGAAATGATGGCCCAAGGAGAATTCATGGGAAAAAGTCCGGAGGAGGCATTCAATTTTTTCGACACCATATCTGATAGTTCTCAGATGTGAGACTCAGCCTCCCCTACCACTGTAGAAGCCAGACCATCTACTTCCCAAGGAGGAAAATATGTCTTGAGAGAGGATGATGACTTGAGAGCAAAAATGTCCACATTGTCTCGAAAGCTTAAAGCTTTAGAGATGAAGAAAGTCCATCAAGTTGATGTTAGCCCTTCCACCGAGCAAGTGTGTGGAATCTGTGCGCTAACAGGACACCCTACTGGGGAGTGTCCCACCATCCCAACATTCAAAGAAGTCTTGTTGGAACAAACACATGCAGTTTCCAACTTCAACAAGCCCTACTCCAACCCATATTCTGAAACATACAATCCAGGGTGGCGAAACCACCCTAACTTCAGTTGGAAGAACACACAACCAATACCCATGAACCAACAACAAGGACCATACCCACCAACCCAAGGACCTCCTACATATCAACCATATCAACCACCACAAAAGAGGAACCTTGAGGACACACTGAATCAGTTCATGCAAAGCCAAATGAATTATAACAATAATTCCACACAGGCTTTCACTGATTTCAAAACCCAGACCACTCAATCTTTTGAGGATCTTAAAAGCCACATCCAAAAGTTGACTCAATCCATGGTCATACACGAAAATGGCAAGCTTCCTGCTCAACCAAAACAACCACAAGGCCAATTCCATGTAGGGAACCCTTCAACAACAGGAAACACCCAAGACCAAGCCCAAGTTGTCACGACACTAAGAAGTGGCAAGGTGATTAACAAGACAATCGGAGACATACTCATTCCCAAGCCAAGACCTGAGTCAAGCCCAGCCAATCCATAATTTGAACCTGAACCAATTGAGACTGAACTTGAGAAAGACCCTGAGCCTGTGATTGAACAAGAGCCAGAACCTTCTAAGAAAAGGGAACCTTCATATCCCATTCCGGCTCCGTTTCCTCATCGACTCAAAACCAAACAGAAAGTGAAAAATCAACCTGAAATTTATGAGTTTTTTAAGCAAGTAAATATCAACATACCACTTCTGGATGCAATCAAACAAGTTCCGTCTTATGCCAAGTTTCTAAAAGACTTGTGCACAGTCAAGAGAAGCCAGAATGTCCAAAAGAGAGCTTTCCTAACGGAACAAGCTAGTGCTCTTCTTCAACATAAAACCCTTCCAAAATACAAAGACCCAGGGTGTCCGACTGTCTCATGTATCATTGGGAACTTCAGGATTGAACAAGCTTTGTTAGACCTTGGAGCCAGTGTTAATTTGCTACCCTACTCTGTCTATCAGCAGTTGGGTTTGGGTGAACTTAAACCCACTTGTGTCACACTCCAGTTGGCCGACAGATCTGTCAAAACCCCCAGAGGGATTGTTGAAGATGTGCTTGTCCAAGTAGATAGTTTTGTCTTCCCTGTTGACTTCATTGGTCTGGATACTCAACCAGCAATAAATTCAGAGAACCAAATTCCCGTCATTCTTGGTCGGTCATTCCTAGCAACTTTCAATGCCTTAATCAATTGCAGGAATGGATTCATGAATTAACTTTTGAGAATATGACTCTCGAACTGAATATTTTCAATATTGCTAAACATCCAGAAGAAGAAAAGGAAGAAAGGGAAGTAAACTCCATAGAATCTTTGATACAGGAACATCTGGATGATACATTCTGTGAGGATCCTACTGAATCATCTCTATTAGAACTCATCTCATCAGAAACAACAGATGATGACCCAAATCCACCAAGTGGCCCTACTCATACTGTTGAGACATGGGCACCCAAATTCGAAGAAATTTCACCAAGTGGCACAAAGCCAGTCTCATCTAGTGTTAGCCCACCAAAGCCTGAATTGAAACCTCTCCCATCTGACCTCAAATATGCATTTTTAGGAGAGAATGAGTCATACCCAGTGGTAATTTCATCTAAACTCACAGACTTACACGAGTCTAAACTGATTGAAGTTCTTCGAAGTCATAAAAGCACCATTGGATGGACCATCGCTGACTTGAAAGGTATAAGCCCGTTAATCTGCAATCATGCCATATACCTTGAAGAGGATTCAAAACCCTCTCGTCAAATGCAGCGACGACTAAACCCTCACATGAAGGAAGTTGTGAGAATTGAGGTACTCAAACTCTTAGATGCAGGGATAATCTTCCCTATCTCAGATAGTAAATGGGTCAGTCCAACCCAAGTTGTGCCGAAAAAATCTGGGGTCACAGTGGTCAAAAATGATGCAAATGAACTAGTACCAACTCGAGTCGTCACAGGATGGCAAATGTGCATTGATTATCGAAAACTCAATTTGGTCACTAGAAAATATCATTTTCCTCTCCCATTTCTTGACCAAGTCCTAGAGAGAATTGCAGGCCATGCATTTTACTGTTTTTTAGATGGGTATTCAGAGTATAACCAAATTGAGATAGCCCTAGATGATCAGGAGAAAACAACCTTCACATGCCCCTTTGGCACCTTTGCATTCAAAAGGATGTCATTTGGACTTTGTAACGCTCCTGCAACATTCCAGAGATGTATGCTAAACTTGTTCAGTGATATGGTTGAAATTTTTTTGGAAGTATTCATGGATGACTTCTCTGTCTATGGTGATTCCTTCGATTTGTGTTTAACCAATCTAGAGAGAGTACTGATAAGATGTAAGGAAGCCAACCTAGTGCTCAATTGGGAAAAATGCCATTTTATGGTAACACAGGGCATTGTCCTTAGTCACATTGTGTCGTCTGAAGGCATGAAAGTTGACAAGGCAAAAATAGATCTGATTGGAAATTTGTCTGCCCCTAAGACTGTAAAGGATGTTCGATCATTCCTAGGACATGCAGGTTTCTACAGGAGATGCATAAAAGATTTCAGTACCATAGCAAAACCCATGTGTCACCTCCTAAGTCAGGATGTAATCTTTGATTGGAATAAAGCATGCCAAAAAGCCTTTGACAAGCTAAAAGACATGTTAATTTCTGCACCAATAATGCAACCCCCTGACTGGAATCTTCCCTTTGAACTAATGTGTGATGCAAGTGATTTTGTTGTAGGTGTTATATTGGGACAAAGAAAAGATAAGAAACCCCATGTGATTTACTATGCAAGCAAAACTTTGAATGATGCTCAAATGAATTATTCGACAACTGAGAAAGAATTGCTTGTTGTAGTTTTTTCACTGGAAAAATTCCGTTCTTATCTTGTTGGTTCTTCTGTTACTGTATTCACTGACCATGCAGCCCTAAAATTTTTGCTCACAAAGAAGGACGCCAAACCAAGACTCTTGAGATGGATACTTTTGCTCCAAGAGTTTGATCTTGTCATCAAGGACAAGAAATGTGTTGAGAATGTGGTGGCAGATCATCTGTCCAGACTAACCTATGAATTTCATGAGGATGGACTGCCAATCAATGAGAAATTCCCCGATGAACAACTGTTCATGATTGATAGGACACCATGGTATGCAGACATTGCTAACTTTCTTGCTACTGGTACACTCCCTCCATCCTTTACCATGTTGGACAAAAAGAAATTTCTGAGGGAGGTTCGTAACTTCTTTTGGGAGGATCCTTACGTATTCAAGTACTGTAAATATCAAATCATAAGACGTTGCATCCCTGCTCATGAAAGTAGCCAGGTAATAACATTTTGTCATTCTGAAGCATGCGGTGGCCACTTTTCATCAAGAAAAACAGCTGCAAAAATATTGCAGTGTGGATTTTACTGGCCCACACTTTTCAAAGATGTACATGCCTTTTGTTTAATTTGTGATAGATGTCAAAGGTTGGGAAACATTTCTAAAAAAAATATGATGCCCTTAAACCCCATTCTGGTAATTGAAATTTTTGACTGTTGGGGCATCGATTTTATGGGACCATTTCCCCATTCCTTTGGCTATCTGTACATTTTAGTGGCTGTAGACTATGTATCCAAATGGGTTGAAGCAATTCGATGCCGAAACAATGATCACAAAACAGTGATCAAATTTTTGAAAGAAAATATTTTGTCCCGGTTTGGAATTCCGAAATCAATCATAAGCGATGGGGGTGCTCATTTTTGCAATCGTCCTTTCTGGAATTTAATGAAAAAATCTTGATTTTTCACAAAATTGCAACCCCTTATCACCCACAGACCAGTGGACAAGCTGAGTTAGCTAATCGGGAGATCAAATTAATTTTGGAAAAAACGGTGAATCCAGATCGCAAAGATTGGTCGTTAAGACTAACTGATGCGCTCTGGGCATACCGTACTGCTTTTAAAACAATTTTAGGCATGTCTCCTTATCGATTAGTCTATAGAAAGCCATGTCACTTGCCTGTGGAATTGGAACATAGGGCATACTGGGCCATTAAAGCAATGAATTGTAACTTGGATAAAGCTGGGCTAGCAAGAAAACTTCAGATAAATGAATTGGAGGAATTGAGAAATGAAGCATATGAAAATGCTAAGATTGCTAAAACCAGGATGAAAATTCTTCATGACAAACACATTTTGCGGAAATCTTTTGAGCCATCTCAAAAAGTCTTGCTATTTAATTCAAGACTCCGCCTCTTTCCTGGTAAGTTGAAATCAAGATGGACTGGGCCTTCAATTGTCAAAAAGGTGTTTGAATATGGAGCAGTTGAAGTGAAAAACCCAGCAAACGGTAATAGTTTTGCTGTTAATGGTCAGCGGTTAAAACCATTTTTGGAGGATTTTGTTAAAAATGTGGAAACCATTCTTTTAATGGAACCAGAGTACTCCGCCGAAATTTGCGCCTGCCTACACTCCAGTGGATCGGGTCAGGAAAAATCTACTCCAACCCGACCCACTTGGGCGCCTTTATAAGGCACCCACTTTTTCTCCCAGCCGCCGCAGTTGCCCCCCCCCCCCCCCCAATTTCTTCTTCTTCTTCTTCTTTTTCTTTTCTTCTTCTTCCTTCTGTTCGTCTTCGAGTTCTCTGTTATCCGAGAAACCACCCATGACCACACACTCCACAAACACGATATTTTGCTTCATGTTTTGCATTTTAATCTTATATTTGCTCATGGGTGTTCTTCTTTTATTCGCACTCACACATAAGGATTTTCAGCCTACCCGAAATCCAGATCTGTGCACAGATGAGTAATTTTTGTGTTTTTATTTGTAGGTCTCAGCGGGTGAACAGATCTATACCATTCAACTTCGTCTCCACAATCCATGAATCGGTAATTCGAAACATTGGGGACAATGTTCAGTTTAGGTTGGGGGGTATGATCAGTTCATCAGTTCATTAGTTCATATTTTCATAAATTTTTAAAATTTTTATATTGTTGTTGTTGATCATGTTTGAACATTGATTGTATAAATTGATGATTATGCTTATGAATCAGCTTCAATCGTCTTTGTGACTGGCAGACGTTAAAGAACCAGATAGCGAGTCTTAAAACTTAGCAATCATGGATGTAAAACTTTTTTGGTTTAGCCTAGGAGTTCTACGTACTTTTCCGTCTGATGTACATACTATGATCATGAGAAAAGCAATATTAGTAAGGCTGAAATCCAAGAAAAACAAGCGAAACCCCTCTGTGGCAGAAGCAGCTTTGCCAAACGCCGTCGTGCCAAAAGGCTTGGTGCCTGTAAACAGTGTGGCAGAGTCTTTCACGAAAAAAGGTACAACCAGTGTTCTGAACCAATTTCTGGTCGCACACTTGATCGATTAGACTGGATAGTGAATGGCTGAGTAAGGATTACCCTGATACGCCATGCTATTCCGGTACTTTGCTTAACCGGTTTGTGAGAGAGGAAGTTGGGAGAGTTACTGGTTGTCCATCCTACACAGACACAGAGGGAGACTCGGATTAGATAATTTTCTGTAGGAAATGTGTACTTTTGTTTGGGGAATGAAAGCCAAAGGTCCGAATTTTTGTAAAAAGTGTAAAGATCTTTTTTTTGTTGTTTTGTACAAACCCTGTTGACTGAAATGAAAACATGAGCCGAGTAAGGAACGTCCAAAAAAAACCAACCGATAGCATGGGTAGGGATTTGTCTTGAGATGCCAGGAAATTTGGTTCAAAATTTTTGTTTTTGTAAATAAACTTCTCTGATTGTGTATAGTATAATATAGGGATTTTTTGTTTTGGATCAACGTTCGAACGCCAAGTGACGTTCGAACGTCGGTTGCTTGCAGTACTCTGCCTCTGATAAACTCTGCTAGAACTAAAAAGTACTAGGAGCTCACAACGTTCGAACGATAACCCACGTTCGAACGATATTTTAAAAAAATCCTTCAATACACGTTCGAATGTGGATGACGTTCGAACGTGGATGACATTCGAATGCCCCTTCTCAGACTATAAAAGCCTGCATCGTCGTTTTCAGCCAAAATCCCCAAATTTTTTCAAAACCCTAGAACTCTTTTTCACTCCACAGACCTCAATTCACCCTCATTCCCAAAAAAATACCCAAATTTGACCCTCCCTAACTCCTCTCCACATCAAAATCATCAATCCCACACCAAAAACCCCAAGTTTCCAGCACTTTTCAGCACCCTCTCAAACCCAACCCACGTTCGAACGCCATGCCAAGGGTAAAACTCTCTGCCAGGCGTGCTCCACCAGTGAACCAAGATCCAAATATTATAGAAGAGGTGATAGAAGAGAGGGAGGGAAGGCAAAGGACGAAGAGATATGACAGGACCAGGTTTCCCATTGCCTTAAAGGCTGAAAGGTATGAACATTTCTACCATAAGCATGCAGTTATTTATGAGAGAGACGTTGTGATTGATGATTTTGCTGGAATTGGAATATTGGAGGAAATGGAGAGGAGGGAGTGGGTCTGGTACTTGAGGAACGGTGGAGACGCCGTTGTTGACTTGGTGCGGGAGTTTTACTCCAACGCTGAGATCATCAACGGCGCAATCCGGACATATGTTAGGGGTATCCACATTGACGTGGATGAAGCATACATCGTAGAAATAAGGGAGGAAATACCTCGAGTGCAAAACCCGACCTACCCCCCAAAGAAAGACAGCAATGAATGTGGTGGGAAAGGAATTGACGGGGGTAGCTGACTTTTCATGGGTAGGGAGGAGATTTTTGAGGCAAGGGGAGCTCATCGACAAATACAAAATGTTAAATTTGATTGCGGTGTCCAACTTCGCTCCCATAGGAAGAAAGAATGAAATTATACCTGACCTGGCCCGGTTGCTCTATGCAATTGGAAAATGCCACAATATTGATCTCCCCTCCCTCATCCTGAGTGAAATGTAGAAAGGATGCGACGTGAAGAGGAGCTCCCTTCCTTTTGGCACCCTAGTAACTGAAATGTGCACGGAAAATGGGGTCAAGGTGAGGCCCGAGATGGAAATCCAAAAGCCAATGGGGCCACTGAACAAGGCATCTTTCAGGAGGAGCCAAGGTCATAGTGGCGGCCCAGCAGTCAGACAGGAGATGCCACCCACCCAGGGAGTAGACGAGGTACAAGAGGAACTTCATGCAGAGGAGGAGAGAGAGATGGAGGAAGAGAGAGACCAGCCACAGGAGGCAGGCCCTAGCACCAGCACCAGCACCCGACGTTCCTTACGGGACATCATGCTTAGCATAGAAGCTAAGCAGGATGAGATCCTTAGGCTTATGAGGGGTGGACATGGAGGACCTGGTGGAGATGGTGCACAAGGAGGAGAGTGAGAGAGAGGGATCCCTGTTCTTGTTTTTATGTTTGTTTAAAGTGCTTCTTTTTTTTTTGAATTTCTTCTTTGGTAGTTGTTAAAGATATTGTAAGTTTTTGCTTTTGTGATTGTGGATGAATTGAATCATTAAGGTTGATGCTAAGCAATGATATCTGGAGATATGAATGGTTCAACTCCTCACTTTTATTTGTTTTAAATGCATTTGTATATTTAGCATAAAATTAAAATGTGATGGAACAAATGTGGATGTTAAGAATGCATGCTAGAGTAAATATGTACATGATCGGTTTGACACCTCAATTTATCAACCGAGACTTAAAACCACATTTCTTGAAAAAATTGGTATTCTCTCTATACTTAAATTGTCATTTGTGCATCGATATTTGTTATTTTAAAGGTACAGGAAGATCTGACTTGAAAATGGAATTGGTATATAACCAATACCCCCTGGAAAACCCGACATACACAGTGGAGATAACAAAGAACACCAGGGTGAGTTTCGAACCTAACAATACTTTCGAGAGACAATCGATGTTTACTCAAGTAAATTCTTTTCACTCTCAATTTTTGAATGATCTCATTAACCTTGCTTTGATTGACGCACTTAAAAGTGATCTATTGACATATCCCAGAAGGAACCATCGCATACGACACATACATATGCACATGTTTGAGAAATGATCTTAGGTCATCTTTGATATAATATTGAGCCTTAGACCTTTCTTTGACAAAATTTATCCCTTGTTAGCCATGTTTGAGCCATCAATGTATGAATTTTTCTTTGATAAACCTATATGATTACCAATCCACAGGAAAACATACTTGACATACCTTGGCTATCTAATTTTCTTACATCCTCTTTGTAATATGATACAGAAAAAGGAAAAGAAAAAGAAGCACTCAAGATTATCATCCAAGAAGAGTTGATTGGAACAATTGAAACAAAACAGAAAAGAAGCAAAAAGGCAAGACCTTGCCAAGAAAGTGAAAAATGAGAAAAGTGAAAGAAAGAAATGTCATCTCTAGGCAAAATATCAAAAAGTTAGAAAAAGGTGTGCTACACTACATAAATAGAGGATAGCTCTTGAATACTTTTGACGTCATTTCATTAGTCACTAACCTCTGGCCTCATTACAACCTATGAAAAGCCCTAATTGATCTCAAGCCTGTTACATGCATGTGTTGTTAATCAAAATTGGGATATGGTAAATAGCATGTCTTTAAATTGCGTCAATATTCTTTCATGAGATTATGCCAAACATAAGTAGTTGCTTCTTTAAAATTTCACTCCTTTTCTAATTGTACATGTGATCTTTCGATTGGCCATCTTCTGATCACATGATCTGTGAGAAACAAGTCACTATAATCAGAGTGAACTTTTGCTGAGGGTATACTACGCGAGGTTTGTGAAATTGAAACTATCCATGGAAGGTGGTAAAAGGGAGTATTTGTTATATAACAATTCCTGTTGCTTGAATGATCATTCCTACTACATTGAGAATTTCAAATACCAATGTAACAAATGATAATTTTTGCATAGAATGAATACCTGTGAAATAAGGACGTGTGAGATATAAGTCAAAATTGAGAATCTGGTGTCCCAACGACCATGATGCTAATTTACTTTAATCAGCACTCTCCTATGCACATCTGTTCGACTGAAGTTTGTGGGTAGCTTCCCTGGAAACGCTCACGAGACAACACTCGTCCGCTAGGGTAAACCTAGTGGTTCAACGGCTTGTTGCATAAGCCAAATGCAACCGGATGACCTACGAAAATGGCATTAGGAGTAGATTTTTCTCTCTTTTATATTACTAGAGACTAGCAATATTTAGGTTGGGGAGTGTGATTAGCACTTAAAATTAGCATATTACTATGTCGTTTTAAGACTAATTGTACTTTGATGGAGTTTAAGTGATGTCATTTCAGGCCCTAAACTGAACAAGGACCCAAGAACAACAAGTACCACACTTGGATGCAACACCAGCACATTAGAGCCCAAAATTGGAGAAGCTTGGAGCACAGCCAGAACGTTCGAATG
This sequence comes from Ilex aquifolium, assembly GCA_951799425.1. NCBI lineage: Eukaryota > Viridiplantae > Streptophyta > Magnoliopsida > Aquifoliales > Aquifoliaceae > Ilex > Ilex aquifolium. The sequence continues at coordinate 18,538,136 of OX637405.1, forward strand.
CCAACTCACGTTCGAATGTCCACATTACACTGTAGCAGACTCAACTGCTAAGAGGAGGCGTGTTGCAGTTAGGAAAGAAGACTGAAGCTCTGAAGCACTTGAGTGTCACGTTCGAACGCCAACTCACGTTCGAACGTGCACTTGAGTTGATTGAAGACCAGACTACTGCATAGAGTTGGAACTGAACTTCACAGAAGACCAATAGACCACTCGAGTGAAAGGGTCAGAACACATCTGGCGTTCGAACGCCTTTAGTGCAAAAACAGAAGAAACGTTCGAACGGCAGTCAACGTTCGAACGCCCTTAGTGCAAAAACAGAAACAACGTTCGAACGCCAACTCACGTTCGAACGTTATCCACAGACTGGCAGCAGAGTGGTTGGCTTTTCACTTGGACTTGGGCGGCAAACACTATTCCTTACCTCCTCTTGTCTCCTCCTCTTGCCTATAAATACTCCCCTTGTTGGAGAGCTAAAAGTGGAGCCAAGTAGGAAAGTTGATGGAGGCTTAAACTCCCACTCACATTGTAGATTTAGCTTATTTTCCTTGTATGAAGTCTTTATTTTAGAGATTAGTTTGGCTTTATTCCAACATCACTTGCTTGTTATAAAAGTAGTTTTATGTTTATGCTTATGCTTATGCTTTCATTTTACATGCATAGAAGAGAGATAGTTCATCTTTTGGTTGAGGAAGCAACCCTCCAATTCTTGGTTGAGGAAGCCACCCTCCAAATGTGACTAGCTTTCTTCTACTTTTATTGTTCATGTATTTCACTTCCATTGCTTGAGCTTCTTTCTTTCTTAGAAGAGTGAAACTCTTCCACTTTTCTAGAGCTTTACCAAAGCCGTGAAGGGTGGAACGTGATTCACCCATTCTTTGTTAAAGATTGGCTCCGTGTTTGTTGTTACTTTATCTTTTAAGTTCTCTACTTGGAGGGATGAGCATCACTCACTTTTCTGGCTTTACCCAAGCCATGAAGAGTGAGTAGTTTCTCATTCACTCTTTAGTAAGAGGAGAAGGGCATGTATAAGTTATCCGGGAATCATATTTGTGATTTGTTTTTATGCTTAACATTTATTTCTTCTTGTTATTGGATGATTGATTGCATCTAGCAAAGCTAAGGTACTTTGTATAACTGTGGGTTCTTTCTATGACACGGATGACTCTTGCATAGAACGACTCATCAGTTCAAGGCAAGTACCCCGGCTAGATCCTCATGACTACCCTTCAATCCTCCCCCTTATTGTACTTCATTTAAAGAATGGAATATTAATATCATGATTGGATGTCTTGTAGAAACACTTGCTTGTTTGTAGACAGGTTCAGTCTCGACATAGGCAATTCTTGTAAACTTCTAGAAAGACATCGGAATCATGTTCTTAATTCTCACAATCCATCTTTATCTTCCGATTAACTTGCTGTTGACACGGGAGTTAATTGAGTTATCAAGCACAATTATGACAAACCGGATAACTAACTACATGTCCAGATCCTTGCACTAAAGAGTGACTCTTTTTAATTAGCACTTATCTCCTGTTTTGTTAAGAAAATCCTCTTGGAAAGAATCTTATATTCTGTCCAGGACTCATATCTCACAGCAAATCTTAAGGGTTACAATCAATAGGTCTCTACCACTGCTTACCTCAGAAATATCAACAAAAGTTCCCTGTGGATTCGACTCCGGACTCAAACCGGATTATTACTACAGCTTGACCGCCTGCACTTGGGTTTACACATTTCGGATCAAGAACATCAATACCCATGAATGCGATTCTACCCATACCAAATGAAAATGTGATGGACAATTGCAATTTCAATATCATGTTTATCATATCATAAACATATTATGAACATATACCATTTTCACAAACATATCCAAATTCTCAATGTCAATTATATCTCAAGCATATAATCACATTCCATAACATCATTCCCAAGCAGGTTATAACCTATTCAATGCAATTAACATAAGCATTTTATCAAACACCTTCAAGACATAAATGTAAATACATATCATGAAAAAACAACACATTCATCTTGAAATTCCAAATGAGCAATTTCACCAAATCCAATTCATGCAAGAATTGATTTTAACCCATTCTTATACCTATTTTTTCCACAATTCAATTACACTAGGTATGTGTCATACATGAGATTATATCTCTAACACTCTAACTATTTCATATCTCAACCCTAGGTTGACAATAAACCTAGTTAGGAGAGGAACCCTACCTCTTGTAGCGTAAATTTACGTAGAAGAACTTCCACAAGACCCAAATCTAGCTTCCAAGTCTTGATTCCCAAATTCCCGTCTTTGAGATTATGGAAAAACCCGCGATCTTTGGTACGTATGCGTAGCTCTTGTCGCGTAGAACAACTTTTGTTCTTGACCCGAAGGAATCTGAAGGACGGGTTGCCCTAGATCGAAGAAGACAAGCTTGGAGAACCCTTGTTTTTTCCTCTTGTCTTTCTTTCTCTCTCTCTCTATCTAGAAATGGTTGGTGTAAATGGGGAGAAAATCTAAGCTTAAGCTCTTCTATGTATAAGTCAAACTCTACACACCAAATTATCTATAATGTAAAATAAAAGACACACATGCATAGCATATATTTAATATGATGCAAACATTTTACTCATACAGATTTTCATAAAAAAAATGAAGAACTTTTATTAAATAATAAACTCAGTTTTACTACAAAAAATAAGCTTTTGGTATATAAATTATCAATCACATCAAAAAACTTTAGGATCGATTAACTATGGATTAAGGCATGGGTTCTTTCTCAAATCTATTCATTCAGGATTAGGGTTATGTATATATATATATATGTTGTGATTCCTATTCAAATCTATATGATAGATCTACAATATTTTTACATTCTTTGTGATCACATGACTCATTTCTTGAAAAAAATTAAGATTTACATCTAAATTACATGTTCTTGATAAAAACCATAGCTCTTGAATATGGTCAACTTGAATACTTCTTTCTACGAGCTATTGCATGTTTTGAATGAATTACTCTTCAGTTTTAAGAATTGTGGAATTATGAATTTTGGCAAACGTGGATTTAAAGAAATTATATCGCTTATGTTGGGATTGAGGAACTTGGGTTGCATGTGTACCTATCGCAGAATGTTTAGATGTGTTTCTTATCTTCAGGAGTTCAAAAGTTTTTTATCACTCATATTGGGTTTGGTTCATTGCGGGGTTCCAAACCACTATTCGTTCATGACAAATTGGGTTCAAAATTTTTCTATCACTCATATTGGGGTTGGTTCATTGTGGAGTTCCAGACCACTATTCGTTCACGACAAATCGGGGCTAAGGGTTGGTATACCAATTCTAGAAAGGGTTTGTCAATGATGATGTATTATTATAGGAACTTCCTAAATTTTGTTGCCCTGTGAGGTATTATTATTGAGAATGTGGAGCAGATATATTTGTTATTTGGATTATTGTTGATTCAACGTGTATACATGAGATATTATCGTTATACATTGTTATTTTCTAAATGATTCCCCTCTGGTTATGGATTTACTATTTAATTATCATAAACTTGAGATCATTAAATGTCACCAGGTTTTAATTCAAAGTTGTATATGTTATTAAATGTCACCAATTTTTGGGAGAGTTTCTCTATTGGGATTGTTTGCTCACCCATTCCTTACATTTTTTATATTTTGGTATCAAATAAGTTACTACCTTAAATGAGCATTAGAACTTTGATGTTGAAGTGGACCAGGAGGTGGATCCGCTTTTGGAGACGTGATTAGTTGTTTTTGGCTTTAGTTTTAAAGTTGTGGGTGTTGGAATTTAATTTTTATGTTTCCATTCTAGTTATTTGGGATAACGGTTTTAAATTAAGGTTTTGTTGAATATTAAGGTTTGAGATGTAACCTTGAGGATTAATTTATGTTTTCTTTGAAATTTGTTTAGTTAGATGCTTAATTATTTTGATGGTTTTATTTATTGATTGGTTTATTTTAGTTATTCTCTCATGGTTGATGGTTTATAGTTTTGTTCATACCTGATGATGCACAAAATTGTCTTTGGCAAGATCAACAGTCAAGTATGAACAATGATGTAATTAACAAGCAATCAATGGCAATCAATGGAACTTAAAGCAATAAACAACAGATCAACACAGGGATTTATAGTGGTTCGATCTCAGATGACCTACGTCCACTCTCTGGAATGGCAGCGATGGTCGGTGTTCTTTATTGATGAATAAGGGTCACCGGAGTGTTACAGAGCTTTGAGAGAGAGAGAGAGATAGGGAGAGAGAGCAAGTGTGTAGCGAAGTTTGCCTCTGGGTGTTTGAGATGTATCAAAGTGTTGTCAGCGTGTCTTTACCCTTGAGAGGGCTTACATTATATAGCTATGTTGAGGTGGTGAGGCGGTGCCGTGAGGAAGAGGTCTTCCACTATTTAGGTAAGTACAATCATGGTAAGAGTGGACCTCTTTGGCAAGCATAATTAAGGTAGGAGTTGATCTCCGTATCCCGTCATTCTCTCCCTCGTGCTCCTATTTAGTCGGAGGAGAGTCCTGATTGGATTGGACTTTAGGCTGGACCTTGAGTTGGAGTGGGCGTACTGGAGTACCAAGGCAAGAGGAGCATCAAAGGGGTAGGCGCCCATGGGTGGTCATCCCCTTTTGGTGTCTTCCTTGGGCTTAGGTGTAGGCTTCTAGTGTCTTCCTTCTTGGACTTAAAGTACCACGGCATGAGGAGAGATCACTTAACTTGAGGCACCACGGCATGAAGAGCACGAAGAGGTAGGTGCCCAAGGGGCTCCCTAGTCGGCGCCCAAGTGATGACCTCCTAGTGGTCAGTGATGCTTGATCCGAAATGTGTACACCCAAGTGCAGGCGGTCAAGCTGTAGTAATAATCCGGTTTGAGTCCTTAGTCGAATCCACAGGGAACTTTTGTTGATATTTCTGAGGTGAGCAGTGGTAGAGACCTATTGATTGTAACCTTTGAGATTTGCTGTGAGATATGAGTTTTTCTGGACATAATATAAGATTCTTTCAAGGAAGATTTTCTTAACAAAATAGGTGCTAATAAAAAAAGTCACTCTTTAGTGCAAGGATCTGGACATGTAGCTAGTTATCCGGTTTGTCATAATTGTGCTTGATAACTCAATTAACTCCCATGTCAACAGCAAGTTAATCGGAAGATAAAGATGGATTGTGAGAATTAAGAACATGATTCCGATGTCTTTCTAGAAGTTTACAAGAATTGTCTGTGCCGAGACTTAACCCATCTACAAACAAGCAAGTGTTTCTACAAGACATCCAATCATGATATTAATATTTCATTCTTTAAATGAAGTACAATAAGGGGGAAGATTGAGGGGTAGTCATGAGGATCTAGCCGGGGTACTTGCCTTGAACTGATGAGTCTTTCTATGCAAGAGTCATCTGTGTCATAGAAAGAACCCACAATTATACAAAGTACCCTAGCTTTGCTAGATGCAATCAATCATCCAATAACAAGAGGAAATAAGCGTTAAGCATAGAAACATTGCACAAATATGATTCCCGGATAACTTATACATGCCATTCTCCTCTTACTAAAGAGTGAATGAGAAACTACTCACTCTTTATGGCTTGGGTAAAGCTAGAAAAGTGAGTGATGCTCATCCCTCCAAGTAGAGAACTTATAAGATAAAGTAACAACAAATGCGTAGCCAATCTTTAACAAAGAATGGGTGAATCACATTCCACCCTTCACGGCTTTGGTAAAACTCTAGAAAAGTGGAAGAGTTTCACTCTTCTAAGAAAGAAAGAAGCGCAAGCAATGGAAGTGAAATGTATGAACAATAAAAGTAGAAGAAAGCTAGTCACATTTGGAGGGTGGCTTCCTCAACCAAGAATTGGAGGGTTGCTTCCTCAACCAAAAGGTGAGCTATCTCTCTTCTATGCATGAAAAATGAAAGCATAAACATAAGCATAAACATAAAACTACTGTTATAACAAGCAAGAGATGTTGGACTAAAGCCAAACTAATCTCTAAAATAAAGACTTCATACAAGGGAAATGAGCTAAATCTACAATGAGAGTGAGAGTCTAAGCCTCCATCAACTTTCCTACTTTCTACTTGGCTCCTATAACTCTCCAACAAGAGGAGTATTTATAGGCAAGAGGAGGAGACAAGGGGGGGGGGGTGAAGGAATAGTGTTTGCCGCCCAAGTCCAAGTGAACAGTCAACAACTCTGCTGCCAGTCTGTGAATAACGTTCGAACGTGAGTTGGCATTCGAACGTTTCTTCTGTTTTTGCACTTAGGGCGTTCGAACGCCAGATTTGCTTTGACCCTATCACTCGAGTAGTCTGGTGGTCTTCTGTGAGGTTCAGTTCCAACTCTTTGCAGTGGTCTGGTCTTCCATCAACTCAAGTGTACGTTCGAACGTGAGTTGGCGTTCAAACGTGACACTCAAGTGCTTCAGAGCTCCAGTCTTCTTTCCTAACTGCAACACGCCTTCTCTTCAGCAGTTGAGTCTGCTACAGTGCAATGTGGACGTTCGAACGTAATTTGGCGTTCGAACGTTCTGGCTGTGCTCCAAGCTTTTCCAATTTTGGCCCTAATGTGCTGGTGCTGCATCCAAGTGTGGTACTTGTTGTTCTTGGGTCCTTGTTCAATTTAGGGCCTGAAATGACATCACTTAAACTCCATTAAAATACAATTAGTCTTAAAATGTCATAATAACATGTCAATTTTAAGTACTAATCACACTCCCCAACCTACTCCTAATGCCATTTTCGTAGGTCATCCGTTTGCATTTAGCTTATGCAACAAGCCGTTGAACCACTAGGTTTACCCTAGCGGACGAGTGTTGTCTCGTGAGGGTTTCCAGGGAAGCTACCCACAAACTTCAGTCAAACAGATGTGCATGGGAGAGTGCTGACTAAAGTAAATTAGCATCATGGTCGTTGGGACACCAGATTCTCAATTTTGACTTATGTCTCACACGTCCGTATTTCACAGGTATTCATTCTATGCAAAAATTATCATTTGTTAAATTGGTATTTGAAATTCTCAATGCAGTAGGAATGATCATTCAAGCAACAGGAATTGTTGTGTAACAAATACTCCCTTTTATCACCTTCCATGGATAGTTTCGATTTCACAAACCTCACATAGTATACCCTCAGCAAAAGTTCACTCTGATTATAGTGACTTGTTTCTCACAGATCATGTGATCAGAAGATGGCCAATCGAAAATTCACATGCACAATTTAGGAAAGGAGTGAAATTTTTAAGAAGCAACTACTTATGTTTGGCATAACCTCATGAAAGAATATTAACGCAATTAAAAGGAATGCTATTTACCATATCCCAATTGTGATTATCAACACATGCATGTAACAGACTTGAGATCAAATAGGGCTTTTCATAGGTTGTAGCGTGGTCAGAGGTCAGTGGCTAACGAAACGACGTCAGGGATTTTCCAAAGCTATCTTTTGTTTACGTATTGTAGCACACCTTTTTCTAACTTCTTGATATTTTGCCGAGAGATGACATTTCTTTCTTTCATTTTTCTCATTTTTCACTTTCTTGGCAAGTTCTTGCCTTTTTGCTTCTTGTTTTGTTTCAGTTGTTCCAATCAACTCTTCTTGGATGATAATCTCGAATGTTTCTTTTTCTTTTTCTTTTTCTGTATCATCTTACAAAGAGGAAGTAAGAAAATTAGATAGCCAAGGTATGTCAAGTATGTTTTCCTGTGGATTGGTAATCATATAGGTTTATCACAGAAAAATTTATATATTGATGGCTCAAACATGGCTAACGAGGGATAAATTTTGTCAAAGAAAGGTCTAAGGCTCAATATTATATCAAAGATGGCCTAAGATCATTTCTCAAGCATGTACACATGTATGTGTCGTATGCGATGGTTCCTTGTGGGATATGTCAATAGATCACTTTTAAGTGCGTCAATCAAAGCAAGGTTAATGAGATCATTCAAAAATTGAGAGTGAACAGAATTTACTTGAGTAAACATTGATTGTCTCTCAAAAGCATCGTTAGGTTCGAAACTCACCCTGGTGTTCTTTGTTATCTCCACTGTGTATGTCGGGTTTTCCAGGGGGTATTGGTTATATACCAATTCCATTTTCGAGTCAGATCCTCCTGTACCTTTAAAATAACAAATATCGATGTACATATGACAATTTAAGTATAGAGAGAATACCAATTTTTTTCAAGAAATGTGGTTTTAAGTCTCGGTTGATAAATGGAGGTGTCAAACCGATCATGTGCAAATTTACTCTAGCGAGCATTCTTAATATCCACATTTGTTCCATCACCTTTTAATTTTTATGCTAAATCTACAAATGCATTAAAACAAATAAAAGTGATAAATGGAACCATTCATTTCAAAATATCATCTTTTAATATCAACGGTTCGATTCATTCACAGTTGCACAAAAACTTACAACTATCAAAGAAGAAATTCATAAAAAGAAGCACTTTAAACAAACATAAAAACAAGAACAAGAACATAAATCTTCTCTCTCACTCTCCTCCTTGTGCACCATCTCCTCCATGTCCACCCCTCAAAAGCCTAAGGATCTCATCTTGCTTAGTTTCAATGCTAAGCATGACGTCCAATAAGGAGCGTCGGGTGCTGGTGCTGGTGCTAGGTCCCGCCTCTGCTGGCTGATCTCCCTCTCTCTCCATCTCTCTCTCCATCTCATCAAGCTCCTCTTGTACCTCATCCACTCCGTGGGCCGGGGGCTCTTCTTGCCTTGCCGCTGGGCCGCCACTATGACTTTGGCTTCTCCGGAAGGAAGCCTTGTTCAGTGGCCCCATTGGCTTTTGGATTTCCATCTCGGGCTTCACCCTTACCCCATGTTCCGTGCACATTTCAGTCACCAAAGTAGCAAAAGGGAGTGCACTCCTCTTTATATCACACCCCTTCTTTATTTCATTCAGGATGAGAGAGGGGAGGTTGATGCTATGTCCTTTTCCAATGGCATACAAAAGTCGGGCCATGTCGGGTAAAATCTCATTCTTTCTTCCTACGGGAGCGAAGTTGGACACCGCAATCAAATTCATCATTTTATATTTGTCGGTGAGCTCCCCTTGCCTAAAAAATCTCCTCCCTGCCCATGAAAAGTCAGCTACCCCCGTCAATTCCTTTCCCACCACATTCATTGTTATGTCCTTCTTTGGGGGGTAGGTAGGGTTTTGCACTCGAGGTATTTCCTCTCTTATTTCAATGATGTATGCTTCATCCACGTCAATGTGGGTACCCCTAACATATGTCCGGATTGCGCCGTTGATGATCTCAGCGTTGGAGTAAAACTCCCGCACCAAGTCAACAACGGCGTCTCCACCATTCCTCAAATACCAGACCCACTCCTTCCTCTCCATTTCTTGCCTTATTCCAATCCCAGCAAAGTCATCAATTACAACATCTCTCTCACAAACAATTGCATGCTTATGGTAAAAATTTTCATACCTTTCAGCCTTTAAGGCATTGGGAAACCTGGTCCTGTCATATCTCTTTGTCCTTTGCCTTCCTTCCCTTTTTTCTATCACCTCTTCTACAATGTTTGGATCTTGGTTCACTGGTGGAGCACGCCTGGCAGGGAGTTTCATCCTTGGCATGTCGTTCGAACGTGGGTCTTGGTTTGAGAGGGTGCTGAAAAGTGCTGGAAACTTAGGGTTCTTGGTCTGGGATTGATGATTTTGATGTGGAGAGGAGTTAGGGAGGGTCGAATTTGGGTATTCTTGGGGAATGAGGGCGATTTGAGGTCTGTGGAGTGAAAATGAGTTCTAGGGTTTTGAAAGAATTTGGGGATTTTGGCTGAAAACGACGAACCAGGATTTTATAGCCTGAGTTGTATCGTTCGAACGTTGGTGACGTTCGAACGTTGGTAGAAGGATTTTAAACAGACCGTTCGAACGTGGTATGGCGTTCAAACGTGGTGAGCTCCCAGTACTTTTGTGTTCTGTCAGAGGCCAAAGTACTGTAAGTTCTCTTCGTTAGAACGTTCTATTGGTGTTCGAATGTTAATCTCGTTCGAACGGTCTGTTGGCGTTCGAACGGACTGAGCTCCCAGTACTTTTAAGTTCCAGCAGAAGCTTCATCAGAGACTGAGTACTGTAAGCAGTCAACGTTCGAACGTTACCTGGCGTTCGAACGTTGAACCAAAATTAAAGTTTTTTCTCTACTACACTACTAAGGCGTCTCAAGATGAACCCCTACCCACGCTTCAGGTTGGTATTTTGGGGCATTCCTTACTCGGCCCATATTTTCATTTCAGTCAAAAGAATTTATACAAAAAGATTTTTTACACTTTTTACAACAAATTCAAACCTTTGGCATTCACTCCCCCAACAAAAGTACAAATTTCCTACAGAAAATTATCTAATCCGAGTCTCCCTCTGTGTCTGTGTAAAATGGACAACCAGTAACTCTCCCAACTTCCTCTCTCACAAATCGGTTAAGCACAGTACCGGAATAGCATGGCGTATCAGGGTAATCCTTACTCAGCCCATTCACTATCCAGTCTAATCGATCAAGTGCGCGACCGGAAATTGGTTCAGAACACTGGTTGTACCTTTTTTCGTGAAAGAATCTGCCACACTGTTTACAGGCACCAAGCCTTTTTGCACGACGGCGTTTGGCAAAGCTGCTTCTGCCACAGAGGGGTTTCGCTTATTTTTCTTTGATTTCAGCCTTCCTTACTAATCTTGCTTTTCTCATGATCATAATATATACATCAGATGGAAAAGTACGTAGAACTCCTAGGCTAAACCAAAAAAGATTTATATCCATGATTGCTAAATTTTAAGACTCACTATCTGGTTCTTTAACGTCTGTCAGTCACAAAGACGATTGAAGCTGATTCATAAGCATAATCATCAATTTATACAATCAATGTTCAAACATGATTAACAGCGACAATAAAAATTTAAAAATTTACTAAAATTATGAACGAAAAAGAACTGATGAACTGATCATACCCCCCAACCTAAACTGAACATTGTCCCCAATGTTTCGAATTTACCGGTTCATGGAGTGTGGAGACGAGGTTGAATGGTAGAGATATGTTCACCGCTGAGACCTACAAACAAAAACACAAAAATTACTCATCTGTGCGTAGATCTGGGTTTCGGGTGTTTCCTGTTGTTGAAGGGTTCCCTACATGGAATTGGCCTTGTGGTTGCTTTGGTTGAGCAGGAAACTTTCCCTTTTCGTGTGTGACCATGGATTGAGTCAACTTTTGGATGTGGCTTTTAAGATCCTCAAAAGATTGAGTGGTCTGAGTTTTGAAATCAGTGAAAGCCTGTGTGGAATTATTGTTATAATTCATTTGGCTTTGCATGAACTGATTCAGTGTGTCCTCAAGGTTCCTCTTTTGTGGTGGTTGGTATGGTTGATATGCAGGAGGTCCTTGAGGTGGTGGGTATGGTCCTTGTTGTTAGTTCATGGGTATTGGTTGTGTGTTCTTCCAACTGAAGTTAGGGTGGTTTCGCCACCCTGGATTGTATGTTTCAGAATATGGGTTGGAGTAGGGCTTGTTGAAGTTGGCAACTGCATGTGTTTGTTCCAACAAGACTTCTTTGAATGCTGGGATGGTGGGACACTCCCCAGTAGGGTGTCCTGTTAGCGCACAAATTCCACACATTTGCTCGATGGAAGGGCTAACATCAACTTGATGGACTTTCTTCATCTCTAAAGCTTCCAGCTTTCGAGATAGTGTGGACATTTTTGCTCTCAAGTCATCATCCTCTCTCAAGACATATTTTCCTCCTTGGGAATTAGATGGTCTGGCTTCTACAGTGGTAGGGGAGGCTGAGTCCCACATCTGAGAACTGTCAGATATGGTGTCGAAAAAATTGAATGCCTCCTCCGGACTTTTTCCCATGAATTCTCCTTGGGCCATCATTTCGACAAACTGACGTAGTCTAGAGGGTAAGGAGTCATAGAAAAATCCTACCAAAGTCCAATTTTTAAAAGCATGATGTGGGCAGGATTGGAGCAGATCTTTGAATCTCTCCCAACTTTGATAAAAAATTTCTCCTTCTTTGACCGCAAAATTCATGATTTGCCTTTTTAGTGCATTTGTGCGGTGTAAAGGAAAAAAAATTCTAAAAAATTCATTTTGTAATGCTTGCCAATTGGGTATTCAAAAAGCCTTTAAAGAATTTAACCATTGTTTGGCTCTATCCCTCAAGGAAAAAGAAAACAGTTTCATTTTGGCCAATTCAGAATTGTCTTGGAATGTTCCACACACTTCCTCAAAATCTTTTATATGCAGATATGGATTTTTTGCATCCAATCCATGAAACACGGGTAATAAATGCACTGTCCCCGGCTTTACAGTAAAGAGGGGAGCATTTTCAGGAAAAATAAAACAAGAGGGGACACTATTTCTTGTGGGATTTAAGTAATCCCGCAAAGTTCGGATGTTAGGGACCTCCTCCTCTCTCATAGGGACTTCTCCATTTCTTTCATTATTTGCCATACTACCCTCACAAGAGTCTGCTACTGATCTAGGTGAATTAGGTTCAGGCTGATTCACGGACTCACACGATTCTGCCGGCAAATTTTGGAAGTGAGGAGTGCCCTCAGTCATAAAGAAAATAAAACAAAATTATTTACAGTAAACCAAAATATACATTATGTTGAAGGTCTTTTTACCTTTCACCTAAAAATACCTTTTAAAGGATCCCCGGCAACGGCGCCAAAAACTTGATGCTTGATCTGAAATGTGTACACCCAAGTGCAGGCGGTCAAGCTGTAGTAATAATCCGGTTTGAGTCCGGAGTCGAATCCACAGGGAACTTTTGTTGATATTTCTGAGGTGAGCATTGGTAGAGACCTATTGATTGTAACATTTGAGATTTGCTATGAGATATGAGTTTTTCTGGACAGAATATAAGATTCTTTCCAGGAAGATTTTCTTAACAAAATAGGTGCTAATAAAAAAAGTCACTCTTTAGTGCAAGGATCTGGACATGTAGCTAGTTATCCGGTTTGTCATAATTGTGCTTGATAACTCAATTAACTCCCGTGTCAACAGCAAGTTAATCGGAAGATAAAGATGGATTGTGAGAATTAAGAACATGATTCCGATGTCTTTCTAGAAGTTTACAAGAATTGTCTGTGCCGAGACTTAACCCGTCTACAAACAAGCAAGTGTTTCTACAAGACATCCAATCATGATATTAATATTCCATTCTTTAAATGAAGTACAATAAGGGGGAAGATTGAGGGGTAGTCATGAGGATCTAGCCGAGGTACTTGCCTTGAACTGATGAGTCTTTCTATGCAAGAGTCATCCGTGTCATAGAAAGAACCCACAATTATACAAAGTACCCTAGCTTTGCTAGATGCAATCAATCATCCAATAACAAGAGGAAATAAGCGTTAAGCATAGAAACATTGCACAAATATGATTCCCGGATAACTTATACATGCCATTCTCCTCTTACTAAAGAGTGAATGAGAAACTACTCACTCTTCATGGCTTGGGTAAAGCTAGAAAAGTGAGTGATGCTCATCCCTCCAAGTAGAGAACTTATAAGATAAAGTAACAACAAATGCGTAGTCAATCTTTAACAAAGAATGGGTGAATCACATTCCACCCTTCACGGCTTTGGTAAAGCTCTAGAAAAGTGGAAGTGTTTCACTCTTCTAAGAAAGAAAGAAGCGCAAGTAATGGAAGTGAAATGTATGAACAATAAAAGTAGAAGAAAGCTTGTCACATTTGGAGGGTGGCTTCCTCAACCAAGAATTGGAGGGTTACTTCCTCAACCAAAAGGTGAGCTATCTCTCTTCTATGCATGAAAAATGAAAGCATAAACATAAGCATAAACATAAAACTACTGTTATAACAAGCAAGAGATGTTGGACTAAAGCCAAACTAATCTCTAAAATAAAGACTTCATACAAGGGAAATGAGCTAAATCTACAATGAGAGTGGGAGTCTAAGCCTCCATCAACTTTCCTACTTCCTACTTGGCTCCTATAACTCTCCAACAAGAGGAGTATTTATAGGCAAGAGGAGGAGACAAGGGGGGGGGGGGGGTGAAGGAATAGTGTTTGCCGCCCAAGTCCAAGTGAACAGTCAACAACTCTGCTGCCAGTCTGTGAATAACGTTCGAACGTGAGTTGGCGTTCGAACGTTTCTTCTGTTTTTGCACTGAGGGCGTTCGAACGCCAGATTTGCTTTGACCCTATCACTCGAGTAGTCTGGTGGTCTTCTGTGAGGTTCAGTTCCAACTCTTTGCAGTGGTCTGGTCTTCCATCAACTCAAGTGTACGTTCGAACGTGAGTTGGCGTTCGAACGTGACACTCAAGTGCTTCAGAGCTCCAGTCTTCTTTCCTAACTGCAACACGCCTTCTCTTCAGCAGTTGAGTCTGCTACAGTGCAATGTGGACGTTCGAACGTGATTTGGCGTTCGAACGTTCTGGCTGTGCTCCAAGCTTTTCCAATTTTGGCCCTAATGTGCTGGTGCTGCATCCAAGTGTGGTACTTGTTATTCTTGGATCTTTGTTCAATTTAGGGCCTGAAATGACATCACTTAAACTCCATTAAAGTACAATTAGTCTTAAAATGTCATAATAACATGTCAATTTTAAGTACTAATCAGTCAGCGCCCAAGTGATGACCTCCTAGTGGTCGGCGCCCAAGTGATGACCTCCTGGTGGTCGGCGCCCAAGTGATGACCTCCTAGTGGTCGGCGCCCAAGTGATGACTCCTGGTGGTCAACGCCCAAGTGATGACCTCCTGGTGGTCGGCGCCCAGGTGATGACCTCCTGGTGGTCGGTGCCCACGTGATGACCTCCTAGTGGTCGGCGCCCAAGTGATGACCTCCTAGTGGTCGGCGCCCAAGTGATGACCTCCTGGTGGTCGGCGCCCAAGTGATGACCTCCTGGTGGTCGGCGCCCAAGTGATGGGTGACCTCTTGTTAGCGCCCCTTGGCCATTTGGCTTCCTTCTGGATTCCTTTTGGATGGGTTGACCCGACTGAATGGGTCTTAGCGACTTGGGCTTCTTCTTGAGTTTTTAATATTTGGGTCTTTCTCGATTTATTTTATCGGGCTTGGCCCAGTCAAATTTGGGCTCGTCAATACCTATTGTGGAAATTGGGGCATGACACTAACTCCTAGCACGGCTCGGTATTGTTTTTTAGCTCAGTTAGGCAAACCGTTTGACCCCTCTAGTCAAACACCTCAGCTATTTTGCTCGATTGATTGTGGTTCGATTGACATGCTCCCGACTTCAGCAGAGGCATTGCTTTTTCCACATGTCGTTTGCATGTGAGCTTTTTGTTAGTGTTTTGGGACACATGGCCTCATTAACTGGTCCAATCATGCCCAGATATCTTATACCTCTTCAAAAGATAAACCAAAAAATCACCACATCCTTAAAGAATAAAGTAAATGAACAAATCTAAAAACAAAGGCAAACAAAAAAAAGCCCCACAAAGCTAGGATCAAGAAAACTCATTAAAAAAGAAAGTAGAATGCAAAGAACCATTGAACGCACATATAAAATAATAAAATCCAAATGGAATAAAAGTTGAAATCAATAAAAGAATAAAACACCTCAATAAAGTAATCATGGAATTAGAGGCATCAGAGTTCAGCCACCTGTTCTTGTGCCGTGATAGAATTCTCTTCAGCATGGAAAATGAAAAAACTATCGAAAACTCATGAAAAGAACTGAAATTATATCTCAAGTATCTGTGGAAAGAGAGCCTATGAACTTCCTAAAGAATAAGCAAGACCGATCAGCTACTACATCTCAAAGTACTAAACGAAAGAACTTGTTCACCAGCACCAACTATAGCAACAAGACTTGTGCTAAAAAGCATTTAGACAACAAAGAATGCTCAAATAGCTAAAAAACAATGGGATTAGATTAGGATGATTTCAACTTAAGTGGGAAAGTATTTTGAAAAGAATAAGTGCAAACAAAAGAAAATAAGTATAATTAAGATGGTTTGAATACACTAAATCAACATATCTCATTGTATATCTACGCAAAAAAGCTGCCACAAAGGAAATGCATAAACAAAATATACCGTGACACTTTTTTCCAGAAAGTAAAATATACCATGACATAGGAGTGAAAAGGCAATCCTACTTGATACACCCTCAACAAGTTTTTCCAACATGGCACCACCAAATGCTTATGATCCACACCCACGACTTTCAACTCATAAATAACATGACTTACAATTAACAAATGTATTCTACGACTATGTAAAATAATTGAAAAATTAAGGAATGAAAAAATTTTGGACAAATACAAAAATCTGAAAAGGCCAAAATAAAAACCTAGCAGCGATCCTTAATTTTACTCCCTCCCAAATAGGGTATTCGTCTTCATCTGGACGAATTTTGTTGAATCAGAAATAAGTGGAGGATCGATGATATTCTTGACTAATGCCCACAAATTGATACAACGAGGAGCCAAATTTTTTAAATATAACATAACAGAGGATTAAGAGAGATTGGAAGACATAAAAGATGGAGGTAATAATTAACAAAAATTAAACATGATCAATTTGATTTTAAAGGAAGACTGAAAGACATGATGGATATGATTGGATTTTTATCAATAGTTAAGGGTAAAAATAGAATATAAAAGTTTTTCATATATCCTCACATTTATAAGTAGTATAGATATAGATATAGATATAGATAGATAGATAAATGTATTTAATAAAATATCACAAAAATCGGATGGCAAAACCATAATAATATGTGCTTAATTATAAAAGAACTAAAGCAAGCAAAATATACAAACTTTATCGTGTGTGTAATTATATCAATGTGTTTCATCATTATCAAATGATCTCAGTATGCTAGTTTTTGTTAGGACACAGACGCCAATCTTCTTGCAAAAACTACACATTACACAACATTTCCTAATAGCCATCTCATTACGCAAACAAGTGGATTTTGGACGACCACTAGCAGTTCATTTATACAACTACAAGGAACTAATGTCAATTCTCCTTCAGGGGCCAATAGGCCTTATAGGGATTTGGTGGCAAGAGGTGTCCATGTCCTTGCATATGTGGTGATTAAGTACCAATTTTCCACCAAACCTTGATAATCTAATTTACGAGATTGACATGCATCCATTCCATGTGAACACGGAAATCTATAAATTTGTCACCTCTGACATGAGCATACACGCTCATGTAAGATCACCTCTTAAGTAAGACCAAATTTCCTTCTGTTGCCAACTGATTAGTCTGTTTTTATGCTAAAAGTTCATGTGGTATAATTATACAAAACTACTCTATGCCCACTTGTCTTCATCCCATTGGTAGCGACCTTTCCATCAACTTCGGGAGTAAACTATTGTCCACTAATTTCCCTTTGTTCACCTAATTACCTTCTATTAGCAAAGTAGCTATTGACAAAATAAAATGTGAGTTGAACCAAAGTTGTTATTGGTAAGCAATTAGCTTCTCTTAACACACTATTGAACACTTCTAACAATATTTCATCATTATCCCATATCTTCAGCCATCGTCTTGTGCAAATGCCCATTCTTAAGACGTAAGTTTTCTCATCACTTTTGTGCTTCAGGTGTAATGAGTCTAATGTCTTACAGTTTTTGATTGAAATTATGAATTTGATTTTCATTTTTGGTTTGAACTAGCAAATTTTTTCAAGAGTTCATCATAAATTTTTGAATTGAAATTGCTTGCTAAATGTCATATGATTAGTAGTTAAAATCAGCATATCACTGTGCCTTTTTAAGACTAATTATACTTTGATGGAGTGTAAATTATGAAATTTCAGGTCCTAAAGTGAACAAGGGCAACAAGAATCACACTTGAAAGAAACACCAGCATATTGGGAACAAAATTGGAAAAACTTGGACCAAGGCAAGAACGTTCGAACGCCAATCAACGTTCGAACGTTACCTTCAACCATGTGAAGACCAGACTGCTAAGACATGGCGTGTTGCAGCAAAGAAGAAAGACCCTGAAGTACTTGAGTACCATGTTCGAACGCCAATCAACGTTCGAACGTCCCATTTAATTATTTGAAGATCAGACTGTTGCATGGAGTGTGGAAATGGACTTCAGAGAAGACTACAGGCCACTTGAATGGGAAAGTCAGACCCCATCAGCACATTCGAACACCCATCAAGCAAAAACAGAGACAACGTTTGAACGCCAGACAGCGTTTGAACGTTGTCTCCAGACTGGCTGTAGAGTGGTTGGCTTTTCACTTGGACTTGGGCGGCATACACTATTCCTTCACCCCCTCTTGTCTCCTCCTCCTTGCCTATAAATACTCCAATTGTGGGAGAGCAAAGGGGACTAAGTAGAGAGCTTGATGGAGGCTTAGACTCCCACTCATATTATTGTATAATTATCTTATATTTCCTTATATGAAGAAGTAGTTGTTTTAGAGATTGGTTTGGCATTAGTCCAACATCTCTTAGCTTGTTGTAGAATTAGTCTTAAGCTTATGCTTTCAGTTACATGCATAAAGGGAGATAGATTAACTTTGGTTGTGGATCACCCTCCAAAAGTGACTACCTTTCTTCTAGTTTTAATTTGTGTTTCATTCACTTCCATTGCTTGAGCTTCTTTCTTCCCTTAGAGGAGTGAAACTCTTCCACTTTTCTAGAGCTTCACCAAAGCCGTGAAGGGTGGAACGTGATTCACTCATTCTTTATCGAAGATCGGCTCCCTGTTTATTGTGCTTTGCTTTGTGACCCCTCTACTTGGAGAAATGAGCATCACTCACTTTTTTAGCTTTACCAAAGCCATGAAGAGTGAGTAGTTTCTCATTCACTCTTTAGTAAGAGGAGAAGGACATGTATAAATTATCCGGACATTATATTTGTGCAATTTCGATTATGCTTAATGCTTTATATTCCCCATGCTTATTGAATGATTGATTGCATCTAGTAAAGCTAAGGTACTTTGTATAACCAGGAGTTCTTTCTATAACATAGATAACTCTTGCATAGAAAGACTCATTGGTTCAATGCAAGTACCCCGGCTAGATCTTCAATCTTCACCATTATTGTGCTTCAATTAAAGAATGGAAATGGAACATTAATGTCATGATTGGATGTCTTGTAGAAACACTTGCTTGTTTGTAGACGGGTTAAGTCTCGGCACAGACAATTCTTGTAAACTTCTAGAAAGACATCGGAATCATGTTCTTAATTCTCATAATCCACATTTATCTTCCGATTAGCCTGCTGTTGACACGGGGGTTAATTGAGTTATCAAGCACAAGTATAATAAACCGGATAATTAACTACATGTCTAGATCCTTGAACTAAAGAGTGATTCTCTTACAGTCGAACTTATCTCATATTTTGTTTAGAAAACTCTCTTGGAAAGAATCTTATATTCTGTCCAGGATATCCCAAACATCACAACTTCAATTCTCAAAGGATACAATCACTAGGGTCTCTACCACTGCTTACCTCAAAACATCAACAAGAGTTTCCTGTGGATTCGACTCCGGACTCAAACCGGATTATTACTACAGCTTGACCGCCTGCACTTGGGTGTACACATTTCGGATCAAGTCATAATACACCTAACCGATGATACTCATATGGCCCATTCCACTATAACCTAGTTTTGTTCATTGTTCCAAGTATACCAGCATAACGATTCAATATAATGCACTCCAGTTATCATTGTTCTCACCTTCAACTATTGCGAAGGCAAGTGGAAACAATTTATTGTTAGAATCACATGAAAATGTCAATAAGTAACGTTCCCTTGAATTTTCCATAAAGATGAGTATAATTATTGCTTAAGACAAACCGATAATGTTCAGACCCTTCAATTGAAGCACCAAATGACCATCGATTTGGATTTCTTAGGTTCATAACTTTACCTCAATGCACTATAGTCTCGAATTAATGTGTCCATGTATCTAGCTAGAAACTTATACCATTCCACCAAATCCCCAAAAAGCTATATGATAGTTTTTTGCATCACCTTCCAAGTATTTTTTCTTAGATATTTCATAATTGAATTTGTGAGAAATATCTACTTGAATGGCTGCCAATGTAGTTGGGATTTGTGCTTTTATTAATACCTTCATTTGATTGGCAATGGACTTTAAATTAACTGAATGTGGTCTTAGTTAATAATCAGATTAACACATTGGTGAGGATCACCATACTTAATTTCAAAAAATAGAGTCCCTTTAGAAACTAATGCAAATAGTCTCCATGGATATTATGGTGCTTATGTGCATTTCAATACCCATAAAATAGTTGTAGAATTTACAAGCACATATTGTTGTTTCCTTTTTAGTAGAATATAATTTCACCACATTTTGCAAATCCTCTTTAGCTACAAATCTTTGACCAATATACAAAGCTTCATCTTCATTTGGTAGAGTAGCCTACTGCCATGAGGCCTATTTCTCAATCACTTAATCTTTCATCGAATTGAAATTTGTGAACTGTAGAACTGGTGCTTCTTCATATACCATATTGGCCCCTTCTATTTATATTTCCTCATCTACATCACTTGACATACTAATCAAACCACCATTATTACCATCACTTGTTGGATGATCATGCAATTCTGCATGCCAATAGTCATCATAGCATATATCAACATTGTCACCCTCTGACACAAACAAATTGTTTCACACTACACCTTTGTTGTCATCAAATTTTGTCCCAATATGATTACTTGCACCAATATTAAAACCCTCTATTTCATTTTATTGTGTAAGCAAACATATTGTCACGCCCCAAATTTCACAAAAGGCGTGATTAAAAAAAAAATACTTTGTTTATTCCAAAAACAAATGCCGGTTTGATGTAAAAAAACATCTATAAAAGTATCTCTTTGGTTTAAATAAATCACTTTTTTAGAAAATTTCACCAGAGTTTCCTTTGAAAATCGGGCATTCAGATAATTTGTGAGAACTACCTGTGAGAGTATTAAACATAATAATTATACCTAACTAGTCATTCACATCATATCAATCATATACATCCCTTCTCATGATATCCACAAATAAGTCATTACCGTTCAATACCGGGGTGGCAAATAGAGGCCCACGAAGTCCTCCCAAATCCGGGTTATAATTTAATTATCCAAAATTCTTCATCATGAACATAATATACAGAATATCTAAAATCTTTATAAGTAAATCATTTAAAAGGTCCCAATCTATACATATTCCCTCAAATTAACCAACATATAAATCACTTACAAATCTTCAATAATATACATCATCGTACATTGTTCTTTACATACTCTAACTAAATATATAAAAATCATAACAACTATCTTCTACCTCGATACTCCCACTATACAGTCCACCAACATATGCCCATAACTGAAAATGTTAAATGATATGGGTGAGCAACCACACACTCAGTAGGATAATTCTTTTCTCAAGCATTTACAAAGTTTTAAATACCAACATTTCACAAACCATACGAATAAGTAATGAAAACTTTCTATAATTTAGTATAGGAACAAGATAATAAATAGAGCATTTATAAAAATCTCCCAACATATTATCATTAGAAATATACAATGTATAAATTAAAGGTTTATACATTTTAAGTCAAACCATCATAGCAAATATCATGCATGCCTCGCATACGAACAATATAATCAATCGCACCGGTTCATGCATGAACCATCCCCGGGAAACTTTTTGGGTCTTGCACCATAGGGTCTCATCACCCTTCTTGCTTTTCAAGGGGAACGTGTAGAACACAATTTGTGATGCCACATAAGCCATCACTGAAAACCACTACCATAACCAATCCCCTTTAGGACTAGTAGCCGCCTTAGCAACCCACTCAATAGGCCCCAACTGTCTACTAACCCTCTGTCTGTTAGTATCGAGCATACATTTTCCAAAAATTATTATTTTCTATATCCATAAATCCCTTTGAAAACACATGTCATAGCCTTGAAATTTTATCAAACATGTAGTAGCCTCAAATCTCAAGATTTGCATTTTCAAAGCAACATAACCATTTCCAAGAGAATATGTCATATATATTATGTACAAAATTATAGCATACTTCAAAACCCCCAAATCATAGGTTTAATCAAATACCCATAACTAAAATCAAACTAGGGTTTCAAACCCATAACACTAAAATCATTTTTATGCATGTGGATTCACAATTCATGGCATACTCAACACTAAATCAAGGTTTAGAACAAGTATTTTGCCATCAAACAAATAGTAAGATTTAGCTAAAGAAAATACATGAGATGCCCAATGTAAATGGAAGAGAGAGGAAAACCCCACCTAAGAATCAAGAATTTCAAGCTTAATCTCCAAGATTCTCAAGCCAAGCCCAAGCCATAGAGCCCTTCTTCTATCTTCTTCTCTCTTTCTCTCTCTAGTTCTAAGGTGGGTGGAGGAGTTTTGGGTGAGAGATGTAAGAAAAATGAGAGAAATAGGCTGAATTTGGGGTTTTAAACCCAGCAATTCCCATCAGAAAATATTGTTCATGCCAAAAAATGTATTTTGTCTAAAATTATAATTTTGCCCCTAAACATCTCCAACTTGATTCCTATGACTACCTTAAGGTTTTTCGACGTTCTGGATTCATTTTTAATGTTATTTTAACCTAAAAACATTTATTTTTATGATTTATCTCAAAATCAAAGTCAATTTACACCCAAAACACCAAAATTACTATTTTACCCCTCTGAATCCTTATATGAGGTAAACGTCTATCCCAATGTTTCTTGTAACACCCCAAAACACACCTTGGACGGCATTACATTCTAAAACCATTCATATCACGAGAGCACTAATATAATCCCTTAAGAAACAAGACTTCATTTGTCATCCACGAATATTTACAACATTATCCAAAAGCATAAGCCAAAGTCATGGCTATTACATCTCAAAAATTAATTTAAGAACGCAGCGGAATAAACAAAAGAAGCTAGACTACACAATGTTCCAAAAGAATGTCCTAGTCTAGTACAAAAGGAAAGGGGGTCGCTCTATGCGTCCACCTCGGGATCCACACTCCCGTCCAGTGGAGTCTCCCAAGTAGCGGGCTCCTCGACCCTTACGTCCTCCTCCTCAAGCGGGTAATCTGAAAAATGTTAGCGATAGGGGGTGAGCACAAAGCTCTATAGAAAAATTCTCCCAAACCCATACAAGGTTTAGCAAAGCACTTAAAACGGTCGGTCTCAATTTTTAACATAACATAGATACATAATTTGAAATAAAGCAGTGACATTTAAAAATGATCTCAAGTTTATTTAAAAGTATTCCTTAAATGAATAAACGAGCACCACATACAAATAATAACCATTAATTGTCATAACCAATTCCCAACAATTCTTTCGGTAGGTGGCATACTTTGTGGTAACCTCCACCCCTCTTTAGGTCATCTTTGATTCTCAAGCATCCTTACCGAGAACCTCTTGAGAATGGATGAGCATCCTTACATGGAACCTCTCACCAATCACTACATTGTTTCCCAAGCATCCTTATCGGGAACCTCTTGGGAAGGAGTGAACATCCTTACATGGAGCCTCTCACCAATCACTACATTGTTTCCCAAGCATCCTTACCGGGAACCTCTTGGGAAGGGGTGAGCATCCTTACAAGGAACCTATCACTCATGTGCATCACAAACAACCCAACCCAAGCATACAATTCCAACATTTATCTCAATTTACAAGCATCTATCCAAAATCCCCAAAATATATCATATAACAATTCCACAACCAACTAAGAAAATACATGAGATCACAATAACATCATTTTTCTACCCAACACAAAGTACTAAGGTTTCGAAATCCATAATAAAGAAAGCATTTAGGAAGGAAATACATCACTCTCCAAAAATTAGGGTTTTAAAACTAGAAAGGAGATTTCATGGGTATTAAACCCTAACTTTGTTCAAAACATGTAATCCTTGCAAAAAGCCTAAGAGAGAATGATTTCATAGCATATATATACCATTGATAGCCAAAGTATACATATATAAATATTCTAGCCTCAATGTAAGTGAATGAGAGAAAACACCTACCTTGAATCCTTAGTTTGTAGGAAGAACTTGAGCCTTGATCTTGAATCTACCCTTAAATCTCTTGTTTTTCCCTTCCTTTCTTCCTCTCTAATGCTCTCTAGGGTTCCAAGAGGTGTGGGGTGAGAGTGGAGTGAAAGAAATGCGGGCAAATGGGATGAAAATGAGTTTAAAACATATCAGCCCCGAAATTACTGTTCATGGACTGTTTTGGCCTTCTCCGAAATTACGGTTTTGCCACTAAGAATCTCCAATTTGATCCATATGACTACCCTAAGGTTTTTCGACGTTCCAGATTCATTTTTAATGTTATTTTAACCTAAAAACATTTATTTTTATGATTTATCTCAAAACCAAAGGCAACGTACACCCGAAACACTAAAATTTCTATTTTACCCATCCGAACAGGCTATTAATGAAATTTTGCGATGTTTGCAAATAAAAGGTGATAAAGGGTGTTTCTTAAAACCTTTTATACTTATTTGAAGCCTAAATGTACTCATTATTCTTATATTTTGATTTATGATGCAAATGGAGACATTAAATGCAAAACGAAGCTAATTGGACTATTTCGACATCGCTTCGTTATCTGGGCATAACTCTCTCATCCGAGCTCCGATTGAGATGATTCAAGATTCTATGGAATGATAAGAAAGAGCTCTAAACCAGTGCACTGTTCACATGCACTGTTCAAGCTAATTGGGCTGTTTTGATATCACTTCGTTATCTGGGCATAACTCTCTCATCCGAGCTCCGATTGAGATGATTAAAGATGCTATGGAATTCTAAGAAAGAGCTCTACAACTTTCATGTTTTGAGTTTTGAGAGATATTGACTGCATCAAGGTCGAAATTGCGCTTGAAGTTGTAGCCAGTGCACTGTTTACGTGCACTGTTCACGTGCACTGTTCACAGCCTGTTTCATCCTTTTTTCCATTTCCAATCCATTCCTAAGCCAACCAAATTCATCACAAACCTCTCCAACACATATTTCTATACCTAACCTATTTAATACAAGTTCTAGGACCTAAAATTTCATATTTTCATTTATTAAAACTAAATTTCAACTATTATTTCCACTAACATTTTAAATCTTTACTTTTCCAATCTACCAAATTCAAACACACATCACTACACATATCCACATTTTTACAATAAATATTTACTATATATCTATATACATATATAAAAGAAAATGCGGGGTATTACAATCCACCCCCCTTAAAGAAAGTTTCGTCCTCGAAACTTACCTCAAGTAGCGAACAAATATGGATACTTCTCCCGCATTTCTTGTTCTGGTTCCCATGTAGCTTCCTCCACTCCATGGTGTTGCTACAAAACCTTCACCAATCTGATAACTTTGTTGCGAAGCACTTTTTCCTTGGCGTCGAGAATTTCTACCGGTTGCTCTTCGTATGTTGCTCCGTCTTGAATTTCAATCTCCTCCAAGTTCACGACTGGAGTTGCATCCGAGTGACACCTTCTCAACATGAACACGTGGAACACGTCATGTACTCCAGATAGCTGGGCTGGTAGTCGAAGTTGATATGCCGCCTTGCCTACCGCTTTGATTACCTCAAACGGTCCGGTATATCTTGGCGTTAACTTCCCCTTCTTGCCGAATCGAAACACGCCCTTCTTGGGTGACACCTTGAGAAATACGTAGTCTCCCACCTTGAATTCTAAGGGTCTTCGTCTGTGGTCCGCATAGCTCTTCTGTCTACTTTGCGCCATCCGTAGCCTCTCTCGGATGAGTTGAATCTTCTCCGTAGTTTCTCGAACAATGTCCGGTCCAAACACACTGCTCTCGCCGGCTTCTAACCAACACGTCGGTGATCGGCATGGTCTTCCATACAATGCTTCATACGGTGCCATCCCAATACTTCCCTGATAGCTGTTGTTGTAAGCAAACTCCACCAACGGTAAGTGGTCGCTCCAACTCCCCTTGAAGTCCAACGCGCAAGCGCGTAACATATCCTCCACAATCTGTATCACCCTCTCAGATTGGCCATCCGTTTGGGGATGAAAAGTCGTACTGAAGTGTAACTCCGTCCCCATCGCTTGTTGTAGACTCTGACAGAATCTCGCCACAAACCTAGAGTCACGATCCGACACAATCGAGAGCGGAACGCCGTGTAACCTCACTATCTCACGGATATACAGCTGGCTCAAAGTCTCGAATGTATCCGTGGTTTTCATACCCAAAAAGTGAGCAGACTTTGTGAGTCTATCCACAATGACCCACACTGCATTATGCCCGCGCGACGTCCGTGGTAAACCCGACACAAAGTCCATGGTGATGTGATCCCACTTCCACTCTGGAATAGGCAAAGACTGTAGGACTCCTCCTAGCCTTTGATGCTCAATCTTCACTTGCTGGCACACCACACATTTTGCCACATACTTGGCCACATCTCGCTTCATTCCCCTCCACCAGTATTGACGCTTCATGTCCCTATACATCTTTGTGCTACCGGGGTGGATAGCAAACTTGGAGCGATGACACTCTCCCAGTATCTCCTCCTTTAGGGACGAATCATCGGGAACACATAGCTTCTCCCTATATCTCAACTCTCCATTCTTCCAAGACCATCCTTCAATTTCTTCTCCATTCTCCAATCGGGCTCTAATCCAATCGAGTTCCGAATCCAGGCATTGCAACTCCACTACCCGTCGCCGAAGCGTCGATTGAGCTACAAGGCTGAATAAATATGGTTGATACTCCGGTCCATCCACCCATAGATCGTACTCCTCCAAGGCATCAATCATTTTCCACCTATTTACCGCAAGAAAATTGATTTCACCCCGAGACTTCCTGCTAAGAGCGTCAGCAACTACATTGGCCTTCCCCGGATGGTAGTTGAGCGTGAACTCATAATCTTCCAAATACTCAATCCACCTTCTCTGCCGGAGATTCAAGTCTTTCTGTGTGAAGATATACTTGAGGCTTTTATCGTCTGAGAACACTTGAAATTTCTCCCCGTATAAATAACATCTCCACAACTTAAGAGCAAACACCACCGCAGCCAACTCCAAGTCGTGTGTGGGATAATTCTGCTCATGCACCTTGAGTTGCCTCGAGCCATAAGCCACTGCCTTCCCTCCTTGCATTAGAACGCATCCTAAGCCTCGTAGTGAAGCATCGGTGTAGACATCGTAGCTTTCCCCACTGCTTGGAATAATGAGGATAGGTGTCGTCGTCAACTTCTCCTTCAAGGTGCGAAAAGCTAGTTCACACACTTGAGTCCACAAAAATTTCTCCCCCTTCTTTGTAAGGCGAGTCATCGGCATCGCAAGCTTGGAGAACCCTTCCACAAACCTGCGATAATAGCCGGCTAACCCCAAGAAACTCCGTACTTCCGTTACGTTCTTCGGTGGTTCCCATTTCATCACGGCCTCAATCTTTGCGGGATCAATCGCTACTCCTTGCTCGGACACAACATGGCCAAGGAACTTCACTTCCTTCATCCAAAACTCACACTTGCTCATCTTCGCATATAACTTATGTTCTCTCAATGTTTGTAGCACAATAGAGAGATGACGAGCATGTTCCTCCTAAGTCTGTGAGTAAATCAATATGTCATCAATAAACACAATGACAAATTGATCGAGGTAAGGCCAGAATACTATGTTCATCAAATCCATGAAGGCTGCGGGGGCATTAGTCAATCCGAACGGCATCACCGTATACTCGAAATGACCATACCGGGTACGAAAAGTAGTCTTAGGAATATCCACCTCCTTAATCCGCAGCTGATGATACCCCGTGCGAAGATCAATCTTGGAGTAATACTTCGAACCCTTCAACTGATCAAATAAGTCATCAATTCTCGGCAACGGATACTTATTCTTCACGGTAACCCGATTCAACCTCCGGTAATCCGTGCACAACCGTAGAGTCTCATCCGTTTTCTTCACAAAGAGGACCGGGGCTCCCCAAGGGGAAGTGCTTAGACGGATAAACCCAATCGCCAACAAGTGATCCAACTGCTTCCTTAGCTCCTTCAACTCCAAAGGTGCCATCCGGTAGGGAGCAATGGATATGGGTCCAGTTCCCGGATAGAGATCGATCTTGAACTCAATTTCCCTATGTGGCGGTAATCCGGGTAATTCCTCGGGAAAAACATCCGGAAACTCTGCTACAATTAACACCACATCTGTATGGATTTTATCCCTGTCATCTCCCATCAAGCTAGCTAAGAAACTCAAATGACTTCCCGATTTCACTTTTAAGAATCTACTACCTATGGTAGGAAATGGATGGGAAGAATCTCGGTTATTCACAAAACTGAAAATGACTCCTCCCGGCAACTGAAATATAATCCTCTTGCGGAAACAATCCATTACCGCCCGGAAAGCGGACAACAAGTTCATCCCGAAAATCACATCATACCCCTTTATCTCTAAAGCAATCAAATCCACAATCAATTCGTGCTCCCCAATGCAAAGCACGCAACCCTTGCAGACTCGGTTAGTATCTAACCGTTCTCCCGTGGGCAAGCTAATGTTCATAACATGCTCTAGCTTCGCGAAACTCAATCCCAAATCAAGTGCATATGTCGTGCGTACAAATGAATGTGTTGCACCGGGGTCAAATAATATTCGGGCCCAAGAATTGTAAATAAGGACGATACCTTCCACAACGGCATTGGCAATGCCCTCCTCCGGCTGAGTCAAAGAAAATACTCGCCCTTGGTTGGCGCCGCCAGGGGCTTGAGCTTGTATCGGTCGCTGCGGTGCAGGCCTCGGTGGTGGTGGTTGGGCTGCTGGTACCTGTCTGGCGGTCTGGATAGGCCCCTGAGGTGGAAAAACTGGGCAATGCATCCGAATATGTCCCACACCTCCGCATGCAAAGCAGGATCGTGGGGTAATACCGGCTCTAGTCTGAGTGTCTCCCTCTACTCGGGCTGTCAAAAATCGCTGTCCACCTGTCTGGTCTAGGCGACGGTATGGTGTCGGTCTCTGTGCCCCACTAGTGCTAGCACCCGTCCAGATCGGACCTCCTCTTGAGAAGCCCTGTCGTCGCTGGCTATCATCTATGTCTCTCTCTACCAGTGCAGCTCTGTCCACCAAGTCCCCAAAATCACGGATCCTGAGAGCCACCAACTTCTCCCTAATGACCAGCCTCAAACCCTGCTCGAAGCGCTTGGCCCTGTCGGCCTCAGTAGATATAAATCCTGTAGCATAACGGGAGAGCTCGTCGAACCGCCTCTCATACTCAGCCATGGTCATACTACCCTATCGTAGTACAAGAAAATCCGCCTTCATTCGGTCTCTGACCAATTCAGGGAAGTACTTATCTTGGAAAAGTTGATCGAACTCTTCCCAAGTGAGTGTGTCGGTGTCCCTTCTCCACTTTATGGCATCCCACCAATAGTCGGCTTTCCCCACAAACAGGTAGGTCGCCAAACCAACTCTCAACTCCTCGGCAACTCCCATGCCATCACAGATCTTCTTCACTCGGCGGATCCATCTATCCGCCTCCAAAGGATTGGAGCTCCCTTGGAAGTTGGGTGGTCGTTGTGTTAAGAATTCCCGAAGAGCTATCATCCTTCGGTCTCCGTTCCCATTGCCCGGTACTTGAGCGAGAGGATGAGCTCCACCATTGTGGTTGTTGTTACCATTTTGGTTTTGTACCAAAGTGGTGAG
Source organism: Ilex aquifolium (assembly GCA_951799425.1). Lineage (NCBI taxonomy): Eukaryota > Viridiplantae > Streptophyta > Magnoliopsida > Aquifoliales > Aquifoliaceae > Ilex > Ilex aquifolium. Next base: position 18,567,793 of record OX637405.1, read on the forward strand.
CTCCCTCAAGCATTGGTAAATGCCTTGCATGGCATCCGGAGGTGGTGGTGGTGGTGGATTCGCTTGATCTCCACAGCCACGCCCACGTCCGCGTCCCCGTCCTTATTCGCCGCTCATCCTGCACATCAATTCACAACTTAGTTCATGGATGTACAAGACATCCTAAATATTAGGTTAAGCTAAGGCATAGAACGTGTATAAAATTTCACTCAAGGATTTGATTCACCCTAATCCTAAAGCTCTAGAGGTGATTCCACAACCTACAGCTCCCATGTAAGACCTAAAGCCTAAGCTCTGATACCAACTTTGTAACACCCCAAAACACACCCTGGACGACATTACATTCTAAAACCATTCATATCATGAGAGCACTAATATAATCCCTTAAGAAACAAGACTTCATTTGTCATCCACGAATATTTACAACATTATCCAAAAGAATAAGCCAAAGTCATGGCTATTACATCTCAAAAATTAATTTAAGAACGCAGCGGAATAAACAAAAGAAGCTAGACTACACAATGTTCCAAAAGAATGTCCTAGTCTAGTACAAAAGGAAAGGGGGTCGCTCTATGCGTCCACCTTGGGATCCACACTCCCGTCCAGTGGAGTCTCCCAAGTAGCGGGCTCTTCGACCCTTACGTCCTCCTCCTCAAGCGGGTAATCTGAAAAATGTTAGCGATAGGGGGTGAGCACGAAGCTCTGTAGAAAAATTCTCCCAAACCCATACAAGGTTTAGCAAAGCATTTAAAACGGTCGGTCTCAATTTTTAACATAACATAGATACATAATTTGAAATAAAGCAGTGACATTTAAAAATGATCTCAAGTTTATTTAAAAGTATTCCTTAAAAGAATAAACGGGCACCACATACAAATAATAACCATTAATTGTCATAACCAATTCCCAACAATTCTTTCGGTAGGTGGCATACTTTGTGGTAACCTCCACCCCCCTTTAGGTCAACTTTGATTCTCAAGCATCCTTACCGGGAACCTCTTGAGAATGGATGAGCATCCTTACATGGAACCTCTCACCAATCACTACATTGTTTCCCAAGCATTCTTATTGGGAACCTCTCACCAATCACTACATTGTTTCCCAAGCATCCTTACCGGGAACCTCTTGGGAAGGGGTGAGCATCCTTACAAGGAACCTCTCACTCATGTGCATCACAAACAACCCAACCCAAGCATACAATTCCAACATTTATCTCAATTTACAAGTATCTATCCAAAATCCCCAAAATATATCATGTAACAATTCCACAACCAACTAAGAAAATACATGAGATCAAAATAACATCATTTTTCTACCCAACACAAAGCACTAAGGTTTCGAAATCCATAATAAAGAAAGCATTTAGGAAGGAAATACATCACTCTCCAAAAATTAGGTTTTTAAAACTAGAAAGGAGATTTCATGGGTATTAAACCCTAACTTTGTTCAAAACATGTAATCCTTACAAAAAGTCTAAGAGAGAATGATTCCATAGCATATATATATCATTGATAGCCAAAGTATACATATATAAATATGCTAGCCTCAATGTAAGTGAATGAGAGAAAACTCTTACCTTGAATCCTTCGTTTGTAGGAAGAACTTGAGCCTTGATCTTGAATCTACCTTTAAATCTCTTGTTTTTTCCTTCCTTTCTTCCTCTCTAATGCTCTCTAGGGTTCCAAGAGGTGTGGGGTGAGAGTGGAGTGAAAGAAATGAGGGCAAATGAGATGAAAATGAGTTTAAAACATATCAGCCCCGAAATTACTGTTCATGGACTGTTTTGGCCTTCTCCGAAATTACGGTTTTGCCACTAAGAATCTCCAATTTGATCCATATGACTACCCTAAGGTTTTTCGACGTTCCGGATTCATTTTTAATGTTATTTTAACCTAAAATCATTTATTTTTATGATTTATCTCAAAACCAAAGGCAACGTACACCCGAAATACTAAAGTTTCTATTTTACCCATCCGAACCGGCTATTAATGAAGTTTTGTGATGTTTGCAAATAAAAGGTGATAATGGGTGCTTCTTAAAACCTTTTATACTTATTTGAAGCCTAAATGTACTCATTATTCTTATATTTTGATTTAGGATGCAAATGGAGACATTAAATGCAAACGAAGCTAATTGGAATATTTCGACATCGCTTCGTTATCTGGGCATAACTCTCTCATCCGTGCTCCGATTGAGATGATTCAAGATTCTATGGAATGATAAGAAAGAGCTATAAAAATTTCATGTTTTGAGTTTTGAGAGATATTGACTGCATCAAGGTCTAAATCGGGCTTGAAGTTGCAGCCAGTGCACTGTTCACGTGCACTGTTCAAGCTAATTGGGCTGTTTTGACATCACTTCGTTATCTGGGCATAACTCTCTCATCCGAGATTCGATTGAGATGATTCAAGATGCTATGGAATTCTAAGAAAGAGCTCTACAACTTTCATGTTTTCAGTTGTGAGAGATATTGACTGCATCAAGGTCGAAATCGCACTTGAAGTTTCAGCCAGTGCAATGTTCACGTGCACTGTTTCATCCCTTTTTCCATTTCCAATCCATTCCTAAGCCAACCAAATCCATCACAAACCTCTCCAACACATATTTCTACACCAAACCTATTTAATACAAGTTCTAGGACCTAAAATTTCATATTTTCACTTATTAAAACTAAATTTCAACTATTATTTCCACTAACATTTTAAATCTTTACTTTTCCAATCTACCAAATTCAAACACACATCACTACACATATCCACATTTTTACAAAAAATATTTACTATATATCTATATACATATATAAAAGAAAATGCGGGGTGTTACATTTCTTGACCTCCAAGATTCAATGGTAATGTTATTTTGACCTAAAAAAATTAATAATTTTACTTAGTTACCCTTATCAACTTTAAACACCTCAAAAAATTAAATTTGACCCGAAAGTCAATACGCCTGTAACTCAAACTTACACGACTATACCTTTAACAACGATTCAAAGTTGCTCTTATCATTTTAATCATTTTGAAAATCCTAACAGGTTAATATAATTTATATTTATATGAAACACGGGATCTCACACATATAAAAGAACCAATTGGATATTATATATGGTAAATAGGGCTAAACAAAATTCCATACAATTTATCCCAATTTGTATCACATCGAACACAATACATATAGTATCATCATCTTCCACAAGCAGATTTATACATTCCTTATAATTACTGGGTCCATATAAGTAATATGCACTTTCAATTCTTGAATGTCAAAACCTATAACCTAATACATTTTGTGCAACAACTAATAAAATCTGATTCCATGTTTTATATTTTTAGGCTTCAGACATGCAATACTCTATTTTCCTTTTGTCATCCTTCCATTCTAACAACACATTATTGTAATCCTTTGTCCATTCATAATCCATGTCAGAAAAATTGACCAAAAGTTATTATATATAGTTCTATTAAACCATAACAGTGCTCTTTAGCAACAATGTAGTCGAAATCATAATTCATATATCCTAAAATACTAGAATTATTCTTGTTCAAATAAAAAAAAATATAAAAAAACCTAAAAATTATTATAGAACCCAATGATCATAAAATAAATTTAAGTTGAAAGTAATGCATGCTTTCTTTTGTAAATAATTGTTCTCTATTGGTTAGGATAAGTTACAACAACATCAATGTTTTTTTTCTTGCAAAATATTAATGTGTGGTGGTGCCCACCATGCAATGGGTCAAAATTTGAATAGAACATAAGGAATCAAAGATAACACCTCTTCCTTCATGAGCAACAAGCAATGCAACGCACATGAACAAATTTAGGTATTTTTTTTACAAAATTTATAAAAAAGAACTTAAAATATGTATGTAATTACGTTAAATGAAATCACATATTATCCAAATTTATAAATTTATCATCAATATCATGTTGTATAATCAAAAATGTTGCACAAAATAATCTAATAAGAAGAAAAATAGAAAATAACTAGTCCAAGTTATAGGGATATAATAGTCAATCAATTTTTTTTCACTTTTGTTGACATTTTATAGTAGTATAGAAATGTATAATACATAAAACAATAACTCTAGTGGAAAGAGAAGTATATGAAAGGTCATTTGAATTTTTAATTAATATTGAATAATTAAATACATAAGTATATATGTGTCTTTAATCTTTTTTATAGGGACATAATAGTCAATCAAAAATTTTTCACTTCTATTGACATTTTATAGTAGTATGGATATGGATAAATAGCAAGAATGATGGTGAAGGGTCTTAGTCGATTGTTGTGTTGCTATTCCTTTCAAATCAGTGATGGTCCAACCTATAACGCTCCTATGACGTGTAAGGAACTCTAAAAGTGCATACTCCTGTGAAAGTGTAAGCTTGGATGAAATTACCACCGAGTACGATTCATCCTCCCCAAGGAAAGCATACTGTAAATCAGATGAGAGGGGTTTTAGTTCTGATTTTGGTGGTTTGGCACTAGATGACAGTGGCTTCTCGCCACTAGGAGCTATCTTATCAAACTTGGGCATCCATGGTCTAACAACATAAACTGTGACACAGCTTTTAGCTCCCTTGCTAGACGCAAGCTATCCTCCTCTGGGTAATAATATAACATAAAAATCATTGACTTAAACATGCAAGTATCCACAGAATCCCCATGTAATGTCGAATTTAAATGGTCGTGTGCCAGAGATGTAATATAATTCACCTCCTTCAACTTATCCCCTTCTCCGAGTTGTTTAGCAACATTGAAAATATTAAGTTCAAGATTCATATTCTCAAAGGATAATTTCATGACATCATTCCTGCAATTGATTAAGACATTCAAAGTAGCAAGAAAGGGTCTACCAAGAATAACAAAAATTTGACTCCCTAAATGTACAATCATTTGGTTGTCCAATACAATGAAGTCTACCGGAAAAATAAAATTTGTCCAGTTGGTCAAGAACATCCCCAACTATCCCACTAGGCACTTTGACAAACCGGTCTGCCAAGTGTATTGTAATATGTAGGCTTAAGCACAAGAAGTAATAATTCTCGAGAAGTTCGAGGTCGAACCACATATATCAATGAAATTATAAAAGTAGATAAAGGAAGAACATGCAAAAATTGGTTTGGAATTGAGAATTTTTTTTTAAAATAAAAATAGGCAATTTTAAAAAGGATTTATAAGTTGGAAAAACGACTCTTTAGTTTTGGGATCTGTATCTATTCATGTTCACCAAATATTTATGTTTATGCAATTACAATTTATCTAAGTTAATTTTCAACGTCGGTGTAGTCAATCAGAAGATTTAACTTTGAAAATACAAAACTTGATTAATTTGAAAATAGGAATTGAAGAACTAGTTCTATGAAACTTGCAGAAAATCATAAGTATTATTCATATCAAGAACTCAATCAAGTTAATGAATAATCAAACAATTATACAGAGCGTAAAACTTTACTAACAATCATTCAATCAATCTATAATTTCATAAAAATATAACTTTAAAGTATAAGGAAAATAATTGCATAAAACATAAATAATTGACTCAGAATATTAGATTCATACCCTAACTAAAGAGTACAAAAGAAAATTACTCACAAGACATGGCTAATCTCCAAAGAAAAAATAATAAAAATATGTGATCCAAGATGCTCTCTCAATAGATGAGAGCTCCTATTTATACAAAAAGTCTAGGCATAGGTCAAGAAATGGGCTTCTATTAAAATTCGAAACTCTGACGCTGAGTTGTCCACCGACTTAAAATGGCGCATCCAGATGGCACTCGCTGTCTCTGGACAATAATTATTCTCTGGAATTTTCAATGCACAAGTTGCGTCCGGACATTACTGACCATGTAATTGTCCGAACGGTCGGACTCCATATCATCAAATTGGGTCATGACTGACTCTCTTGTGTCCCGATAGTTAAAACTCTTTGGAAATTGATCTTCATGGTCTGCGTCTGGATGGTTGTGGTTGCGTCTGGACAATAACTTCCATCTTCGAATTTTGACTTTCTCTTGGTCAAATAAGTCAAAAAACCACATTTTGACCCTTGCCAATCATAGTGACCAAACAATGGATGTCATGTCCAGAATGTACTGTTTATTCAGGCCTTATCGGGTTATGTGTTCAAATAATCTGGGAATAGGAATGGATTATCCATTGATATCCAATTCGCTTCAAATCACAATCCACGCTCCAAATTGTGATTTCACCCTCCTAGGTCCAATTTTAGGGGTGTCAAATGTGTCGGATTGGGTCGGTTTCGTGTCGTGTCACTTTCGATCGTGTTATTTTCGTGTCGTGTCATTTCGGTACGTGTCGGGTTCGTGTCAATATTCGTGTTAATAAAAAATTATTTAATTTGACAACAACTAATATAATATTATTTAAAAAATTATAAAAAATTATAAAATTCTTATTTAAGAATATAATATTCATTAAATAATTATTTTTTATCTACAGTACCCATTAATCGTGTTATTCGTGTCAAACCTTAATTTGACCCATTTATTATCGTGTCAACTAATCGTATTTTTTTCGAGTTCGTGTCGGGTTCGGTTCGAGTCGGGTTCGTGTTTCGGGTAAAAAATTGACAGCCCTATCCAATTTACTCTTCCTCATCAACCAATTCACCAACTATGCTAAATCTTACTCCAATTCACCTATTTTACCTGGTATTCTAAATTGACAACCCAATAGTCAATCACATACAAGCTCAAATAATATGCAATTAGACATTAATTAAACATAATAAAACACTACTTTTGGTGGTGTAACACCCCAAATACCACCCTGGACAGCATTACATTCTAAAACATTCACATCATGAGAGCACTAAATATATATCCATCAAATAAGAAACATTCTTAATTTTAACAAAATTTGGGCAGAGTCTCCTTTGTACAGGAAGCTCCACCCAAGAATCACAACCTGTACAATTCTATTAACTTGACCACACAGGGTCCATTTAACCATCCAATAACAATAAAATTTCTATTTACCATCTATACTATCCTTAACATTATCCCAAAAGAATAGGCCAGATATGGCAATTACATTCCCCAAAAGAATTACATGAATATATCGCAGCGGAGTTTCAAAAGAATCTAGACTTTACATTGTTCAGAAATAAATCCCCTAGTCTAGAGCAAAATAAGCTATATCTCTAGATGTCCCATTCGGGATCTAGGTACCCCTCCAAGGAAGCTTCCCCAAGGCCCGGCTCATTCACACCGAGCTCCTCCTCTAAAGCCAAATCTGAAAAATATTAATTGTAGGGGATGAGCACGAAGCTCTGTAGCAAAATCTTCCCAAACTCAAACAAGGTTTAGAAAAGCATATAAAACGGTTGGTCTCATTTTCACAAATAGCATATATACCATTTTGAAGGAAAAGCAGGATATTTTAAATAGATCTCAAGTTTAAATGTTTGCAATAATTTAAATGAACCGTAAAACTCAGTCACAATTATCACCATAACCATTTCCAACAGGTCCTTGTGGAGTCCCATACCTCCACAAGCACTTGTTGGAAACCATTCCGTAACAATAATAATAATCTCATGTTCTCATGTATATTGATTCATCCCCGTACCATGTATGTTGATTGCTTCTCCTGAATCTACCCAACGATTATACCTAGTCCACCAATCACAATCACATTCACAAGCATTTTAGGAAAGGGCGTCTACCATCCCAATGGCAGTGACGAGTCCCTTCCCAGGAAAAGTATACTATCCCTTGTTCGAACTCCAGTGAACGATAGTGGTTTCATTACCAAATGACAACCCACTACAAGTGCTAGGAAACCATCTCACCTCCACTGGGGTAGACTAACCTCTAACACTCTATGGCATCTCTCGAAGGCAATCCAAGTCCCTCACAACAACCATACAATTGAGGAAACCAAAATATTCTCAATTCATCAACATTTCAAGGAATTACCAAATTCCACAATTTCTAATATAATGTTTTATAATATGATGGAAGAAAATGAGCAAAAGATCACCATAAACATCATTTTGTTATACAACATCAAGCACTAAGGTGGTGATGGTGAGAACAAATAAAATGTAAAGAGGAAAAATTCATTTTTCTTAAAACTAGGGTTTGAGAATGAAAAAGGGACCTTTAATGGTTACCCAACTACCACAATGTTTAAAACATGGCAATAAATGCAAGAGGATCAAGAATCAAGTAAATAATAGCAAGTATATATGATTTTGAACCAAAAGAATACATATAATTTAATCTTAGCCTCAATGTAAGAGAATAGGAAGAAATCCCCTACCTCAATGCTCAAGAGTTTTAGCCAAATACCCAAGCTTCAAGACCTTCTTGCTTTCCTTTCTTTTCCTTTTAATCTCCTCTCCCTAGGGTTTTCAAAAGATTTGGGTGAGAGTGGGTGAAGAATGGAAGAAAAGAGAATGAGTAGAGAAGTGAAATCTTAGAAATCTAGGGTTTTAATCTTCTAAAATGGTGTATCTCTCCTTATCTTTGATGTTCTTCCCTCCCTCTCTTTCTCTCTAAAGGTGCCTAGGGTTTAGAAGGCTGAAATGGGGCTCAAATAGTCGGCCTTAAGTATTTATAGGGAAAGAGAGAGAGGCCGAAATTCGCAACTTTAAAATAAACAGTCTGGTTTCGGTAGTACCGGTACTCAGTACCGGTACCATTCAGTACCGGTACCCAGTACCGGTACAAGAAACCTTCTGGAATCGGGGTACCGGTACACAGTACCGGTATGGTACAGTACCGGTACCATTTACCCAGTTTTGCCTATTTCTTTTGTTTTCCATTTCCAATCCATTCCAAAACTAACCAAATCCATCACAAACCTCTCCAACACATATTTATACACCAAACCTATCTAATACAAGTTATAGGACCTAACATTTTATATTTTCACTCACTAAAACTAAATTTCAACTATGATTTTCATTAACATTTTAAATCTTTACTTTTCAAATTTACAAAGTTCAAACACACTTCAATACCCCTATCCACATCTTTACAACCAATATTTGCTATATCTATATATCTATATGAACGAAAATGCGGGGTGTTACAATCCACGCCCCTTAAAGAAAGTTTCGTCCTCGAAACTTACCTCAAGTAGTGAACAAATATGGATACTTCTCCCGCATTTCTTGCTCCGGTTCCCATGTAGCTTCCTCCACTCCATGGTGTTGCCACCAAACCTTCACCAATCTGATAACTTTGTTGCGAAGTACTTTTTCCTTTGCATCGAGAATTTCTACCGGTTGTTCTTCGTAGGTTGCTCCGTCTTAAATTTCCATCTCCTCCAAGTTCACGACTGGAGTTGCATCCGAGTGACACGTCCTCAACATCGACACGTGAAACACGCCATGTACTCTGGATATCTTGGCTAGTAGTCGAAGTTGATACGCCGCATTGCCTACTGCTTTGATCACTTCAAACGGTCCGGTATATCTTGGCGCTAACTTCTCCTTCTTGCCGAATCGAAACACGCCCTTCTTGTGTAACACCTTGGAAAACATGTAATCTCCCACTTTTAATTCCAAGGATCTTCGTCTGTGGTCCGCGTAGCTCTTCTGTCCACTTCGCGCCGTGCGTAGCCTCTCCCGGATGAGTTGAATCTTCTCCGTAGTTTCCCCATTGTAGTCCTTACTCCGTTAGTTCGCTGCGCACTCTGATATAAATTACAATCCACCAAAGGTTACAGTTGAAACCTAGCCAGACTTGTCCTCCCATCTTAGCTTCCAAATCCATATACACATTTTTTTTTTTTTTTAACGAAATAATTTAAGAAACATTAACATAATATCATCGAAAATACCATTTTAGTGGTCACTACCAATCACTAGAGTTTTGAATTCATGAGCAAATAAATAATCAAGCTTTGGAATCAAGAATAAATGGCTATCAAGCTTGGAAATCAAAAACAAAAGAACAAGCAAGGTTTGAAATTAATCACAAATGAATCTCAAGTTGTTGGAATCCAAAATAAAGGAACAATCAAGTCTCGAATTCCATAACCAACCCATATCAAGCTTTGGAATCAAAATAAGAAACAATCAAAGCTTGAAATCAATAACAAAGTAACAATTGAGTCTTGGAGTCAATAATAGATGTATATCAAACTTTGTAACCAAGAACTAAAGAGTATCAAGTTTTGAACTCAAGGACAAGGAGAAATCAAGTATTGAAATCAAGAGCAATTGAATGTCAAATCTTGAAATCAAGAACCAAAGTATGTCAAGTATTGAATATCAAGAATACATGACTTACAATAGTTATAATCAATCAAATGAATATCAAATTTGGCTATCAAGAGCAAATAAATATTAAGTTTGGAAATCCAGAATAAAAGCGTATCAAGCTTGAAAGTCATGAACAAAGGAGAAATTAAGATTTAACAGAACAATCATGTATGGAAATCAATAACAAACGACTATCAAGGTGTGAAATCAAGAACAAAGGATTATGACGCTTAGAAATCAAGACCAAAAGAACACTTAAGTCTTGAAACCAAAAATAAAGAATATCAAGTATTGAATATTGAAAATAATTGAATCACAAGGGTAGAATCAATAACAAACGAATATCAATTTTTTGATACCAAGAACAAATGGATCATTAAGCTTAGGAAATTAAGGACAAGGAAACAATCAAGTCTCGAGATCAATAACAACGGATATCAAGCTTGGAACCAGAGATAAAGTAACAATCATGTATTGGAATCGATAACAAACGACTATCAAGGTTTGAAATCAATGACAGAGGCAAGATAAAGAGAAAACACCTCTCCCTTGAAAACTAGGATTTCAAGGGCATACCAAAAGGATTTGGTGGTCACCCACCCATAACATAGCTTAGAACAAATAATATTTAAGTTCGGGAATCAAGAACAAAGGAGAAATCAAGAGAAAAACACATCTCCTTTGTAAACTAGGGTTTGAAGGCATAAGAAAAGATTTAGGGTTTATCCCACCATAATATATTTTGGAACAAGGTAGTATTATCCAGAATGGCAAGACATGATGATTTCCTAGCAAGTAGATATAAATTAGAGTCAAAGAGTACATATAAATAAACCCTACTGGTATCCCCTTGTTTTCCCGTAGGCAAGTTAACATATACAGTAAGTTCTATTCCCTAGAAACCCAATCCTAATTCCACAGCGTACACAGTACGTAGAAAAGAATAAGTCGCATAGGTATCCAATGTAATTCGGGCCCAAGAATGGTAGAGAAGAACAATACCTTCCACAATGGCGTTGGAGGCATCTTCCTCCGGTTGAGTCAAAGCAAAAACCCTTCCTTGATTGGCGCCGCCGGGGGCTTGAGCTTGTAACGGTCTCTGTGGTGGTAGTGGCTGTCGTAGCGGTGGCCTGTTTGCATTCACTCGCCCAGTTACTTGGTTGGTCTTGGTGGAAAGCAATGGACAATTATCTTTGAAGTGCCCAACACCTCCACAGGCGAAGCATCGGCGTGCATCCGTGCCTACTCTCTCTGGTACGCCTCCCGCTCATCGAGCTATCTGAGGTATCTGTTGTGCTGGCCTTTGTAGAGGTGGCTTGTTTGCTGGTACTTGCTCGGTTGCTTGTTTGGTCCTTGGGGGAAACGAGGGGCATCTATGTTTGAAGTGCCCATACTCTTCGCATGCAAAGCATTGGCGGGGTCCATGCCTGCTCTCGTCTGAGTAACTCCATCTTCTCCAACTGTCTGAAGTCTTTGTTCAACCGCGTCCACATCCACGTACACGTCCACGTCCACGTCCACGTCCACGTTCACGAGATCTTGTATTCTCGAATTACGAGTGTAACCAGCTTCTCGTGGATGGAAGGCCTCAAATCTTGTTCAAAGCGTTTAACCCTCCTTACCTCAGTGACCACAAACTTGGTTGCGTAGCGAGACAACTCATCGAATTCGAACAAATAATTAACCCTTAACCTAAATATACCATGAATCTAACCTATCTGATAAACACATACTTCAAACAAATGCAAGCCTACAGTTCCTTCAACCTAGTCCTACCTTTCAAGTGGTAATCCATAACCTACAACTCCCATGTAAGACCTAAAGCCTAAGCTCTGATACCATTCTGTAACACCCCAAATACCACCCTGGACGGCATTACATTCTAAAACATTCACATCATGAGAGCACTAAATATATATCCATCAAATAAGAAACATTCTTAATTTTAACAAAATTTGGGCAGAGTCTCCTTTGTACAGGAAGCTCCACCCAAGAATCACAACCTGTACAATTCTATTAACTTGACCACACAGGGTCCATTTAACCATCCAATAACAATAAAATTTCTATTTACCATCTATACTATCCTTAACATTATCCCAAAAGAATAGGCCAGATATGGCAATTACATTCCCCAAAAGAATTACATGAATATATCGCAGCGGAGTTTCAAGAGAATCTAGACTTTACATTGTTCAGAAATAAATCCCCTAGTCTAGAGCAAAATAAGCTATATCTCTAGATGTCCCATTCAGGATCTAGGTACCCCTCCAAGGAAGCTTCCCCAAGGCCCGGCTCATTCACACCGAGCTCCTCCTCTAAAGCCAAATCTGAAAAATATTAATTGTAGGGGATGAGCACGAAGCTCTGTAGCAAAATCTTCTCAAACTCAAACAAGGTTTAGAAAAGCATATAAAACGGTTGGTCTCATTTTCACAAATAGCATATATACCATTTTGAAGGAAAAGCAGGATATTTTAAATAGATCTTAAGTTTAAATGTTCGCAATAATTTAAATGAACCGTAAAACTCAGTCACAATTATCACCATAACCATTTCCAACAGGTCCTTGTGGAGTCCCATACCTCCACAAGCACTTGTTGGAAACCATTCCGTAACAATAATAATAATCTCATGTTCTCATGTATATTGATTCATCCCCGTACCATGTATGTTGATTGCTTCTCCTGAATCTACCCAACGATTATACCTAGTACACCAATCACAATCACATTCACAAGCATTTTAGGAAAGGGCGTCTACCATCCCAATGGCAGTGACGAGTCCCTTCCCAGGAAAAGTATACTATCCCTTGTTCGAACTCCAGTGAACGATAGTGGTTTCATTACCAAATGACAACCCACTACAAGTGCTAGGAAACCATCTCACCCCAACTGGGGTAGACTAACCTCTAACACTCTACGGCATCTCTCGAAGGCAATCCAAGTCCCTCACAACAACCATACAATTGAGGAAACCAAAATATTCTCAATTCATCAACATTTCAAGGAATTACCAAATTCCACAATTTCTAATATAATGTTTTATAATATGATGGAAGAAAATGAGCAAGAGATCACCATAAACATCATTTTGTAATACAACATCAAGCACTAAGGTGGTGATGGTGAGAACAAAGAAAATGTAAAGAGGAAAAATTCATTTTTCTTAAAACTAGGGTTTGAGAATGAAAAAGGGACCTTTAATGGTTACCCAACTACCACAATGTTTAAAACATGGCAATAAATGCAAGAGGATCAAGAATCAAGTAAATAATAGCAAGTATATATGATTTTGAACCAAAAGAATACATATAATTTAATCCTAGCCTCAATGTAAGAGAATAGGAAGAAATCCCCTACCTCAATGCTCAAGAGTTTTAGCCAAATACCCAAGCTTCAAGACCTTCTTGCTTTCCTTTCTTTTCCTTTTAATCTCCTCTCCCTAGGGTTTTCAAAAGATTTGGGTGAGAGTGGGTGAAGAATGGAAGAAAAGAGAATGAGTAGAGAAGTGAAATCTTAGAAATCTAGGGTTTTAATCTTCTAAAATGGTGTATCTCTCCTTATCTTTGATGTTCTTCCTTCCCTCTCTTTCTCTCTAAAGGTGTCTAGGGTTTAGAAGGCTGAAATGGGGCTCAAAAAGTCGGCCTTAAGTATTTATAGGGAGAGAGAGAGAGGCCGAAATTCGCGACTTTAAAATAAACAGTCTGGTTTCGGTAGTACCGGTACTCAGTACCGGTACCATTCAGTACCGGTACCCAGTACCGGTACCATTTACCCAGTTTTGCCTATTTCTTTTGTTTTCCATTTCCAATCCATTCCAAAACTAACCAAATCCATCACAAACCTCTCCAACACATATTTATACACCAAACCTATCTAATACAAGTTATAGGACCTAACATTTTATATTTTCACTCACTAAAACTAAATTTCAACTATGATTTTCATTAACATTTTAAATCTTTACTTTTCAAATTTACAAAGTTCAAACACACTTCAATACCCCTATCCACATCTTTACAACCATTATTTGCTATATCTATATATCTATATGAACGAAAATGCGGGGTGTTACAGGTGGCTAATTGGGTATCATACATAAATTAATCTAGAGCTGTAAATTTTGGTTTGATAGATTTATAGTCATTAATTATAACAATATAAAATAGTAAAATACCCAAATTTTACGCATGTATCCCACCCTAATTACTAACGGCTTAATTTTAAAAAATGAATTAGATTCATTTGCATCTTATTTGAGGAGAAAATACTAAAAATAATAATGACATCACGTTATTATCTTCATTTATTTATGTTAAATATATATATTTATAATTGACTAATTTCATGAAGTCCGTGTAAATATCAACCAAATTCTATGATCATCAAGCTTCAAAGATCAAGATCCGTAAGCGATAAAGGAAGGGTAGTATCAAGCTACAATGCTACATCAAGACTACATTGATGCACCTTTAAGTTTAGGACAAATGTAATGATCTTAAAGACCTAGATCATTTGGTATAATTTTAGACTTAGGATGATTAAGGTGAACATAATGAAATTTGGAATATCCGACAATGAATCCTAGGGTTTCTGGAATAATCGTTCTATATTCACTAGCATTCGCTAGAGAAATTTCTGGAACACTTAGGGAGACAAAGTTGGAGAACTAGGTGGAGACTAGTAGATGACTGCCAGCTGACCGCAGTCACTCGAGAGGTCTAGTGATCGTCGAGCAGTCTGCCACCTAGAGGTCAAAAATGGCTTATCTTTCACTCTAGAAACCACCACCCTCCCATTACTCGAGCGGTCGATGTGAATCTGTATTTTCTTGGTCCCCAAATCAAACCCTGCTTTGTGTCCTATATATATGGGGCTATGTCTTATACCTAGGGTAAACCTTTGTGAGCTAGAATAGACCAAAAAAATTTCTAGAATGCTTCAAGAACAACCCTAAATCCCCAAGACCAAAGGCCAACCATCTCAATTTTTTCATTCAACCTCACACATTGAACAAGAAGATCTTACTAGGTGTCAACTAAAACCCACTTGGAGAAGTGTGCATTCCGAGACTCTTCGGTGTGAAGTCCTGAAGATTGCTCAAGGCCTAGAGGATTCATTGCGGTGGAGAATCCAAGTGAAGCTACCCATAACATTGAAGAAGGAGTTTCGATGGAGAGATCTATGGAGGAAAGGACCATCTAGCCATGTGGATTGGTTGAGTTATAAAACTCGAGTACTTGTAGATTGACTTTGGGTTTAGTGGATTAGGCTTTGGATAACCGAGAAAGTTCCCCGTGGTTTTTCCCAAGAAGGGTTTCCACGTCAATAAATTGCATGTGTTCTTTATTTCTTTAATTTTGTTGCACACTTGAAATGTTGCACGCATGTGCACCTTATGTTTGATGAATTAATTGTTTATCTTTCAAGTCATTTAATAGTTGTGTTGGTGATTGTGGCTTTGGTTAGGATCAAAAGGAGATTGTGGATTGGTTGGTGTTGATTGCATATTCATTCATCCATTTACACTCTTAATGGTTTGTTCATGTTAAAATGAGTTCTCACTTAATTGTCATATCTTTGTGAGAAAAGGAAATTTAGATATGTTAAAATTGGAGATCATCCGAGCTTAATTTTAAATTAGCCTATTCACCCCCCCCCCCTCTAAGTCTAACGTGCAATTTCTTATGTATAATTGAGTGAAAAGATACTACATGTAAAGTGTTGTATTTTTCCCACAATTTCTATTGAGAAAATATTTTCACCACGTCCTCATCACTATGTGGTGTCACAAACCAATCATGAAAAACATGTAGGACTAGTGAATTGCATCAAATTCTATAACTACCAATAACTCTCACATTCAATAACTACATACTAGATTAGTGGGCTCACTTGTCCATTTATTATATCTTGATGACACTACAAGACGATGATAATGTGGTGTGTTAATTACATTGCATATTTACTCCTATTTGAGGGCTAAACAAAACAATCAAAAATAGAGGAAAAGAGAAAGCAAGAGGGAGACATAATGACTGTCACAGGACATCTCCAATCTTTATTCAAAACCTCACTCATATTTAAATGTAACTAAAAATAAATTAAAAACAAGCTTTAGTCCTTTATGTAAAACCCGGGAAAAATTGAACTTTTTCTGAAAAAGGGCAAAATGGTAATTCTCCACCCTTATGCGTATTTGAAATAATCATGTTCTAGACCTCGGATGAGGAAACGGAGTGCGCCATTGGATTCGCAACGCGAAATCTAGTAATCACTAGAAATTTCGTCGAATTCCGAGATAGTCGGATTTTTGCACGTCGTTCGAGGCGACTGCGTGGCGAATGTAATTTTAAAGGTCCCCAACAATGGATTTTATAAAATTTCCTTATAATTGGATTAAAGTTCCAATAAAATTAATTTGGACTTAATCCGGGACTTAATGAATTGTTTCGGGACGAAAAACGGACCCGAAAGTCGAAAATATGCGGTGCGATGTGGACCGCACATTCTAAGGCTATAAATATCGAAAAATATCTGATTTTTTCAGATTTTCTTCAGCTGAAACCAGTGGGTTTGTTGGCTGAAAAACGTGGGTGAGGAGGAGAGAAAAAAAGTGAGAAATCCAAACTTGTTTCTCCGATTCCGGGAGTTCTGTCCGTCGGAATTCGTCGATTCAAAAGGCAAAGTTCATCTACGCGACGAGGGCTACGCGTGGGTACCAAAAACAACCAGTTTCACCGAAGGTGAACGGGTGGGGGTGTACGAGAATCAAGATTCGAGTTGTATTTCTTTGCTCGGATTCCATCGAGCTAGAAGGGAAAAGTGATCACGTCGACGGGGGCTACGCGTGGGTACCAAAAATGAAGATTTTCACCGAAGGTGAAAAATCGGGATTTGGAAAAATCAAGCTTCGAGTTGGGTTTTCGGGTCTTGGGAGCTTCCTACGGGATTCTCACGCTACAAGAGGTAGGGGTTCTCCTACTTGGGTTGATTTCTTACCTAGAAATGCCTATGATAAATGGGCTGGATATATATATATATATATATATATGTATATATATTGACCTATGTATACATATATTTATATGTATATGGTTATGGAATAATGAAGATGGTGGATAGGTTGTTAAGAAAGTACACTTACCTATTGATGCAATTGGGGTAAACTAATTTTGTCCTAAATTGTTTAATAGAAATTGCCTATAGGAATTTCTTGAGAGAAATTGAACAACTTATGTGATAACATGTTGTTTGCCTTGAAGGTGTTTGTTTAAATGCCTTGGTTGTGGAATTGGTTGTTATTCCAACGAAATTGTGATAACATGTTTAGATGAGTAGAGCTATGTGAAATTATGCACTAAGATGCCAATATATGCTCCTTGATGTATTGACATGGTTAAGGAATTTGGTAGTTATATGTTATTGATATAATTGCCATGAATGTGAACATGTGAAACTATGAATTAATTGTCCATATGGCATTCATATCATATGACACATGGCATGGATATGCAATGGTGCATTACATTGCATTGGCATGGAATCATTTATTTCATGGGTGAGTGCATGGTTGACGTCGATACCCGGCATGGTAATTGACGCAAGGAGTAGTCCAAGTTGCATACATTGCATATGGGACATGGTGTGGCATCACATTCATGGGATGTTAGCATGGGTGTGGGTGTGTTTGTGCATGGGTATTGTACCACAATCTATGTGGTATTAAATGCATGTGGACATGAAAAGAATTGCTCATTGGCATTATTGCATATAGAGCATGACATTGGTAACTCCATTCATGGACATTAGTCATTAGTGGAGGCAAGTGTAGGTGGTGCATGGTTAATCAACACCATACTTGGTGTTTGATGGTGGGCTCGGGAAAGTTGGATCGAAGATCCGACTGAGTCGCACGGTTGCATGCATTTATGGAAAAATTTGGGTCGGGGTTAGCAAGAAGGGGCAAGACGACCTCTCGGGTGCAAGGCCCGGTGTTTCGGATACGCACTTCCGTTGGTATAAGAGTCCATAAAGTGTGTCGGTGTACGCGGAACCGTTGGTGGAAGTCCATGAATTCCGTGTCGGTTGGGTGCCGTTGGTGTAAGTCCATAAACGCCCACCCCAAAGAAAGACCCGGAGATTTTCTTAAATTAGTTATTGGGTGAGTAATACCAATGGTGGAGGCTCGGGGTGTGTTACATGATTGAGTCTCATCTCACTCATGGCATGTCGTACACATTGGCATTTGCATTGTGTTGTCGAGCTGGGAAGGGCTCGGGGTGAATGCGTAAATGAGTCACATCTCATTTCATGATATATCAAACACGTTGGCATTAGCATTGTGTTGAGGAGCCAGGGAGGGCTCGGGTTGAGTACATGAGTCTCATCTCATTTCATGGGACTTAGGTAGCCCGGTTTCACATACATGGCATTGACATGTAAAGGGAGTCAGAGTGGACTCGAGTTGAGTGCACATGAGTGGGTCTCACCTCATTCATGGCATGACATTATAGCATTACATCATTTAATTGTATATTATTTGATGGAATGGTTACGGATTTATGAATGTTGCATGTGAACATTTCATATGCATATAGGTTGAGGAGTAGCCTCTGTAGGAAATACTCTACTGGGCGTTGGCTCACCCTATACGGCAACACATTTCAGGTGGGAGAGATACACCGGCGGATGGCTCCATTTTGGACCCTCGTGCTTGAAGAAAGCCGCATGTGGCTTTACTTAATGTTTTGTGTAATTACATGTTAGAAACTATATTTTGGGGCCTGTAATGCGTAAAATAATTGTAATAGAACTTATAAAGACTATTGTTAGATTAGCCTTTCATGTTTTGATTTAAGTATGGTTAATTGGACCCAGTGTGGCCAATGTTTACTTATACATGGACCCGGAGCGGCCATTGTTTTATATTTGACCTCGGATGGGTCTGGTAATTGTGTATTGCACAGGTTGGGTATTGGGTAGAGCTCCCCATACAAAGGAGACTCTACCCAAATTTCGTTAAGTTATGGACCTCGGTAAATGGGGCATAACAGTGTGATATCGAGATACTAGGTATCTACAGGTATTCCGCGGGTTGATGGGTAATCAACGGACCCCCGGATTTTGGGGTGTCACAGCTTGGTATCAGAGCATAGGTATACGATTTACCTAGGGCTTGAGGGAAATGGGTTTACACCATTGCATTCCATGTGCATTCATGTTATGTGTTTTATTTGTTACATGATTATGTGCTACATGATTATGTGTTATGTGTAAATTGTATACATGGTAAAATGTATATGGAAAAAGAGGAACACTAGGGTTAGAAAACATAATCTTGGAGGTTCGAAAAGGGATGAACGGGATAGTTCATGGGTTAAATGTCTACTAGTGTGAGACACTCGCTCTACTAGAGACACAACGAGGGAATTCACAATGTTTTGAATTGAGTCCCTATATTGGGATACTAGTTATTGTTTTATGACAATTTGAATTGCATAAAGGAATTGGGCTTAGAGGTTGAAACCTTGGAAGAGCCATTGTGGGTGAGTTCTCCCCTAGGAGCTAGGGTGAGTACTAAATGGGTATGTCGGGAATGTGAGCTAGGATTCTTGGGGATTCTACTCCACGGACATGTTAGAATTTGATGTCATCCTTGGGATGGACGGATTGACGGCACACTGAGTCGTCAGTGATTGTGATCGTCAGCGGGTCACTGTTTACACCTCGGAGTGTGTATGTTTTAAGTTTTAGGAGAAACGCATGACGTTTTACCTCAAGTAAAGTATGAATTCCGTTGGTACGGACAGTTCATGGGTTAGCTAGCAAGCTTTACCCTGGGGAACGAGGTGAGACAGGAATTTGGCCCACCTCGGATGTTTATGAGCTTACGAATGTTTGCCTCCACGTAGGGATGTAGACCTCAGTGTTGAGTTATACCCCGGTATGTTGTCTACTCTATGGCTCCTCATAGAATGACACTGGTAGAGTTGTGAGAACTCTAGGTTGAATAAGGACTTCACTACCGAATGCCTCGCCTTGGGATGTTTCGGTACTATTGTCAAATTACAAAGAAGGTTACTTTACCTCGTATTCTAGTAGTCCCGGAAATGGGACAGAGGTACACGGGATATGTGGTGCCTTTACGAACGAACTTGGTTGAGTTTAGAATCTAGTCCGGGAGAGAGATGGCTCCATTTTGGACCCTCGTGCTTGAAGAAAGCCGCATGTGGCTTTACTTAATGTTTTGTGTAATTACATGTTAGAAACTATATTTTGGGGCCTGTAATGCATAAAATAATTGTAATAGAACTTATAAAGACTATTGTTAGATTAGCCTTTCATGTTTTGATTTAAGTATGGTTAATTGGACCCAGTGTGGCCAATGTTTACTTATACATGGACCCGGAGCGGCCATTGTTTTATATTTGACCTCGGATGGGTCTGGTAATTGTGTATTGCACAGGTTGGGTATTGGGTAGAGCTCCCCATACAAAGGAGACTCTGCCCAAATTTCGTTAAGTTATGGACCTCGGTAAATGGGGCATAACAGTGTGATATCGAGATACTAGGTATATACAGGTATTCCGCGGGTTGATGGGTAATCAACGGACCCCCGGATTTTGGGGTGTCACACTTTACTCGAACTCATATCAAATGAAGAGAGAATCAAATTTTTACTATAATCTTTAATGGTCAGATTTTGTATTTTTAAAGATCTAATAATTAGATTTTTATCCTACTTTAAATTTGAGTTTGTTTGTTTGTTTTTTTTTTTTTTTTTTTGTCAGACACTGTTACAGGGCAGAAAAACAACGAGCTTCGAATCCACGACTTTAAAAGTCTAACATCGAGGGTAGGCCAGCCGTTAGCCTCAATTTTTCATACTTTAAACTAGCGGGTGCCCTTTTGATGTATGAAATTTGTTTTTCCCTCCATCACCCTATTTCATATTTTTTTAACCTTCATATTACTAGGAAATTACTCATTAATGAGTTAAAATATTTTTTGTTAAATATGAATAAATAAATAAATATAAGTAAAAATTTAAATTTAAATTTAAATAGCTTAAAAAGATAGTGGGAGTAGTTTTAAAAGATGGAGAGATTAGTTAAATAAGCTAAATGGAATAATTTGATTGAATAGAAGTGATTAAATATTTTAAAATTTTAGAAATTAAGTGATTGATGTTTATTTCTCCTTCCTTGTTTTAAGGAGTGTGTTGGAATGTATGTGGGTGTCAAAAGTGGTGTATCCTCAAAATTATGGTTAATCAATCCTCCTTGTAACTCAATTGAACTCAAAAGGGCTTTTGTTCAATCTAAAGATAGGAGTTAGAAATCAAGAATTACTAAATGTGTGTATTGGTGCTAAATTGATTCGTAGGAAGATTGATTTGTATATGTTTGAAGGGACGATAAGCATGCTCTGTGACAAGTCTACGATGCATCAAATGTGTACAAACCTATACGTTGCAATCTACCTAGTCAAATTCAACACACTACAATACAAGACAATGTGTGTGAAGATTAATTTTCTCATACCCGAATGGAAAATCCTTCCTTGGATTTCGCCAACAAATGGCTTAGCTGGCCATATATGAAACGAAAATGGTAAGGAAAATTGAAAACATTGCAAAGGAAACAAACATTAACTTAAATTAGTCAAAGAAAAGGGTAAACAAACTTAAGCTTTGATCAAATATCCAAAAACATTGAGGTTAGAGCACAAATGTTCAAATACTTGAAAATGGAGTTTCCCTGAACCCAATGTCGCGATGAAAACTCTAACAAAATGCATTCATAATTGAAAATGGAAATGTAACGCCCCAAATACCACCCTGGACGGCAATACATTCTACAACCATTTATAACGTGAGAGCACAAATAAAAATTCATAAATAACCGGGGGTCCTTAATTTTCACGAAATTTGGGCAGAGCCTCCTTTGTTCGGGGAGCTCTACCCAAAACACAACCTGTGCATTTATAATACATCGACCACACCGGGTCCATTTATCCCTCAAATCTCTACAACGTTGCCCCAAAAAATTTTCCATTCACCACATGTAATATTCACAATAACATTCTCCAAAATAATAAGCCAAGTCATGGCCACAATATCAAAAGAATATGTCCAACAATGGCCTTTACATTTCCAAATGAATTGAACTAAGATAACGCAGCGGAATACAAAATACTAGACTTTACATGACTTCCAAAATAATTTATCAAGTCTAGTACAAAAATAAATGACATCTCTATATGTCCCACTCGGGATCCACGTATCCCTCTAAGGAAGCTTCTCCTTGGCCCGGCTCATGAGCATCGAGCTCCTCCTCTAGAGTAAAATCTGAAAATATTCAACGGTAGGGGGTGAGCACGAAGCTCTGTAGAAAAATCCTCCCAATCCCAAACAAGGTTTAGAAAAGTATATAAAACGGTCGGTCTCATTTTACAAATAACATATATAGCATTTCAAGTAAAACATGACATTTTAAGTAGATCTCCAGTTTAAGCTATAATCATGATCTAGTGAAAAGTTAATGTAAATTGCATAACATTATACCATTTATGAAGGGCGTCTTCCGATGCATTGTCCCATACCAATGCACCGGCCAAGACAATCCAACCATCATTCTCTATATATATATTTTGCTTCATCCCCGTACCATGTATGTTGATTGCTTCTCATGAATCTACCCAACGATTATACCTAGTCCACCTATTTACATCATAATCACAAGCACTATAGGAAAGGGCTTCTACCATCCCAATGGCAGTGACGAGTCCCTTCCTAGGAAAAGTATACAATCCCTTGTTCGAACTCCAGTGAACGATAGTGGTCGCATTACCAAATGACAAACCACTACAAGTGTTAGGAAACCATCTCACCCCTCACTGGGATAGACTAACCTCTAACACTCTACGGCATCTCTCGATGGCAATCCAAGTCCCTCACAACAACCATACAATGAGGAAACCAAGATATTCTCCATTCATAAACAATTTCCAATATATACAAAATCCACAATTCCTCATTTATAATTCAAGAGTCACAAGTGTACCATTCTCAATATACTACAATACTAAGGAATTTAAAATATGCAAGAGATCATATCAATAAACCTTCACAACCTTTATATCAAAATTCTAGGGTTTTTCCAAACCAAACATAATTTCTTGGAATAATAACAAGGATTAGATTAAAACATGATTTAGTCAACAATAGGCATTTAGAAATCATGAATTCATGTATTTTTCATAACTCAAACATGTATTTAACAAAACTAAGATTTGGGAACTCAAGAACAATGTCTCTTGAACCCAATCATGCATTTTGTTCAAAATCTATGTTTCAATAACAAAGAATCCAAGAACTCATATCTATTTATCATATACTCTCGAGAATATTGAAAACATACATATATAATACCTTAATCCTCAATGAAAGAGTTTGAGAAGAATCTCCTACCTTGAAATCAAACCAAAGTCCAAACAAAAGCCCAAGCTTTAGAGACTCTCTTTGCCCCTTTTCTTCTTCCCTTTCTCTTCCCCTAGGGTTCTAACAAGTTGGAGGTGAGAGTGGAGTGAAAGGATGGGAGCAAATGGACTGAAAAATGGTGTTTTAAACATAGCAGCCCCGATTTTTACTGTTCACTGGGCTGCAATTTGAGTTTTTCTCCAAAATTACGATTTTGCCACTAAGAATCTCCAATTTGATCCATATGACTGCCCTAAGGTTTTTCAACGTTCCGGATTCATTTCTAATGTTATTTTAACCTAAAAACATTTATTTTTATGATTTATTTTAAAACTAAAATAAATTTACACTCGAATATTAAAATTACAACCCAAGTGCAGATTTTTGGTCAACTTCGGAGAATAAACTGATTTGACTCAGGTATTTCTAGCATGTGTGACCTATATGGTTGGAAATATATACGAGTTAGGGTTCTAACAAAAATAACGGTGCGCAATTTGGACTTTCCAACAAAGAGTTATGATCAAATTGGTGAAAGGTAGTCGGCCGGACTGTTTCGACATTGTTTCGTTATCTGGGCATAACTCTCTCATCCGAGCTCCGATTGAGATGATTCAAGATGCTATGGAACGCTATGAAAGATCTCTACAACTTTCATGTTTTGAGTTTTGAGATATATTGACTGCATCAAGGTCGAAATCGCACTTGAAGTTGCAGCCAGTGCACTGTTCACGTGCACTGTTCACAGCCTATTTCATCCATTTTTACAACAATTATTTACTATATATCTATATGCATATATAAAATAAAATGCGGGGTGTTACAGGAAATTATACCAAGTTAGAAATGAAAATTACAAGCATTAAAAACTTATTAGAACAAAAATGAGCAAGAAAATACAAAAACCCAACTCTCTCTCTAAAATAATGACTCTTCTTCCTTGAAGCTTCTCTCTCTAAAAGCTTAAATGTGATACTTTATTGCTTGAATAATTTTGTCCATAATGCTCCCCTTCCTCTAAAGGTGTTGAGAACCATTTGATTGGAGAGAGGTTGTCCAAGATTTCTTCCCAATTCAGTAAAAGCATGGCCTACGTGTCCTTTCCAACCACTCCCCCACTCCCCCTCTCCTCCTGTTATTTCTTTTTCCCTCCACTCATATCATGCTTGAAAAGCAGAATATAGTGGTAAGAGGGTCATGATGGAGTGTTAATAATGTCATAATATGGCTTAGATGTTCCTAGGAGTACCTTTGCAGCCGATGAAAATGTCGAGAACAAAATCTGGGAAGTCTAGGCTTAGGTACTGATACCAAGTGATGAACGTACCGGTACCCCGCTTCCAATAGGCTCAAGTATCGGTACTTAGTGATGAAGGTACCGGTATCTCCTTCATTCTTCAATTTCAAATAGGCTCAAGTACGAGTCTCAAGTACCGGTACTTAGCTTCTAGTGGCCTCAAGTATTTGTACTTAGCTTCACAGGTATCGGTACCTCTTTGTTTTCTTTGATTTTTGTACTTCAACACTCCCGAGACCTCATCTCTTCTATTCCTTTCTTCACCCTTTGTCCACAAATCATTGCATAGTGATTAAACCCTGTATTTACACCTCGATCACCTGCAATCACACATTTCCCCATTAATCTCCAAATTAAACTAAATTCACATAAATAATTGCAAAACCAAGCTAAAATGAATGTAACGAGACCGTTAAATATGCAATATTACACACTCATCATTAAGCATTTGGGGTCTTCTCACCAAAAAAAAAAATTGTTTTATATATATGGATAGATTTGAGTATGTTTTATTTTAAATTTAAATGTAGGATAAATTTCATTGACACGCCCTTAATTTAGGTTATATTTCATTGACACCTCCTTTTGATTTTTAAAATATTATTGTACACCCCTATAATTTATATATGCATTTTGGAAACAACCTTTATCGTCTATTCCATTCTTGATAAACAAAAAAAGCTTGTGATATGATGACTAATTTCCTCATGAGTTACCTAATTTACCCTTGCTCTATATATACACCAAGATTGAATCAATATGATGTCATTTTATTCTCTCTTCCTATTTAAAATAGTAGGCATTTCTTACTTTTCCAATTTCCATCTACAATAGGAGAGTTGGTCTTGTAAACCAACACAAGCTCTTTGTTCAAAAAAAAAAAAAAACCAACACAAGCTCAACCTTAATTTGATAAAATTGAAAGTAAATTTAGTTTTAATTTGTTGTTAATTTTTGATAAAATGAAATGTTAATGGAATAAAATAAAGTGTTGATTGTTATTGTTAAAATAATATTTTAAATTGATAAAATTGAATATGACTTGGTTCTAATTTGATGAAATTGAATAATAATTGGATGAAATTTATACTTCGTTTGGTAGGAATGATGGAAAGTAGGAGGGATAAAAAGTAGAAGAGATACACTTTTATCCTTCAAGGAAGGAAAGTAGGAATGATACACTTTCCTTCATTTGAGTTTGGTAAGATGGATGGAAAATAAAAATGATTAATTTTTTTTTGTGCTTGCTAAGATTAGAGGTGACAATCGAGTCATATCGTGTCAAGTTCGTGTCGAGTCATTGCGGGTTCGTATCGAACATTAGTCAAACCTAAATCAACTCATTTAACTAATCGTGTCGTGTCGAGTTGACATGTTTATTTTAGTGTCGTGTTCGTATTCATGTTGACCCACATAAACTTTGAATAAAAAATTTAACACTAATATTCTATTTTCACTTAATTGAATCCATGCGTATACTTTTTCTACAAACAAAAAGTAACTTAAATAAATATAATAATAATAATAAGTAAAAATATCTTTTTTATATAATAATTATGTCAATGCTTAATAAATAGTTACAAATAATTAATATTTTATGTCTATAATACTAGTTAAACATGTTAATTTTGTGTTACTATACAAACGAGAAAATAGAGAAAGTGTTTATTCTTAAATAAACGAGTTGATGGTGTCAATTTTGGGTTTGACGGGTTGAACTAAATAGAGCCGTTTATATTTCGTATTCGTGTGTCAGGTCATTTTCGAGTTCGTGTCAAATTATAATCAAGTTTGTATCATAAAATTTGTGTCCAGTTCAACTCGTGTCTTCGTGTTGAGTCGAAAATATCCACCCCTAGCTAAGATGGGAAAAAAAAAATTTAATTTTAATTTTAATTTTTAATTTTTAAATTTTTGATTTTTAAATTTTTGAAAAAATATATATAAATACATATTTTATCATTGTATTTATATAAGAAATTAATGTATACATAATATATCTATATATCAAAGGATATATATACAAATAAGATACATTTCAACACAAACAATTAATTTTTCATCCATTTTCCTTCCGATTTTGGAGTAATTGATTTTGGTGAGTTAGAATAAAAGCTCATTCATCCACTTTTTCATCCTTCATAGTTTTCATACTTACTAAACATGATGTTTTATTTATCCCTCCAACTTTCCATCCTTCAAACTTTTCATCCTTACATTTTTCCATCATAACAAACGGAGCATTAATGTTAACTTGTTGAGATTGAATGTTAATTTGATGAAACATAATTTTTATTTAATAAAATTTAAGATCAATTTCATGTTATTAATGAAATAAAATATCAAATTGGTATTAATTTGGTGAAATTAAAAGCTGATTTGAGGAAAATTTAATACTTATTTGAGGATATTAAAGGTTAATTTGATAAAAATGAATATAATTTGGTTTTAGTTTGATAAAATTGAATGACAATGGGATGGATGTAATGTTAATTTTACGAAATTATATGTTAATTTGACAAAATGCAATGTTAATTTTAGGAATTTGTTTGTCACTTTTATATTAATTTGATAAAATTGAATATTAATTTGGTGTTGATTTTATTTGATTTTATTTAAATTGAAAAAAATTAATATTAATTTAATTAAATTCATTATTAATTTATATGAATTTGATGCAATAAGCAAAAATATTCTATAACTAGTACTGTGCCCAAAGGCATAGAGTAATGAAAAAAAATTGTCAATTAAAAGAGGCATATCAAATGGAAAAGTGTTGAGAACATTAAAGAATGTACATTTCATTACACCAAGATCTACTATTTTTACATTCAATCACCTGTTCAGCAATAGCATTCATACTTATGGCTGAAAGTACAATAGAATTTACCCCCCTCCCCAAAAAAAAATAAAAAAAAATTGTGTGCCACCACAGTAGTGTTAGTTAATGCCCCTTGCCTAAAGATACTATAAAAAATTTAGGCCCACTACTTTAAAAAAAATTTGACAAAATTTTTTTTGAACTTATCAAAAAAATCAAATATAAAACTTCATAAATCATACCCATGTTGGTGTCTTTCATTTGAACATTAAAAAAAAATTGTGTTACGCTCTAATATTTTGAACAAATTAATTCACACCCAATTCTAATCCTACCACACCACTTTCAAGCCTATTTTTGTAATTGAATCTCAACTTAGTGAGAAAATTTTTATTCAGAATTTGAAACTTGAAATCCTAGTTAGGGGGCCTTTGGTGCCTATTACAAAGGATTCAAGCAAAATAAATTTAAAAAGAATGAAACCTTATTTTTAGTAAGAGAAATTCCCTTCCTTTCTTGTTGAAATATTGCAAGATTTTTGGAGTGTGCAATCCTCATCGTCATTGGTGTTTTAATATGAAACGGAAGCACAAATTTTAAGGTTATCTACCATTCCTTGATTGTTGAATTTTGCATGAATTAAGGAGTTTTGATTCACCTATATTGGTAGCTGAAACTATTGCACAATTGAAGAAGTTACCACCTACTTTATCTATAAGGATAGATCGAAGCGGGGGCAGGGAGTGTAGTCTCCATCCCCGTACCTGCTTAAAAAACTATGTCCATCCCCGGTTTACCCCCGTTAACGTGTATAATTTTCATCCCATCCCCGTCCGCGAGTAAATTTGTAATCCTCGTCCCCACCCCGTCCCCCGCCTTCACCCCCACCCCCCGCCTGTCCACCTTACCCGCCCCAGCCCTAGCCCAAACCCAAGTCCAAGCCAACATAATCCAAAATTTTAAATAAATCTAACATTCTAAATAATCCAACATAATTATAAAATATCATAATATAATTAAAAGCTTGTCATCTACAACATAATCTAATATAATATAATTAAAACTTTGTCTACAACATAATATAATTAAAAATTTGTCTCCCATATAAATCCAACACAACATAATGCAACACAATATAATGTAACATAACATAATTCAACATAAAAAAAACATAAAAACACAAAAATCTACACTTTTACAAGCCAAAAACATGAAAAAAAATCAAATAATAAAATAATTTTCAAAAGAAAAAATCATTCAATAATATGTAAATTTGTATCAAAAACATGTATATAATAATAATAATAATAATAGCGGGGCGGGGGCGGGGGTAAGTGTCAGACCATTCTTGCCTTCATCCCTGCATAGGTTTATACGAGTATCTCCGTATACGTCCACCATCCAATACATATTATCCATCTCCGGTCCAAATGGGACGGGTTTGGACGAAAACCCATTTTTACCCGATCCACTGCCATCCCATTTGTAATTGAATCTCAACTTAGCGAGAAAATTTTTATTCAGAATTTGAAACTTGAAATCCTAGTTAGGGGGCATTTGGTGCCTAACCCCTTGTTCGGTCTAATTTACAAAGGATTCAAGCAAAATAAATTTAGAAAGAATGAAACCTTATTTTTAGTAAGAGAAATTCCCTTCCTTTCTTGTTGAAATATTGCAAGATTTTTGGAGTGTGCAATCCTCATCATCATTGGTGTTTTAATATGAAATGGAAGCACAACTTTTAAGGTGATCTATCATTCCTTGATTGTTGAATTTTGCATGAATTAATGAGTTTTGATTCACCTACATTGGTAGCTGAAAATTTTGCACAATTGAAGAAGTTACCACCTAACTTATCTACCAAAAACCCGGAATTTCATCCTTAATATATTTCATGATATGTAGCAA
Source organism: Ilex aquifolium (assembly GCA_951799425.1). Lineage (NCBI taxonomy): Eukaryota > Viridiplantae > Streptophyta > Magnoliopsida > Aquifoliales > Aquifoliaceae > Ilex > Ilex aquifolium. The sequence goes on from OX637405.1 coordinate 18,597,550, forward strand.
GAAAAAAAAAAGATTTTATTTGCACACACCATTTTTTTTACACCCACTTACATGGGACTTTATTAAAGAACCAAAATAATGAGAATACTGGGAACATAAACCTTACCCATAGGCAATTTTAAACTCTAAAATCAAATTCCTAAATATTTGGAATTTGACATGGTCTATTCGTTTAGAGAATCTGACATGCTACTTTGATTGGGAATTGTAACAGCCTTGGACTCTGAGGGAAATTTGTTCTCTATTAAACTCCACTACGTTTGTTAGGAAGACATTGGGTAACATCTTTGATTAGGAATTGTAACAGCCTTGGACTCTGAGGGAAATTTGTTCTCTATTAAACTCCACTACGTTTGTTAGGAATACATTAGGTAACATCTGCCACTTTAGAGAGAGAAATTCTCTAACAATCTGCCCAAAAATATCTCCATTAAAAGACCAAATGTTCCTCCCACCAGTCAATTACCTAATTCAATCAAAAATAAGAAAATCACAAAATCAACATTGAACTAAAGACCAAAAATGTAAAATTAGAAAAATTAACCAAATTTGTTTCAACCATATTGAATCAAACAACTATCATTCAATCACCCAATTCCACCAAATAAAAAATTGGCTATTTAACTAAAAAATTAGAAAAAAAAAACAATTGAAGAAAAATTCAAGCATATTGAATCACCCAATTCAATCAAAGTGTAATTGGCACCAACATTGATACATCTGAACATCGATGAGGGCTTGACAAAAAAATACAACTTTTCTTTAAGGAAATGGATTTGACGGTGGCATAATTGAGTGACTCCGAAACCACCTATAAAAATAATGCACAAAATAGTACATACCTCAAAATCATGTATCCTACTTCAAAACTCCAAATCTTGGTAAAATAAATCATAAGACTCATTCATTGCAATTTATTGAGTCGGTGCAAAAATAAAAACCCACCAATACCCTTAGCAACAATTGGAACAACACCCTCAAAACGAACATGAAAAAGTAAACATCATGAAGTAATTAACTAATGGTAGTTACCAAGTCTCATGAACTATTGAGATAAGAAGACAGAATGCTTGGTTAGCCCCCATGAATAACAACTCCTGCAAAAAGAATCCATGCACAACAACCCTACAAAATTTCATTGTTGGCCACCACACACAAAAAAATATGTGATCAATTTAAGTGAGGACACCCAAAAAACATGTGGTGTACATAATGCCTTCAAGTTCATCGCCATGTCTGGCAATATGAAGAATCAGACAAAATCTAGGGGAAAGAGAGAGAGGGGAAGAAGAGGAACACGGTGAGAGAATGAGACATAAACGAAGAATCAGCTTGATGGCGTCCGAGGACCGGAGGATCTGGTCGCTGACATCGCTAGAGAATCTGGTCGTTGGCATCGTTGGAGGATCTGGTCGCTAGCGGAGAGATATAATTCAAAAAGATCAAAATTTACCAGTGCAACTTAGGATTCTAGGCATGAGGGTGAACAGATGGAATTGTATGACAGAGAGAGGTAGTAGAGAGAGATAACGAGAGATATACCTGGTCTGGTATGTGGTTGCTGCTTGCTAGATCTATTCTCTATCATTGGATCTGGAGACACAGAGAGAGAAATAGAAATGAGGCGTATTAAGAGAACTAGGTAGATTTGGGGTGGCGCATGAGTGAAGGAGAAATTAGGGGATGGAGGAGGGAGTTAGGGATGAATTAGGGGATGGGGGAGGGAGAATGGAAAGTGTATCAGTGATCGGGGGTGTCTAATCTGAGAGTTAAAATTAGAAATATATGGGCGGGAAAAAAATTTTGGGGATCAATTTGATCTGTTAGATTCATAACTCATAATTGATTTTTTTTTCGGTACATAGGAAAAGTCCAAAAAAATTAACAAAAACCTCTCACATAGGATATACTAGCACAATCATTTCTCAAAATCTCTCCCATTAAGCAAGGTGGGGAGTTGAGGAACCCCATATCTTTGTTCTGTTTGACAACTAGGTTTGCAAGGTTGGTAGCACAAAAGTTTCCTTCTCTCTTAGAATGGTGGATGGGGAAGTTGAGAAGGGTAAGGAGCTTCTTGCATTCAACAATGATCCCTATCTGTGGATGGGTTTCTTCCAATCTAGAAGTGAGGAGTCTATGGGCATCCAGAGAGTCGGTTTCCACAATAACATTCTTCATCTCCTTAGTGTGAGATAACTGAAGGCCCTTGTAAATTGCCCATAATTCTGCTTGAAGGCTGGAGTAGTTTGGCAGTCTACCATAGAAGCCATGTTGCCAAATTCCTTGGTCATTTCTCACAAGTCCTCCAAATGATGTAGGTCCCGGATTCCCTTTGGAGGCATCCATCCACATTTAGTTTCATCCATCCTGCAGGAGGGAAAGACCAACCAATGAGTTCTCCAAAATATGGATCTTGACAATCCAAATTATCAAGGAATGCAAGGTTAATTTCCTGAGCCAGCAGCCAGGCATTTTTTGTCGTAACATCAGGAGGGGTTTTAGCTCTTTCAAGGCATTCCTTATTTCTATCTTTCCATTTTCCAGATTATAGAGGTGAAAACCACAGGCCAATCAACTCCTTTCCATTTCACTTTTCTTTTCTTATTGTGGTTTTCATAGAGCCAACTTTGGAGGTCATTATTAAGTGAAATTGGTGTCCAGTGGTAAGACTCTCCAAACTACCTGTGCTTTGGAGCAGTCTCTTAGGATATTCAAGGTAGTTTCACAGTGGGCTTTACATCTCTCACATGTTGCATCATTAGTCATGTTTCTGGCTGCTCTGAGGTGATTCGATAGGATTCTGTCACTCTGAACAAGCCAGAGGAAGAATTTAAGTTTTTGTGGGATCTTCATGTGCCACATCCAGTCCTAGTTCAAATTCAAGGGGTTAATGTCCTCTTCAGACTTAGTAATCCATTTATAAGCAAAGCCAATAGAGAATTTACCATTATTTGAAAGGCCCCAACATGGAGTGTCAAACAGATCACTATTATATGGTATGCTAGTGAGTTGAATATCTGAGATGACATTAGGGGAGAGGAGCATACTTGCATGGTTCAAGTTCCAGTTACCTGCGAGGTCGATGAAGGTAGCCACTAGGGTGTTAGGATCAGCGGTGGTTGGAACCTGCATTTTGTTAGCAATAGAAGTTTCTCCACACCACTAATCAGTCCAAAAATAAATATTTTGGCCATTACCTATGAGCCATTTAGTTCCTTCTTTGACAATTTGATTTGTTTTGAAGATAGCTCTCCAAATTGGGGATCCACATGTTTTTTGTTCCCATTCTTGTGAGGTGCTTTTAATATATTTTTCTTTTATTACTTTCACCCACAGGTTGTCTTTATTCTCTTTGAATTTCCATCCCAACTTTGCTAGAGTAGCAAGGTTGCTTTCTCTCGTCTTACGCAGGCCTAGTCCCCTTTTCTCCTTCGGTTTATAGACAGTGTCCCAGTTAATGAGGTGTACCCTTCTCTTGTCTTCTGTATCCTGACTTGATCCGAAATGTGTACACTCAAGTGCAGGCGATCAAGTTGTAGTAATAATCCGATTTGAGTCCAGAGTCGAATCCACAGGGAACTTTTGTTGGTATTTTTTGAGATAAGAAGTGGTGGAGACCTATTGATTGTAACACTTGAGATTTGTTGTGAGGTGAGAGATTTCAATTTTCTTAACAAAATATGAGATAAGCTCTAATAAAAAAGAGTCACTCTTTAGTTCAAGGATCTGGACATGTAGTTAATTATCCGATTTGTTATACTTGTGCTTGGTAACTCAATTAACTCTCGTGTCAACAGCAAGTTAATCGGAAGATAAAGATGGACTGTGAGAATTAAGAACATGGGAGTATTTATAGGCAAGAGGAGGAGACAAGAGGGGGTGAAGGAATAGTGTATGCCGCCCAAGTCCAAGTGAAAAACCAACTACTCTGCAGCCAGTCTGTGGAGAACGTTCGAACGTGAGTTAGCGTTCGAACGTTGTCTCTATTTTTGTTTTATGGTCGTTCGAACATTGTATGTCGTTCGAACGTTTCTTCTGTCTTTGCGTTATGGGCGTTCGAACGCCAGATGTGGTCTGACCCTCTCACTCGAGTGGTCTGTGGTCTTCTGTGAAGTTCTTTTCCACACTCTATGCAGTAGTCTGGTCTTCAATCAACTCAAGTGGACGTTCGAACCTGAGTTAGCGTTCGAACGTGACACTTAAGTGCCTCACAACTTCAGAGTCTTCTTTCCTAGCTGCAACACGCCTTCTCTTAGCAGTAAGGTCTGCTATAGTTCAATGTGGACGTTCGAACATGAGTTGGTGTTCGAACGTTCTGGCTGTGCTCCAAGCTTCTCCAATTTTGTGCCCTAATGTGCTGGTGTTACATTCAAGTGTGATACTTGTTGTTCTTGAGTCCTTGTTCAGTTTAGGGCCTGAAATGACATCACTTAAACTCCATCAAAGTACAATTAGTCTTAAAATAGCAAAGTAAAATGCTAATTTTAAGTGCTAATCACACTCCCCAACCTAAATATTGCTAGTCTCTAGTAATACAAAAAAAAAAAAAAATCTACTCCTAATGCCATTTTCGTAGGTCATCCGGTTGCATTTAGCTTATGCAACAAGCCGTTGAACCACTAGGTGTACCCTAGCAGACGAGTGTTGTCTCGTGAGGGTTTTCAGTGAAGCTACCCACAAACTTCAGCCAAACAGATGTGTATGTGAGATTGCTGATTAAAGTAAATTAGCATCATGGTCGTTGGGACACCCAACTCTCAATTTCGACTTATATCCCGCATAATTCTCTTTTATTGGTATTTATGCTATGCTAAAATTAGCATCTGTTACATTGGTATTTGAAATTTTCTGTGTAGTAGGAATGATCATTCAAGCAACAAGAATTGTTATATAACAAACACTCCCTTTTACCCCCATCCATGGATAGCTTCGATTTCACAAACCTCTCGTAGAATGCTCTCAGCAAAAGTTCGCTCTGATTATAGTGACTTTTTTCTCACGGGTCATGTGATCAGAGGGTGGCCAATCAAAAAATCACATGCACAATTAGGAATGGAGTGAAATTTAAGAAAGCAACTACTCATGTTTGGCATAATCTCATGAAAGAATATTGATGCAATTTAAAGAAATATTATTTACCATATCCCAATTTTGATTAACAACACATGCATGTAACAGACTTGAGATCAATTAGGGTTTTTCATAGGTTGTAATGTGGTCAAAGGTCAGTGGCTAACGAAATGACATCAATAGTATTCAAAAGTTATCCTCTGTTTATGTAGTGTAGCACACTTCTTTCTAGCTTTTCGATAGTTTGCCTAGAAATGATATTTCTTTCTTTCATTTTTCTCATTTTTCACTTTCTTGGCAATTTCTTGCATTTTTGCTTCTTTTCTTTTTCAATTGTTCCCATTGATTCTTCTTGTCATTGAAAAGTAGCCTCCACAGCCCTTCCCTTTTCCTTGCATTTCTGTGTCATATTGATTTATAAGAGGGTGCAAGAAAATTAGATAGCAAAGGTATGTCAAGTATGTTCTCTTGTGGTTTGGTACTCATACGGGTTTATCGAAGAAGAAATCATACATTGAGGGCTCAAGCATGGCTAACTAGGGAAATAATTTTGTAAAAGAAATAGCTAAGGCTCAATATCAAATCAAAGATGGCCTAAGATCATTTCTCAAGTATGTGCACATGTATGTGTCGTATGCGAAGGTTCCCTGTGGGATATGTCAATAGATCACTTTTAATTGCGTCAATCAAAGCAAGGTTAATGAGATTATTCAAAAATCGAGAGTGAAAGACTTTACTTGAGTAAACATTGATTGTCTCTCGAAAGCATCGTAAGGCTCGAAACTTACCATTGTGTCCTTTGTTATCTCCACTGGTTATGTCGAGTTTTCCAGGGGATGTCGGTTATATACCAATTCCATTTTCGAGTCCGATCATCATGTTCCTTGAAAATAACAAATATCGATGCACATTTGACAATTTAAGCATAGAAAGAATACCAATTTTCCAAGAAATGTGGTTTTAAGTCTCGGTTGATAGGTTGAGGTGTCAAACCGATCATGTGCATAGTTACTTTAACAAACATTCTTAGCATACACATTCGTTCCATCATATATCAATGTTAAGCCAAATCTACATATGCATTTAAAACAAATAAAAGTGATAAATTGAACCATTCATTTCACAGAACATTGTCGTTTAACATCAACATCAATGATCCAATTCATCCACAATCACACAAAAACTTACAATATCTTTAACAACTACCAAAGAAGAAACTCATAAAAAGAAGCAATAAACACACAAAAACTATAATCAAGAACAGGAATCCCTCTCTCTCACTCCCCACCAGGTCCACTAGCTCCACCAGCTCCACTAGGTACACCATGTCCACCCCTTAGAAAACCAAGGATCTCCTCCTGTTGTCATAGAATCTTTTCTTGGTTGGCCTCGATGCCAAGCATAATCTCTCGTAGTGATCGGTGGGTGCTGGTGCCTACCTCTTCCTAAGTCTGCATGTGCTCTCTCTCTAACTCCCTCTCCTCTCCGCATTGAGCTCATCCTGAACTTCGTCGACTCCTTGGGCAAGGGGCTCCTCTTGTCTTGCCGCTGGGCCGCCACTTTGACCTTGGCTCCTCCTAAAGGATGCCTTGTTAAGTGGCCCCATTGGCTTTTGAATCTCCATCTCTGGTCTCACCCTTACCCCGTGGTCTTTGCACATCTCAGTCACTAGGGTGCCAAACGGGAGCGAGTTCCACTTCACATTGCACCCTTTCTTCATTTCCGTCAATTTGAGGGAGGGGAGATCGATATTGTGGCCTTTCCCAAGAGCGTAGAGAAGACGGACCATGTCAGGTAGAATTTCATTTTTTCTTCCTATTGGAGCAAAGTTTGACACCGTAATCAAGTTTAACATTTTGTATTTGTCAGTGAGTTCCCCTTGTCTAAAAAATCTCTTTCCAGTCCAAGAAAAATTAGGCACTCCCGTTAGCTCCCTCCCCACGACATTCATCGTCACATTCTTTCTTGGGGGATAGGTGGGACTTGGGACTCGAGGTATCTCTTGCCTAATTTCTCTTATGTAATCCTCATCCACGTCAATGTGGATTCCCCTCACATAACTCCTTAATGCTCCATTGACTATTTCGGCGTTGGAGTAAAACTCCCGCACTAAGTCTACCACGGCCTCTCCGCCGTTCTGCAAGTACAACACCCAATTCCTCCTCTCCATCTCCGCAAGCAAACCCAACTCAGCAAAATCAGTTAAAGCAACATCCCTCTCACAGACCACAACATGTTTTTGATAGAAGTTATCGTACTTGTCAGCTTTCAAAGCTGTGGGGAATCGGGTTTTGTCGTATCTTAGCGTAAATGGTGGCCTCCCCTCTCTTACTTCGACCACCTCCTCGACGAAGTTGGGTTCTTGGTTGTTTGGGTTGCGCCTGGCAGGGAGCTTGACTCTTGGCATGGTGGTTTCGGTTTTTGAATTTGAGGGCTTTGAAATCTTGGATTTCTTTGTGAAAATGGAGATTTTTGATATGGGAATAGTCTTGGGAGGGTTGATTTTAGGAAAAAATGGAGAATGGTAGGTGTTTTGGGGTCTAGGTAGTGAAGGGTCACCAAGGGTTTTTCTGTTTTTGGGGGTTTTTGGGTGGTTTTGAAATGAAGAAGACGAACCAGGCTTTTATAGCCTGATTCGTGACGTTCGAACGTGGGTATCGTTCAAACATGTCTAGAAGGATTTTAAACAGATCGTTCGAACGTGGTTGTCGTTCGAACGTGATGAGCTCTCAGTACTTTTGAGTTTTCATCAAAGACCAGAGTACTGTAAGCTCTCTTCGTTCGAACGTTCTATTGGCGTTCGAACTTTAAGTCTCGTTAGAACGGTCTATTGGCGTTCGAACGAGCTGAGCTCCCAGTACTTTTTACTTCCATCAGAGGCTTCATCAGAGGTTGAGTACTGCAAGCAGCTGACGTTCGAACGTCAACTGGCGTTCGAACGTTGAGTCAAAAATAAAAAATTTCTGCACTACACTAGACAAAATCAGAAAGGGCTAAACACACAATTTTAAATCAAAAACCTATGGCGTCTCAGGATAAGCCCCTACCCACGCTTCAGGTTGGTATTCTGAGACATTCCTTACTCGGCCCATTTCTTTTCATTTCAGTTAAAAAGAGTTTGTACAAAAAGATTTTTACACTTTTACAAAAATTTGGACCTTCGGCTTTCATTCCAACAAAAGTACAATTTTCTACAGAAAATTATCTAATCCGAGTCTCCCTCTGTGTCTGTATAGTTCGGACTACCAGTGACTCTCCCAATTTCCTCTCTCACAAACCGGTTAAGCAAAGTACCAGAATAGCATGGCGTATCAGGGTAATCCTTACTCAGCCCATTCACTATCCAGTCTAATCGATCGAGTGTGCGACCAGAGATTGGTTCAGAACACTGGTTGTATCTTTTCTCGTGAAAGACTCTACCACACTATTTACAAGCACCAAGTCTTTTGGCACGACGGCGTTTGGCAAAGGTGTTTCTGCCACAGAGGGGTTTCGCTTGTTTTTCTTGGATTTCGGCCTTCCTTACCAGTCTTTCTTTTCTCATGATTACAATATGCACATCAGATGGAAAAGTGCGTAGAACTCCTAGACTAAACCAAAAAAATTTAACATCCATGCTTTCTAAGCTTTAAGACTCACTATCTGGTTCTTTAACGTCTGCCAGTCACAAAGACGATTGAAGCTAACTCACAAACATAATCATCAATTTATACAAGGCAAGGTACATAAAATGATCATAACAACAACAACAGCAAAATCAACAAAAAAATTTTAAAATTTTACGGGCAAATATGAACTATAGTTCTCACCCCCCAACCTAAACTGAACATTGTCCCCAATGTTTCGAATTTACCCGTTCACGGATCTTGGAGATGAGGTTGAATGATAGAGATCTGTTCATCTGCTGAAACCTACAAATAAAAATACATGAATTACTCATCTGTGCGCAGATCTGTGTTTTGGGTAGGCTGAAAATCCTTGTGTGTGAGTGCGAACAAGAGAAGAACACCCGTGAGCAAATATAATATTAAAATGCAAAACATGAAGCAAAAGATTGTGTTTGTAGAGTGTGTGGGCATGGGTTGTTTATCAGATAACAGAGAAAACGAAGAAGAAAAGAAAGAAAAAGAAGAAATTGGGGGGGGGGCCAACAACGGCGGCTGGGAGAAAAAAGAAGAAAAAGAGTGGGTACCTTATAAAGGCGCCTCAGTGGGTCGGGTTGGGTTAGATTTTTCCTGGCCCGATCCACTTGAGTTTCGACAGGCACGAATCTCGGAGGAGTATTCTGGTTCCATTAAAAGAATGGTTTCCACATTTTTAACAAATCCTCCAAAAATTGTTTCAACCGCTGACCATTAACAGTAAAGATATTACCGTTTGATGGATTTTCCACTTCAACTGCTCCATGTCCTAACACCTTTTTGACAATGTAAGGCCCAGTCCATCTTAACTTCAACTTACCAGGAAAGAGGCGGAGTCTTGAATTAAATAACAGGACTTTCTGAGAAAGCTCAAAAGATTTCCGCACAATGTTTTTGTCATGAAAAATTTTCATCCTGGTTTTAGCAATCTTAGCATTCTCATATGCTTCAATTCTCAATTCCTTCAATTCATTTATCTGAAGTTTCCTTGCTAGTCCAGCCTTATCCAAGTTAAAATTTATTGCTTTAATAGCCCAGTATGCCCTATGTTCCAATTCCACAGGTAGGTGACACGGCTTTCCATAGACTAATCGATAAGGAGACATGCCTAAAATTGTTTTAAAAGCAGTACGGTACGCCCAGAGTGCATCAGTTAGTCTTAACGACCAATCTTTGCGGTCTGGATTCACCGTTTTTTTCAAAATTAATTTGATCTCCCGATTAGCTAGTTCAGCTTGTCCACTGGTCTGTGGGTGATAAGGGGTTGCAATTTTGTGAAAAATCAAGTATTTTTTCATCAAATTCCAGAAGGGACGATTGCAAAAATGAGCACCCCCATCACTTATGAATGATTTCGGAATTCCAAACCGGGATAAAATATTTTCTTTTAAAAACTTGATCACTGTTTGGTGATCATTGTTTCGGCATGGAATTGCTTCAACCCATTTGGATACATAGTCTACAGCCACTAAAATGTATAGATAGCCAAGGGAAGGGGGAAACGGCCCCATAAAATCGATGCCCCAACAGTCAAAACTTTCAATTACCAGAATTGGGTTTAAGGGCATCATGTTTCTTTTGGAAATGCTTCCCAATCTTTGGCATCTATCGCAAGTTAAACAAAAGGCATGGACATCTTTGAAAAGTGTTGGCCAGTAAAATCCACACTACAATATTTTTGCAGCGGTTTTTCTTGATGAAAAATGGCCACCGCATGCTTCAGAATGACAAAATGTTATTACCTGGCTGCTTTCATTAGCGGAGATGCAACGCCTTGTGATTTGATCCTTACAGTACTTGAATACGTAGGGATCCTCCCAAAAGAAGTTACGAACCTCCCTCAGAAATTTCTTTTTGTCCATCATGGTAAAGAATGGAGGGAGTGTACCCGTAGCTAGGAAGTTAGCAATATCCGCGTACCATGGTGTTTTATCAATCATGAACAGTTGTTCATCGGGGAATTTCTCATTGATTGGCAGTCCATCCTCATGAAATTCATATATTAGTCTGAACAGATGATCTGCCACCACATTCTCGACACCTTTCTTGTCCTTGATGACAAGATCAAACTCTTGGAGCAAGAGTATCCATCTCAAGAGTCTTGGCTTGGCGTACTTCTTTGTGAGCAAGAATTTTAGGGCTGCATGGTCAGTGAATATAGTAACAGAAGAACCAACAAGATAAGAACGGAATTTTTCCATAGCAAAAACTACAACAAGCAATTCTTTTTCAGTTGTTGAATAATTCGTTTGAGCATCATTCAAAGTTTTGCTTGCATAGTAAATCACATGGGGTTTCTTATCTTTCATTTGTCCCAATACAGCACCTACAGCATAATCACTTGCATCACACATTAGTTCAAATGTTAGATTCCAGTCAAGGGGTTGCATTATTGGAGCAGAAATTAACATGCCTTTCAATTTGTCAAAGGCTTTCTGACATGCTTCATTCCAATCAAAGATTACGTCCTGACTTAGAAGATGACACATGGGTTTTGCTATGGTACTGAAATCTTTTATGAATCTCCTGTAAAAACCTGCATGTCCTAGGAATGATCGGACATCCTTTACAGTCTTAGGAGCAGACAGATTTTCTATCAGATCTATTTTTGCCTTGTCAACTTTCATGCCCTCAGACGACACAATGTGACCAAGGACAATGTCTTGTGTTACCATGAAATGGCATTTTTCCCAATTGAGCACTAGATTGGCTTCCTTACATCTGATTAGTACTTTCTCCAGATTGGTCAGACACAAATCAAAGGAATCACCATATACAGAAAAGTCATCCATGAATACTTCCAAAAAATTTTCAACCATATCACTGAACAAGCTTAGCATACATCTTTGGAATGTTGCAGGAGCGTTACAAAGTCCAAATGACATCCTTTTGAATGCAAAGGTGCCAAAGGGGCATGTGAAGGTTATTTTCTCCTGATCATCTAGTGCTATCTCAATTTGATTATACCCTGAATACCCATCTAGGAAACAGTAGAATGTGTGGCCTGCAATTCTCTCTAGGACTTGGTCAAGAAATGGAAGAGGAAAGTGATCTTTTCTAGTGACCAAATTGAGTTTTCGATAGTCAATACACATTCGCCATCCTGTGACGACTCGAGTTGGTACTAGTTCATTTGCATCATTTTTTACCACTGTGACCCCAGACTTTTTTGGCACAACTTGGGTTGGACTAACCCACTTGCTGTCAGAGATGGGGAAGATTATCCCTGCATCTAAGAGCTTGAGTACCTCAGTTCTCACAACTTCCTTCATGTGAGGGTTTAGTCGTCGCTGCATTTGACGAGAGGGTTTTGAATCCTCTTCAAGGTATATAGCATGATTGCAGATTAACGGGCTTATACCTTTCAAGTCAGCGATGGTCCATCCAATGGTGCTTTTATGGCTTTGAAGAACTTCAATCAGTTTAGACACTTGCAAGTCTGTGAGATTAGATAAAATTACCACTGGGTATGACTCGTCCTCTCCTAAGAATGCATATTTGAGGTCAGATGGGAGAGGTTTCAATTCTGGCTTAGGTGGCCTGATACTTGATGAGATTGGCTTTGTGCCACTTGGTGAAATCTTTTCGAATTTGGGGGCCCATGTCTCAACAGCATGAGTAGGACAACTTTGTGGATTTGGGTCATCATTTATTATTTCGGATGAGATGAACTCTAGCAGAGAAGATTCAGTAGGGTCCTCACAGAATGTGTCATTCAGATGTTCCTGTATCAAAGATTCAATGGAGTTTATTTCCCTTTCTTCCATTTCTTTTTCTGGATGCTTAGCAGTATTGAAAATGTTCAGTTCGAGAGTCATATTCCCAAAAGTTAATTTCATGAATCCATTCCTGCAATTGATTAGTGCATTGGAAGTTGCTAGGAAATGTCGACCAAGAATGATGGGAATTTGGTTCTCCGAATGTATTGCTGGCTGAGTATCCAGAACAATGAAGTCAACAGGGAAGACAAAGTTATCCACTTGGACAAGCACATCTTCAACAATCCCTCTGGGGGTTTTGACAGATCTGTCGGCCAATTGGAGTGTGACATAAGTGGGTTTAAGTTCACCCAGGCCCAACTGCTGGTAGACAAAGTAGGGTAGCAAATTAACACTGGCTCCAAGGTCTAACAGTGCCTGTTCAATTCTGAAGTTTCCAATGATACATGACACAGTCGGATACCCTAGGTCTTTGTATTTTGGAAGGGTTTTGTGTTGAAGAAGGGCATTGGCTTGTTCTGTTAGGAAAGCTCTTTTTTGGACATTCTGGCTCCTCTTGACTGTGCACAAGTCTTTTAGAAACTTGGCATAAGACGGAACTTGTTTGATTGCGTCCAGAAGTGGGATGTTGATATTTACTTGCTTAAAAAGCTCGTAAATTTCAGGCTGATTTTTCAACTTCTGTTTAGTTTTGAGTCTATGAGGAAAAGGAGCAGGAATGGAACATGAAGGTTTTCTTTCCTCAGAAGGTTCTGGCTCTTGTTCAATCATAGACTCAGGTTCTTCCTCAAGTTTAGTCTCAATTGGTTCAGGCTCAGATGATGGGTTGACTGGGATTGACTCAGGTCTTGGCTTTGGAATGAGTATGTCTCTGATGGTCTTGTCAATCACCTTGCCACTCCTTAGTGTAGTGACAACTTGAGCTTGGTCTTGTGTGTTTCCTGTGGTTGAAGGGTTCCCTACATGGAATTGGCCTTATGGTTCTTTGGTTGGGCAGGGAACTTGCCCTTTTCGTGTGTGGCCATGGATTGGGTCAACTTTTGGATGTGGCTTTTAAGATCTTCGAAAGATTGAAGGGTCTGGGTTTTGAAATCAGTGAAAGTCTGTGTGGAATTATTGTTATAGTTCATTTGGCTTTGCATGAACTGATTCAGTGTGTCCTCAATGCTCCTCTTTTGTGGTGGTTAGTATAGTTGATATTCAGGAGGTCCTTGAGGTGGTGGGTATGAACCTTGTTGTTGGTTCATAGGCATTGGTTGTGTGTTCTTCCAACTGAATTTAGGGTGGTTCCGCCACCTAGATTGTATGTTTCAGAGTATGGGTTGGAGTAAGGCTTGTTAAAGTTGGAAACTGCATTTGTTTGTTCCAACAAGACTTCTTTGAACGCTGGGATGGTAGGACACTCCCCAGTAGGGTGTCCTATTAGCGCACAGATTCCACACACTTGTTCTGTGGAAGAGCTAACATCAACTTGATGGACTTTCTTCATCTCTAAAGCTTCAAGCTTTCGAGACAACGTATACATTTTTGCTCTCAAGTCATCGCTTACCGGTTGGCGTTACCGCCAAACCTATCGGGTGTTCATGCGGTATTTCATGTCTCTATGCTCCGGAAATACACCCCAGATCCGACTCATGTGGTGGATTGGGGCGAGCTTGTTGTTGATGCGGATGGGACCTTCGAGGAAGGACCGGTGCGTATCATGGATAGCCGAGATCAGGTTTTGCGAGGCAAGACCGTGAGGCTAGTAAAGGTGTTGTGGCAACACTGAGGAGTGGAGGAGGCAACATGGGAGCGCGAGGACACTATCCGTACCAAATATCCTTTCTTATTTGAGGATGGAGGTACATTCTTATAGTCATTTCTTATTAAATGACTGTTGCATATGCATGTGAATATATGTGTATGTGTATGCGAATTTCAATGACGAAATTCTTTTAAGGGGGGAAGAATGTAAAATCCGGGAAAATTTGAATATTTTTTTTTAAAAAGGGCAAAATGGTTATTTTGCCACTATAATGCAAAATTAAAATACGTGTTCTACAGACCTCGTATGACACAACGGACTTCGCCGTTGGACTCGTATCGCGGAATATAGTCACCATATCAAATTTCGTCGAATTCCGAGTTAAGTCGGATTTTTTGCACGTCGTTCGAAGAGACTGGATGGCGGATGACCTCACCGAGGTCCCTAAAAGCGATAAACTCAAAATTTAATTATTTTTTATTAAAAGTTCAAATAAAATTAATTTGAACTTAACCCGTAATGTAATTAGTCGTTTCGGGACGAAATCTGATCCGATTAAGCGAAGGACACGTGGCGCGACGTGGGCCAAGTATTTAAAATTATAAATAAGGGTAAATATCTTAGAAAATCAGATTTTTAGCCCACTTGTGTTCTTGTTTGGCCGGCCAAGAGAGAGAGAAGAGAAAAAGAGAAAAAAACTCATTTTTCTTCAAGCTTTCTCCTTGATTTCTCGGAGTTCCGTCACTCGGAATCGCTCGAGCCAAGAATTAAAGTTGCTCTACGTGACTAGGGCTACCCGTGGGTGCCAAGAACGAAGAGTTTCACCGAAGATCAAAAGGCAAAGTTTTGGAGAAATCAAAGTCTTGAGTTTTTGGGGGTGTTCTTGGTGTGTTCTTGAAGCCTAGTTTTCATTTCAATCTTCAAGAGGTAGGGTTCTTCCTACCTTGGATTAATCTTTCCTTAGATGTTGATAGTTTAAGGGTTTGATATATTTATGCATATGGATAGACTTTTATATGTATGTTTATGTTTATGGAAATGAAAAAGTGAGCATAGAAATGGTTTAAGCTAATTGCTAGCTTGATTTTGGTATATGGAAGTTACATGTGATTGACATATGTAACTTATGTATTGATATATATGTACGTTTATGTTATGGAAATGGAAAAGTGAGCATAGAAAAGGCTTAAGCTAATTGCTAGCTTGATTTTAGTATATGGAAGTTACATGTGATTTACTATGTAACTTAGTGAAATTAAAGGCATGCTATGTGTTATATAAATTATGTCTTGAAGGTGTTTGGTGAAATGCCTTGAGTATTTTGAAATTGTTGTTTTGATTGAATTGAAATAACATGCTTAAGTTTAACTTGTGGAATCACATGCTTATGATATGATGTATAATTGAATGTGCTTGTTGATATATGCATGTGTTGATATATTAACATTGAGATGAATATGGTATTTATATGCTTAGGATATAAATTTACCATGGATGTGTTGAAATTGTTCATGTGTTGTTCTTGGCATATTGAGCATTATGTTGTGTGCAATGGGACATGGCATTGCATATGCACGGAAGCATCTCATCACATGGGTGTGTGCATGGTTGATGTCAACACCACACTTGGTGATTGACGGTATGGTTTGGGAAAAGTTGGGTCGAAGACCTAGCTAAGCCGCTTGGTTGCATGATAAATTGGGTTGGGGTTAGCAAGATGAGGCATGATGGCCTCTCGGGTGCAAGGCCCGGTGATTTGGGAGATGCACTCCATTGGTGTAAGAGTCCATAAAGTGTGCGGGTATGGATGACCCTTGGTGTAAGTTCATGAATATCCAACCCCAAGAAAGACCCTAGTTTTGAAAATGTCATTTGATGTGAACATAAATGATGGAATGAAATACTTTGGCATTGCATCGTGTAGTGGGAGTCGGTGAGGACTCGGGTTGAAGTGCATGAGTGAGTGTCATCTCATTTCATGGCATGGTATTGTTGCATTCCAACTTAAAATGCATATCCTTATAAGGAATGATTGTTTATATGTTGCAAATGAATGTTGCATGAGCATAAGCATCTAGGGGGGAGTAGCCTTTGTAGGATCTACTCTACTGGGCGTTGGCTCACCCTATACGGGAAACATTTCAGGTGTGGGGTTTGCACCGGTGGATGGCTCACTTGGAGAGCATCAGGCATGAAGGGGGCCGACTTGTGGCCTTATTTTGAGTTTTTGTAAAAGAGTTTCTAAAACTTGGTCTTTGACATGTAAATTATGCAAATTAATTGTAATATAACATATATGGACTAATGTTAGAGTAACCTTGCATGTTTTGATATAAATATGGATAATTGGACCCGGTGTGGCCAATGTTTACTTATAAATGGACCCGGTGCGGTCATTTTTTTTATATTGGGCCTCGGATGGGTCGTGTGAAGTTAAATTGCACAGGTTGGATTTTGGGTAGAGCTCCCTGTACGAAGGAGACTCTGCCCAAATTTTGTTAAGTTATGGACCCCGGTAAATGGGGCGTAACAGTGTGATATCTAGTTACTCGGTATCTACGGGTGTTCCGCGGGTTGATGGGTAATCAACGGACCCCCGGATTTTGGGGTGTCACAGTACTAATGCATTAAGATGTAAAATAATGAATTTTTCTGTAAAAGAAGGTGAAACTTTTTATCAATGTTGGGAAAGATTTAAAGATCTTCTCCAAGCTTGTCCACATCATGCATTTGAAAACTGGACTTTAGTTGGTTTCTTTTATGATGCTCTTCCATCTGCAATGCGACAATTTGTTGAAATGATGGCTCAAGGAGAATTTATGAATAAAAACCCTGAAGAAGCATTTCAATTTTTTGATACTATTTCAGAGAGTTCTCAAATGTGGGACTCGACTTCTTCAAATACTGTGGAAAATAAGTCATCTACATCTGAAAGAGGAAAATATATTTTGAAAGACAATGATGATTTAAGAGCTAAAATGGCTAATCTATCTCGAAAATTAGAAGCCCTGGAAATGAAAAAAGTTAAGCAAGTATCTGTTGTTTCTTCTACTGATCAAGTATGTAAAATTTGTGCGTTGTCAGGACATCCTGCTGGGGAATGTCCAACTATACCTGCCTTTCAAGAAGTCTTAATTGAACAATCTAATGTTGTTCCAACTTATACTAAACCATATTCAAATCCATATTCTGAAACCTACAATCCAGAATGGAGAAATCATTCGAATTTTAGTTGGAGAAATACACAACCTACAAATCAAACACAAGGTCCACCCCAGCTACAAAATCAACAACAATATCAACCGTATTTACCTCCTCAGAAAAGAACTCTGGAAGACACTATGAATCAATTTATTCAGAGTCAAATGAATTTTAATACTCAAACAAATCAAGCATTCAATGATTTTAAAGCTCAAACTTCGCAGAATATTGAAGATATCAAGAGTCATCTTGCTAAGTTGACTCAGTCCTTAAGTACTACAGAAAAAGGGAAGTTTCCATCTCAACCTAAACCTCCACAAAGTCATAATCAAACTAATTTTGTATCATCTGAAGCCTCGCCAAGTCAAGTACAAGCAGTCACAACATTAAGAAGTGGTAAGGTAATTGATAAAACCATTAAACCTAAGATTCCAAAGAACATACGTAAGTCAATTCCTGTAAACGAACCACTTGAACTTGAACCTTTAGTTAAAAAGCAAGAAGAAGTACAAAGTGAAAAAGATCGTCCATGTCCTATTCCTTTACCTTTTCCTCAAAGGGTCAAGAAACTCTCATCTGAAAAAGATCAATATGATATTCTTGAGTTATTTAAACAGGTAAAGATTAATATTCCTTTGTTAGATGCAATAAAACGAATGCCGATTTATGCTAAATTCTTAAAAGATCTTTGCACAATAAAAAGAAGAACTAATGTACCTAAGAAAGCATTTTCAACTGAACAAGTTAATACTATAATACAGCATGACACACTTCTTAAGTACAAAGATCTGAGTAGTCCTACAGTCACATGTTTCATTGGAAATTTTCGAATTAAACGAGCCCTACTAAATCTTGGATCTAGTTGTAATTTAATGCCATATTCCGTATATACACAATTAGGATTAAGTGAGCTAAAACCTTCTAGTATTAAATTACAATTAGCAGACCAATCAGTAAAAACTCCACGAGGAGTTGTGGAATATGTTATTGTCCAAGTTGATCAATTCTATTTTTCAGCAGATTTTATTGTTATAGACACGGAGACATGTTGTCAGGCATGTGCATTTGAATACATACATCTGATTTTGGGTCGACCATTCCTAGCTACATCAAATGCATTGATAAATTGTAGGAATGGAGTCATGAAGCTTTTATTTGGAAATATGAATTTGGAATTAAATGTTTTTAAAAGTGCAAAACGGCCTAGAGAAGAAGAAGAAGAAATACAAGAAGTAAATTATGTGGAGACTTTAACTCAGTTTTTTTTAAAAGAACTTTCTGGAAAAGAAATTATTTGCATTGGAATCAATACCTGAAACTGAATCTGAAATTACATCTGCAAAAGATATACAATGTGAAGAATTGTCCCCAACAATTGTGGAATCTAATGTCAAAGTTTTTAAACCAGAATTAAAACCTCTTCCAACCAACTTAAAATATGTCTTTTTAGGAGAAAATGAGATTTATCCAGTTATAATATCATCGAAATTATCTTAAATTCAGGAAGAAGAACTGACGAAAGTCTTGAAAAATCATCAAAGCGTTATTGGATGGACAATAGCAGATATAAAAGGCATAAATCCACTTCTATGTACTCATTGTATCTACTTAGAAGAAAATTCTAAACCAACTCGTCAAATGCAAAGAAGATTAAATCCACATTTGAAAGAGGTAGTTCGCAAAGAAGTACTTAAACTACTTGATGCTAATATTATTTATCCTATATCTGATAGTAAAGGGTCAGTCCTACACAAGTAGTTCCAAAGAAGTCTGGTGTTACTGTAATAAAAAACCAAGAAAACGAATTAGTCCCAATGCGTACAGTCACAGGTTGGCGTGTATGTATTGACTATCGAAAGCTAAATTCTCTCACCAGAAAGGATCACTTTCCGTTACCATTCCTAGATCAAGTACTTGAAAGAATAGCTGGTCATGCATATTATTGTTTTCTAGATGGATATTCTGGTTATAATCAGATTGAAATTGCAATAGATGATCAAGAAAAAACTACATTTACATGTCCCGTTTGGAACTTTTGCTTATAAAAGAATGTATTTTGGGTTATGTAATGCCCCAGCTACTTTTCAACGTTGTATGTTAAGTATATTTAGTGATATGTTAGAACGCCATCTAGAAGTTTTTATGGACGACTTTTCAGTATATGGTGATTCATTTCACTTATGTTTAGAAAATCTGGAAAAAGTATTAATTAGATGTGAAGAAACAAACCTTGTCTTAAATTGGGAAAAATGTCATTTCATGGTTACACAAGGTATTGTTTTAGGTCACATAGTCTCTGAAAAAGGAATTGAAGTTGATAAATCCAAAATTGACTTAATAGCTAATCTTCCTTCACCGAAAACTGTAAAAGATGTTCGGTCTTTTTTAGGTCACGCTGGATTTTATCGAAGATTTATCAAAAACTTTAGTTTAATATCAAGACCAATTTGTAATCTTCTATGCCAAGATATAATATTTGAATAGAATGATGCATGTCAATTAGCATTTGATAAATTAAAAAACATGCTTATTTCTGCACCTATCATGCAACCTCCTGACTGGTCTTTACCCTTCGAATTAATGTGTGATGCAAGTGATTATGCAGTAGGAGCTGTATTAGGGCAAAGAAAAGAGAAAAAATCATATGTTATTTATTATGCAAGCAAAACTTTAAATGATGCACAAATGAACTATTCAACCACAGAAAAAGAATTATTTGCTGTTGTGTTCGCATTAGATAAATTTCGATCATATTTGGTTGGATCGTCAATTGTTGTATTTACAGATCATGCAGCTTTAAAATACTTATTTACTAAAAAAGATGCAAAGCCATGTCTCCTGCTTTGGATTTTGTTACTTCAAGAATTTGATCTTATAATTAAAGATAAGAAGGGAGTAGAAAATGTGGTAGCAGATCACTTGTCAAGGTTAAATTATGATATAAAGGAAGAACCAACTCCAATTAGAGAAACCTTTCCAAATGAACAACTATTTGCAATAACAGAAGTACCATGGTATGCAGATATAGCCAATTATTTAGCTACTGGTACTATTCCTTCTAATTATACCTGGACTGATAAAAATAAGTTCTTAAGTGAGGTATGTAATTTTTTCTGGGAAGATCCTTATGTGTTTAAATACTGTAAAGACCAAATAATAAGACGTTGTGTAACTAGTCATGAAATCAGTCAGGTAATTCAGTTTTGTCACTCTGAAGCGTGCGGAGGTCATTTTGCTTCAAAGAAAACCGCTGCTAAAATTTTGCAGTGTGGATTTTATTGGCCAACTCTTTTTAAAGATGTCTATATATTTTGTTTAAATTATGACAGATGTCAAAGAATGGGGAATATTTCAAAAATAAATATGATGCCTTTAAACCCTATTTTAATTATTGAAATTTCGATTGTTGGGGCATCGATTTTATGGGACCATTTCCTCCATCTTTCGGATATCTGTATATTTTGGTTGCAGTTGACTATGTTTCTAAATGGGTAGAGGCAATTCTATGTAGAAATAATGATCACAGAACAGTGATCAAGTTTTTAAAAGAAAATATTTTATCCAGATTTGGGATTCCTCGAACAATCATCAGTGATGGTGGATTATATTTTTGTAATAAAGTTTTTGAAAACCTAATAAAAAAATACTTGATTTCTCATAAAATATCTACTCCATATCATCCACAGACAAGTGGACAAGCTGAATTAGCTAATAGGGAGATAAAATACATTTTAGAAAAAACAGTAAATCCAGATCGTAAGGATTGGTCTTTAAGATTAAATGATGCACTTTGGGCTTACCGTATTGCGTATAAGACTATTCTGGGAATGTCTTCTTATCGGTTAGTTTATGGTAAACCATGTCATTTGCCTGTAGAATTAGAACATAAAGCATATTGGGCAATCAAAATGATGAATATTGATATAGATGAAGCTAGAATATCACGTAAATTGCAAATAAATGAATTAGAAGAATTAAGAAATGAAGCCTATGAAAACGCAAAGATTGCTAAATCAAGAACAAAAGTTTTTCATGATAAAAATATCGTGAGAAAATCTTTTGAACCATCTCAAAAAGTTCTATTGTACAATGCAAAACTTCGTCTATTCCTGGAAAATTAAGATCTAGATGGACAGGACCTTATATAGTTAAGCAAGTTTTTGACTATGGGGCAATTGAAATTGAAAATCCATTAACTAGA
The DNA here is from genome assembly GCA_951799425.1 of Ilex aquifolium. Taxonomy (NCBI): domain Eukaryota; kingdom Viridiplantae; phylum Streptophyta; class Magnoliopsida; order Aquifoliales; family Aquifoliaceae; genus Ilex; species Ilex aquifolium. The sequence continues at coordinate 18,619,129 of OX637405.1, forward strand.
AATGTTTTCAAAGTAAACGGGCAAATGCTTAAACCTTATTATAATGGATTTACTCAAGATGTAACTTCTGTGCAACTTTTTGATCCAGTCTATGTGTGTTAATTGTTATTTGATTATAAATAATATAACTAATTACTTGTAATTTGTTTGATAGATTAAATCTCCTGAGTGAAAGTCAGATATCTTAATCGCTGAAAAACACCAAATTGCTGGTTTTTCTCAATGCTGTTCATTACTATTTTTACATTACAGATAGAATTTAATTTAAGTTGGGGAGATATGAGTGTGAATTTACTTTTTGTTTTTAGCATAATAATTTTGATCTAAAAATTATGTTCGTCTTTGTGACTGGCAGACGTTAAAGAACCGGATAGTGAGTCAATTTTCAATAATTTTTGAATCGTTTTTTTCCTTTTCTTTTCTTTCTTAAAAATTGAAAAATGGACGAAAAATTATTTTGTTTAAGTTTAATTTTACTACGTCACTTTCCAAAAGATATACATATGTTGATCATGCAAAAAGCTAGGCATGTTAGAAATTTAGAAATATTCGAAAGTCAGGCAAGACCCTTGTGTGGAAAAAGTACATATGCCAAACACCGACGAGCAAATCGTCTCTGTGCTTGTGTAAGATGTGGTCGTACAGAACATTTGAGACAATATAATAAGTGTGCGGAACCAATTTCAGGTCGAGCGTCAGATCGTTTACGGTGGATTAGGTATGGGCAGAGTAAGGATTATCCTGAGGCGCCATTCTATTCTACCCCAATGTTAACAAGATACGTGAGAAATGAAGTTAACCGTGTCACTGGTGTTGTTGATCCAGATAGTTCTGATACTGACTAAATATGATCAACAAGATGTAGAATTTTGGAAATAACTATACATAGTTGTAAATAAATGTAAATAACTATAGAATAAATAAAGAAATTTGTAAATAACAAATAACAAATAAAACCAATTCTTTGAAACGAAAAAGAGTGGTTAGCAAAGTTTTGTAGAATATATAAAGTGGTATTTATTTTTGTAACTTGCAGGAGCAGAATTGCAGAAAGTCAGAGAAACAATCTGCAGTTACAAATCAGGAACCAGTCAAAAATATGGATGCAAGACAACGAACAAGAAGGTCTTCCAACCGAGCACGAAGGGATCAATCTCCGCAACCTGAAACACCTCCACAACAACCTCATCCAGGAAATATCTACGATGAGGTGATGTTTGAAAATCTTGAACAACAAATCTGATATTAATTTTCTGACTAAGACTATTATTTCTGAAAGAACAGTAATTACGAAGATTTTGAGAACATACAAATAAGACAAAGTCTCCATGCGAGAGGTTGGTTACATTATGTTAGATTAGCTGTTCCTGCTTATGACTGCTTAGTTCGGGAATTTTACAGTAATGCTGAAATTAAAGGGAAAAGACAATTGCCTGCATTTGTCCGGGGAATAATTTTTCAAGTTACACCGGCCACTATAGCCGAATTTTTTCACCCCATGCAAAGAACACCCCACCCACAATATCCTTATACTGAACTACCTGATTTGCATGAAGTAGGGAGAGAATTGACAGGGAATCCAAGATTTGTTTGGGGACGCCCAAATAATTACATAAAACAAGGGGAACTGACAGACAAATACCGCATTTTGAATATGATAACAGTATATAATTTGCTACCCCGAGCCCAAAAGAATCAACTTTATACTGAGCAGACTTATTTTCTATATGCATTTGGGAAAGGACACACAATTGACCTGCCGAACTTAATTCTAGACCAAATGATACTCGTTGTGGATAGAAAGAAACTCACACTCCCATATGCTATGTTAGTTTCTCAGCTATGCAAGAACGAGGGCGTAATCATTGATCCGATATAGACGACAGTGGATCATCTTAGAGCATTAGATAAAACTTCATTGAAAAAGAGTCATGGAGGACAATTGGAAAACCAACAAAGAATACCTTCATCACCAGAAGAGGAACCATTTCAGATACCTAAAGAATTCAGCCCACAAGAACAATTTCCACCACAAGAAGATCAGCCATACATACCAGTGGATGACAGAACTGATAGACAAATCTTGCTGGAAATGGAAACTAGTATTACTCAACTCAACTGACGCATGGATGAATATGAGCAACGTCAAGTGGAGCTTTTAATTGTTTTGGAGAAGGATCTTCTACTTCCTAAACAGACTAGAAAGTCTACGGAAACTTTACTCTCTCTCACTCACCTTTTACATTATGCACATTTACTTTATGCACCTGCATTTTAATTTATTTGCATGTTTAACTATTTTTTGATAAATAATGTGAAAATTATGTTAGGAGAATTATGTCATATAATTTGCAGTTAAATTAGGTTAATATTTCTATGCTTTGTAAAAAATAGCCTTAAGCTGATCACGCGGGATTTTCATATTTTAGTTGTACCGTACCTTAATATTTTTGTTTAAACTTACTCCTATTTGCACGAATAGATTTCTTTATTCCAAAAACCTTGTGAAATATTACACTCTTTACATATTTAATGGAGATGTATGACCAATTGAAGAATTTGAGTCAATCCTCCTTGGAGAGATATTCTACATCTACTCAAATAAACATCTTCGTTTCTACGGTAAACTTTCTTTGAATAATCTCATTAATTTTGTTTTGATTGGCACTTGTTAGCTATATTATTAGCAGTGTCTTTAAAATTTTGTTATGTAGGAATTATACAGATGTATGATTTCTGAAAAATGATCTTAGGCCATTTTTCATTATCTTTGAGCCTTGACCATTTCTTTTACAAAATTATATCCTTAGTCAACCATGATTGAGTCTAAAAGAGTATAAATTCTTTTCATGAAACCCGAAAAATACCCGAGCCACATGAAAATAAATTAAACCTACCTTTTGCTATCTAATTTTCTTACATCCTCTTTTAAATCAGTATGATACAGAAAAACAAAAGGAGAAGGAAACAAAACAGTGAAAAGAAAAAGAAAAGCGTATTGGCTATTTAAAGAAAAGAAAATAGCCAAGAAAGTGAAAAATGGAAAAATATGCAAAGTCTTAGAAAGCTAAGAAGATGTATGCCATAATACAAAGAAAGGATAACATTTGAATCCCATAGACGTCGTTTCTTAAACCCAAAACCAATGGCCACATTACAACCTAAATAAAGTCCTTTTTTATTCTAGAAATTATGTATCTATATTAATCCTATCTATCTATCCATAACAGGAGAATGTTAATAATATGTCTAATATAGTGTTGATATCCAGTCATGAGATTATGTCAAATTCAATTTTATTCAAATACCCATTCTTCAGATATATTACATGTGATATTATTTGCTTTGCTAACAATATTCCAAATCACATGTAACAATTGAGAGAATAGTCACTATAACGAATATGCATTATTTGCTGAGTGTATTTCAGGAAAGGATTGACATTAAGACTACCATGAAAGATGGTAATATTTCTGGAGTGATTTTGAAACAAAAGAAATCATCACACACACAAGTTTTTATAAAAATATTTAGATAATGTTACAACTAACTTGTGTTACTCTTAGAGTGATCAGAAAAAAGAAGTATTTTAGCAATGCACAGGAATACTGATTTAATTTTGATTGTGAAAAGTATGGGTCATAAACTCCTAACTACTGAAGTTTGTAGGTAGTTTCACTGAAAACTTTCACGAGACAACACTCATCCACTAGGGATCACCTAGAGGTTTAACGGCTTGTTGCATATACTAAATGCAATCGTGAAAAAATCTACGAAAATGATTTTACTCCTGTTTATGTTTTATTGTTATTTTGTAATGATTTTTATAATTTGTGTTTACTAGGGACTAGTAAAGTTTAAGTTGGGGGGTGTGATTAACCCTAATTAGTGTATAAATTAAAATGATTAAGTAATCAATTTTGTAAGATAAAACAATTAAATATTATGAATTATAGTTTGTGCTTAAATTAAAGTTTTAAATACTTTATGTTTAAATTTCAGGGTCAAATGCAGAAATACTGGAGAATACAAGACAAATTTGCAAAGCTTGAAGTAACGAAGGACCAAAGTGTAATAAAGAAACATGGACCAACAAGAAGTTGACAAGTGGCATCCCAAGAAGCCAACACCTAGCACCACTGCAAGGCATCACCTTTGGGAAGGTGGTGGTAGGGGTTGGGACGGCCCCCCTTGGCCGAGAGCTTCTCCCCTCTATAAATAGGGGTGCTTTCTTCATTCTTGAATCCATTCCTTGCCAAGCCTTTCAATACTTCTCAAAGACCAACTCTCCCTTCATTTGGCCAGCCACCCTTGAGCCAAGAAAGCTTTCCAAAGACAGAAAGAAAGAAAGAGAGAAAGAAAGAGAAAGAGAAAGTTCAATACATAGCCGGTCCGTGATACACTTTTACTGTTACTCTGTATTTCTACATTTCTATTATATCTTTCTATTCGGATAGTTGAACTACCGCCACTTTTGTGTAACACCCCGCATTTTTCTTTTATATATATGTATATAGATATATAGTAAATAATTGTTGTAAAAATGTGGATATGTGTAAGGATGTAAGAATAAATTATATAGATTGTAATAGTAGGAGAACGCTAGAGATAAATATGGATTGGGAAGTTGGAGTTTCCAAGACGATTAAACTTGGAAAGGGTGACTAGATGAATTTCTAAATATTTTTAGGTCAAAATAAGGTGTCCATTGAATCCGGAAGGTCGAACAACCTTGGGAGTGGTAATATGAGGTGTATTGGAAGTTATGAAGTATTCCGGAGTGAAAACACACTTAGAGAAAATTTGGGTAAAAAGGAGTTGGGACACCTTCTAGTATTTTGGTCATAACTTTTTATCCTTAAGTCCAATTGATCTAAAATTTTTACAGTAGATAGTAGACATCTAGGGCTACAAAAGTGTGTCTCATGGAAATTTTCCAATTCAACCTCTAAATGGGTCAAAACTGCCCTGGAAGTTGCAGCAGACAAAGTGTACCGGTACTGCGTACCGGTACCATACAGTACCGGTACTGTGTACCGGTACTTCGACTCCAGAAGGTTTGGGGTACCGGTACTCGGTACCGGTACTCAGTACCGGTACCATCCGTCTGACGCCCGGCGAACAGTAAAAATCGGGATTTTGGTGTTTTAAAACACCCTTTTTAGCCTCATTTGCCCCATTTCTTCATCTCCCTCTCACCCTAACCCTCCTAGAAACCCTTAGAGAGAAAGAGAGAAAGATAAAACTCAAGATCAAAAGGAAAGACAAAGGGTTCACAAGTGATCCAATACTCAAACCCTAGGTTTCTTCAAGAGCATAAGGTAGGGGATTTCTTCCTATGTTCTTACATTGAGGCTAGGGTTTATGTATATATATATGTTTTTCACTCTCATCCTTATATACATGATAAGAAATACATGATTCTTGTTCCTCTTGAAATAAATGCCATGTTTTGAACATTGTGATGGTTGGGTAACTATTAAATTTCTCTTTTTCATCTTCAAACCTTGGTTTTAAAGAGAAATGGACTTTTCCCTCTATTTTTCCTTGGTATTGCTTTCAAAACTTTAGTGTTTGATATTGTACACCAAAATGTTACTTATGATGATCTCTTGCTCATTTTCTTCCATCATATTATGAAACATTATATTAGAAATTGTGGAATTTGGTAATTCCTTGAAATGTTGATGAATTGAGAATATTTTGGTTTCCTCAATTGTATGGTTGTTGTGAGGGACTTGGATTGCCTTCGAGAGATGTCGTAGAGTGTTAGAGGTTAGTCTACCCCAGTGGGGGTGAGATAGTTTCCTAGCACTTGTAGTGGGTTGTCATTTAGTAATGAAACTACTATCGTTCACTGGAGTTCGAACAAGGGATAGTATACTTTTCCTGGGAAGGGACTCGTCACTGCCATTGGGATGGTAGACGCCCTTTCCTAAAATGCTTGTGAATGTGATTGTGATTGGTGGACTAGGTATAATCGTTGGGTAGATTCAGGAGAAGCAATCAACATACATGGTACGGGGATGAACCAATATACTTGGGATGATGAGTTGGAACGTCTTGGCCAGTGCATTGATATGGGACAATGCATCGGAAGACGCCCTTCCGAATTGGCCTAACTTTGGACACGGTGTATTGTTGTTCAATTTAATTTATTCTTTTACTTGATTGTTGTTATGGCTTAAACTTGAGATCTATTTAAAATATCCTGCTTTTCCTTCAAAATGGTATATATGCTATTTGTGAAAATGAGACCAACCGTTTTATATGCTTTTCTAAACCTTGTTTGAGTTTGGGAAGATTTTGCTACAGAGCTTCGTGCTCATCCCCTACAATTAATATTTTTCAGATTTGGCTTTAGAGGAGGAGCTCGGTGTGAATGAGCCGGGCCTTGGGGAAGCTTCCTTGGAGGGGTACCTAGATCCCGAATGGGACATCTAGAGATATAGCTTATTTTGTTCTAGACTAGGAGATTTATTTCTGAACAATGTAAAGTCTAGATTCTTTTGAAACTCCGCTGCGATATATTCATGTAATTCTTTTGGGGAATGTAATTGTCATATCTGGCCTATTCTTTTGTGATAATGTTAAGGATAGTATAGATGGTAAATAGAAATTCTATTGTTATTGGATGGTTAAATGGACCCTGTGTGGTCAAGTTAATAGAATTGCACAGGTTGTGATTTTTGGGTGGAGCTTCCTGTACAAAGGAGACTCTGCCCAAATTTTGTTAAAAATAAGAATGTTTCTTATTTGATGGATATATATTTAGTTGCTCTCATGACATGAATGGTTTCATAGTGTAATGTCGTCCAGGGTGTGTTTTGGGGTGTTACATTTTGTGTCTTGAATGATAATAAAGGTGGTTGTGTTTCAATTGTTCCTTGTGAAAGAAGTTTTACAGTTTACCGTTTAATTTTAGTTGTAATGACGAATACCCGCACTCCTTGTTTATCTGTAGCAATGGAGCGTGAGTAGTCGTTTATACCCTTCAAAATAGGGTAAACATATGTATGATATTGATTAGATTATGGAAATGCTGATGTTTTATTTATATGTTTATTTATATATGTATTATATGCTTAATGCATGATATAGTGATGTACGTAATTTCGGTGCTGTCCATGGAATTATGTCATCAGTATATCATAAGACCAGCCAGTTAAACAACCACGGTGTTCCTACCGGTATTGTGACGCCCCAAAATCCGGGGATTCGTTGATCTACCCATGATTACCCATCAACCCGCGGAAATACCTGTGGATGCCGGTTAACCCGACACCGCGTCACCACATTCCCTTTACCGGGATTTATAAAAAAATACCTTCCAATTTCTCTCTCGATTGGTGATGAGTGCATAATTTTGCATATTTCATGGCCTCATTGCAAGCATTTCAACTCAACTTTTGCATATAAGTGCTTAGAAGTTAGCCGTTTTGAACTATAATGTTGATATTTTGATGTTGCAACCTTTTATAGCTTAAATGATTGATTTTAGGACATTGCAACCTTGATGGATGTGTGGTGAAGGCATGGACACAATACATGAAGAATTGGAGGCTTAAAAGTGAAGAAATCAAGAAGGCATTGGTGCTTGGGAACAAGGGCACCAGCTGCAGCAACAATTGGAAGCACTGCCTCGTAATTACTCCATTTTGACCATGATCTACTCAGAATTTGGAAAAGTTCAAAACATGAAAGTTGTAGATATGGGTGTCTTCTGTTTGGTGTCAAAATTTCAGCTCAATCCAACGGTTAGATCAAGAGTTATTCCGATTCTACCGAAGGTGGTCCAGTGCAGAAAAACAGTACCGGTACTCAGTACCGGTACTCCGGACCTTCTGTCTGCGAAAACAGCCTGTAACTCAACTTTGAGGCTTGGGGGTCCCACCTACACTTCTCCCACGCCTATCCCAACATTTCCTTACACATTTACAGGCCTCCTACACTCAAGTGGAAGACTTTAAAGGCCAATGCATAAAAGGAGGAATGGGGGGAAGTGGGCTGCCCAGGCTATGATCTCCTAGCCTGTCAAAGCCATCCATTCAGCCCTCTCTTGATGGGAGCTCGTTCACACAGCTAGGGGGGAGCCTCTTGGACGTTTTGGCATGTCTCTACACTCCATATATTTCGGCATTCACAACACATTGGGGGGTTGGCTACCTAAGCTTAGATATAGATATAGTTTTGCTCCAAAGAAGATGATGAATAGTAGCTACGTTTTTGCATTGTTTCCATCCGTTTTCGTCCCTGTAAGCTTTAATCTTCTTGTAATCTTCATTTCTTGCAATGTAATCTCATATATTTCAAGTTTATATCAAGTTTAGTTTAGTATCTTAGCTTTCACCATTTATGTTTTCAAGCTTTCTTCATTCTTAGCTTAAAATGGGTATTGCATATTTTCCTTCATAGCTTTAGATTTCTTGCTTCAAGTTAAGTTTCATGCTTTAAATCTCCATTTCTCTTCCATGTCCATTTACATTATGCTTGTCTTTCCTTTATGCATTTTTAATATGAGTAGCTAGGATTTAAGTTGGTTAATCCAAGGGAAAATTCCTCTTGGGAATACCATTTTCAACTCTTCTTCATTCCTCCCTTTAGAGTCAAATGATTCGGTTTGACGGGGTTGAGAGTGGATGAGTTGGTGAGCCTTTGATATTCCGTAGGCCTAGTCACGGTTTATGCTTAGATACTCACCAATCTCGTCCCTAGCTTCCCCCGAATCAATCGTTCATTCATGCTCAATCGGAGGAAGGCTTTGAGTTGATTTGGTATTCCCATTGGAATGAACCCTTTGGATTAGCCAACACTTGCTTTATTTGCATTTTCATTTACAAACCAAACACAAAACTCAAACAAAAGATTTTACATTTTCTTTTCACTTTTGCAAAATCACTTTCACAAAACTCCCTTTCCTTCCCTGAGGAGACGACCTTGGAATACTCTTCCAAGTAAAACACCGACAACGAAAGACTCCTTGCGATTGGGGAGCGCTTTTGTTCACACCCGCATTTCATTCCACATATTTTGTTCATTCCACATTTACATCCATTTTGTTGTTGTTTCCTATCTTCTTGCATCATCCGGAGGGAGAGTGACACTCCCCCATCACTATAAGCCACATACACACATTGAGGGTGAGGGTGATGTTACGAGGTTAGGAAACAACACCGCATTTCCAACCAATCAATTGGGTAACCCATCCGAGGTCAAATATACCACCATTGGTATCCTTTGAAGGAAGGAAAACATAGCCCAAAGACTTGGCAAAAGAATAAAAAAAAAATTGAGCTTTGGAGAGTGTACCGGTATACGTACCGGTACGGTCGGCTCACTGGTCCTGGCAGTACCGATACGTGTACCGGTACGCTCTGCCTTCTGGACAGCTCTGTACCGGTACACTATACCGGTACACTCTGCCCACTTTTGCCTATTTCTCTTGTTTTCCAATTCCAATCCATTCCAAACATTACCAAAACTAACTCAAACTTATACAACATGTATTTATACATTAAAACATAATTGATACAAGTTCTATTACAATTATTGACATAAATTTACATGCCAAAACTAAGTTTTCATAAATATTTTTACAAAAAACTTCAAGTAAAGCCACATTCTGACTTTCTTCACCCTTGAGGCTCCAAATAAGAGCCGTCCGTCAGCGTGTGTCCCACACCTGAAATGTTTTCCCGTATAGGGTGAGCTACGCTCAATAGAGTATCCCCTACAGAGGCTACTCCCCACCTAGATGCATATGGAGTGTATACATGCAACAATCAACAATCCATAATATTCCAAGCAAGAATATGCATTCAATGTTGGAATTTATCATATTATGCCATGAAATGAGATGAGACTCACTCATGCAACTCAACCCGAGTCCTTCCCGACTCCTCAACACATGCAAGTGCCCATGTGAATGACTCTGTCATCTATGTTACACATCAAATGACTTTTACAAATCTAGGGGCTTTCTTTGGGGTGGATATTCATGGACTTACATCAACGGCACCCAACCGACACGGAATTCATGGACTTCCACCAATAGTTCCTCGTACACCAACACACTTTATGGGCTCTTATACCAACGGAGTGCGTATCCAATCACCGGGTCTCTCACCCGAGGGGCAGTCTAGCCCTTCTTGCTATCCCAACCCAATTTTCATGCAACTGCGCGACTTAGTCGGATCATCGACCCAACTTTCTCAAGTCCACCTGCCATCCACCAAGTGAGGTGGTGACTACAACCATGCACACACACCCTCATGATGCGATGTCCTCGTGCAAATGTAATGTAATGAACCATTGCATATCAATGTCATGTCCCATATGTAATGAATGTCATATGGACAATTTAAACCACATATCAGCGTATACCATGGCAATTTATATTATATGCATATAATTTCCATGAACTATCACCATGCTAACATATCATAAAGCATATGTCCACATGTCAACAACAATGTCTAAGCATGTTACTCCAATTGCATCAAAACAACAATTTCCAATCACTCAAGGCATTTTATCAAACACCTTCAAGGCAACAATCATGTCAAACACATATCATGCCCAAAATTTCACCAAGTTACGAGAAACTACACAAGTAACTTTCATACATCAAAATCAAGCTAGAAGTTAGCTTAAGCCATTTCTATAGTCATTTTCTCATTTCCATACGATAGGCAAGTGATATATAACCACCTACACCTAACCATCCCTTATGGACATTCTAGGTTAGAAATGAACCCGAGTAGAAGGAAACCCTACCTCTTGGAGCGTAAATCAAAGAGTAGAACCTCCAAGAATACCCATTAAGCCCAAAAATCTTGATTTCTCCAAATCTCCTCTTTGGATCTTCGGTGAAATCCTCCGTTCTTGGTATGTAAACGTAGCCCTCGTCGAGAGGATCAACTTTAACTCTTGGCTCGACGGATTTCGACCGACGGAACTCTGTGAATCGAAGAAAGGAAAGTGAGATTTTCTCTTTTTTTCTCCCTATTTCTCTCACACGTTTAAGGGCTGAATTGCAGAGATATTTCTTCCCAAAAATAAGATATTTAGCCTTATTTATAATTTTAATCCTCGGCCCACGTCGTGCCACGTGTCCCCCACTTGTCCAGGTCCGTTTTCGTCCGGGTCCGTTTTCGCCCTAAACGATTTATTTCGTCCCGGTTTAAGTTCAAATTAATTTTATTTGAAATTTAATTCAATTATAAGGAAATTTTATAAAATTTATTTGTGAGGACTTTTGTGAGGTCAGCCGCCACCGAGTTGCCTCGAAATACGTGCAAAATCTGACTATCTCAGAATTTGATGAAATTTAACAAGGTAACTAGATTTCGCGATACGAATCCAACGGCGAAGTCCGTTGTGTCATCCGAGTTCTAGAAACATGAGTATTTTAAATACGCATTATAGTGACAAATTACCGTTTTGTCCTTTTTCAGAAAAAATTCAAATTTACCCGGGTTTTACATTCTTCCCCCCTTAAAAGAATTTCGTCCCCGAAATTCACACACACATGCACATTTAACCACATGCATATGCTACAAGTATATCATACTCATAACTACAAAAATGTACCTCCATCCTCGAATAAGAAAGGATAATTGGTACGTATAGTGTCTTCACGCTCCCATGTCACCTCCTCCACTCTCCGGTGCTGCCACAACACCTTCACTAGCCTCACAGTCTTGCCTCGCAAAACCTGATCCCGGCTATCCATGATACGTATCGGTCCCTCCTCGAAGGTCTCATCTGCATCAACAATCAACTCACCCCAATCCACTACATGTGTCGGATATGGAGTATACTTCCAAAGCATAGAGACATGGAATACCGCATGAACACCCGATAGATTTGGCGGTAACGCCAACCGGTAAGCAACTGTACCTACCCTCTCGAGTACCTCGAAGGCCCGATATACCTCGTCGACAGCTTTCCCCGCTTGCCGAACCTGACCACTCCTCTCTTAGGCATCACCTTCAAGAAGACATGATCTCTCACCTCAAACTCTAGAGGTCGTCGCCGTCTGTCGGCGTAGCTCTTCTGCCGGCTCTGAGCCATGAGAAGACCCTTCCGTATCAAGTCCACCTTCTCAGAGGTGTCCCTAACCAAATCCGGACCCGTAGAGGGTCTCTCTCCTACCTCCGTCCAACAAATCGGAGAACGACAAGGCCTCTCATATAGTGTCTCATAGGGTGCCATTTGTATGCTCGCCTGATAGCTGTTGTTGTAGGCGAACTCCACTAAGGGTAAGTGCTCTTCCCAGCTACCCTTGAGATCTAGGACACATGCCCGTAGCATGTCCTCTAAAGTCTGGATGGTCCTCTCTGACTGACTGTCAGTCTGGGGATGAAAAGCAGTGCTCATCATCAACTGTGTCCCCATGGCTCGCTGGAAACTCTCCCAAAAATGAGTCGTAAACCTGGGATCCCTATCTGATACTATAGATACGGGCACCCCATGCAACCGGACAATCTCCCGTACATACAACCTGCAGAATTCCTCCAGTGTGCAGGTTATCCGCACCGCCAAAAAGTGTGCCGACTTTGTAAGCCGGTCCATTATCACCCACACCGCGTCATGTTCCCGCGATGTCCGTGGTAAGTGAGTCACAAAATCCATCGTGACATGTTCCCACTTCCACTCAGTTACGTCCAAAGGCTGGAGTAACCCCGCTGACCTCTAGTACTCAGCCTTAACCTGCTGACATGTGAGACATCGGCTAACAAAATCTCCGACGTGTCTCTTCATCCCACTCCAATAATACTGGCGACGAAGATCATAATACATCTTCGTGCCACCTGGATGCACAGCAAAACGGGAGCAATTGAACTCTCTAAGGATCTCCTCTCTCAGCTCTGCAGACTGGGGAATCACAATCCTTCCCCTAAATCGAAGACTACCATCCATATGAATGGTCCAACCCTCGTCACCTGTACCTGACTGTACTCGGTCCCTAATGGACAAAATCTCTGTATCCTGCCCCTGGGACTCGATCACTCTGCTCAGTAGGGAAGGCGTAGCCACCAAACTCCCCAAAGTGCCCTGAGCCTGACCCACGTAGCGTAGCCCGAACTGTCCCACAGTCTCGAGCATCTGCCACTCTCGGGAAGCCACACTAGCCAAGACTCCCCGTGACTTCTAACTGAGTCATCAGCCACCACATTTGCTTTACCGGGATGGTAATGCAAAGTGAAATCATAGTCTTCCAGATACTCCATCCATCTGCGTTGCCTCATGTCGAGGTCCTGCTGTGTAAAGATGTACTTCAGACTTTTGTGGTCCGAAAACACCTCGAACTGCTCACCATATAGATAGTGACGTCAAGCCTTCAAGGCAAAGACAATGGTCGCCAACTCCATGTCATGTGTGGGGTAACTCTGCTCGTGGTTCTTTAATTGTCGAGAACCATAAGCCACTACTCTCCCGGACTGCATCAAAACACATCCAAGTCCGTCCTTAGAGTCATCACAATACACTGTGTACCTCAGTCCCCTCTCCGAAACAATCAAAATAGGAGCTGAAGTAAGCCTCCTCTTCAACTCCTGGAATGCCTTCCCACACGAGTCATTCCACTCAAACTTGACCTCTTTCCGAGTCAATTTGGTCATAGGTGCGGCTAGTAGAGAGAAATCCTCAATGAACCTTCGGTAGTACCCTGCCAACCCCAACAAATTGCGTATCTCGAAGACTGACTTCGGCCTCTCCCAATTCATGACTGCCTCAACCTTCTCCGGATCCACGGATACACCCGAAGCCGACACCACGTTTCCCAAAAACTTCACCTCCGTAAGCCAAAATTCACACTTGCTGAACTTGGCGTACAACTGGTGGTCTCTCAAGGTCTAGAGAACAATCCTCAAGTGACCCTCATGCTCCTCCTCAGACTTGGAGTAGATCAAGATGTCGTCAACAAAGACTACGACAAACTGATCTAAGTAGGGTTGGAACACCCTATGCATGAGATCCATGAATGCCGTCGGGGCATTCGTCAACCTAAAAGACATGACGGTAAACTCAAAATGCCCATATCGCGTCCTAAACGCCGTCTTAGGGATATCCGCCTCCCTAACCCTCAACTGATGGTAACCGGTGCGGAGATCTATCTTTGAGTAGAACCGCGCCCCTCTCAGTTGATCAAACAAGTCATCAATCCTCGGCAGAGGGTACCTATTCTTGATAGTAACCCTATTCAACTGTCGGTAGTCTATGCATAGTCGAAGGGTCTTGTCCTTCTTCTTGGCAAACAGCACCGGAACGCCCCAAGGTGAAGTGCTCATTCTAATAAAGCCCATGTCCAACAATTCCTGTAATTGGACCTTGAGTTCTTGCAACTCAGTTGACGCCATTCTATGTGGAGTCATAGAAATAGGCGATGTACCGGGGTGCAACTCAATGGTGAAGTCTACATCCCTATGTGGAGGTAATCCCGGTAATTCGTCCGGAAAAACATCCTCATACTCACAAACCACCCGAGGTAGACCAAACTCTTGTCTCGCCTCGTCCTCCAGGGTGAGGCTTGCTAGCCAACCCATCAACTGTCAGTGCCATCGAGATTCATACACGGCTTGGGGCAAAGCACCATGCTTTTCCCCTTGGAACTTGAAACAAACACCATCCGGTGTGTAGGCAGTGACCCTCTTACGGTCACAATCAATAACGACTCGGTGTGCCGTCAACCAATCCATCCCAATGATGACATCAAACTCTGACATGTCCATGACCCTAAGGTCCACGGTGAGTAGAATCTCCGAGATCTCTAACTCACAACCCCGACATATTTGATCAATACTCACCCTAGCTCCTAGGGGAGAACTCACATGCAATGGCTCTTTCAAGGTCTCAACCTCTAAACCCAAATCTCTAACACATGATGCAGCAATAAAAGAATGAGATGCACCAGAGTCAAATAACACCCTTGCCCATAAATAAGCGAGAGAGTAGAAATGTACCATGAATGACTGACTGATCCACTGGCTCAGTCTGAGGTGTAATGGCGTAGACACGCCCCTGGGTCCCTGAAGTCCCGGCTTGTGAACCCTGTCCTCGACCTCGACCCATGTTCTGGCCTGATAGTGGAGTCCCCGCTCGTTAAGTAGTAGGGGCCTGAGTAGCGCCCTGAGACTGGAAATGACTTCCCTGGCCCATGGTGGGGTAGGGAGGAACAAAATGCGTCTGTGCATGTCCCACCGAAGACTGGGACTGGGATGCTCCATAGCTCTGAGATCTCTGTCGCTGAGGACAATCCTGTTTCATATGCCCCCGTTGGTGACAATGAAAACAAGTCATTTGCCCTGCCTGGTAGGAAGGCCTCTGATTTCTCCCGCCTTGGGAGGATTAACCCTAGCCTTGGCCTTGATAGCCACAGCCCTGTGGAGTCGAAGTCCTTTGCTTCTTCCCCAAATTTTAAGAAAAAGATTGGCCCTCATTCTTCTTATCTTTACCACCTGCTTCTCGGATGTTCTGTGCATCGTCCATCTCTCTCTCAATGGACATAGATGTCTCGACCATCGAGTCCAAGTCTTGCAGGAGAAGTCCCACAATTTTACCCCAGATGGACAATTTCAGACCATCTTCAAACTTTCTCACCTTGGCCATATCTGTGGCCACATAATCGTCGGCGAAACGTGCTAATTCCGTAAACTTAGCCACGTATTCCAACACTGTCATTGTCCCTTGTTTCAAATCTAGGAATTCTCGAGCTTTAGCTTGCCGGACAGACGCCGGAAAGTATTTGCCCATGAAGAGCTCTTTGAACTCCTCCCATGTCATCACCCCCAAATTCTTAGAGGCATTTGCCCAATCCCACCACACTTGGGATTCTCCCTCTAGCTGGAAAGTAGCTAGCATTACCTTAGTGGCATCAGAGGTGATCTCCATAGCCCCTAAGATCTTGTCGACTTGTCGGAACCAATGGTCAGCCATCTTCGGATCCGCCCCTCCCACAAAGGTCGGAGGCTTGTGTGCCTTAAACCTCTGGAGATTACTAAAGCCTCCTTGGCCCACATTTGCACTAGCTTGTGCAATAGTAGCAGCGGCTGCACTGGTCTGTGCAATGGTAGCAGCCGCAGCACCAATAGCCTCCACGAAGGCTTGTTGGTCAAAGGCCGGTGGTGGTTGGTTGTTGTTCCGCCCACCGCCTCGGCGTCCTCTTCCTCTATATGCCATCTACACACATGGCAAATAACAATAGAGCCTCACATAGTATCCCAAGATAGGGATCAAATGCAAATGTTGAGAATTCTCTCATTGTCTCACTAGTAGTGCATGTGCCACCATTAGTAGACATCAACACCCCGAACCATCCCGTTCATTCTTTTCCGAAACCTAAGGTTATGTTTTCTAACCCTAGTGTTTCTCCTTTCCATATGCATTTTACCATGCATATAATTCATATAGCACATAGCACGTAGCATGTAACAAATTGAGCACATAACATGAAATGCACAATGAATGTAATGGCCTAGACCCATGCCCATCAAGCCCTAGGTAAATCGTATACCTAGGCTCTGATACCAAGCTGTGACGCCCCAAAATTCGGAGGTCCGTTGATCAACCCATGATTACCCATCAACCCGCGGAAATACCCGTGGATGCCGGTTAACCCGACACCGCGGCACCACATTCCCTTTACCGGGATTTATAAAAAAATACCTTCCAATTTCTCTCTCGGTTGGCTGACCCACCCGAGGTCCAATATACCACCATTAGTATCCTACTATTGTCCATTTATAACATTGGAAGGAAGAAAAACATAGCCCAAAGACTTCGCAAAAGAATAAAAAAAAATTCTGAGTTTTGGGGAGTGTACCAGTACGCGTACCGGTACGGTGGGCTCACTGGGCCTGGCAGTACCGGTACGCGTACCGGTACGCTCTGCCTTCTAGACAGCTCTGTACCGGTACACTCTGCCCACTTTTGCCTATTTCTCCTGTTTTCCAATTCCAATCCATTCCAAACATTACCAAAACTAACTCAAACTTATATAACATGTATTTATACATTAAAACATGATTGATACAAGTTCTATTACAATTATTGACATAAATTTACATGCCAAAACTAAGTTTTCATAAATATTTTTACAAAAACTTCAAGTAAAGCAACATTCCGGCTTTCTTCACCCTTGAGGCTCCAAATGAGAGGCGTCCGCCAACGTGTGTCCCACACTTGAAATGTTTTCCCGTATAGGGTGAGTTACGCTCAATAGAGTATCACCTACAGAGGCTACTCCCCACCTAGATGCATATGGAGTGTATACATGCAACAATCAACAATCCATAACATTCCAAGCAAGAATATGCATTCAATGTTGGAATTTATCATGTTATGCCATGAAATGAGATGAGACTCACTCATGCAACTCAACCCGAGTCCTTCCCGACTCCTCAACACATACAAGTGCCCATGTGAATGACTCCGTCATCTATGTTATACATCAAATGACTTTTACAAATCTAAGGGCTTTCTTTGGGGTGGATATTCATGGACTTACACAAACGGCACCCAACCGACACGGAATTCATGGACTTCCACCAACGGTTCCGCGTACACCGACACACTTTATGGGCTCTTATACCAACGGAGTGCGTATCCAATCACCGGGTCTCTCACCCAAGGGACAGTCTAGCCCTTCTTGCTACCCCAACCCAATTTTCATGCAACGGCGCGACTTAGTCGGATCATCGACCCAACTTTCCCAAGTCCACCTGCCATCCACCAAGTGAGGTGGTGACTATAACCATGCACACACACCCTCATGATGCGATGTCCTCGTGCAAATGTAATGTAATGAACCATTGCATATCAATGTCATGTCCCATATGTAATGAATGTCATATGGATAATTTAAACCACATATCAGCGTATACCATGACAATTTATATCATATGCATATAATTTCCATGAACTATCACCATGCTAACATATCATAAAACATATGTCCACATGTCAACAACAATGTCTAAGCATGTTACTCCAATTGCATCAAAACAACAATTTCCAATCACTCATGGCATTTTATCAAACACCTTCAAGGTAACAATCATGTTAAACACATATCATGCCCAAAATTTCACCAAGTTACGAGAAACTACACAAGTAACTTTCATACATCAAAATCAAGCTAGAAGTTAGCCTAAGCCATTTCTATAGTCATTTTCTCATTTCCATACGATAGGCAAGTGATATATAACCACCTACACCTAACCATCCCTTATGGACATTCTAGGTTAGAAATGAACCCGAGTAGGAGGGAACCCTACCTCTTGGAGCGTAAATCAAAGAGTAGAACCTCCAAGAATACCCACCAAGCCCAAAAATCTTGATTTCTCCAAATCTCCTCTTTGGATCTTCGGTGAAATCCTCCGTTCTTGGTATGTAAATGTAGCCCTCGTCGAGAGGATCAACTTTAACTCTTGGCTCGACGGATTCCGACCGAAGGAACTCCGTGAATCGAAGAAAGGAAAGTGACATTTTCTCTTTTCTTCTCCCTCTTTCTCTCACACGTTTAAAGGCTGAATTTCGGAGATATTTCTGCCCAAAAATCAGATATTTAGCCCTATTTATAATTTTAATCCTTGGCCCACGTCGTGCCACGTGTCCCCTACTTGTCCGAATCCGTTTTTGCCCGAAACGATTTATTTCGTCCCGGTTTAAGTTCAAATTAATTTTATTTGAACTTTAATTCAATTATAAGGAAATTTTATAAAATTTATTTGTGGGGACCTTTGTGAGGTCAGCCCCACCGAGTTGCCTAGAAATACGTGCAAAATTCGACTATCTCGGAATTCGATGAAATTTAACAGGGTAACTAGATTTCACGATACGAATCAAACGGCGAAGTCCGTTGTGTCATCCGAGAACATGAGTAGTTTTAAATACGCATTATAATGGCAAATTACCGTTTTACCCTTTTTCAGAAAAAAATTCAAATTTACTCGGGTTTTATAGGTATGGCTTGTCCTCCACCGGAACGCTGAGGATTTTCTACTGATGTGTGGTACAAAACCTAAATGATCCTCATGAATGGCTTGTCCTTCTGGGTTATTAGGGTTTCTTTATTTACTATATCTAACTATATTGAAAGTCTAACAACCACGGTGTTCCTACCGGTATGGCTTGTCCTCCACCGGAACGCTGAGGATGTTTAACTGGCATATATATATATATATCACAGATAACCTATTGGGTAATTCAAGTATTCCTCATGAATGGCTTGTCCTTCTGGTTCACTTGAATTAGTTAATTGGTACGTCTATAACCAGCTTTCCTAAGAAGTTGTTGTGTTATGCTATATTACCACCAGTTAACCTAAGAAGTGGTTGTGTTATGGTTTAATATGTATGTACTTGCTATCAAAAGATCAATTGAATAACTCAAGTATTCCTCATGAATGGTTTGTCCTTCTGGTTTGCTTGAGTTAATCAATTGACGTGGATATAACCAGCTTTCCTAAGAAGTTGCTGCATTATGATTTATTACCACCAGTTAGCCTAAGAAGCGGCTGTGTTAGGGTTTATATACATCAGACATGCCGATTGACTTTCCAGTAAAATGGAAGTTAATTGTTGCAAGGTAGCGTTTCCAGTAATTAACCAATATAAAGCATATGGATCCTTAAACTGAAGGGTATCTTTTATATTTTTATCACTTATACACTTTACTTACGCATTTTATTATCTTCGCACTTTATTTCCACATTTTATTTAAATTAAATTAGTTATCAATCTAAGCTCACATCACAAGCTATCAAACATCATACTACTCCAAACAACAACTTTACTGTTTTTATTTATTTTACATACTAAATTACTAAACTCTTCGTGGGATCGATACTTGGACTTAAACTAAGAAAACTACAATTTGACCACTTATACTTGGGTGTATAATAATATAATTCAGACCACAAAAAACAAAAAGTGTGAATCAATCATCCTCTCTCAAGACATATTTACCTCATTGGGAAGTAGATGGTCTGGCTTCTACAGTGGTAGGAGAGGCTGAGTCCCACATCTAAGAACTGTCAGATATGGTGTCAAAAAAATTGAATGCCTCCTCCGGACTTTTTCCCATAAATTCTCCTTGGGCCATCATTTCGACAAACTGACGTAGTCTAGAGGGTAAGGAGTCATAGAAAAATCCTACCAAAGTCCAATTCTCAAAAGCGTGATGTGGGTAGGATTGGAGTAGATCTTTGAATCTCTCCCAACTTTGGTAAAAAGTTTCTCCTTCTTTAACTGCAAAATTCATGATTTGTCTTTTTAGTGCATTTGTGCGGTGTAGAGGAAAAAACTTTCTAAAAAATTTATTTTGCAATGCCTGCCAGTTAGGTATTGAAAAAGCTTTTAAAGAATTTAGCCATTGTTTAGCTCTATCCCTTAAAGAGAAAGAAAACAGTTTCATCTTGGCTAGTTCAAAATTGTCTTGAAATGTTCCATACACTTCCTCAAAATCTTTTATATGCAGATATGGATTTTCTACATCCAATCCATGAAACACAGGTAATAACTGCACTGTCCCCGGCTTTACAGTAAAGAGGGGAGCATTTTCAGGAAATATAAAACAGGAGG
This sequence comes from Ilex aquifolium, assembly GCA_951799425.1. NCBI lineage: Eukaryota > Viridiplantae > Streptophyta > Magnoliopsida > Aquifoliales > Aquifoliaceae > Ilex > Ilex aquifolium. Next base: position 18,639,714 of record OX637405.1, read on the forward strand.
GGACACTGTTTCTTGTGGGATTTAAGTAATCCCGCAAAGTTCGAATGTTAGGCACTTCCTCCTCCCTCATTGGGACTTCTCCGTTTCTCTCATTATTTGTCATATTACTCTCACAAGAGTCTGCTACTGATCTCGGTGAATTTGGTTCAGGTTGATTCACAGACTCGCAAGATTCTACCGGCAAATTTTGATAGTGAGGAGTGCCCTCAGTCATAAAGAAAATAAAACAAAGTTATTCACAGTAAACCAAAGAATATATACAAAGATGAAGGTCTTTTTACCTTTTACCTTAAAACACCTTTCACAGTTCCCCGGCAACGGTGCCAAAAACTTGACTTGATCCGAAATGTGTACACCCAAGTGCAGGCGGTCAAGCTGTAGTAATAATCCGGTTTGAGTCCGGAGTCGAATCCACAGGGAACTTTTGTTGGTATTTTTTGAGATAAGAAGTGGTGGAGACCTATTAATTGTAACCCTTGAGATTTGTTGTGAGGTGAGAGATTTCCTAGACAGAATATAAGATTCTTTCCAAGAGAATTTTCTTAACAAAATATGAAATAAGCTCTAATGAAAAAGAGTCACTCTTTAGTTCGAGGATCTGGACATGTAGTTAATTATCCGGTTTGTTATACTTGTGCTTGGTAACTCAATTAACTCCCGGGTCAACAACAAGTTAATCGAAAGATAAATATGGACTGTGAGAATTAAGAACATGATTCCGATGTCTTTCTAGAAGTTTACAAGAATTGTCTGTGCCGAGACTTAACCCATCTACAAACAAGCAAGTGTTTCTACAAGACATCCAACCATGACATAAATATTCCATTCTTTAAGTGAAACACAATAATGGGGAGGATTGAAGGGTAGTCATGAAGATCTAGCCGGGGTACTTGCCTTGAACCGATGAGTCTTTCTATGCAATAGTCATCCATGTCATAGAAAGAGCCCACGGTTATACAAAGTACCTTAGCTTTGCTAGATGCAATCAATCATCCAATAAGCAAGGAGAAATAAACGTTAAGCATAAGAACAGTGCACAAATATAATTCTCAGATAACTTATACATGCCCTTCTCCTCTTACTAAAGAGTGAATGAGAAACTACTCACTCTTCATGGCTTTGGTAAAGCTAGAAAAGTGGGTGATGCTCATCCCTCCAAGTAGAGGACTTACAAAATGAAATAATAATAAACAAGGAGCCAATCTTTAACAAAGAATGAGTGAATCACGTTCCGCCCTTCACGGCTTTGGTAAAGCTCTAGAAAAGTGGAAGAGTTTCACTCCTATAAGAAAGAAAGAAAGAAGCTCAAGCAATGGAAGTGAAGTACATAAACAATAAAAATAGAAGAAAGCTAGTCACATTTGGAGGGTGGCTTCCTCAACCAAGGAATGGAGGGTTGCTTCCTCAACCAAAAGATGAACTAACTCCTTTCTATGCATGTAAGTGAAAGCATAAGTATAAAACTACTTTTATAACAAGCTAAGAGATGTTGGACTAGAGCCAAACTAATCTCTAAACTAACTACTTCATACAAGAAAATGTAAGATAAATCTACAATATGAGTGGGAGTCTAAGCCTCCATCAACCTCCCTACTTCCTTCAAGCTCTCCAACAATGAGAGTATTTATAGGCAAGAGGAGGAGACAAGAGGGGGTGAAGGAATAGTGTATGTCGCCCAAGTCGAAGTGAAAAACCAACTACTCTGTAGCCAGTCTGTGGAGAACGTTCGAACATGAGTTGGCGTTCGAACGTTGTCTCTGTTTTTGCTTTATGGTCGTTCGAACGTTGTATGCCGTTCGAACGTTTCTTCTGTCTTTGCGTTATGGGCGTTCGAACGCCAGATGTGGTCTGACCCTCTCACTCGAGTGGTCTGTGGTCTTCTGTGAAGTTCTTTTCCACACTCTATGCAGTAGTTTGGTCTTCAATCAACTCAAGTGGACGTTCGAACGTGAGTTGGCGTTCGAACGTGACACTCAAGTGCCTTACAACTTCAGAGTCTTCTTTCCTAGCTGTAACACGCATTCTCTTAGCAGTCAGGTCTGCTACAGTTCAATGTGGACGTTCGAACGTGAGTTGGCATTCGAACGTTCTGGCTGTGCTCCAAGCTTCTCCAATTTTGTGCCCTAATGTGTTGGTGTTATATTCAAGTGTGATACTTGTTGTTCTTGAGTCATTGTTCAGTTTAGGGCCTGAAATGACATCACTTAAACTCCATCAAAGTACAATTAGTCTTAAAACGGCATAGTAAAATGCTAATTTTAAGTGCTAATCATATCCCCCCACAAGAAGTTTCTATTGATTCTATCAATTTTCTCACATGTATCTTGTAGAAGCCAAGTGGTCTGCATGGTATAATTAGGGAAGGTGGAAGTGACAGCTTTTATAAGTGTTGCTCTCCCTGCTATGGTAAGGTTCTTGGCTTTCCAACCACTAAGTTTTGCTTGGAATTTTTCAACAAGGTATTTATAGGTGTTCCTGTTAGTTCTTTTATGAATAATTGGGATTCCTAGGTATTTACCTAGGTCATCAGTCTTAGTAAGGCCACTTCTTCTACTAAGGTACTTGGCTCTACCACTACAAATGTTAGGTGAAAAGTACACTCTAGATTTAGACAAACTAATTTTTTGTCCTGAGATTGTACAAAACTCTTCTAAAACATCCTTAATCATGTCACAATCTCTTTCATAAGCCCTGGAGAACAGAATAATATCATCCGCAAAAAGGAAGTGGGTGATAGAGGGACCATTTCTGGAAGCTTTAATTCCTTTCCACAGTTTTATCTTCCACTTTCTTACCAAGTACCCTGGGAATTTTTAGACTTTGGGGTCTATTTTTCTTTCTTATAATTATTGTGGACACATGGAAAAATTTTGTATTTCTATCCCCAAGTTTGATCCATTTGGACCTTGATTTTTGATGCCAAAGAATTTCTTCTTGTTCCAGAACCTGGTCATATTCAATAAGGAGTTGCTTTTCAAGTCTCTCAAGGTTGTGGGTGTGATTTATCTCTTGTGCTTTCTGAATGCCTTCTAATCTAGCTAGGACTCTTCTTTTCCTTTGGAATATGTTTCCAAAGGATGTTGAATTCCACTCATTTGCGTTTTTGGTAAAGTTAGCAGAAGCTTGGATAAGGGAGTTATTAGATTGGTTCCATGTTTCAATAACCACATTTTTAAAATCAGATCTTGTTAACCAGACAACTTCCATTCTAAAAATTCTAGAGAAAGACGGGGTAGGAGAGTTACCTTTTAGTTGAATGAGGAGTGGGCAGTGGTCTGAGTAAGTCTTGGGGAGATTACGAACACATGCTTTTGGGAATTGCATGGTCCATTGTGTGTTCGCCAACGCTCTATCCAGCCTGATTTTGGTGTTTGCTAGTCCTTTCCGTTTGTTATTCCAGGTAAGTCTCGACCCGCTGCACCCTAGGTCAATGAGTCCACATTTCTTGATTCTTTCTCAGAATTTCCTGGTTCTATTGCTATGAACTGCATGTCTTCCTCTTCTTTCTGAGTTGTTGGAGAAGTCATTGAGATCCCCAGCGGCCATCCATCCATGGGAATAGTTATCTCCAATTTGACTAAGATTATCCCAGAGTTGATCTCTATTGGAGGGGTTGGGGCTCCATAAATTGCAGAGAAGATCCATTCGCCAAAATCAAGTCGAGAAATGTGAGCATGAATGACTTGGGCAGTTGATTGATAGATATTCACCATAACAAGCGTGGGATCTCACAAAAGCCAAATGCCCCTACTCTTCCTTCAAGTTCTATTTTTTCGGACATAGTCAGACCAAATTGAGAGAAAAAGTTTCCTAGTTGTGAGCTAGGAACTTTAGTTTCCATAAGCACCACAATTTCTGGATTATGGGCTCTGTACAAATCTTCGAAGGCACTTTGGAATCTCTCATTGCCAGCTCCTCTACAGTTCCAGGACAAAATCTTCATGGAATGCATCATAAGAAAAAAAGGGAGTTGGGAGTCTTCATTCAAGCCTGGGATGGCCCTTATTTGGTTTAGCCTCTCCATGAAGGGAACCAACGGTGTCACTGATATTACTGTGAGTCTGTGCGTGATATTCTTGAGTGACCATGACTGTATTTCTAGTGATATTTCCTTGATCACCCAGTTGGTATTCACAAGCCATTTGCTCAACTCCCTCGCTCTGAATAATAGGTCTATTGGAGTCGAATCCAGGTTGAAAAATCTCAGTGGATTCACCTCCATTGATGTCTAGCAGCTTAGGTATATTAAGGGTTTCAGGGGGTATTTTTTGGACGAAGCTCTAGTGATGTGGATGGACTATGAGGTCTGGAGAGTTTCGGAGTGTTAGGGTTTGGGGAGGGGGGGGGGGGAAGGAGGTGGGGATGGAATTCAAGGAAATGACGATTGATGGTTCGAAGGCAAGGTCTTGATCGTGGGATCTGGTGGAAGTTCCAAGGGGCCTTGGCTGTCGTTGGATCTCTGCATGGAGGACGAAGGGTCAGAGTTACTTTTGGGAATCTGGGTCCAAAGGGATTTGACTGCCTGTTCTCTGGCTCTCCTTGAACCAGATCTAGGGTTCAAATCAAGTTGATTTCCTCTATTAAGGTTTTGGGTTTTAAGTCTGGTTTTGTCTTGGGCTTGGTTTTGTTGTGGATCCATGCTTATATTCTCCAAGGCTTTGAATCTGTTTGGGATTTGGGTCATAGCAAGCCCATTGTTATTTTTCCTTATCTGTTCTCTTCTCTTTCTTGGTTGGGCTAGCATCCAAGGCCCATACTCTTCTTCTTCCTTCTGGGTCTGGGTTGTCCTTGTCTCAACGTTCGAAAATGGCAGTGAGCCGTTCTGTGTCAGTAGTAGTTGCAGAGCCTGAGTTTGTGGCCTTTTTTGGTGAGAGGGGTTTTCTAGTAGGGTCTGAGTGGTTAGCAATGCCAGAAAAGAAGGTGCAACCCGCTTCCTTGTGACCAATCCTCCCACATCTAAAATAAATTGAGTGAATGCACTCATATTCAACCTTAAAGAGTCTCCCTCCAAGCCTGTAATTGGGAATCAAGGGTTTATTGAGGTCCTTTTCCACACAAATTTTGGTGTATTTCCCTCTTTCTGTTGCAACTATTTGTTGTCAATCTTAACATGTTTTCCTAGTGCTTTGGCAATTTGGTAAAGTATCCTTTCATCATAATATTCAAGTGGTAATTCCGGCAATCTTAACCAAATTGCCGTAGTGACTTTCCGTAGCCCTGGTAGGGATAAAATTAGGTTCCCACTTCCTCACAGTGAGGTAGTGGTTCATGATAATCCAAGAGGCTCTTGTAAAAACTTTGAAGCTATCTTGCTTCATATGGAAGTTGAACAGATGGAACCCGTTATCAAGGTCAATAGCATCGAAAATCCCCTTGACGGTTCCATATGTTTTCTGACCTTCATGCAGAGTACCTTATACCCAATAGTTTTCCCTAGGAGCTTAACCAGGAGCCCATCCTTCCACTTACCTCTAATTCTTTGGAGCGTTTTCTGTGACAAATTGATGCTGGGGCAAGTTTCATCTGAGAAGTCGATTGTGGTAACACTCTGAATACCAGGCCTATTAGGATTTTCCCCTGAAACTTCCTTCTCTGCCGATTCTTCTTCGTTTGCAGAATTTTCATAGTTTTCTTCATCAAAGTAGATTGTGTTGTTATCCTTTAAAAGGGCTGCTTTGTAATTTCGTTGGAATGATCCCTTTACAGGAATTGGTAAATCTGATATTTGGTCTTCAATGGATGTTATTCTCTGCTGAGAACATGGGTCCACTTGTATCTCATCTTCTTCCAGTTGTTTATGCATTTCTTTAATTTTCTTGGTGCTTCTCTCGAGGTGATCATCCTCTTCTTCTGTCCTTTTCTGAGCCTTCATGGGGTCCTCTTCCATTTCGGCGGGGAAATCAGTGGAGGGTATGGGGGGTGTTGGGAACATTGCAGAAACCTCTAGCTTCAACCAAATTCTCCAATTGTTTTTTTAGAGAGAGAAAGTAGAGAGAAGTTGGAGCGTTTCACGAATAGTGATTACATATATCACCTCACCTTTAGAATTGATTTGAGTCGCGAAAAGTTTAAGACAAAAATATCTAGCTATTTTATTATAAAGATTATAGTTAGGCTAAATAGTAATAAGGATAAAAATGAAACAAAAAATAAAAAAAAGTAATAATATGTGGAAGTCCTGGTAAGGGGTAACAAAGTAAACTCATGATTTCAGTTATCACTTGACAGGGGTGGGTGGTGATATTTTATAAATCAAAAGAAATGTTAGTGAAATATGATCTAAATTTAGGGGCGTGGGTGAAATTTACCCTTAAATGTATTGTCAAGTTTTTGCTGGAATGTTAACTCAAAAACATCGAAGATAACCCAGTCGCACGGTCGGTGGCTGTTGCCCCTGCCAACTGAGCCAAGAGGAAGAAGGTTGTCCGGGAAAAAGCGGTGTCAATAAGAGCCACAGAGAAGCATATGCCTGTTGTGGAGGTTCAGATCTGGTAATACTCTCTCTTTCTAGCAGGAGATTGACGAGGTGACAATGTATATGTGCACTATCTTGGAATTTCCCAGATTCGATTGTTAAATATTCATTTTGGATGAAGAATTATTAATACATAAAAATCGATAAATACTACTCTATATGGTTATTTCGATCCCGAGTCTAAATGGTTATTACGATCCTTACGTTTGGTTGTAGTTTTGGAATTTACATTTAGGATTTAGGATTTCTGATATCAATGATGTGTTCTATTCTCCCCTCCATTTTCCAATATTCTGTTTATTTGATTTTTTCTCTAAAATGCTTGCCACAGAATGTGCTCGATTGATTAGAGGGAAGCTGGGAGGTACAATTTGTTTATCTTTTCAAGAACAATGAAAAGCCAAAGCAGTTACGTGCCACCTCGTTATATACCCTTGGGGCAGTCAGAGTCAGAGGCAGAGGGTGTTCCAAGTAGTGTTGCTATCCATGTTCAACATCCCCCAAGTGATGGTCCAGCGCAGTGGTCTTCTGGAATCTGTGCTTGTTTTGATGATATGCAGAGCTGTATGCTACTTCCTGCCTTGTGATCTTGATTTATCAGAAGGAAAATATTAATGAAAGGTGCTCTATGTGTAGTGAAAGAAATTAAATGAATGTTGATCATCTGTTCCCTTGTATTGCCACATTAAGTATGAATTTTGATATGCAGTGATGGATCAAGATTACAAGTAGGATATATCTGTATTACTATTGAAATTTGAACGAGCCACAAGCCCAAAATAAGAGCTCTAAGAAGAGGGGTAGAGAAGATTATTATACAACCCAAAAGAATCCCCTAAAGAGAGGGATCCATCTGGGCTAGGCCTAATGGGTTACATTAAATATTATTGCTAAGAATGACATTATAGGATGCAGATTAGATCATTGAATGATATTGTTTACGATATATTTTATGCTGTTTTTGGCATGATGGCCACTTAACAAATTATGGCTGTAAGTAGTCTACTTCAACATTCTAACTGCCAAATAGGACACTGTAGAATGTCAAGATATTTAATTAAGGGTATTCTTGTAATTTGTGGCATAGTTTGATATAATATAAATATAGGTGATGGGAGGAGAGATGAGTTAACTTTTATTCTCCTTAGCCCTACTTTTGTAATCTCTTTCTTCTTTCTTCTCCTCCCACTTGGTATCAAAGCGATGTATCGGAAATTTGAAGTCACTAGAATATTCAGGAAAGCCTTGAAAGTGTATTGGGGTCATTGACATCATCGCTTGGATGATGACGTCATCGTTTGGATGATGACGTCATCATCTGAATGATGATGTCATGCTGACTTCAGTGCTGGAAGGCCTGAAACTGATCAAACTCAACATGGTTTGGTTCATTTTTTCCTCCCAACTATTATGGTGATTTCTCTGAAATTTTTTGAAATCATCTAGTGTGTTATTTCGATTTTTGAAATTTAAGGGTCATATTTCGAGAGCTACTGTTTGGCTGGGGTTGCAAACCATTTGAGTTTTTCTAAAGTAGCCTAGGGGTTGAGTCTAGGTCTTAGGAAAATTCTGGTTGAGTTTTGTGAAACACCCATTGCGTTTTTTGTGGATTTCGTGGCTTGGAGGTGCTTCGGCTATGCCTTTTTTTTTTTTTTTTTGTCCCAGGAGTTTGCGACATGTTGTGTTTGTCTCAACAAGTTCCTGGTTTGATATACTGAAGGTTGTGAAAGATTTGTGGCTCTTGTTTTTAAGTTGTTTGGTACTGAGTTAGTCCCAAAGTCATTGTTCAAGGATTGGGTTATGCGATTTAGAGTTCTTATTTTGTATATTATTAGTAGTGAATGTTAGTATTATAACTTTCCCTAATGTCAGCTTATTATAATAAGAAGGTCCATGGCAACACAAGCTACACAACAAATTATTCTCTCTCTCTCTCCTTTTCTCTTCCTCTTGCCTCTTTTTTCTTATAAACCCTAATACCATCTTTACAACTCTAACTTAGTATCATAGTAATAATTTGACATTACATATTTTATTAGAGAACATTAGGAATTTTTCTTTGTTCGTTGACGTCACTAGTAGGTATGACATCATGTTGACGCCAACATGATGTCATAATCATACAGTTGCCAGATACGAACATGAACACAAGACACGGATACGACATAACACGGGCACGCGGACACGTAGACACGATATTTCTAAAAAAAATATGACACAAATACGTTAGGGACACGCTATAGATAATTATGTTTTATATATAAAATTATGTTTTATATCTTTTGTTTTTGCTATTATCTTTTGAGTACAACTCTAACATGTCTAATTTTAGTAATTATTTGTTCTCTAGAATATAAGATACTTATTAGTTACATTTTTAAACTTTATTAATCACATGTCAATATATGTTTATTGTTTAGTAGTTTACATGATACAAAGAAGTGTAGAACACTTCACTAAAGAAGTGTCAGACACGTGTCTGAAATTAAAATTATATCATTTAATTATGAACATGGAAAAAAGAGAATCGGGTACATGTTCGAGAATGTTCGTGGAGTGTCAGCGTTCGACACGGATACGTCCCTTTCTTGAGAGTGTCCTTGCTTCATAAGATAGAAACCAACCCTAGACTTGAAATTCCATACTGATAATTGTTGTGATTTTTATTTATTATTTTGAATCCATCTAAATAGGGGTTGTTATTTTTGAATAATTTTTTAAAATATAGGGTCGAATGATTCGATCCATTGATTTCGGGTAGATTTGGGGGTTTCTTTGTTTTGATGTGCACCAGAGAGGTGCGACTAAGGTGGGTGTGTGTTGCTGTGCGATGCCCTAGGAGGTTGTCTAGTGCTTGGGCTTCTATTAGAGCACTGTTTTTGGTTTGATTTTGGCTTTCTTGTTGAGTTTGAGATCATATGGTGTGATTTTAGCTGCTAGTTGGAATTGCAGCTTGTGTTGTTTTCGCAAAACTTATGGCCTTGGGGGGGCAGCTTTAGCCTTTCGTTTCCTTTTCTGCCTTTGTATGGTTTGCGGATTGTTGTGTTGTTATTGTGTTTCCTACTACACTCTAGGTGATTGTGGTATTTATTATGGCGAGGTCGGAGAAGGTAAAGGGTTCGTCAGTGGATGATTAGGTTCGCCAGGCTTATTCCGCAGATGATTAGGTTCGTTAGATTATTTCTGTGAAGTTGAATGGAACCAACTATTATTCTTGGTTCCATGCCATTAAAGTTTTTTTGCGTGCTAAAAAAAAGGTCAAGTACTTGTCTTAGAGTCCTCCGCCTGAGAGGTCCAAATGTTTTGAAGACTGGTGGAGTGAGAATTCTCAAGTGATTGCTTGGTTGTGTCTTAGTATGGAACTGTCTATGGCCTCTAATGTTCAGTTACTTCAAACTAAAAAGATATGAGACCCTCTTGAGGAGATATACTCTCAAGAACATAATGTGTCTCGGATATGTGAACTTTTTGAGGGTATGTTTAATACTAAGCAGAGCAATAAGTCCCTGTCCGACCATTATTGCACTTTGAAAGGATTGTGGGAAGAACTTATGTTGTATCAGCCACTAAGTGAGGATTTGGAGATTCAGCGGTGACAATGTGAAGAATTTCATATCCTTTGTTTCTAGATGCATCTCTTAACCCCTTCTCTAGCTATAAAGCGTGATCCCATTCAATATCCAAAGGAGAAATTTTCCTTTAGCTCCTCTCCACAATACGAACAAACTTATGTCGACCTATAAGAAAAATTTCAATGTGGAAACACTTTTGTTCATTTTGAATCATGATTTTTAAGGACTAATCAGAGTATCAGTAATCCTAAATTATGATATTTTTGTGTCATTCGCTGAAAGAGGTTAGGCTTTTAAACACAAAATGACTGACTTCTCGGAGTTGCTTACTCAATGACAATACTTGTCAAATATGAGTGCATTGGTCTGCCATAATTTTTATCATTCATAAGTTTAAATGTCTCATATGGCTTGAAAAGTCATTCCTTACAGGTTTATTACATTAATAGCAAGAGGATTGTAGGCCTACTAACGTGTACAGCTCCTTTATAATATTGATTATCTGAATAATATTGTTTATTTTTGCGTGCCCCCTTATTGTGGATTATTATTGCTGAAATTGTTTTTTGGGGGTTTTATTTGATAACTCTGGTTCTCCAAAAAGGGTTGAAAATTCTAAACAACCCTAGGCCGTTGTGGTGGCAATTGATGTAATATCAACCCATGACAAAAAATATTATCTCTAGATGACCTGGAAGTCACACTCTAATTGCAGTCTGTCATTTCTGCTCAGGTTTTATAGGTCTGGTTTGCCCTTGCTTTATTTTTGGAAAGAATGCGGAGTTTTTGGGGTCTGGAACATTGATGGGATTGTGCACGACCCATTTTATTTTATGGGTTCTTGTCAACACAGTTTGCTGCTTGTTAACTGAAGGCATTCTTTTGGGATTACCTGGATGCTTCGTTGCTTGTTATGCATGTGGCTATCGAAGAACACTACGGTCAAAGTATAATCTACAGGTATTTCAATTCATTTTTTTGCCACTTACAGAGTTCTTTCTCGATAAAAATATTTGCCATGCTTATCTGTTATTGGGTTGAGAGATCTTTCTTTACCTTCTCAACTATAGTTGTATTAGTGCCCCCACCTTTGCACCCAAGCTTTTCAGTTGGTGTCCCCCAGCTTAGGCCATGACCTGTGGTTTTCGTTGACCTCAAGGCCTAACTTTATTTGTAGATGCCAGGAATCACACGCACATTCAAGATACAATGTGATTTGGCAGTGGCACCCAGCAGGCTGGAAATATTTTTGACAGAATTATGTTGGTTCTAGTGTGCATTTAACTAGTCTGAGTTGCACTAGTGCAATCGAGATCTGATCATCTATTAAAAGTAAGATGGATTTGGATTTTCTTTGTCAGGAACTTGGATTTGACTAATGTTGGCCCAGTTCAAGCATGAACTCGATTGGATACAACTCGTCGGCATTGTTCTTGTTAGTTGATTTAATGGTTGTTGGGACTGTGAAATTCATCTCATTATTTAAGATCAAGATTGATGACAACTATCTAGTTATACTTTAATTATTTTAACCTTGTTGCTGGTTTTGTTAGGTTTTTGGGTTTCTATAATATTTTATTCCATACCCTTTTGGTAGTGTTAAAAAAACGAATGTCGGGTCTTTGAAATGATTCACATTAATTTGATATAACCAGTTTACTCTGATTTGCCGAGGAGGTCTATGGTTTGAGTCTTTATAGCCATAGAGAGCTATAAAACAGAATTGAAATTTAAATACGAAAAACTTGATTGTTTGTTTCTTGTAACTGATTGGTTGGTTTGTCGAAATGAAATCATTTCTCTAAGCTTACTCATGGGGATCATTTAAAGCACAACATAAAACTAAAACCACACATTTTAATGGTTTTTTTTTTTTCCAATTGTGGATAAATAAACCAACCTTTCCTATTTTTTGAATTATGAAAATAAATATATCATAAATAAAATATATATGTTGTTAGATAGGTGGTTTTGGAGGTTTCCTTTGAATTAAGATTTTTTGTGACATTATGTCATCAAGAGTAGGTATGGACGTTGTCAGATGGGTAAGATTCTATTGTGGTGGATAGCATCGTCCTTGGAAACACATCTCATAGGTTTGTCCTATTAATGTATGTTTTTCTAGTGTTAGACTGGTGGTGCAGAGTTGAGAAAATATTTGCTTTGGAGAAGATATTTGGAGGGTGAGGTCTCTGTTGCTGAGTAGTTTTTGGATTTTGTTCCCTTGCCTTTATGGTCTTTTGGGTCTTATAATGAGTCCATTGCTTGTACGTTTGGGTCATCTGCTCACTTGGCTTGTATTTCAATTTCTAGGAATTTGAATGAAGGGGAAATTGTAGAACTTTCTTTGTTATTCTGTCCATTCTCGAATTGGTGTCTTTAGGTGCATTGTCTTTTGATAAAAGATGTTGGACTCTTGAATTCTCTGCAATTTTTTCTTGTAAGTCATTTTTCAAAAGCTAATTAATGATCCATCTATGCCTAAGTTGGACCCACTCTAATGATTTGGAAGGCTAAAGTATCCCTGGAGGTTCAAATTTTTGTACTGTTGCTCAATGGAAGTTTTCTTCGATAAGAAACATATTACTGAGTTATAGCTGGTAACTAAGAAACATATAAAAAAGAAAAGTTGGACAAGTCATCCAACCCAAAAATAAAGCGTCACATAGGAAATCTTAACTGTATAAAAGCCTTACAAATCACAAAAAACTCCACACCCAGTCAAAATGCTTTTTACCACCTCACATCTATCCAATGATCAAAATTTTGTTTCAAAATGTTTGAAATGTTTTCATTTTCAGGGAAACTGAATGAATTAGTGATGAAATCAAAATTCTAATCGAAATTGTGATATTTTAATGCATTTGCACAATTGTTTCAGAATGTTTCAAGGGATTTCAAAATACTTTTATATATTTCGATCAATATTTTGGAAAAATAATTCTTAAATTTTTTATATTTTTATTATGTTTCCGAAACGGGTCGAAATATTTTCAAAACACGTCAAAACGTTTCCGTTTCCTAAGTGACCAAAATAATACACTGAAACGAAATTTTGATCCATGCATCTATCTTCCATATTCTGGCATTTCTTTCCAATCAAATGGCTCTTATGCTAGCTAGAACTGCATAATTCCACTAAGTGGTCCCTTTTTCTCATCAGAAACTTCTTGAAGTCGTTAACAAACATAAAAGAAAAGAACCGAGGAGTCACCCAACTCAAACCAGTGAAATTGACTACATATGCCAACAACACCACAAAGAAGCAATAAAGCAATGCATGAATAAATGATTGACATTTTCACTATCACCTTGTCACATAACGCGTCGTTGTGGAGAAAGACAAGCTTGAGGCCTTCTCATTCATAGCATTAGCATTAGTCACATCATGTGCAATAGTTCATGCACAAACTTGAACTTTAATATGCACTTCAGCCTTCAAATTCATCAACGATGAAAAATAGTGGACATGAAGAATCAGTAATCAAATATTCAAAAAAGACTTTGAAGAAAGGCTGTTTTATAGAAAGAAGTGAGATCTAATCCAAAGTATCTTTGGCATCAAGTTTTTAAAGGAACCAAAATCCTAAAGAAGGTGAATGAGAGCTAGGTTGAGCCGGAGAAGCAATCAAAGCATCATTAATATAAGAAATAAGACGAAGACGAGGAAACGTGTAGAAATTCTCCCAAAATCTACCTATCTTCCCATCACCCACAATTCTCCCAAAATCTACCTATCTCCCAAAATTCTCCCAAAATGTACGACAGAGAGTTTCTCTTTGAATCCATTAACATCCCATTTATTGCTTGCAACTCATATTTTCTTTTGATAACCAGATGCCACAACAAATGTTCTAAGGATCCATAGATATTTTCCCACTAAAGTTTCATTCCTTGCCAACAATTTCCCTACTAAAGACTATCGTTACCTTTAGGTGTGTTTGGTAAGGTGGATGGAAAAATAGAAGGATGAAAAGTGGATGTGATACACTTTCTGTCTTTCGAGGAAGAAATCATTTATTCCCTCCTTTGTGTTTGGTAGGAGTGATGGAAAGTAGGAAAGATTGATTTTTTTTTTTTTTTTTTTTTTGTGTTTGGTAAGATGGAATAGTGAAAGGATGGAAAAAGTATAAATGTATATTTTACCATTATATCTATATATGAAATTAATATATATATAATATGTAATAGATGCATATATTAGGATATGTAGGTAAATAGCATATACTCCAACACACATAATTAACTTTCCATCCCCTTTTCCTCCCAATTTTGGAGGGATTGATTTTGGTGAGTAGGAAGAAAAACTAATCCATCTATTTTTCCATCCATCCTATTTTATTTCCTTACCAAATATGATGTTGTATCTATCTCTCTAATTTCTCATCATTCCAACTCTTTATTATTCCATTTTTCCATCATACTAAACAAAAGGTTTAGATGCCATCTCTCAAATCTCAATTAATCTAACGATATTCTTTCCTTCTCCACTTCCTACAATAAATTCCTTATCATCCTTACAATCAATTAATCTAATGATATCATCCTTTCAATCGTTATTGTTAATTTCTTGGTGTTTTAAAATGAGATAGGAAGTACACCGGAATGGATAGACTGAACAAATGTTAGCCTTATGATATTGAAATGAAAGTTCTTTTGCACCCACCAAATCTATTTTGCCTATATTTTTAATTACTGAAGCCCAAGATAAAGAGTGGGTTGTCTCCCAAACAAAGACCAAAGTACTTTAAAGGTCAATCACCACTAAGCATCCCAAAAACTCAGCCAGCCTAACATTTTTATTTTGTGCAGAACGAAAATTCTCTTCCACACCTTACAAACTCTTCCACCAGTTTACGTCTTCAGCCCTCAACACTAACCTATTCAAACTGCCAGCCGCTAAAGTAAAAGGGAAAGACAAGAAAAGGATCACCTTGTCCCCTAGATGCCTTAAACCTACCTTTATTCTTACCATTAAGCACAACAAACTAATTCATTAACTTAAGCAACCTCTAATCTACTTCATCTACGTACTCTTAAATCCTTCGATTTCCAAGACGTAATCTAATAAGTGCCAATCAACATGGTTATATGCATTTTCAAAATTGATCTCAAATACGATACAGTGCTGCCTTCTAAATGTATAATACTTGGCCATGTCATTAGTTGCAGAAGCTACATCTAAAATTTTCCTTCCTCCAATAGAAGCTTGTTGACACACCGAAACATGATCACTACAATCTCCTTCATTTTCATGGATGCTACTTTTGTTATGATCTTATAGAGACTAAATACCAACTTAATTGGTCTAAAGTCTCTCTTCTTGATGGACATGTCCTATATCGAAATGAGGCAAAGAACAGTATCATTAGTAATCACAAATAAAATTGATAAACCTATTTTATCAAATCCTCTTTAACCACATCCCAATGCTTTTGGAAAATGGCCAATGTGAGTCCATCCGGACTAGGCACCTTGTGTCTTCCATACTCAAAACTAGCACTCGACTTCCCCATTTTCAAAATATCTTTCTAGCCAACTTACTTTTCTCTCATCAATGGAACTCCAATGTAAGCTTTCCAAACTAGGCTTGTAACCATGTTGAGATGAATATAGTTTTAGAAAAAAAAAATTCAAAAAATTCTATGATCTCATTGGAAGATTAATAATATTGATTTGATTCAAAGGAGGCGGCTTAATGTTTATCCTTTCCACAGTTGTTGTATTATGTGTGGAAGAAGTGGTGAGGATGTTGATAATCTTTTTCTCCATTGCTCTCTTGCTTAAAGATTGTGGAACAATTTATTTTTGGAATTAGGGATGGATTGGGGTTCACCTCGCAGATGTGCCTATGCATTTGTGGCAGATTTTCGGGGTTTGAGAAGAAAGAAGGGCATCAATTTCTTTGGAGTAGTGTGATTTTGGCGTTTGTGGGGATGTTTAGGTAGAAAGGAATCCCCACCTGCCCACCACTATCCCCCTCCCACTCCCCCTCGGGTGGCATGGGCTCCAAGGAACTCCTTATCAATGCCATCTCAAGACCTAGGAGAAATGGAGGGTGGCAGCGCTTCACTTTCTCTTGTGGCGTTGATGAACTAGAGATCCTAAACTGAAGCTGATGAACTGAAAAATCAAACAATTCAGAATCCATTGAAAGCAGAGTCTGCACTGGTGTGCATAGGTGTTGGCTTTTAATTTTGGATTTGAGGAAAGTGTGCAGTGACATTGATGGGAATTGTGTTGGAATTGGACAACTATTGGAAATTTATTTATTCATTTGAATAGTAGTTAATATTTATCTTTTAGAGTGTTAGAATTAGATTAGACCATCTTCAATGGAAACCTAAACTCTTACCCAAGTTTGAGTAAAAAAAAGGGTAAAAAGCTTGATTTAGTATAGACCTCTCCAATGGAGACACCCAAATTTAAAGAAGAGAAATCCAAATTTAAAAGAGGATAAAATTTGACCATTGGATCTTTAAAGGAGAGTGAAATCTCACCATTAAAGATTTGAGTTTAAAAAATGGTCTCCTTGGATTTGTGTTTAAAAAAAAGGTTCCCTTTATTTGGTATGGGTATGAGTCTAGTATTAGAGAAGTATTTTAGATCATTTTTATCCAAATTTAAATTTGGGTACAAAAAAGGATAAGGGCTGAAGATGCTCTTAGGAGTCTTGATTTATGGTTTTGGTAATCTCTACATAAAAGGGCCTGATGTAATTATGTTAAGGAAGACTTGGATTATTGAATATTGAGAATTGTTGCACCCTAATTTCCTTCTTTCTCATCACCTTCTGATTTCTCATCCCTTCGTTCCCCTAATTCTCCCTTCTACTAATCTACATCAAGCATTTTCGTATGTTCGAAGTGATGGTATAAGCTGTTGTGTTGTAAGGCCATTAAATGACGGCTTTTCTTTTTTGAGGCCCAAATGGGGTAGAATGTGTTGGTTGTGAGCAGCATATTATGTTATTATGCACCAGATGAAATATCTGTTTTTGGCAAAATTCAGTTTTGGAGGTTAAGTTTGTCATTTGAAATGCTATATTTATATTTTAACTAACTTCGCTAAGCTCTTTTTGTGTACTTCTGCACTAACCGACTGATAATTTCATTGTAGACCTTAGCATATTATTTGCGAACAGTGTACACTCTGCATTTCTGCCGAGTTGACCTTTGTACAAAAAAGCCTGTACATGCTCGCATAATGTGGGCACTTCTGAAAGGAGTTATCTATATTGGATTCAAAGAAAGAAGGGTTAAGCAATGTCTATCCATTCAAACTCTTCTTATGAACCTCCAGTATGTAAATCATGGCTTTAGGGTGTAAAATATTTTTCTGAACGTATTTCGTTGGGAATGATTGAACTTCTGCAGAGCAGGGCCCCAAGTTTTATAAGTGTTCATAACCTTAATTCTTTATTTTATTTCAATCTAGCAATTACAAAATTGTGTTGTATTTTACTAGAAAATTAACGTTTAATCATTAATATGGCTACTGAAAGATATGACTCTGATTATGAAAAACGTAAAAACAAAAAAAAAAAAAGAAGAAAGAAAAAAGAAGAAGAATTCATTCAATCTGAAAAAGAGGCTCAGTGATTAAAAAAAAAAACGTAAGTAAAAGTTGAAGTGATGATTTAATTAGTGAACAACCAAATCATGCAATAAATAAAAATATAAGAACTTGATCAATATTTTTGCATCTCAAAAAGTAAGAAAATAATTTTTAAATAAATAAAAAATTAAATTATAATAATTAAAAATAATTCACATATTAATACACCAAATATTAATAGGGCCCTGGTTTATGTTAGGCTGCCCCTGCCGCAGAGAAAGCTATATATAATCCTAGAACTATTTTCTAGGTGGAAACTAAGTTCCCACATTTCTTTTCTTCAAAACATTTCATGTTTTTCCTTGGTTTTGCCTGAATCTCATGTTATCAATTAGATACTTTATTCTGATATAGTTATGGTCTCAATTCTTCGAGTAAATTTACCATTTGTTGATTTCTGACGCAGGAAGCTCCATGTGGAGACTTTGTGACACATTTTTTCTGCCATATGTGTGCTTTGTGTCAAGAATATAGGGAAATCCGTGAAAGGTCTGGAAACTCAAACCCTATGGACCTCAATCTGGTGGAAGTCACAGCCCCTCAAATCCAGACAATGGAATCAGCCTCCAAACAATAAATTTTTTTTTCCCCATTTCTTACTGTTTCTTCTTTTCTATATACCTGACTGCATATGTCGTCCATTACATTTGACCTTGTCAGGCTTTCTCTCTCCTTCATGCTGTCTTAGACTGTAATAGGAGTTTGAGTTTCTTCAAAACTTTTGTAAAAAACTGTTTCGTCAGTGGGTTTACTGATCTTGTTGGCATGTAAGTTTACCTCAACCGACGTAGGTTACTATCTGTACAATGTCATGAAGTCATTGGTTTTTTGTTATCGGATGCAAAAATAAATGGAAACTTTGTATTACTGAGAGCAATGGTAAGTCCTCATTTGTCCAAGTGATACGGATAGGAGTTAAGGATTGAACATCTCCTAAATGGAGGTAAACCTGTATATTATTTATCTTTCTCAAACCAGGCTATAGGTTTTTACTTTGTGCATTGAGTATGTTTTTTTTTTCTTCTGTTTTAATAGCTTTCCTACTAGGATGTCGAGGAAAAGAGTAGACATTTTATTTAGCTTTCAAGAAAGAATTTTGTTTTTGAATGTGTATGGAGGAATGCATTTTAATGGCACTCAAAAAGAAATTATGGGTTTATTGCATGGTTACTTTCACATAATGCGTTCAAGGGTCCGATAAACACGAAATTCTTGAGAACAACTAACCCATGAGGAAGAGAATTTGGTCTGTGTAATTATGGAGAGAAGTACCTGCTTATAAATAGTGCACTCTTTCATGTACACGGCTTTTGTTGGCACGTAAACTGGAGGAAAAAAAGGGGATAAATTATATTTTGACCTTTTAATTATGATCCTTTATTCATTTTACCCTTTGAATTATTGAAATTTTTACATTGTCCTTTAACTACATTGATTATTTCACCTTGCCCCAATAGAAACATCTCTTTTTTTTTTTGAATGAAAATTATTGACGAGTCGTGGCAAAGTGAAAAATAATTACTCATTTTGACGGACAAAATGAAATAACTTTTCGAAAAATATGTAATGAACATTAATAATTGGGTCATTGTGAAACTAATCACATAGTTGAGGATGTAATGTGAAAAACATAATAGTTGGGTGGCAAAGTAAAAAAAAGAATTATAGTTGAGGGGTCAAAGTGTACCCCGAAAAAAAAAATTCCATAGTCTGTCATTGTTAAAATGCGGGCACATATTTGTCCCAGAAAAGAACGAAATGCCCATTATGCATGGAATGAATGGTTCCATTCTAGGGAAGTGAATGTAGGATGATCAGATTCATCATAGGAAAATATTAGACGATTTATGGATTTGAGTGTGATCCTCAGTGACAGACTTCTCGGTGGGTAGTTGGGGCACCTGACGGTCCTGACCCCATACAATCTTAAAAATTTAAAAATTATAACTTTTCAAATAAAAGTAGGATTTTTTTCATAAATTAGACCTAAACTTCTATCATACAATTCAATTTTACGTCTCTCTCTGTTAATATTCCTTTAGTATCCTATTCCCTTTCTTCCCTCTACAATGACACATCAATACATTTAAAAAAAAATAAAATACATTGATTTCATCCTTGTTCAGTGCCAATTCATGGGATAAACCCAAATCAATTAGAAGGCATATCAAGTCCAACTCATGGCCTTGGCCCACTTCAACTTTCAAGAGTCCCAAAGTGATCAAAGTACGTGGCGAGTAAACATCGGGATAGCCATTGCTCGAATATCACGCCTATCCTTGATTGTACCTATCCTTAGTTGTAGCTATACTCTTTGAGAGACCAGTGACCTAACCTTCATGCCACCGCCTCAATTAAGTTTCTGTGCCTATAAATTGTAAGCCCTCTATATATGAGTGACACATCTCACACATAGCTATCTCTCATACGCCACACCTTGAGTTTACATTTGTTTTCTCTCTCTCTCACCTATCACTTTATTAATAAAAATCTCCGGCCACCGTCGCCGCCTTCAGTGGTTTGGTCACCTAGGCCTAACCAGTCAATCTTTGCCTTTTGCTATTAATTGATTCATTAATTGCCCTACACCATATATTTGACTGTTTGATTGTGCATAGCCTAATTTATGCATCATTAGTTTGACACCGTCTGTGGGAAGCGATTAAGTTTTCTACTACCTTTTTATTTTCTTTCAAATCCATGACAATCACAACTAGATCAATGAATCAACAACCGGAGGATAACGACCCAGCTTGCTGGGAGGAGGTTCCGCCTCCGCCTTTGACCGCAGAACCCGTCGCGACAAATCCTGTGGTAGGGCAACCGCTTTTGCAGACCATGCAGTTATGGTGAGTCAAAACCAGCAAATCCTTCAATTGATGCTCGCCTCAGGAGGTGTCACCCCCCCAACTCGCAGGAGGAGCCACACTCCCTCAAGCAGGGGAGGTCCCACAGCCTCTCCACTTAGGGCGCCAAGGTGCCCCCCCAGCATGGCGCCCAATGTCACTCAGCGCCTAGACGCCCCACATGCTCCTCTGCCTCATGTACCTAGTCTGCCTCCACATGTTGTTGACTTTCCTGGGCAGGAGGATGAGGGGGGAGAATCAGTATGCGGATCATGAGAGCTATTATAACGATCCGACTGAGGGTGTCCCTAACCAATGTGACGAGAAAATTAAGGAGGTGAAAAACTAGCTTGGAGACGACCTCAATGCCATCAAAGCAAAGGCGCCAAAAATGGTGGAATACCTGGTAAGATGCACAGACACTCCGTTTGTGGCAGATTTTGTCAACTACTCCCTATCTTCCAAATTCAAGATACCTACCGTTGAGATCTTCGATGGTACGAAGGATTCCCTTAATCACCTTGACACCTACAAGTCACTCATGCAACTCCACAACGTACCTGACGAGATCATGTGCAGAGCCTTCCCTACCACCCTTAATGGATCTGCAATATAGTGGTTCGCCAAGCTTAAGCCTTCTTCCATCCACTCATTCGCTGAGTTAAGAATATCTTTCGTCTACTACTTTATTGGGGGACGCCGACACCAAAAATCAGTCACCCACCTGCTCACCATCAAGCAAGATCGAGGTGAAAGTCTAAGGAGTTACCTCACTCGTTTTAACGAGGAGGCTCTTCAGATCAAGGAGCCAAACAACAAGGTGATTATGGCCACCTTTATTACAGGTTTGTGCTCCTCGAGTTTCATGTTCTCCGTCCTAAATAAGCCACTATCTAGCATGCCCGAGCTGCTGTCAAGGGCATAAAAGTACATGAATGCCGATGACGTCACTAAAGTCAGATGAGGCGAGTCCTCTCGCAGGGGTGAGAAAAGAAAGGATACCTGCGAGGACAAGAGAGAAGTGAAGAACAAGAGGAAAAGGACATAGAGAGTCTCTGTCAAGGATCGCCTTGGTCCCGCACCTTTGAGAGAGCGACAAGCCTTTACGCCACTCAACGCTTTGGTGGAGCATATCCTGTTCCAAATACAGGACGATCCTACGATACGTTGGCCAGGAAAGATGAAGTCCTCCCCGAACTGTAGGAACCCAAACAAATACTGCCGCTTCCACTGTGACCATGACCACAACATTGATGACTGCTTTGAGGTTAAGAGGCAGATCGAGGAGCTCATACAATGTGGTCAGTTACCGCAGTACGTTGTTGGCAGAGGACAAGCCTTGCCGCCTGGCCGGGACAAAGATGACAGAGAACACCAGTAGCTCCTTAAAGAAATTCAGATGATCTCTGGAGGGTTAGGAGGAGGAGGCGACTCTAACTCCGCCAGGAAAGCACACACTAGGAAAGTTAGACAAGTAGAGTCAAATGATTCTCGCCCCATGAAGATGTTCCGACATGGGGAATGGAAGGTCATCTCGTTCTCAGACAGGAACCTCGAGGGGATCTAACACCCCCATGATGACCCCTAGTCTTAACCATGATGGTAGTCAACTACTAGGTTAAGAGAATTCTGGTGAACAGCGGCAGCTCTGCCGACATCCTATTTGCACCAACCTATGACAGCCTCCACTTTGGCAGGGAGAGATTGCAACCCATTAGGATGCCCCTCATTGGATTCTCGGGGGAGAGAGTTTATCCTTTGGGTTCCATCACCCTGCCAGTCATAGCAGGGACAACACCAAGAAGCTCCACAATCACGGTGAACTTCATAGTACTGGACTATCCCTCTGCCGAAAACATCATCCTTGGACGTCCTGCACTCAACACGTTAAGGGCAGTGCCGTCCACCTACCATCTTCTCCTCCATTTCCCAACCCCCAATGGGATCGAGGAAGTCAGAGGAAACCAAGTCTCTGCTAGAGAATGCTATGTGGCCTCTATGAGGGCTAGGAAGCCTTAGGAGACCCAACAAGTGGAAATGCTTGACCACGGGATGAAAACACATTGGAGAGGGGAGAGCCAGTAGAAGAACTCGAGCCAGTGGAGCTGTACGAGAACCTTCAAGGAAGAAGAATTTTTATTGGCTACTAGCTTTCCCAGGAGTGAGCGACCCACCTCGTGGACTTCCTCAGGTGAAAAATGGACATGTTCGCCTGGTCCCATGAAGATCTGGAGGGCATTGATCCTAGGGTGGCCACTCACTGGCTCAACGTGGATCCCAGGCACAAGCTTGTTCGACAAAAGTTGAGAAACATAAGCACCGAGAGAGCCAAGGCCATGGAAGAAGAGGTGGGAAAGATGCTGACAAACAAATTAATAAGGGAGGTAGCCTATCCAGTTTGACTATCAAACATAGTGATGGTAACAAAAGCCAGTAGGAAATGGCGCCTCTGCGTGGACTTCACTGAACTCAACAAAGCATATCCCAAAGAAAGCTACCCCCTGCCATTCATCGACATCCTTATTGATGCCACTGCGGGACATGAGTTGCTGAGCTTTCTGGATGCTTACTCTGGGTATAACCAGATTAGCTTGTTTCCTCCAGATTAGGAAAAAACCTCCTCCATCACCCCGAAAGGAACCTACTATTATAGGGTTATGCCTTTCGGACTCAAGAATGTTGGAGCCACATACATGCGCCTTGTGTACAAGATGTTCAAGGCACAGATCGAGAAGACTGTGGAGGTTTATGTGGACGATATATTGGAGACGACCTTGGCTGCAGCAGACCATGTAGCACACCTGCAGGAGACCTTTAACATCCTAGGAACATATCGGATGAAGCTAAATCCTGAAAAGTGCGCCTTCGGCGTTAGCTCAGGGAAATTCCTAGGCTTCATGTTCAATAAAAGGGGCATTGAGGCTAATCCAAACAAGATCATAGATATCTTGGAGATGAGATCCCCTGCAAGCTCTGTGAAGGAGGTCCAACACGTTAACGGAAGATAGTAGCCCTCACCAGGTTTGTCTCAAAATCAGTAGACAAATGTCTACCTTTCTTTAAGATTCTTCGAAAGTCTTTCCAGTGGGGATTGGACGCAGAGGAGGCCTTCCACAAGTTAAAGACCTATCTTATTACACCCCCTTACTCTCCCATGACGTATCAGGAAAGACCATGTATCTCTACCTTTCCTTCTTGCCCTCAACTGTGAGCTCTGTCCTGGTTAGGGAAGATGGAGGAATCCAAAGGCCTGTGTCTTATGTAAGCAAGGCGTATCGAGGAGAAGAGATGAGATACTATGAATTGGAGAATTTGGCCCTCGTACTTGTCACCTCTGCTAGGTGCCTACGCCACTATTTTTAGAGCCACACTATCGTGGTTATCACAGATCAACCACTCAATGAAATCCTAGGAAAGCCAGATGTGTTTGGACGACTCCTCAAATGGGCCGTCGAGTTAAGCGAGTTTGATGTGCAGTACCAGCTGAGGTTGGCCATAAAAGCGCAAGCAATTGTGGACTTTGTGGCCGAATCTATGCCTCAAGAAGAAGATTCCCAGGAAGGAGTGCCCTACGCCCCTACACTCATCTACCCAGTACAGAGCGCCTCATCTCACTAGGAGGCAAGTCTAGGCGCCAACCCTAGAGAACC
Source organism: Ilex aquifolium (assembly GCA_951799425.1). Classification (NCBI taxonomy): domain Eukaryota; kingdom Viridiplantae; phylum Streptophyta; class Magnoliopsida; order Aquifoliales; family Aquifoliaceae; genus Ilex; species Ilex aquifolium. The sequence continues at coordinate 18,663,874 of OX637405.1, forward strand.
AGGCACCTTGAAGTCAGCCCTCCAGGCCCCTAGAGTCCAGGCTCCTAGGCCAGAGGTGCTCAGTTCCCTTGCACCTAGTCCTTTAGAGTCTTTGGCACCCTCATTGCCCGTACCTCAGCTTGTCGCGCTCCTGCTTGAGTGCCCTACCACGCCTAAGCAGGCATCCCCCATTGGCATAGTAGCATGCTGGAGACTATATGTCGATGGATCCTCTCCTAGCGAGGGCGGTGGCATAGGGCTGGTGCTGATCAGTCCCCATGGCACTCCACTCAAATATGCTGTCTCCCTCCATTTCACGGCATCAAATAGCCAAGCAGAATATGAGGCCTTCTATCAGGCTTGAAACTCGCAATTGAGATGGAAGCACTCTACCTTATGGTTTATAGTGACTTCTAGCTTATAGTCAACCAGGTAAAAGGAGACTTTGAAGCGAAGGAGGAAAAGATGCAAGAATACCTGTCAGTGGTCCAAGCTTTGCTAAAAAAGTTCAGCCATTTCCAAATCTAGCATGTGCTCAGGGAGGAGAATGCCATCGCAAATGCACTCACCAAGTTCGCATCTGCAAACATACTAATAGGCCCCGCACTAACAGGTCACCAGTTTGAGCCAAGCAGGCTCAAGGCAGAGGAGGACGATGTTAATTGTGCATCCTCCTAGACCAATTGGATGACACCTATCTGAGCTTATTTGGAGGAAGGCGGTCTCCCGGAGAATCTATTAGAAGCCAAGAAGTTGAGAATGAGAGCATTTAGATACGTCATCCTGCGTGACACCCTTTACAAGAGAAGTTACTCATTGCCCCTACTTTACTATCTCTCTCCCGAAAAAGCCGATTATGCCATGAGGGAAATCTACAAGGAAATATGTGGAAATCACTCAGGAGGGCGTGCACTAGCTCACAAGGTAGTGAGGCAAGGCTACTACTGGCCTAGCATGATCAAAGACGCTCGTGAATTCATAAGGAAGTGCGACAAATGCCAACGCTTTGCAACAGTGCCAAGACAACCACCAAAAGAGCTCACCACCATCTTGAGCCCATGTCCTTTATCTATGTGGGAGATCGACATCTTAGGTCCCCCTACCCATGAGTCGGGGCCAATACAAATTTGTGGTAGTAGCCATTGACTACTTCATAAAGTGGGTAGAAGTTGAGTCCTTAGCCAGAATAACAGACTAGAAAGTGAAGGACTTCATCTAAAAGAGCATAGTATACCATTGCGGAGTACTTTATGCAATAATAAGTGATAACGCCAAGCAGTTTGACAACAAACTCCAGAATGACTTCTGTGTAGACCTACAAATCAAGCAACCCCACTCCAGCCCAGCCCATCCATAGGCGAACGGGCAGGTGGAGGTTACCATCAGAACGATCCTCCACAACTTGAAGACTAGATTGGAAAGTGTCAAAGGGGCCATGGGTGGACGAGCTTCCAGGAGTACTATGGGATTACCGGATAACGCCAAGAAGCCCTACGCCAAGGCCTCCGCATCAACCTCGACTTGGTAGAAGAGGAGAGGGAGATGGCCATGCTCAAGAATGTGGAATACAAGCGCCATATGACCAAGTACTACAACTCAAGGGTGAAGTCTCGTTCCTTTTTGCCTGGGGACCCAGTACTCAAAAAAGTGATCCTATCTACCAACGACTCTCGAGAAGGGAAGTTAGACCCTAATTGGGAGGGCCCCTACATGGTGACAAAATTTGTAAGACCAGGCACCTATAGAATTCAGAATTCTGAAGGGAAAGTCTTGGCCCATCCATGGAACGCGGAACACTTGAAGAGGTACTATCAATAGTGGGGTACAAGTCAGTGACCGTAATTTAATTTTCCTTTTGTCGCTTCAGTCAATTCTTTTTGTTATATGTTACTTGAAATTATGAAATAAAATCTTGCAAGAGTTATTTTCTCTAGAACTATCTTTTATTCCATAGAAGTTTGAAAACAATTTACAGAAGTTAGAACATGACCTAACAACAAAAAGAGAGACAAAAAGACAAAATTCATCATACTCCTGACATCACTCACTGTTGCCCGATCCATTCTCATCAAAGCTCTCCTTGTCACCATCAGTCCCCGGTGCCTCATAGGGGAGGAAGCCAGAAAATTCAATGGCAGGGAAAGCTGCTGAGGCCTTTCCCCTAAACTCCTCATAACCATCGATAAAAGCGCCTGCAACGGCCCTCTCAGTAGCCTCCCTCCTCCTTTCCATCTCAATGGAATGAGCCTCTGCCTTGGTGCCTCTCTCATGAGCTACTTGCAGGTCAGCCTTTGCCACGGTAACCCTCTCCCATGCTATCCATAGCTCGGCCTCAGCTCTAGCGGCCTCCCCGCAGCTTTGTTTCTGCTCTTGCCCAGGTAGCCTCCCTGACAACCTCTAGCTTGGCGACCCTCTCGTAGGAGGCCAAAAGCTTGGCCTCAAGAGGTGCGACTTTCTCATGAGCTAGCCTCAATTGCTTCTCAACAGTCTCTCGTGCTTACCTCTCTAGCCTCAACTGCTCTTTCGTAGCCTCTCATGCCTGTCTCTCTTTTGTCAGATCCTTTGATGCCTCTCCAAACTTGATTGTCTTCGAAAAAAGGCATAGAAAAGCAGCGGCCACCTACAAGCATTCAGAAGGCAGAACATAAAAGAAAAGACAAGCGTAGAAATCAAAACTAAAAATGAGGAAGGTATACCATGGCAAACCCCTCCATTGCAGTATCAATAATGCCTTCAAGACCCTGAGAGTCGACCTCTCTAATATCTGCGGCCGTCATAAACCTCTAAAGCTGCTCCTTGGCTAGATTCATACTTGCAACATGGACACCGAGCCATTTCGAGAAGCCGGACAACAAGGTGGAGCTCCAGTCTCGATAGAGGACCACACAAGAGTCTCAAACCCTAGAGTAGTGGTAGGACTAACCCTAGCATTTGAAGGGGTTGTGTGCTGAGAAATAGTGGGGGCACCATCGGATCCTGCCTCTTGGGAAATAGCATGGCCATCAAACCTCCGAGAAGCACTGGGGGCATTGACCTTTGCTCTATTGGGAGGAGGGGAAGATGCCACCCTGGAAGCATAGAGAGCCTCCACCATTGCTCTATCAATAGTGATACATGTGGAACTGGTATAAGAAAAATAATCTACAATATGACAGTCATCAAAGTTTATTGAAAGAATCAAGTACCTTTCCCGTGGCAGATATAAGTGCCGCAAACTACTTGATAGGATGATCCCTCACGGCCTAGAGCCTACTCTCTTGCTCCACAGATAGTACGGGTGAAGCTGCAAAGGAGCCCAACATGCAGTAAAATACAAGGAGGACATGACATTCAGGTATGAAAGCAGGGGGAAAACTCATACCTAGCTTGGTCTTCGAAAGGGTATCCCACCTTGAAGGCACTAAGTCACGATCCTCCTTGGCAGCCTACTCACCTCCTACGAAGAAAAACCTGTACTTCTAACTGTGATAGTTCGAAGGTAATACTGTGATGAGCTTGCTCGACCTCGGAGCAAAGCGGTATCATCCTTGATGAGGAGTAGGATTATGTAGAAGCACATACGAGGCTAAGAACTCCTCGAGAGGAGGGAAAACGTCCTCATCGTGAACCAACCGCTATAACGAGAACAACGCCAAAATTACCCTCCAGCCATTCGGGGTCAGTCTTCCCGGAGTGAGTGACAAGTGGCCTAGAATCCAACAAATAGGCCCAGGTATAGGAAATCTCAACCCTGCTTCTAGGACGTCCCCATAAAAAACAATCTCGTCGGAGGAGTCAAAACACGTCAGCTCATCCACTTTGGCCCGATGACACAAGACATCAGGAGGGATATGGAAAGACGAGACAATATTGACAATACTACTATCACAATTTATGGAGCTAAAAATGGTAGATACCTTCGAACCGTCACTGTCAGCAGTTCCCTTGCCTTGCTGTGAATCCAGTATAGTACCTTTCACGCTTCTGTCAGAATGGGCGCATGCCAGAAATCAGAGGCAATGTCAAGACAAAGTCAAAGAGTCAATGTCAAGAGAATGCCAAAAAAACAAAGCCCAGCTTGACACATTTGCCACCAACGCTAGAGAACTGTCTGCCTGAGCCTAGGCCACTCAGCACTCCCTTGGCACCAGCGTCCAGCACCGCGCTTGCACCAGACCCCAAGGCACCGCTAGCTGCACCAATGCCCAAGGTGTCTCCAACTTGGCCATCATTTTTCCCGCATGCGCCTGGGGTGTTGTTGCCCAGTGCGTCACCTACGCCTGGGGCGCCAACGCCAGGCCTTCTTCCTCTGCCTAAGGTTTCTGTTGCGTCGCCCAAGCCACCTTCAACCAAGACATCGCTTTAGATGCCCCTAGCGCCGCCACCAACACCCCTAACGTCGCCCACGCTTGCCTTGTAGCTGGCGCCATCGCCTGCCTCGCCAAGGGCATCACCAGCCGCGCCATGGGTGCCACCTGCCACTCTAGCGTCTCCCGTACCTACTCCATGGGCGCTGCCCGCCACTTTGCTCCTACCTACGCCATGGGCGTCGCTTAGTGCACGCTTGGTGCTGCCTTCGCTGCCCTGGTTGCCTCATTTGGTGCCGCCTTCTGGCTTGCCTCCTTTGGCGTTGCCATAAGAATCCATGAGGGGCATCGCCATAGCGTCGCCCAGGGCTTCGCCAGGCCTTGCTAGATGACTACCAGCGTTTGATCCCACTTGCGATCCCACTGTGACGACTTTGCTTGTCTTCAGAACCTCTATCTCCACCTTCTTTTGTGAAAATCCCTGCAATGGAAGATTGTTTAGCCAATCAAGAGAAAGGGGTAATGGAAAAAGTGAAAAAATGAATAGTCCTTTCATGGGTTTACATATATGTTGATCAATGGGTCATGCCCTAGATGAAAAAAGGGGTTTTTAGCTGCTAGATTTAATGGAAAATCCAACAGATGATTAAGTGCTACTACAATGCTTGCCTGACCGTGGAGTTATCGAATGAGAAAATAAAGCTTCGTGAATGCAGAAGGATGAAAGGAAGAAGGAACTACCGTGAGGAGCAAGATACTTGGACCGCTTGGAAGAAGAGCTCGCTCATACCCTCAACCCCCTTTGTGTCAACTAGGGCTTGGGGCATGGGGGGCAAATGACGATCCCAAATCCAGATGGGTCAAGGCCCTTCATGGGGTAAACCTAAATCAATTAGAAGGAAGGTCAAACCCAGCTAATGGCCTTAGCCCAGTCCAACTTTCAAGAGTCCCAAGGTGGTCAACGCACGTGGGGAGTAAAAATCGGGATAGCCACTGCTCGAAGATCACGCCTAGCCTTGATTGTACCTATCCTTAGTTGTAGCTATCCTCCCTGAGAGACTAGTGACCTAACCTTCACGCCACCGCCTTGACTAGGACTCTGTGACTATAAATTGTAAACTCTTTACACATGATGAACACATCTCACACATAGCTATCTCTCATACACCACACCATGAGCTTACCTTTGCTCTCTCTCTCTCTCTCTCTCCCTCACCTATCACTTTATTTAATAAAATTCTCAGGCCACCGTCGCCGCCTTCAGTGGTTTGATCACCTAGGCCCAACCACCCAATCTTTGCCTTTTGCTATTAATTGCGTCATTAATTGCCCTGTACCATATACTTGATTGTTTGATTGTGCATAACCTACTTTGTACATCTTCAAGATTCATCATGGGAAAATATTTGATGATTTATGGATTTAATTGTGATCCTCAGTGACAGATTTGTTGGTGGGTTAGTTGGCGCACCTGATGGTCCTGACCCCATACAATCTTAAGGAGTTTTGGGATTTATTTAAAATTTTAAAAGATTTTAGAAATTCTAGATTTTCAAATAAAAGTCAAAAATTAGACCTAAACTTCCATCATACCATTCAATTTTACGTCTCTCTCTTAATATTCCTTTAGTATCCTATTCCCTTTCTTCCCTCTACAATGACACATCAAGACATTGATTCCATCCTTGTTTAGCTGTTTGCCAGTTGCATTGAGTTTTGATGATAACCGTTCAGTCGTCGTATCAATGCTCTCCCTGTCTCCTCTCTTTTTTTTTTTTTTAATTTTCATTTCATTTTTTCTATTTCTAAATGTAAATTAATGTTAGGGCTTGAGGTTAGAAACGCTAACTTTGACGTTGGGTTCGAGCATTCAGACCCTAATATTGAAATAGGGATTTCGATGCAAACATTATCAGTTAGGATTTGAATAAATCAAAAACTTAAGGAGACGAGAATACTGACACATGCTATATAAAAGATCTGACTCTTCTTGTTATAGTTTTGATGGATTCATTTACTCATCCCTATATATTGATTCTAATTTTTTTTTTTTTGTCATGTTTAACTAATTTTGATTAATCGCTTGAAATCTAAGTTTTCTTGTTTGATGACAGACTGAATTTTTTTTTCGGACTGTTTTAGCTGCAATTGTTCAATTAATTGGATTTCTATAACGATATAAGTCTTTTATTTGTTGACTATTTTTGTACATCACTTATCTATATATGTCGCACCTCCAATTGGTGATTTTTTTTTCTAATGAAATTACACTTAGAAAATGAAAAAGAAAAATAATATTTATGTGAAGATAATATTGACATAATTGTTTCAATTTCTTAACAAGTTTCAAGTTGATCACACTGAGGAAGAATGACTCCGCTCATTTTGATTCTCTATTCTCAGGTTGAATATTTTCTCTTTGCGGGACCCCAATTGCTGTCCATGTTGTGTATGAGTATAGATTCTCCCTTGCATGAGTGACGATTGTAAAATGCGGCGCCATCACCCATGAGAGAGACGGAATGACGATTGTGAAAGGATGAAAGCTACATATACCATACCAGGAGCGTCTTCCCCAAGCCACAACAATTAAATCTAGGGAAATTATAAAATAGCTGTTTTTTTTACTCAATACACATTAGTTTTCTTCAAAGCATCTCCAAATGCTATATGTCAAATTTAAATTTGAAGTCTTATGTGACAATTTAACATATATCATTTAACAACCTCACTTTACACTCTAATCGATATGTCAAAATAATTTATTTTATCTAATTTTTATTTTTAAATATCTTTTCTTATATTAATTTAATATATGTATTGAAAATTTTTTTTGGATCAATTAAAATAAATATTATTAAAAATAATATATTTAAAAATCTATATAATAAGATAGCTCACAACTTGAATTTTATCCGCTACACATTTTCCTCCTCAAAAACATCACACCACTAATTTCTATCACATGCCCAATTATTTTAATATTTGATTAATTTATAGTTGAATATAATTTTTAATTTCAAATATTATCCATACACGATAGTATACATATGTTAAGAAAATTTTATCGAATTACGTATTTTAAAAAATTATTATTTAATATAGTGGGATATATTTTTTTGAGCGCTCGAATTTTATGTTTTATCGTGCTTTCAGACACGGGTTATGACTATTATTATAAATTTTATATGAAAAATAATATATATTTTGTTGAAACTAAAATTCTCATTAAACTTAGCTAATACAAATTTAAACGACAATTATAGTACAATTTCAAAACATAAATTCTAACCAAATTATATATTACTACATAAAATAAATTCCATTAAACACCAAACAACTCCATAAAATATTGCATTAAAAAGATTTGACATATGTATTGGGATATGTCAAATTTGTTTTTTTCCGGTGATCAATTGATATGCCAGTTGGAAAAACCTTGTATGTCAAAAAAAGTAATTGAAGCCTCTACCTGACATTTGGCATATTGATTGGAGATCCTCTAATACTTCAAAAACCTTACTCATAATTCTCTATGCTTTCGGGTGAAATTAAAATCGATAGAAATTTTGTTAAAATTAGTTGTCAAATATCAACATTTAGTATATTTAATAAACAACATGTCATTATCTCAAAAAAAATAAAATAAAAATAAATAAATAACAACCCAAAATATTTTTTACACCCTTAAGCCATCTCCTTCTCTCTTCTCTTCTTCTTATTTTATTTTTTAGTTTTTATCATTAAATAGTGTGCGAAAATAATTTCACACAAAGAGTAACCACCTTGTACGGGCAGAGTGGGTGGCCAAAAAGCCTTGTGGAACCTGCAAAACAAGAGAACACCTAGGTGAACCGATGGCCAGAGGCAGCCAAAGGAACTCCGATGCTTAAGTTAGATCGCGAGTGAAAGAAAAGTACAGAGTGAATAGACTAGGATTCAATTCCCTTACTTGGTACTCGGGGCCTTTATTTATAGTGGTAGGGAGATGTGTCCCGAAGGACCAAAATCTTGGTTGATTGGCCCAACCTCGTCACCAGGTCCTTGAAGTACAGAATAGAGTTAGATTAGAGCCCTTTGTCCTTGGTCCTTATCATCAGCACCTGGTTACTCGGAGTAGCATTTTATTTGGATTCTAACTCCTTGATGCCTCATCGCCAACTCCTAGAAATTTGGAGTGGTATTAGATTAGGACTTTAGGTCCTAGGTTGATCCCTCACTGAGTAGGACTGACCCATAGATGCCTTGGGTGCCAAGCGTGGACGAGCGAGGACTTGCCCAAGCCACCTGCTAGTTTGCAGTGGTTAGGCCACTTGCCGAATGGCAGTGGCCAACTGAGCCATTTTCCGATTGGCAAGGGCCAGCTTTTGCGCATGCTGACTGTCAAGGGACAACTCCTCCACATGCTGGCTGGCGAGGGACACTTTCTCCTTATGTCGAGTGGCATGTGCCACTTTTTCCTCATGCCTAGTGGCATAAGCCACTATCTCCGCTATGCCGACTGGCACTTTATGCCTAACAATTTCCCCTCATACCTCAATTAACCAATTTTTATTAATTGAGGTATGTGTTTGAATATTAGATATCTCTCGGGCCCAACTCATTGGTAACAAGCTTATTTTGCCTAGAAGACTAGGGCTTTAAATCCCCTTCCTCCTTTCTTCATTGCTCATATTGCTTTGGAGTTTGGCTAAGAGGAAAGGACAAACATTCATTGTTACTTGGTGCCAATAGTATGGGGGACTGATTTACTTTGCTTATGAGCTATTCGAGCGATAAGAGTTGATCGAGAGTCAAGTTGAGTCTGATATGGCCAGGGCAAACATGCTTGAGAAGCAATTTAAGGATTCCAGAGTGGAGAATGCCTTCTTGACGAATAAGGTTATTAATGTAGAGACTCGAGTTGACGAGCTTTAAGAGGAACTTGCTAAGGCTAAGAGGAAAAATGCTGAGCAAGTGACAAATTTTGTCTATGATCATTACTCCGAGATCTTTGGACATAGTCAAGTAGAAATATGCAAGAGAGAAGAACAAGTCCTTTGGAGATGGTTGGGGAGGACCTCTCAGGCAGCCGGGATTGATGGATTATATCTAGTTTGGGAGGACATTCCATGACCTGAGAGTGACTTCCTGATTCCTGTAATCACAAAGAAGTTCATTGGTGGTAGTGTTTTGAGTCTTCTAACACATGTGCCCCTCGTTCTGATTGAAGAGGGCGGGTCCCCATGAGTTGAGGGGTTTGATGCTCGGAGTTGACTAATCCTTAAGAAAGGCTAAGTAGCCTAATGAGCAATTGTAGAAGTTATTGGTCGTCTGTCAAAGGATGAGTAACTTAGATAGCATCCATAGAGGTTTCATGGAGGCGAAGTAGCCTAAAGGACAATAGTGTAGGTTGCATGGAGGCCAAATAACCTTGAAGGGCAACCTTGGAGGTTGCAAGGAGGCTAAGTAGCCTTGAAGGGAAAACTTAGAGGTCGTATGGAGGCCAAGTAGACTTGAGGTGCAACAACGTAGGTTTCCTTGAAGTTCAACCATATATGTTGGCTTGAAGTGCAACCACAGAAGTTGGCTTGAATTGCAACCATAGAGGTTGGTTGTAGGTGCAACCATAGAGGTTGGCTTGAGGTAAAACCACAGAGGTCGGCTGTAGGTGCAACCACGGAGGTTGACTTGAGGTGAAACCATGGAGGTCAGCTTGAAGTGCAACCACGGAGGTAGGTTTGAGGTGCAACCACGAAGGCTGGCTTGAGGTGCAACCACGGAGGGTGACTTGAGGTGCAACCACGGAGGGTGACTTGAAGTACAACCACGGACGTTGGCTTGAAGTGCAACAATAGAGATTGGCTTGAAGTGTAACCACAGAGGTTGGCTTGAGGTACAACTACAGAGTTTGGCTGTAAGTGCAACCATGGAGGTTGGCTTGAGGTGCAACCAGGAATTGGCTTGAGGTGTAACCACAGAGGTCGGCTTGAGGTACAACCACAGAGGTTGCAATAATCAAAAATAAAGGAACCCTTAGAGTAGTGAAAAATAAATTTCTCTTTACTAATCAATGAGAACAAGAAACAAATGTCTTTGAAGACTTATTGAAATAATAAGATGCTGTTGACTAAGCGAAAAGTAAAAATTAGTTATCTAGTTGGTCATTTGATTGGATTTATTTCTCTTCCTACTCCTTGGTATTCTTTTCCTTGTTAATGTACTGAGAGAGATAACCTTGCTTGACCAACTCTTCTAGGTGGCTCTTGAGTGCCAAGCAATTCTCCGTCTGGTGACCTTTGTCTTTGTGATAAGAACAATGGAGGTTTTTATCTTGCTTTGATGGATCTCCTATCATCTTTGATGGCCACCTAAAATTATCCTATGGATCCCCTATCATCTTTGATGGCCACCTAAAATACTACTTGTCTTTGATTTGGTTTAGGACTTGATAGATAGGCTCATTGATGACAGTGTTTGTTCCTCGGCAGGAGTCCCTCGTTCCCTTGGATGACCTGTCTCTCATTGATGGGTTGGGAGTGTTGTCTTCCTCAATCTAGTTCTTCTTTGGTAGCCGGTTAACTGATCCTTTGTCGTCCTCCACCTTCATATACCTCTTAATATGCTCCTATAAGTGTGACATACTCTAGGGCAGCCACATGTTGAGGTACTTCCTCAATTCGTTTTCCTTGGGGAGGCCCAAACAGAAAGAGACAATGATGGTCTTCTCGTTGCAATCTTCTATGTCAGTATAGGTTTTCAAGTACCTCATGGCATACTCATGGAAAGTCTCTCTACGTTTTTGGCGTAAAGCCAAGAATATGTCAATCTTCATTGGCTTTAGACTATTGGCAATGAATCGAGAGATGAATTCCCTTGCGAGATGTTCCTAAGAGAAGACCAAGTTCACGGGCATCCCATGAAATCAATTAAGAGCCGATCTCCCCAAGCTGGAGGGGAACATTTTACACATCAACTCCTCGTTACTCGTCCAAAGGGTCATCTTATTAGTAAAGGCCCCTATGTGGAGCACGAGATCAGACTTGCCATCATACAAATCGAAGCAAGGAGGAGAGAACTAACGTAGGGGCTCAACTGCTCATATGGACCAAACAAAAGGCTTAGTGGTCATCTTAAGTAAGGTCTGTCTTGCCCTTTCATTGACCGAATATTTGAGATCGTTTTGGCTAATGTCAAGATGAAGATGGTCGTGATCTTCGCAGGTTGGCTAAAAGCGGGTACATTTCTGTCTTCCATAATCATCGTACCACTCGTCTCGCCTAGAATGATGGGTTAAACTCTTGTGCCTTTCTCTACACTCCCTAGGGCTATGTTTCCTATACAAATAACCTCCCCTCTACACATGACGAGAAGGATGTCATCTAGGTGAACGGTCCCCTAAGAAAGGGTTGAGAAGTAGTGCGTCTTAGTGAATATTTACCTTGACACCGATCATGGGTTGAATAGCTCCTTGCCAGCGACCTGCTCTTCTTACAAGTGAATTGAGCCTCATGTGAGTGATCCTTGTAGTGGTCACTTTGACGAGACAGGCGTATAACCTGACTAGCAAGTTTATTGCCCTTTTGGAGAAGGATCCCTTGCTTGAGGGATTCTAGCTCCTGTGTCTTTTTTCTTATTGCTTCATGATAGGCAACCTCGGTAATTGGTTTGCTACCTTCACCAAGGGCCGGTAGGGTGTTGCTCTTCTAGGCCCTTCTGCTTGTCTCAAAAGAGCGTGTCATCGGGCAATTGGAGGTCATAATTCGAGGGATTTTCAAGGACTGGGGGTAGTGTAAATGCCAAATGAATAGTTGAAAGGTCGTTGGTTCTCTTGCCAGACATGGTTCAGGGTTTCTAGGTTGCCAAAAAAACTTAGTCATTTCCCACAGACAGCGCCAATTATGCGGGAATGATTTCACACAAAGAGTAACAACCTCGTACGGACGAAAAGGGTGGTGAAGAAGCCTTGTGAAACCTGTAAGACAAGAGAACACCTACGTGAATCGATGGCCGAAGGTGGCCAAAGGGACTTAGATGCTTAAGTCAGATCGTGAGTCAAAGAAAAGTATAGAGTGAATAGGTTAGGATTCAATTTCTTTACCTGGTACCAGGGGCCTTTATTTATAATGGTAGGGAGATGTGTCTTGAAGGAACCAAAACTCTTGGTTGATTGGCCCAACCCTGTCACCAGGTCCTAGAAGTAAAGGATAAAGTTAGATTAGGACTCTTGGTCCTCGGTCCTTATCACCAGCACCTGGTTGCTCGGAGTAACATTTTATTTGAACTCTAACTCCTTGATGCCTCATCGACAGCTCCTAAATATTTAGAGTGGTATTAGATTAAGACTCTAGGTCCTAGATTGATCCTTCACCGAGTAGGACTCTCCCATAATTACCTTGTGTGCCAAGCACGAACGAGCGAGGACCTGTCCAAGCCACCTACCAGTTGGTAGGGGCCAGACCACTTTCTAACTGGCAGTGGTCAACTGAGCCACTGCCGACTGGCAAGAGCCAGCTTTTGCACATGCCGACTGGCAAGGGATAGCTCCTCTCAATGCTCACTGGCAAGGGATACTTTCTCCTCATGCCGAGTGGCAAGAGCCACTATCTCCACTATGCCGACTGACACTTTATGCCTCACAAATAGATTTCTCAAGATGTATAAATTACTTAGGCAAAAAATTGTGAAAAGTTTTAAAAAGATAAAGGGTATTATAGACTTTCAAAACTTAATTATTAACCCGTTATACTTTGGTGCCAAATCACATGACGTTATGTGCATATTAAAGTACATGAAGTAATAAAATTTCGCAACAATTTGTGGATGGTATGATTGGTGGGTCTCACTTTTTTGCCTTTCTTGCCACTTCACCTATGCTTAATTTCCTCTTATCTCAGTTTTTCCCTAAAAACAAAAGAAATAAATAAAATTTAAACAATCCAGACATCATCAGAGTCCAATGTACAACAGAAGCAATTTGAAAAAAATTGAATAAAGTATATGGTAGATTATACTTTATTAATTTAGACATCAACACCTTATTTTTCTACTTTTTGGGAATCTACACTTTTTGATGGGACTTTAGGCGGCTTGACAACGTTAAAAGGACACGTGGACAAATGTAGCCGTTAAGGAGCGCAAAGGGCGCCTGGAAAAGATGCCGAGGAGTTATAACCCGGAGGGCCGAGTGTGCCCCTCAGGTCCTAGCATTAAAAAAGGATATGACAACTCATTAATAGGGTCTTGGGTGACTGCAACAAGATAATTAATGTACTTTTGTGTCCTTGAGAAATGTGAAGACAATCATCATTACAAGGCATTAAGTGCCATTGTGCCGACTTGATGTACTCGGCTGACTGTGGAAAATAATGGACTAACTTTCCCCGTAGCGATAGTATCATGGTGAACACATGATCCCAAGGTGATTTGGGGGGTAGCTTGTGCGTGAGAAATGCAGAAGCTAGCCGGCTCTGAGCATTCACCGAATCAGACTCCTTGAACCAGTTGGATGGAGCTCAGCGCGCCTCGTAGCAGACATTACCAGTGGACCAGAGCCTTGGGGGACAGGGCGTTTTGGCTCGCGAGATCGTTGAGCTGATGGAAAAATGGATGGGGGGCCGTTTGAAGCGGCTTAAGAAAGACAATGCGAACGTGCGGACTTGGCTCGATGATTTCGAGCGGTCGGAGAACGCTAGCTGGCGGAGCAGTAGGTGTGGAGACAGGAGTATCCACTGGAGTGACTCCCGGGGCATAAGGTAGGATGCCCCGAGGAGAAGCTTGCATGAATGCCTGGGCGAGAAGCGCAAGCCTCGGGATTATGAAGGGCTTGCCTCCGAGGAAAGATCCGTAGGGGGCAGGAAGTGCAGATTGGATCTGTCCCGTGGGGATCTTCGCCATAGAATCTCAAGGGGTGCAGAGGTGATAGAATCCCACACAGACTCTACAGCGAGGGGGCCTAGAAGTAAGAGGCCCCTGAATGATCTCCGATTACGCTTGGATGCCCAGCGCCGAAGACCCCTCCGAAGGGAGGATGACACCGAAGATGAGCAAATCATCTCGCCATTTGTTCAGGCTATCAAGGAGATCGAGATGTCGAAGAAGTTCATTGTTCCCCGTTTCAAGGTGTATGACGGGAGAACAGATCCCGAGGGTTATATGCGACAATATAAATAACTAATGTCCATCTATGACACCGACCAAAGATTGTTGTGACGAGTGTTCCCTATGAGTCTGGGAGACACTGCCATGAAATGGTACAAAGGTTTGGTCCCTGAAAGCATTAAGTCTTGGAAACAGATGACTGAGTTATTTGTTGCCTAATTTATAATCAGCAACAAAAGGCTAAAAGACGTTGGTGCTCTGCTAATGCTCAAACGAAGGGCTGGAAAGACCCTTCAACAGTATGCCATCAGATATTGGGAGGAGGTGAACGAAGTTGAGGCATGCTCCGAGGCTATGGCAGAAGCGACATTCCGGCTAGGGTTGTCCCGAGACACCCATCTATATCGATCTCTGACCAAGCAGGCTCCGACAGACATGAAGGACCTAATGTCTCAGATAAACAAGTATACGATGCCCGAGCCTAGGGCTCCCTCGTCGAAAAAATGAGACAGGGAACCGCCTATTAGGAGGGGAGCACTGACTCCGACTCCAAGCCGCATGTCCTTCCAAGGTGTGAGCACGGTCTTCAAAGAGCCCATTTATAAAATGCTTCATAAGACAAAGAAGGAGCCTTTTTTCAAGTGGGCACCCAAGATGCAAGGTTATCCGTCCTCCTGAGATTCGACGTCTTAGTGTTCTTACCATTGGGACGTTGGGCATCTGACCGAGGACTGTAGGGTGTACAAATCATTCCTCGAGTAGTTGGTCCGAGAAGGTCATCTCGGGGAATTCATTGATGGTGTGGCCGCAGGGGGCTCAACAAGGGAAGGAGCAGTCGTAGCCCCAGAAGCGGCGACAGTGATTGAAGTGATACATGCTTGCATGGTAGACAGACCAACTTACAATTCACTTCGAGCCGACCTCCAGAGGGTTTCACAAGTCGTGAAAGTGGAGGAAGGCAAGTGCAGGGGGCAATTATCGAAAAGACCTCGGCGTGAAGCCGAGACCATTCATTTTTCGATGCCGACCAAGGCAGCCTGGCCCTTCCGCATCAGGACGCCCTAGTGATCACCCTTTGGATCGAGAAATTCGATGTCAAAAGGATCCTTGTGGACTCGGGGAGTTCATCTGAGGTAATTTACTACAGCCTCTTCCGCAAAATGGGTTTTGCTCAGAAAGATTTAAAGCCTATGAAAATTGATGAGCACAAAATATTTTATATTTGATGGCCTCATTACATGCATTTTAACTCAACTTTGTAATTAATTACTTAGAGTTAGCCAAAGTTGTGAATAATGTTGAAATCTTGTGGTTGCAGTTAATTATAGCTTAAATGATGGATTTTAGAACCTTGCAACTAAGTGTGGATGTGTGGTGAAGACATGGACACATTACATGAGGATTTGGAGACTTAAAAGTGAAAGAAATCAAGGAGGTATCGGCGCTTGGTAACAAAGGCACCAGCACCCACACCATTTGGTTGCAGTACCTCAGTTTTCCTCCTTTTTGACCATGATTCATTACGAATCTGAAAAGTGAAAAACATGAAAGTTGTAGATCTTGATGTCTTCTGTATTGTGTCAAAATTTCAGCTCAATCGGACGGTTGGATCAAAAGTTATGACAATTCTACGAAAACTGATCCGGAGCAGAAATCGTACCAGAAGGCCGTACCGGTACGCTTCACCTACTGGAGTTCGATGTACCGGTACGCTATGCTAAACAGCCCAGATTGCCTGCATCTCATGCTCCACTTGCTTGGGGGTCCCACCTATGATTCCCCCACTTGCCCCCTGACATTTTCTGCATATTTACATGCCTCCTACACCCTTGTTGAAGAATTTGGAGGCAATGACATGGAGGAGGATGGGAGAGAAGGGGGAAGCCATGATGGTTGCAGGCTAAGCTTGTCCTAGCCTGTCAAGGGCTATCATCTCACCTCCCATTGATGGGAGGCCTGCACACACATGCTAGGGACCACCATGGGCGAAATTGCAAGGCTCTCACACTCCATATATTCAGCATTCACACAAGATTTTGGGGGTGGCTACCTAAGCATGGAAAGCTCCAAGGAGGAAAAAGATGAATAGTAGTTAGAAAGCTTAGATTTTTGCATTTACTTCCATCCTTTCACTTGTAGTTTATTGTAAGACTTGTGTAAACTTCATTTATTATCTTTAATGTCATTTACATCAAGCACATTTCAAGTTTAATGCTACATCTTAGATTTCACCATTGTTGCAGCAAGTTATCTTCATTTTTAAGTTTAAAATGGGTATTGAATATTTTTCTTCTTAGTTTAAGTTTCCTTGCTTTAAGTTAAGTTTCAATCTTCATTTCTTCATTATGTCTCTTTACATTATGTGTTTCATGCTTAGCATGAGTAGCTAGATTTTTAAGTTGGTTAATCCAAGGGAGAACTCCTCTTGGGTGTGCCACTTCAACTCATTTTCATTCCTCCTCTCAGAGTACGATGGTTCGGTTTGACTGGGTTGAGAGTGGATGCGGTTGTAAGTCTTTGATATCCCATAGGCCTGGTCACGGGTTATGCTTGGATCCTCACCTCCATTTCATCCCTAGCTTCCCACGAATCAATCGTTCATCTAAGCTCTATTCGAGAAAGGCTTCGAGTTGATTTGGGATTCCCATTGGAGTGAATCCTTCGGATTAGCCAACACTTGTTTTCTTGCATTTTCATTAAGAACAAAACTCACCAAAACTAACTACAAGATTTTACACTTTTTATTTTTAGAAAATCACCTTCACACAATTCCCTTCCTTCCCTGAGGAGACGACCTTAGAATACTTTTCCAAGTAAAACACGACACTCAAAAGACTCCTTGCGCTTGGGGAGCACTTTTGTTCATTTTGCACATTCCATTTCATACATTTCATTCCATCCACCATTCCGTTGCCCTTTCTTTTGACATCATCCCAAGGGAGAGTGACACTCCCTTCGCACCTACATCATATACACATTAAAGGATGATATTAGAAGGTTAGGAACAATAAGGTTTTTGATCAAGCAAAAACCCCCCTCGTGGGATTCAAATGTTCATATGCCCTTCATCTCGGGAAGGTCACACTCATAGTTACCGCCGGATTTTTCACAGTCCTGGTCGAGTTCATAGTGATAGACTCTGACTCCCCATACAATGCCATTATGAGCAAAACATGGTTGCATGCAATGAAGTGATGAGTGGGTTTTATACCTACAAATTGAGTATTTTCGGTTTGATGAAATTACAAGTTTTCAATTATTTTATGTTCCTTTTTATTTGTTTTGTGTGTTTTGATGTTATTTTGTAGGGATCATCATTTGGAAGGAAACAAGAACATTTGGAAGGAAACAAGGTCAATTTGGAGCCTAAGTATTGGATTTTTGAAGGCTAAGCAATAAGGGAAGCTCTAGGCTTAAAAAGGGATTAGCACAGTTGCGCTAGGACTAGCGCCCCTACACTTGAAAAGCAGTAACTCAGCGCCCCTACGCTGATTTTAAGCGCTTCTGCGCGTGTGTTGGCTCCGGACACGAATTCAGGCTTGTTTTTTTAGCCGAAATTGAACTCTAATGCCTCATATATGCTAGGGTTTGAGTGGGGATATAAATATACTGATTTTTGGGGGCTGCTAGGGAGAAAAAGACCAAGGATTTATAGAGAATTGAAGGCAAGAATCGAAGGAAGCGACATGAAGAAAATTGGGATTGAAGGCTAGAGAGAGATTGAAGATTGCAACTAAGTTTTCATTCCTTTTCTCTTACTTTTAGTTCTTGATTTTTTGATATGTTGTTTAATTTGAGGATGATGTTTTTCAATTACATTATGAACTAAATTTTTATTAAGATTGCAACAGAACCTGATGTTTAGTTAAATTGTTCTACTCTTGTTTCTAGTTCTTATTGATCATATATAAGTTGTTTATCATATTTTGTGCTTAATATATAATTGTGTGGCCAAAAATTAATTTGATAACCTAGATGAAATTGGGAGATGAATTCTAGGTTTAGATCAGAATATGATGACATGCGTCTGGTTGATTCTTCTTAGGATTGAATAGCTGAGTTTGTGTATATGATAGAAATATACCTATATGCCGTGTGTAACTTTTATGAGAGTTTGAACTTAATAAATCTATTCCAACTTATTTTGCATAGGAATATAGTAATTTAATTGGGAGAGATATGTTTATCTTACTATCGGAGGAGGTTTGATAAATAATTTTGAAGTCTTAGTTAATAACTTAATTTGATCAATTAACTGGAAAGAGAGTGGAAAGATTTATACGAAGCATTAGGGGAAGTTGTAATCTTAAATTCTTTTATCCGGTAAAATCACTCGTTGTTTAGTAATTTTAGATTTAGTCATAAATTAGTAATTCCATAGTTCAATTCTAATTGTTTAAATAAAATTGAATTGATATAAAGTTGGTACTTGGAAGTTATTAGTAATAATTTTCCGTGGGAACGATACTCTACTTATCACTTTATTACTTGTTGATCGTGTATACTTGCACGTAAATTGTCAATACCAAATTCGGACAACAAGTTTTTGGCGCCGTTGCCGGGGAATTATTCTAGTAATTATTTCAATATTAATTTCAATCAATTTGATCTTAGTTTAAACTTATTTAATTTTCTGTTTTAATTGTTTTCGCAAGCACTCTTGAATTTTGTATGCAAACACAATCTATAGGTTAGGAGCTACTACCGTATGAAGACAAAATCGAAAGAAGGCTCCGAAACTTGCGAAAACAGTGTCAAGAAGTAAACAACCAAGAAGCTATGGCTGAAGATGAACAGAAATCGTTAAGGGATTGTGCTATGCCGCTTGTAACGAAAATACAATCGAGTATTCAAAGACCCGCAATTCAAGCAAACAATTTCATGATCAAGCCGGGTACCATTCAAATGATTCAGAATTTAGTGCAGTTTGGGGGTTTGCCTAACGATGACACAAACGATCATTTGGTGAGTTTTCTGGAGATATGCGACACATTCAAATACAATGGGGTTTCTGAAGATGCGATTAGACTCCGACTTTTCCCTTTCTCACTTCGTGATAAGGCGAAGAGTTGGTTGCATTCATTGCCGCCGGGTTCTATTACTATGTGGTCAGATTTAGCTCAAAAATTCTTAGCTAAATTCTTTCCACCAGCTAAAACTGCAAGGATGAGGAATGACATCACTTCATTCGCACAACATGATTCTGAGACTCTCTATGAAGCTTGGGAGCGATTCAAAGACTTACTTCGAAAATGCCCTCACCATGGTATTCCTAATTGGTTGCAAGTTCAAATGTTCTACAACGGGTTGTTTAGTGCTACCCGAACTAGTATTGATGTAGTTGTAGGAGGGGCATTGATGGGGAAGAATTTCGATGAAGCCTACGAGTTATTGGAGACGATGGCTGCCAACAATTATCAGTGGCCCTCTACAAGGATCAATCAACCAAAGGTAGCAGAGATTTATGAAGTTGATGGAGTTACTGCATTGGCTGCACAGGTTGCTACGTTGTCAAAGAAGATTGATGCTCTAGGGGTGCAGCCTATTCAGAGTGTGGCAATTGTCTGTGAATTGTGTGCAGGGAACCATTCGAGTGATTAATGTGCAATCAATCTAGAGTCGGTACAATACATTGGTAACCACAACAGACAGCAATATTACAATAATTTCAACAATTATAACCCTGGTTGGAGGAATCATCAGGGCTTTTCATGGAATAATAATCAAGCCCAAACCTCTGCTCCAATGAGACCAGGATGAACAGTCAGGAAGTATCAATTTGAAACCTGAAAAATCAAATGGGTCAGCTTGCTAAAGCCATTAACAACCGACCTCAAGGCACTTTACCTAGTGATACGGAGATCAATCCTAAGAGAGAAGGAAAGGAGCACTGCAAGGCTATTACATTACGAAGCGGAAAAGAGCTATCTGAAGTTGTTGGTGGAACTCCAAAACAATCACTTGGAGATGATAGTAAGGATGAAGATAAAGATAGCAAGAATGTGGAACATAAAAAGAAGGAAGAAGATCTAGTGGTAAATTCTGGTGAAGGCAAGCAGAGTCCTATTGTGCCTCCCGTGCCGTTTCCACAACGTTTGTAGAAAAAGAAGTTGGATAAGCAGTTCTCAAAATTTTTGAAAGTATTCAAGAAGCTCTAAATTAATATCCCTTTCGCAGATGCATTGGAGCAGATGCCTAGCTATGTGAAATTTATGAAGGAAATTTTGTCAAGGAAGAGAAAACTAGGTGATTTTGAGACAGTGGCCCTTTTGGATTATGCAACGCACCTGCAACGTTTCAACGATGCATGATGGCAATATTCTCCGACATGGTCGAGCAAAATCTTGAGGTATTTATGGATGATTTTTCGGTATTTGGAGATAGCTTTGACCTATGTTTGGAGAACCTAACTCTTGTGCTGAAAAGATGTGTGGAAACAAACTTGGTGTTAAACTAGGAAAAATGTCACTTCATGGTTCAAGAAGGTATTATTTTGGGGCACAAAGTTTCTGCTAATGGCATAGAGGTGGATAGGGCAAAAATAGAGACTATTGAGAAACTACCACCACCAACATCAGTCAAGGGAATTCAGAGTTTTTTGGGCCATGCAGGATTTTATAGGCGATTCATAAAGGACTTTTCCAAGATCACAAAGCCTTCGTGTAACCTTTTAGAGAAAGACGTGCCCTTCAAGTTTGATAAGGCTTGCCTAGAGGCCTTCGAGGTGTTGAAAAATAAGCTCATAACTGCTCCCGTGATAGTTGCACCAAATTGGGATTTGCCGTTTGAGTTAATGTGAGATGCTAGCGACTTTGCAGTTGGCACAGTTTTAGGCCAACGTAAAGAAAAAAAATTTCATGCCATCTATTATGCTAGCAAAACATTATCGGACGCATAGCTCAACTACACAACCACTGAGAAAGAATTATTAGCAGTTGTTTTTCCTTACGACAAATTCTGATCTTATCTCATTGGTACAAAGGTGATAGTGTTCATAGATCATTCTGCCATTAAGTATTTAATTTCGAAAAAGGACGCCAAACCATGCTTGATTCGATGGGTCCTTTTGCTTCAAGAGTTTGATCTAGAGATTCGGGACAGAAAGGGGACAGAGAACCAAGTGGCAGATCATTTCTCCAGACTTGAGAATACCGTACAACAAAAGAGTGGGGGAGTAATGATCAATGAATCCTTTCCAGATGAGCAACTCTTATGTGTCGCAGGGGAAGCACCATGGTATGCAAATTATGTGAACTATATAGTGAGTCATGTGTTCCCCCCTGAATTGAGCAACCAACAAAGGAAGAAGTTCTTGCACGAGGTGAAACATTATATCTGGGATGAGCCATTCCTATTCAAACAATGTGCGGATCAAATGTTAAGAAGATGTGTACCCAGGGAAGAGATTGAAGGAATCTTGTAGCATTGTCACTCATCAGATTATGGAGGACATTATGGGGGAGAGAGAACAGAGGCAAAAGTCCTTCAATCAGGTTTCTGTTGGCCAACTCTCTTTAAGGATGCCCATTTTTTCGCATTAAAGTGTGACAGATGTCAACAGACTGGAAATATTTCAAAGCGACATGAAATGCCCTTAAACAGTATTTTGGAGGTTGAGATCTTTGACGTCTGGGGTATAGACTTTATGGGCCCGTTTCCATCTTCTTACAATAATCTCTACATATTAGTTGCGGTGGATTACGTCTCGAAGTGGGTTGAAGCAGCTGCTTTGCCTACTAATGATGCAAAGGTGGTGTTGAATTTCCTCCGGAAAAACATCTTCATGAGGTTTGGTACACCGAGAGCGATCATTAGCGATGAAGGTACACATTTCTGTAATAAATATTTTGCAGCCCTTCTCGGTAAATATGGAGTCACCCATAAGATTGCCACAGCTTATCACCCCCAAACTAGTGGCCAAGCCGAAGTTTCGAATAGAGAGGTGAAGCGGATTCTGGAGAAAATTGTAAATCCCAACCGAAAATACTGGTTGAAGAAGTTAGATGATGCCTTGTGGGCCTATCGAACAGCGTACAAAATGCCAATTGGGATGTCGCCATATAGGCTTGTGTATGGCAAAGCTTGTCACCTGCCGGTGGAATTAGAGCATAGTGCATATTGGGCTATTCGAAAACTTAACTTTGACTTGCATGCAGCGGATGAGAAGCGTCTCTTGCAGTTGAATGAGAAGGATGAGTTCTGTCTCCAAGCATACGAGAATGCAAAGCTTTATAAAGAGAAGATAAAAAGGTGACATGATAAGAAGATCATTGAGCGGAAGTTTGAGCAGGGACAAGCTGTACTACTTTTTAATTCACGGTTAAAGCTCTTTCTGGGAAAACTCAATCAAGGTGGTCAGGGCCATTTATTATTAATAAAGTGTTCCCGTATGGAGCGGTTGAAGTTGAGGAAGCCAATTCGAAGAGAACTTTCAAAGTGAACGGGCAAAGACTAAAGCACTATTGGGGTGGCGACATTGATCGTCAAAAGACCTCAATTACCCTCGCCGACCCGAAATGACACAAGGAGTAGTCAGGCTGATGACTATAAAACAAGCGCTATTTGGGAGGCAACCCAAAGTTTAGCTTTTAATTTTTATTTCATGTTTATGTAATTTTAGTTTTTTTAGATTATTTGTGCATTTTAATTAGTGTGTCAATTGCTTGTAGGTATCGAGAATCCAAGAAAAGAAAAAAATTAGAGAAGGAAAGAAAATATGGCAGCTTGCACAAGCCAAAGAAGAAAAAAAAATAGTATTTCAGCGCCCCAGCGCCCATTTCAGCGTAGCAGCGCCCAGATTCTACCCCTGCTGCCTCAAAACATCTCCCAAAACAGATTTTCAGCACTATAAACCCCCAAAACAACTCCCAACACAGAATTTCAACATCAAATTCTGAACAAGAAGCCAACCAAATCAAATCCTACCACTCCCAAAAATTGCAAACCTCTAAAAATATATACACCCCAACTCTTATTCACCGAAAACTCCATTCAATCATCTTGAATCTCTCAACCTCTTTTAGATGACAATTTACCTCTCATGTGCATAAATGAGTATCAACTAGAACCAAGAAGTTCTCCATTCTCCATGGGTAACATCAAGCTTTGCAACGTAAGGTACCAAGCTCATTCATTCTTTATGGGTAATGTTTAAGTGCTTGTGGAAGATTGTTGTGGGGTTATTTGGTGGAGATTATGAGACTTGGGATGGCTTATTAATGAAGAGTTGGGCATTGCACACAAGGTTTTTGTTAAATTGCTTAAGTGGAAACAAAGATTAGTTAGCTAATTTTTGACTTGGTTTTTGGTATGTGGGGGCTTTGTAATTGAGTATTCGTCATGTCTTCAAAACGCCAAAGAGGGGAGAGCTCTAAATCCTCCAAGCCATACGACAAAAAGAGGTTTGTTAGTGAAGCGGCTTCAGAGCGTTTTCATACTTTGTTGGCGAATAAGGCATTAACTTTCGAACGCGGTCTTCGCCCAAATGAGACATATGATGGATGCGTCCATGACATGATTATGGAGCGTGGTTGGTTAGAATTCACTGAACAGACAGAGGCCGCCATAGTCCCCGTTGTAAAAGAATTTTATGCCATTGCCAAGGAGGTCGAAAACCATGTGGTTAAAGTTCGGGGCAAAGCAGTGTCGTTTGATAAGGCACATATCAACGCTTATTACAACATAGAGAACATTTCAGACGATGATGAGTATACCAAATACAAAACTGAAGAACTTGACTTGGACGACGTGATTAAGTGTTTGTGTAAGCCGGGTGCTAAGTGGACATTGAAGGGGACCGAGATACTTCACTTTTCACACAGTGAGCTAAGCCGGTTTGGGAAGGTATGGTACTACTTTCTATGTGCTAAGCTAATGCCTACCACCCACATTAGTGATGTACTCCGTGACAGGGCGGTATTGCTTTAGTGCATAGTTACAGGAAAAAGCATTAATGTGGGCCAAGTTATTCATGACTCAATCACAAAGGCTATTAAGGGAGGTTCAACTAGCGGGTTGCTTCACCCATCATTAATTTGCAGACTATGTAAGAAGGCAAAAGTCACATGGAGTGCCGATAAATTGGTTCAACAACCGCAAGTGCCTATTGATCATCAAATCATTAGCCGCTTTAAGGTATGGAAGGGTGGTTTCTCTGATCATAGGGGTGCCGGGTATGTTATGGTGGATATGCCTCAGGATTCTGGGGAACCATCGGAGCCTCCTCAGCCTGCTGCTGCTTCATCCCAGTCACCTATGGAGAGTCTAGTTGATGAAATGCGTGGATTACGTCGAGAAACATAGGAGTTACACAGAGAGACACAAGAGTTACATAGGGAATCTCGACGCGAGTCTAGACGCAATGATCAACTTGCACATCGTTTAGAATCATTCATGGAGTACTCAACGGACTTCAATTCTGCACTGGTCCAGATGTTTACCTACTGTGGTTTCAACTCGGGCACATCTCCAGTACAGTTTCCTAGCCCACCTATGTTATGTTTCCCGAATACACTCCTGACTCAGCGAACGACGAGGACGCTGACGATGATGCCAACTAGCCTATTCTCAGGGAAGTCCTCTGTCTTAATTTTTCCTACTTTATACATTGAGGACAATGTTTAGTTTAAGTTTGGGGGTGTATTCTTGTTTGCATTATTAGGTATGCATTTAGATAGTATGTTCTGCATTTAGAAAACATGTTTTAGTACGATTTGAGCAATGAGTTGAGTGAATTTGATCATGGCCAATGATGAAATGGATTAATTGTTAATTCAAGGGAAATTGATGAACATGTTGAGTTTGGAGTTAGACATACTAGTTGGTTTTACACTGTTTATGATCCTTTCATTCATGAGCACATATCAATTTGTTTGGTTAGTTATCATCTAGATAATTTATTTGGCTAAGTGCTTGTGGGAGATATCAGTGAAACTCTAGAAAATTTATTTAAGCATCATTCAAAGCAAAGTTTAGGCATTCATATAAGTTTGGGGGAAATATTGGTTATGATGGGTTAGTATAAAAAAAAAGAAAAAAAGAAGGAGTTTCTGAAGAATTATTTTGATTTGATCCTTCATGAGTTAGAAGAATGAAAAAAGAATAGGAAGACAAGAAACAAGAAAGGGCATGTGGTGAGTAGAGATGGAGCGTAAAACGCACTCACTCATAAACATATGTTGAGAATGAGATGGAGTGTAAAACGCACTCATTCAAGAGAAGGCAAGATGGAGCGTAAAACACACTTGCTCAATAGGAGGTGAGGTGGAGCATAAAATGCACTCACCAAATGAATAAAAAAGAAGAAGAAGAAGAAGAAGAAGAGAGAGAGAGAGAGAGAGAGAGAGAGAGACAAAAAATAAAAAAATAAAAATCTTTGTACCTTCTAATTATATGTCTTGCCTTTATTAGCAGAGGTTGATGCGAAACGTAAGTTATAGAGTTGATATTGAGTATCTCTTATGAAGCGCTTGACTACGTAAATTTATCTGGGTGATAGCTAGTTTAAACAGTTAGAATATGCACATGTATTTAAAGGGTCATGAGCGGAGGTAAAATTAAGGAGTATGTTGAATTGTTAGACTTAGCACTGTTTTGAAGTTTCCTGTGAATTATTATTTGTAGCAACTTTTTGGGGCCATTATTCAGATTCATATTGATCCATTCGTTGAGTAGTTGGTTGTTAGGATTAATTTTTAATGTTTTTGTTCTTAGTATTTTGCTTGAGGACAAACAAAGATTTAAGTTTGGGGGTATTTGATGAGTGGGTTTTATACCTACAAATTGAGTATTTTCGGCTAGATGAAATTGCAAGTTTTCAATTATTTTATGTTCCTTTTTATTTATTTTGTGTGTTTTGATGTTATTTTGTAGGGATCATCATTTGGAAGGAAACAAGAACATTTGGAAGGAAACAAGGTCAATTTGGAGCCTAAGTGTTGGATTTTTGAAGGCTAAGCAACAAGGGAAGCTCTAGGCTTAAAAAGGGATCAGCGCAGCTGTGCTAGGACCAGCATCCCTGCACTTGAAAAGCAGTAACTCAGTGCCCCTGCGCTGATTTTAAGCGCTGCTGCGCGTGTGTTGGCTCTGGATGTGAATTCGGGCTTTTTTTTTAGCCGAAATTGAACTCTAATGCCTCATATATGCTAGGGTTTGAGTGGGGATATAAATATATTGATTTTTGGGGGCTGCTAGGGAGAAAAAGACCAAGGATTGATAGAGAATTGAAGGCAAGAATCGAAGGAAGCGACACGAAGAAAATTGGGATTGAAGGCTAGAGAGAGATTGAAGATTGCAACTAAGTTTTCATTCCTTTTCTCTTACTTTTAGTTCTTGATTTTTTGAGATGTTGTTTAATTTGAGGATGATGTTTTTCAATTACATTATGAACTAAATTTTTACTAAGATTGAAACAGAACCTGATGTTTAGTTAAATTGATCTACTCTCGTTTCTAGTTCTTATTGATCATATATAAGTTGTTTATCATATTTTGTGCTTAATGTATAATTGTGTGGCCAAAAATTAATTTGATAACCTAGATGAAATTGGGAGATGAATTCTAGGTTTAGATCAGAATATGATGACATGCGTCTGGTTGATTCTTCTTAGGATTGAATAGCTGGGTTTGTGTATAGGATAGGAATATACCTATATGCAGTGTGTAACTTTTATGAGAGTTTGAACTTAATCAATCTATTCCAACTTATTTTGCATAGGAATATAGTAATTTAATTGGGAGAGATATGTTTATCTTACTATTGGAAGATGTTTGATAAATAATTTTGAAGTCTTAGTTAACAACTTAATTTGATCAATTAACTGGAAAGATAGTAGAAAGATTTATACGAAGCATTAGGGGAAGTTGTAATCTTAAATTCTTTTATCCGATAAAATAACTCATTGTTTAGTAATTTTAGATTTAGTCTTAAATTAATAATTCCATAGTTCAATTCTAATTGTTTAAATAAAATTGAATTGATATAAAGTTAGTACTTGGAAGTTATTAGTAATAATTCTCCGTGGGAACGATACTCTACTTATCACTTTATTACTTGTTGATCGTGTATACTTGCACGTAAATTGTCAATACCAAATTCGGACAACATGAAGGTGGTGCATTCGTCTTATCATCAGAAGATAAAATTCTCCAAGCTGAAGGGAGTCATGGAAATTCGCGACGATCAAGCGTCATCAAAGAGCTGTTTTTAGGCAACAATGAAGACCAGGGTTAATGCTAGGTCCCAAGAACATGACCTCGAGGCAGTGTTAGCCAAATAACAATCACAGTTTAGTCGGCCAGGTGTTGAAGATCCCATTACTGACCCAGCTGATCGGTCTACGAAGGCTCTGGTCAAGGTCTTTCTAAATCCCGGGGATGAGGAAAGTTTTTTCCTGATGGGGGAATCGTTAGGTGGTACCGAGAAGTCTGATATGATAAATTTCCTTTCCCAGAACACCGACGTCTTCGCTTGGACCCCAGTCGAGATGACAGGGATAAGTCTCGAGGTGATATGTCATCGACTTCATGTAGATCCATCTTTCAAACCTATGAAGCAAAAGGCTTGGAGGTTAGCGCCTCACCGCACACAAGCTGTTGATGAAGAGGTGGATGGATGCTCGAGTCTGGATCAATTAGAGAGGTCCAGTTCCCCGAGTGGTTATCGAATATGGTGTGTGCAAAGAAAAAAAGTGGAAAGTGGCGAGTTTGCGTGGATTTTATGGACTTGAACAAGGCATGCCCTAAAGATGAGTACCCTTTGCTGAAGGTCGACCAACTTGTTGATGCGACCACAGGGCATGAGTGCATTTCTTTCATGGATGCCCGAGCAGGCTATCATCAGATCCCTTTGCATGAGTCAGATCAAGAGAAAAAGGCATTCATCACATCCCGGGGGATATATTGTTACATGGTGATGCCATTCAGTTTGAAAAATGCGGTGCCACTTATCAACGCCTGATGAACAAGATGTTTAAGCAACAAATCAACGTCACAATGGAGGTATACATTGATGATATGTTGGTAAAGAGCAAGGTGAAAGTTGACCATCTTCGGGATCTCCGAGTCACCTTTGCGGTGCTATGAAAGTACGGTCTGAAGCTCAACGCTTTAAAGTGTGCATTCGGGGTAAGATCGGGAAAATTCTTGGGATACTTGGTCACTCATCATGGCATAGAGGCCAATCCCGATCAAGTACAGGCTGTGCAGGATATACGGAGGCCGAAGACCATGAAGGACATACAAAAATTAACTGGGATACTGGTGGCTCTCTGCTGGTTTATCTCCAAGTCCTCAGACAGGTGTAGACCGTTCTTCACCATGCTCAAGGGTGCATCGAAGCGATCCTGGGGTGAAGAATGTGATCGGGCGCTGGAATAAATCAAGGAGTATTTGAGGTCCCCTCCCACTCTATCCGTTCCGGCAGCAGATGAGGTTTTAAATCTCTACCTATCTGTTTCAGAGTGGGTGATCAGTGGAGCTCTAGTAAGGGAGCGCAATGGGATACAGAAACCGGTCTATTATGTAAGCAAAACCTTGCTTGATGCCGAAACCAGTTACCTGCTGATGGAGACACTGATACTAGCATTGGTTGTCTTGGCAAGGAAGCTCAGGCACTATTTCCAGGCCCATCCCATTGAGGTCTTGATCGATCGGCCCCCAAAAACCCATACTTCACAAAGCTGACATGCCTAGGTGAGTTGCCAAGTGGGCCGTGGAGCTAGGGGAGTTCGAGATAAGCTACAAGCCCCATACTTCCATCAAAGGGAAAATTCTAGCTGATTTCATTACCGAGTTCTCTACATCCGAGTCTCCATTAGATGGTAAACTAGCAGCTTTTGACCGCGATGGCAGTTGGAGTTTGTATGTGGATGGATCCTCGAACACAAAGGGGGCAGGAGTAGGTGTAGTCTTGGCCAATTTCAGAGGATTTATAGTGGAGCAAGCTATCAGACTTGGATTCAAAGTATCCAATAACGAGGCCGAGTATGAGGCGCTGTTGGCTGGGCTCGATGTCACATACTCGATCGGAGTAAGACACCTCTATATTTTCTGCGATTCCCAGTTGGTGGTAAATCAAATTAATGGGGACTTCGAAATCCGGGACGACAGGATGAAAGCCTATCACCAGAGAGCAAAGTCAAGAATGAAGAAGTTCGAGAAGATAGATATGTCCCAAATTTTGAGAGACCACAATAGCCACGCCGATGCGTTAGCTTGCCTTGCCTCGGCCTTGACTTCAGAGGTAACTTGGCGCATTATCGTTGACTACCTAGAGAGTCCGAGCATAAGGGACATAAATGCCGAGGAGGTACTGCCAACACGCATCCAAGGCATGTCTCCAAGTTGGAAGGACTCCATAATCAAGTATTTAATGGATGGGATACTCCCCGAGGATGTCAAAGAGTTTGTGTTTTGGTGAGTGGAGATTTTGGTAGAAATGCAATGAAAACAAGGTTGGCTAATCCGAAAGGGTCATTCCAATGGGGATGCAAAATTGACTCAATTCATTCAACCAATGGTGTCTCAGTGTTTGATTGATTCATAGGAAGTGAGGGACTAATGTGGATGTGTTAGGCACAATCATACCCCGTGACAAGTCTACAGTGTATCAAGAGTCCACAACCACGTCCGCACTCAACCTAGTCAAACCAAACCACTTTACACTACGAGGAAGAAAGAACGAGAGTCAATTTCACATACCCAAGAGGAAATTTTCCTTGGATTAGCCAACTAAAAGTCTAGCTATCCATAGTCAAAGCAAAAACGTGCATAATGTAAAGAGACATGATGAAGAAATGAAACATGAAACTTGTATTAATGCAATAAAAGAGTTAAACTACAAGTGAAATAGCATTCATGACCAAAATACAAATATTGAAAGCAAATACTCAAATGTAGAAATTTGAATGCTAAAAACAACTAGCTAAACTTGCATACAACTTGAATGAAAGAGTTGAAAGTGAAAAGGAGAAAGATTACAAGTAGTTTAATGCTCCGTTTGGTAGGAATGATGGAAAGTAGGAATGATACACTTTCCTTCATTTGTGTTTGGTTGGATGGATGAAAAAAAAAATGACTAATTTTTTTTTGCACTGGCTAAGATTAGGGGTGACAATCGAGTCGTGTCGTGTCAGATTCGTGTTGATTCATTACAGGTTTGTGTCGAACATTAGTCAAACCTAACTCAACTCATTTACCTAATTGTGTCGTGTCGAGTTGCGAGTTGACATGTTTATTTTCGTGTCGTGTTCGTGTTCGTATTCGTGTTGACCCACATAAACTTTGAATAAAAAATTTAACGCTAATATTCTATTTTCACTTAATTGAATCCATATTAATATTTTTTCTACAAACTAAAAATTAACTTAAATAAATATAATAATAATAAGTAAAAATATATTTTTTATATAATAATTATGTCAGTGCTTAATAAATAGTTACAAATAATTAACATTTTATGTCTATAATACTAGTTAAACATGTTAGTTTCGTGTTAATTTCGTGTTACCATACAAACAAGAAAATAGAGAAAGTATTTATTTTTAAATAAACGGGTTGATGGTGTCAATTTTGAGTTTGACTGATTGAACTGAATATGAGTCTTTTATATTCCTTGTTCGCGTGTCAGGTCATTTTCAAGTTCGTGTCATAAAATTCGTGTCGAGTTCGAGTCGTGTTATCGTGTTGAGTCGAAAATTTTCACCCCTAGTTAAGATGGAAAAAAATATTTTTTTAATTTAAAATTTTTATTTTAAAATTTTTTTAATATATATATATATATTAATACATATTTTATCATTGTATTTTTATATGAAATTAATGTATACATAATATATGTATATATTAAAAGATATATAGACAAATAAAATATATCTCAACATAAATAATTAACTTTCCATCCACTTTCTTTCTGATTTTGGAGGGATTAATTTTAGTGAGTTGGAAGGAAAGTTAATCCATCTACTTTTCCATGCTTCCTATTTTCCTTCCTTACCAAACATGATATTTTATTTATCCCTCAATCTTTCCATCCTTCCAACTTTTCATCATACCAAACGGAGCATAAAACTTACAACACTGAAAATGGTAAAGAAATATGAAAACCCAGCTTTCTCTCTCTAACTTCATCTTCTTCCTTGAGCTTTCTATCTCTAAAACTACTCCTAAGCTTAGGTAGCCTCCCCCCTCTTCTCAAAAGCTTGTGTAAATCTGTATATATGGTGTAGAACTCTTGCATTTTCGTCCACGAGGCTCATATAGCCTGTGTGTGCAGGCCTCCCATCAATGGGAGGTAAGTTGATGGCTTGGACAGGCTAGGACAAGCATAGCCTGCACCTACCATGCCTCCTTTCTCTCTCCTCCTTTCCCATCCTCCATCTTCCAAAGCTGACTTTAGGGTGTAGGTAGACATGTATATATGTAGAATTTGTCAGGGGATGTGTGGGAGAATCATAGGTGGGACCCCCAAGTAAGTGGAGCTTGAGTTGCAGGTGTCTGGCGTTTCTGGGCCAAACCTTCAGGAAGGTCTTCTTCCAGTGTGCAAAACCTTTCTGAAGGTTTTAAATGGGATGTCAGCTCAGAACCAGTTTTCGTAATTTTGTCATAACTTTTGATCCAATCGTCCGATTTAGCTGAAATTTTGATACAATACAGAGGACATCCATATATACAACTTTCAAGTTTTGTACTTTTTCAGATTCAAAGTGACTCATGGTCAAAAATGGAGAACAATGAGGTACTGCTACCAAATGGTGCGGGTGCCGGTACCTATGTTACCAAGTACCGATACCTCCTTGAATTCTTTCACTTTTAAGCCTCCAAATCCTCATGTAATATGTCCATATCTTCACCACTAATCCACACATAGTTGCAGGGTTTCGAAAGCCATCAATTACTCTATGATTACCTGCAACATAAAAAATTCCACATTATTCACAAATACGACAAACTCTAAGTAATTAAATGCAAAGTTAAGTTAAAACACATGTAATGAGGCCGTTAAATATGCAATATTACGCGCTCATCACATATGCAATAAGTTGTTAAACCCCTAGGTTCCCCCTAATGGATGGGTTATAGTCTCGTGAAGGTTTCCAGTGAAGATACCTACAAACTTCCATTAATTTGCCTATTGTATTGAATTCATCATATAACTTAACCAATAATCAAATGCCAGATATACATAAAAATATGAATAAGTGTATGCACTGTCAAATCATAGAACCACAAATTATGTAACAATATTTACAAATCTCATCCCTATTGAAACTTGTGTGTAGTATGAAAATGCCCCGACAAGAGTAGAGAATCAATCAAAAATACATTACCTCTCTACTATCCACTGCTAGCTTCAAATCAATTTTGCTTTGTTCTCTCAACAATAAGTTTACTCCAATTATAAGAAATAATTCCCTCCATTTTTTTATATGTGAGCAGAATTATTATAATAAATACACAAGATAACTCACATATGATTATGACAATGAATGCTATCTCAAAATAAATGAACTTAGTATAGTTTCATGATAAAAAATCAACTCAAAACATATCAAACAATCATCATCATCTTCCTCGCCCACAAAAGTCATGTATTCATATCAACTCTTGAGATAAAATAGGTCTTTTTCTAGGTTGTAAGTAGGCATTAGGTAGAGGGTAGAGAAACGAAGGTATAGTTGTAGAGAGAATTACCCCGAGACCGTTTCGCATATCCATACCTCTTGACACAACTCATAATTTCTTTTGCAATATAATTATATATCCTTCCCATATTTGCAATCTTCTTTTGTTTTTCTTCATTTTTTTTTTCATATTGCTTTTCTTGCTTTTGTTTTTTTTCTCTTTTCAAGCATATACACATCTTTTCACAAAGCTCACATACATTTTATTTCAATAAATCTTTGCATTTCAACCACATATCTCTCTTTCATATTCAATGTAATTACTTATTCTCAGGATAATCAACGGTCAAAGATAAGATATTTTACAATTTGGCTTGATTATTATGTATGGGTGAACAATGAAAATTTTTAATCAATAGGCTCAAATATGGCTTCTAATGATCATAAATTTCAAGAAATAAGGTTAAGGCTCAAAATATATCAAATATGTCCTAAAATCATATCTCAAGAATATCAATTAACACACTTCTTATGCTAACAATTCTGAATCAAATAATCATTCAATATATCATTGATTAAAAAAAATATAATGAAACTATTCATAGAATCACTAAATGAAATTCTTATCATTGAGTAATTGTAAATGTCTCTCCAAAAATGAAATGGATCTAAACTCACAAGGGACATTATACATTCTCCACTACATGTGTCAAGTTTCAAGATAAAAATACTTTTTTCATGACTTATAACTCAAGCAAGGTCATACGTGCATCGAATTTAAAATTTCAATTGGGGATGAAATTCATAATATTAAAGTGTAATCTAAAGTTCTATGACAAACTAACGCATAAACGAATTCATATTTTCATCAAAAATAACCTTTACCCAATTATTAGTCTCATCATATGCACATAAATCAAGCAATTGAAAAATTAAAACTAAAAATTTTGCTATGAAATCATAGTATATAAGCTGGTCAAAATGAGTTTTCATTACAGACTCTAAAAGAAAATAAAAAAAATCTAACACAAAAACTAAAAACAAAAACTAGGATGAGGATGGTCCAGATCCACCCTAAGGTCCTGACTGCAGTCAACTCAGGATTTATTACAACAAAACCTTTTGAGAAGGTTCGAAGGTTCGAAGGTTTTCCTAACTATGTGCTTATCATGGAAGATTTTCATTATAGCCTTTGCTATCTTTGCATTCTTATAGTCTTTATTTCTCAATTCTTCCAATTCATTATGCTGAAGCTTTCTAGATTCCCCTGCCTTGTCTACATCAAAGTTCATACGCTTAATTGACCAATATGCTCTATGTTCAAGCTCAATAGACAAGTCGCATGACTTCCCATAAACCAACCGATAAAGAGACATCCCAAGAATTGCTTTAAAAGCCATTCAGTAAGCCCACAAAGCATCAGTCAGTTGTAAATATCAATCTTTGTGATCCGGGTTCACTGTTTTTTTTCAAAATTTGTTTGATCTCCTTATTAGCAAGTTCATCTTGTCCACTTATCTATGGATGGTAGGGTATACTTACTAAATGAGTAATAGCATATTTTTGCATCAAATTTTCAAAAAATCTATTACAAAAGTGAAGTCTACCATAACTAATAATGACTCAAGGTATCCCAAACAGCGAAATGATGTATTCTTTTAAAAATTTGATCACCATGTGATGATCATTGTTACGGCAAGGGATAGCCTCAATCCATTTTGAGATATAGTCTACGACAGCTAAGATATACAAATTATGAAAAGATTGGAGAAATGATCTCATGAAGTCGATGCCCCAATAATTAAAAATATCTATGACAAATATAGTGTTCAATGGCATCATGTTCCTTCATGAGATACCCCTAACCTTTGGTAATGATCACAAGATAAACAAAACACATGGGTATCTTAAAAAAGTATTTGCCAATAAAATTCACATTAAAAAAACTTTGCAGTGGTTTTCTTGGAAGAGAAATGGCCTCCACATGTTTTAATATGACAAAAATTAATCACATTATGGACTTCAAAATCAGGTATGTATCGCCTAATTATTTAATCTTTATAAAATTTAAACAGATATGAATCATCCCAAAAAAAAGCTACATACCTCAATCAAAATTTTTTTCTTATCCAAAAGAATGAAAAAAGAAGGAAAAGTACCTGTGGCTAAATGATTAACAATACCCGCATACCAAGGTACCTTCAAAACTGCTAGAAGCTGTTCATATGAAAAGTTCTCATTGATTGGCACTACATCCTCATGAAAGTCATATGCTAGTCTTGAAAGGTGATCAGTCGCCACATTCTCTACTCCCTTCTTGTCCTTGATGGTAAGTCAAATTCCTATAGGAGGAGTATCCACCTTAGCAATCATGGCTTTGCATATTTCTTTGTTAACAAATATTTCAGGACTGCATGGTCAGTAAAAACAACAACTGAGGAGCCTACCAAGAAAGTATGATCTAAACTTATCTAATGCAAAAACAACAAGAAGTAACTCTTTTTAAGTCAGAGAATAATTTATTTGAGCATCATTATGAGTTTTACTTCAATAGTAAATGACATAAAGAGTCTTTTCTTTCCTTTACCATAGCACCACTCGAATGGCGTAATTGCTAGCATCACACATCAACTCAAAGGGCAATGACTAGTCAGGTGGTTCCATGATAGTGTCACACCCCCATATTCGGGAGTTGTTTCTTAATCCGT
The DNA here is from genome assembly GCA_951799425.1 of Ilex aquifolium. Taxonomy (NCBI): domain Eukaryota; kingdom Viridiplantae; phylum Streptophyta; class Magnoliopsida; order Aquifoliales; family Aquifoliaceae; genus Ilex; species Ilex aquifolium. The sequence continues at coordinate 18,699,546 of OX637405.1, forward strand.
TGATCAACCATCAACTCGCTGAAGTACCCGTGAATGCCGCATAACCCGACACCACGTCATCACATCCCCTTCACCGGGATCGTAACCAATACAGAATTTGGGTAGAGTCCCCCTTGTAACAGAGCACTACCAAATGCATAACCTGCACACATATCAACCACTTGACCATTTCAAGGTCCATCCCCATTATTTAGGACTTAATGTTTGACTAAGTATATCATCCCAACAAGAGAGTTCATGATCTGAAGGCTTTGCGATATTATATTTAATTTTTTTTGAAAATTTTAGAAGAGGTACCGGTACCCCTTACAAGTGGTACATGTACCTAAGCTTTCTGTCTGTCAGGTCCATTCCATTGCTAAGTACTAGTACTAAATCACTTAGGTACTGGTACATGAGCCCACTGTTTGCTAGGTACCGATACCTGAGCTCACTGTCTATCATGGTACTGGTACCTAGGTACCAGTACCTGAGCCCACGAGAATTCAAGTATTGGTACCCATAAGCCTAGGTACCGATACCTGGGCCATCCAACAACGTGGTACCGATACTTAATCGCTTGGGTACTGGTACCTGGGCCCAAATTTTTCCCAAATCTTTCCCATCTTCAACCATTGGCCATCCAAAATCATTCCACACTTATTTATTCATTCATTAACACAAATTATAGTCCATAAGGGTTTATTACATAACCCTTTACACAACTTTACTAGTCCAATACAAATTACATAATTGATTATAGAAAATGCATGATTACATATTACAGGGCTTATGCCCTTCAAATTAGCGATGGTCCACCCTATAGCACTATGATGATGCTTAAGGAACTCTAACAACATGGACTCTTGGTCCAATGTAAGTACAGATGAGATGACCATCGGGTATGATTCATCCACTCCAAGGAATGCATATTTTAAAGAATAAGGGAGGTGTTTCAACTCAGGTTTTGGTGGTTTTTCACAAGAAGGGAGTGGTTTCACGTCACTAGGAGAGAGCTCCTCAAACTTGGCCACCCATGGCCTGACTGACTGAATAGATACTAATTCTATCTACCTAGATAAATTCAAACAATCCTCCTTAATAATGGACTCAAACTCGGAGGATATTGACTCAACCAAACATATCTCCTAGAAATCCCTGAAGAATGCCGTATTCACATGTTCTTGTGTCAACGACTCAATAGAATGCACCTCTCTCATTTCCTCCTCCTTAATCGGTTGTTTGGCTATATCAAAGATATTGAGCTCAAAATCATAATCCCGAATGAAAATTTCATGACTCCATTACTGCAATTTATGAGGGTATTCGAAGTAGCAAGGAATGGTCAACTAAGAATAACAAAAATTTGACTCCCCGAATGTGTAACAGATTGGGTGTCTAAAATGATGAAATCCACAGGGAAGTAGAACTTATCCACATGGACAAGAACATCTTCAACTATTCCCCTAGGAATTTTATTACACCGGTCTACCTACTACAATGTGATACATGACTTGATTCGAAATGTGTACACCCAAGTGTAGGCAGTCAAGTTGTAGTAATAATCCGATTAAGTCCGGAGTCGAATCCACAGGGAAATAATGTTGGTGTTTCGAAGTAAGTAGTGATAGAGACCAAAGTTACTGCAACCCTTGAGATTTGAAGTTATGATGTTTATGGATTTTCTCGGACAAAATATAGGATTCTTTCCAAGGGGATTTTCTAGAAAAAATATAATATTCTCTCAAATTTAAAAGTCACCCCTTAGCTCGAGGATCTGTATATGTAGTCAATCATCCGGTTGTTATACTTGTGCTTCGGAACTCAATTAACCCCTGTGTCAACAACAAGTTAATTGGAGGATAAAGATGGATTGTGAAAATTAAGAGCATGGTTCCGATGTCTTAGTTGAAGCACAATAATGGTGAAGATTTAAATGTAGTCATGAAGATCTAGCTGGAGTACTTGCAAAGAACCAATGAGTCTTCCTATGCCAAGAGTCATCTATGTCATAGAAAGGACTCATGGTTGTACAAAGTACCTTACCTTTGCTAGATTTATTCAATCATTCAATAAGCAAGTGAAAGATAAAGCATTAAACATAAATGAAATGCATAAATATAACTTCCAAATGATTTATACATGTCCATCACCTCTTACTAAAGAGTGAATGCGAAACTACTCACTCTTCATGGCTTTGAGAAAGTTAGAAAAGTGAGTGATTCTCATCCCTCAAAGTAGAGGAGTTACAAGGTACAATACACTACACAATGAGTCTATCTTCGATGAAGAATGAGTGAATAACTTTCCACCCTTCAAGGCTTTGAGCAAGCTAGAAAAGTGGAAGAGTTTCACTCCTCTAAGGGAAGAGAGAAGCTCAAACAATGGAAGCTAATGAAACTAATAATGAAAGTAGAAAGCTAGTTACTTTTGGAGGGTTTCCTCCTCAACTAAAAGATGATCTTTCTCTCTCCATGTATGTCTATCTATATCTAAGTGCCAATCCCCAAGAAGCTCCAACAATGGAGGTATTTATAGGCAAGGATGAGAGGGGTAAAGAAGAGTAAAAGAATAGTTCAAAGTCCTCAAAGTCTAAGTGAAATTCCCCAAGATCCGGATGAAAAATCAACCACTCTGTATTCTGTCTGGGGAGTACATTCGAACGTTAAATGGCGTTCGAACGTTGACTCCTGTCTTCTGTAATGGCGTTCGAATGCTAATTGGAGTTTGAACGTGGTACTTAAGTAGCTGTTGTCAACTACAGTAGATAGGAGTTCAACAACCCATGTCTCATCACCCTGGCAGTCCTCTGGAGGTCCTCAAATAATTCAAGAGGGCGTTTGAACGTTGTTTGGTGTTCGAACATTGTACTCAAGTAGCTCCTTTTCTTCTGTGAAAATAACTGCAACACGCTATAAGCCATCACCCTACCACTCTTCTAGGGGCCCTCAAATAATTCAAGATGGCGTTCGAACGTGGATTGACATTCAAACGTTGATGCCTTGTTTCAAACTTCTCCAATTTTCTTCCAGAACATGTGGGTGTTGCATGAAAGTTTGATGTTTATTGACTTTAGGCATATGTACAATCTTGAAATGTCATCATTGAAACTCTATCAAAGCATAATTAGTCTTATAAACGCATAGTAAGATGCTAATTTTAACTACTAATCCCATCCCCAACCTAAATATTGCTAGTCCCTAGTAATACAACAACAATTGAATGAAAAATTATTTACGATGCCATTTTTGTAGGTCATCCGGTTGCATTTAGCATATGTAACAAGTCGTTAAACCCCTAGGTTTCCCTTAGCGGACGAGTGTTGTCTTGTGAGGGTTTTCAGTGAAGCTACCCACAAACTTTAGTCGAACATATGTGTGTATGTAAGATTTCTTGCCAGGGTGAGTTAGCACCATGGTCGTTGAGACACCCGACCCTCAATTTTGACTTATCTTCCAAACACTTCTCTTTCATTGGTATGTACTCTATGCAAAAATAAACTTTTGTTACATTGGTATTTGAGATTCCCTATGTAGTAGGAATAATCATTCTAGCATCAAGAATTGTTATATAACAAACACTCCTCTTTACAACCTTCCATGGAAAGATTTGATTTCACAAACCTCTCTTAGAATGCTCTCAGCAAAAATTCGCTCCAATTATAGTGAATTTTCTCTCAAAGGGCATGTGATCAGAAGAAGGCAAATTATAAATAACCAAGCACGATTAGTACGGGAGTGAAATCTAAGGAAACAGACTAATCATGTTTGGCATAATCTCATGGAAGATATTGATACAAATAAAGTAATACTATTAACATGCCCCAAACTTTTGATTGACGACCTACACATGCATCAAACTTGAGATCAATTAGGGCTTTTTATAGGTTGTAATGTGGTCAGGGGTCAATGTTTTAAGAAATGACGTCAATGGTATTCAAAAACTATCCTTTCTTTATGTAATGCAGCACCTCTTTCTAGCTTTTTGAAATTTCACCTACATGGTATTTCTTTCTTTCATTCTTTTTCTCATTTTTCACTTTCTTGCCCATTTTCTGTTTTTCTTTCTCTTTCTTTTTCAGTTGTTTCAAGAGACTTTTCTTTCTTTTGAACAGTAGCCACCATCTTCTTTTCTTTTTCTCTTGCTTTTCTGTATCATACTGATTTATAAGAGGGTGCAAGAAAATTAGATAGCAAATGTATGTCAAATATATTTTCATGTGGCTCGATATCATATTTGTTACATGAAAAAGAAATCACACATTAAAGGCTCAATCACGGCTAACTAGGGATATAATTTTGTAAAAGAAATGGCTAAGGTTCATGATTCACACTTTTAGTGGTCTGAATTATATTATTATACACCCAAGTATAAGTGGTCAAATTGTAGTTTTTTCGGTTTAAGTCCAAGTATCGATCCTACGAAGAGTTTTAGTAATTTAGATTTTAAAATAAACAAAAACAGTAAAGTTGTTGTTTGCAGTAGTATGATGTTTGATAGCTTGTGATGTGAGCTTAGATTGATAATTAGTTTAATTTTAATCAAATGCGGAAATAAAGTGCGGAGATAATAAAATGCATAAGTAAAGCGTATAAGTGATAACAATATAAAAGATACCCTTCAGTTTAGGGATCCATATGCTTTATATTGGTTGATTACTGGAAATGCTACCTCACAACAATTAACTTCCATTTTACTGGAAAGTCAATCGGCAGGTCTGATGTATATAGTCCATAACACAGCCGCTTCTTAGGCTAACTGGTGGTAATAATTTATAACACAACAACTTCTTAGGAAAGCTGGTTATATTTACGTCAATTGATTAACCCAAGCAAACCAGAAGGACAAGCCATTCATGAGGAATACTTGAGTTATTCAATTGATCTCTTGATAGCAAGTACATAAAGATTAAACCATAACACAACCACTTCTTAGGTTAACTGGTGGTAATATAGCATAACACAACAACTTCTTAGGAAAGCTGGTTATAGACGTACCAATTAACTAATTCAAGTGAACCAGAAGGACAAGCCATTCATGAGGAATACTTGAATTACCCAATAGGTCATCTGTGATATATATGTGTGTGTGTGTGTGTGTGTGTGTGTCAGTTAAACATCCTCAGTATTCCAATGGAGGACAAGTCATATCGGTAGGAACACCGTGGTTGTTAGACTGTCAGTATAGTTAGATATATATATATGTCAGTTAAACATCCTCAGCATTCCGGTGGAAGACAAGTCATTCTGGTAGGAACACCGTGGTTGTTAGACTGTCAGTATAGTTAGATATATAGTAAGTAACGAAACCTTAATAACCCAGAAGGACAAGCCATTCATGAGGATCATTTAGGTTATGTACCACACATCAGTAGAAAATCCTCAGCGTTCTAATGGAGGACAAGCCATACCGGTAGGAACACCGTGAATCTTTAACTGGCTGGTCTTATGATATACTGATGACATAATTCCAGGCACAGCACCAGAATTACGTACATCACTATATCACGCATTAAGTATATAATACATATATAAATAAACATATAAATAAAACATCAGCATTTCCATAATCTAACCAATATTATACATATGTTTACCCTAGTTTGAAGGGTATAAACGACTACTCACGCTCCATTGCTACAGACAAACAAGGAGTGTGACTATTCGTCATTACAACTAAAATTAAACGGTAAACTGTACAACTTCTTTCACAAGGAACAATTGAAACACAACCACCTTTATTATCATTTAAGACACAAAAGTGGCGGTAGTTCAACTATCCGAATAGAAAGATACAATAGAAATGTAGAAATACAAAGTAACAGTAAAAGTGTATCACGGACCGGCTATGTATTGAACTTTCTCTTTCTTTCTTTCTTTCTAGCTTTGGAAAGCTTTCTTGGCTCAAGTATGGCCGGCCAAATGAAGGGAGAATTGCTCTTGGGGAAGTCTTGAAAGGCTTGGAAAAGGATGGCTTGAAGAATGAACAAGGCACCCCTATTTATATAGGGGGGGAAGCATTCGGCCAAGGGGACCATCCCAATGCCTAGCACAACCTTCCGGAAGGTTGGTGCCTTGCAGTGGTGCTAGGTGTTGGCTTCTTGGGCTGCCACTTGTCAGCTTCTTATTGGTCCATGTTTCTTTATTGCACCTTGGTCCTTCATGACTTCAAGCTTTGCACATTTATCCTGTATTCTTCAGTATTTCTGCATTTGACCCTGAACTTTCAACATAAAGTATTTAAAACTTGAATTTAAGCACAAACTATAATTCATAATATTTAATTGTTCTATCTTACAAAATTAAGTACTTAATCATCTTAATTTCTACAATAATTAGGGTTAATCAGTTCAAAATTAAATCAAAGATGGCCTATGATCATTTCTCAAGCATGTGTGCATGTATGTGTCGTATGAACAGATTCTTTGTGGGATACGTCCATAGATTTCTCTAGTTCCATCAATCAATAACAATTTTAATGAGACTATTCAAGGATAGAAAGTGAAAAAAAACTTACTTGAGTAAATGTTGATTTTCTCTCAAAAGCATCGCAAGGCTCTAAAAATTACCATGGTATTCTTCGTTATCTCCACTGGTTATGTCAGGTTTTCAAAGAATGTCGGTTATATATCAATTTCATTTTCAAGTCAGGTCATTCTACACCTTAAGAATAACAAATACCAACGTACATTTGACATTTAAGCATAGAGAAAACACCATTTTTCAAGGAAATGTAGTTTTAAGTCTAGATTGTTAGGTGAGGTGTAAAATCGATCATGTGCTTAGTCACTTTAGCAAACAGCCTCAATATTCACATCTGTTTCCTCAATCATTAATGAATAACAACGTAATGCTAAATATAACACATGCATTTAAAAAGATAAATACAACAAAACTAAATCATTCATTTAAAAAAAAATCATAGTTCAACACAAAAAAGATTTAGATTATCCAAAAACAACACATAATCATCAATTTCAAGTACATGAATCTCTCTCACTCTCTCGCCTCCCCAACGTCCGAAGGTCCTCCAGCTCACCCCTCAACAGTCTGAGAATCTTCTCTTGCTGTCGGAGAATCTCATCTTGCTTGGCCTCGATGCCAAGCATGATGTCCTGTAGTGTCCGTCAGGTGCTGGTGCCTGCCTCGGTCTCTGCCTATGCCTGTGCCTGCACGTGGGCCTCCTCAACCTCTCTTTGCTCCTCGGCGTCCAAGGCATCCTGCACTTCATCGGTGCCTTTGGCTGGTGGCGCATCCTGCCTCGCCGTTGGGCCTCCACTATGACCTTGGCTCCTTCGGAAGGACACCTTCTTCAATGGTCCCATTGGCTTTAGTACTCCCATCTACGGCCTCACTTGCACTCCCCAGTCCAAGCACATCTCCGTCGCAAGTGTACCGAAGGGGAGTGAATTCCTCTTCACATCACACCCCTTCATCATCTCAGTCAAAATCAAGGACGGGAGGTCTATGCTTTGGCCCTTACCTATTGCATATAGCAATCGGGCCATCTCTGGGAGGATCTCATTCTTGCGTCCGATGGGGGCAAGGTTTGAGACGACAATCAAATTTAGCATTTTGTACTTGTCCGTCAATTCCCATTGCCTAAAGAACCTCCGTCCTCCCCAAGCAAATGTTGACAATCCCGTCAACTCAACACCTACCGCATCCATCCCCACATTCTTTCTCGGGGGGTAGCTCGGCCTCGGTACCCGTGGTACGGTCCTCATCTCTACAATGTAATCTTCATCGACATTGATGTGGGCCCCCCTCACATATGTCTTAATCGCCCCATTAACAATTTCGGCGTTAGAGTAAAACTCCCTCACCAACTCCTTCACTGTCTCCCCACCATTCCTCAAGTACATCATCCATCCCCTCGCTTCCATATTTGCATAAAGCCCCAACTCCGCAAAATCCAACAATTCAATTGTTCGCTAACAAACTATAGCTTGGTTTTGAAAGAAATTTTAATGCCTATCGGCTTTTAAGGTGTTGGGGAATCGGGTTCTATCGTACCTTCGGACCACGGGTGGCCTTCCTTCTCGTTGCTCGATCACTTCTTCCACAAAGTTGGGCTATGGAGATGACACATGGGTTTAGATATGGTACTAAAGTCTTTCATGAATCTCCTATAGAACCCTGCATGTCCTAGAAATGATCGGACATCTTTAACAGTCTTAGGTGCAGACAAATTTTTAATTAGATCTATCGTTGCCTTGTCAACTTTTATGCCTTTAGACGACACAATATGACCTAAAACAATGCCTTGTGTTACCATGAAATGGCATTTGCAGCCAACGTTCGAACGTTACTGACGTTCGAACGTGCATGGAAGAATTTTTAACAGATGGTTCAAACGTCATACTGTCGTTCGAACGTTTGGTGTTCCCAATACTTTTGATGTCTTGCAGAGGCCAAAATACAGTAAGCTCCTGGCATTCGAACGTTGGGTCCTAGTTCAAACGTTAATCAAGCGTTTGAACGTTTGGTACTCCTACTACTTTTGATGTCCTGCAGAGGCCAAAGTACTGTGAGTAGCCAACGTTTGAACGTGAACTGGCGTTCGAACGTCAAATCAAAAATCACAATTTTATGCACATTTATATACACACATTAAAAGAAGGCTATATACACAAATTTGAACTTGGAAAATCATGGCATCTTAGAATAAGTCCCTACCCACGATATAATTTCGTTGGTATTTTTGGACATTCCTTACTCAGCCCACATCTTTATTTCAAAAAGAGTTTGTACATTTAACAAAAAATATTTACACTTTTTACAAAAAAGTTCAAACTTTTGGCTTTCATCCCAAAAATATTCTTTTTCCAGTTTTTCAAAAAACATTCTAATCTGAGTCTTGCCCTGTCTCCATGCCATTCGAACAATCAGTGACTCTTCTAATTTCTTGTCGCACAAAACGTGTAAGTACAGTACCGGAATAGCATGGCGTCTCAGGATAATCCTTACTCTGTCCATTCACTAGCCAATCTAATCGATCGAGTGTGCGACTGAAAATTGGTTCAGAACACTCATTATATTCCTTCATATGAAATATCTTGCCACATTGTTTACATGCACCAAGTCTTTTGGCACGAAGACGTTTAACAAAAGTGCTTCTGCCACACAGTGGTTTCGCTTGCCCTTCTCGGATTTCAGTTTTTCTCACCAATTTTGCTTTTCTCATTAGCACAGAATGCACATCAGATGAAAAAGTGCGTAAAATGCCTAAACTAAACCAAAAAATCTTACTATCCATGTTTGCTAAGCTTGAGACACTCTATCTGGTTCTTTAACGTCTGTCAGTCACAAAGACGATTAAAGCTGCTTTAAAGACAAGATCATCAATTTTTTTTTTGTGTTTATATATACTATAAAGACTATATCAATACAAAATACAAGGTAAAATACACAATATGATCAACAATTTTTTTTTTAAAAGCACAAAATATGAACTGTAGTTCTCACCCCCCAACCTAAACTCAACATTGTCCCCAATGTTTCGAATTTATCAGTATATGCAAAGTAGAGTTAGGATTGAAAGTAGAGATTTGTTCATCTGCCGACGCCTACAAACAAAATACACAAATTAGTCATCTTTACGAAGATCAGGGTTTCGGCTAGGATGGAAACCCTTGTGCGTGAGTGTAAACAGAAGCAGAACACCCATGAGCAAGTACATAATTAAAATACAAAACATGAAACAAAGGATTGTGTGGTTAAGAGTTGTAGAGAGTGGGTCGTTTGAAGAGAAAAAGGGAAGAAGAAGAAGAAGAAGAAGGTCGGATGGGGAAAAGGGGATTTAGGGTTTAGATGCCTTATAAAGGAGTCCGTTCGGGTCGGGTTGGGTTGGATTTTTCCTGAGCCGACCCTTTTTTGTGTCGATAAGCGCGAATCTCGGCGAAATATTCTAGATCCATTAAAAAAATGATTTCCACATCTTTAACAAAGTCTTCAAAAAATGGTTTCAAACGTTGACCGTTGACAGTAAAAATATTACTATTTGACAAATTCTCCACTTCCACAGCTCCATGTCCAAACACTTGTTTGACAGTGTAAGGCCCTTGAATTGAATAAGAGGAATTTCTGTGAAGGGGCAAAGGATTTTCTCAATATGTTTTTATCATGAAAAACTTTCATCATTTCCTTTGCAATTTTAGCATTGTCATATGCCTCATTTCTCAACTCTTTTAACTCATTAATCTGAAGTGTTCTTGATATTTCAACCTTGTCTAGGTTAAAGTTCATTGTTTTAATGGCCCAGTATGCTCTATGTTCCAACTCCACAGGTAGGTGACAAGGCTTGCCATAGACTAATCGATAAGGAGACATGCCCAAAATTATTTTAAAAGCAGTGCGATATGCCCAGAGTGCATCAGTTAGTCTTAACGACCAATCTTTGCTGTCTGGATTTATCATTTTTTCTAAATCAGTTTGATCTCTCAATTAGCTAATTCAGCCTGTCCACTAGTCTGTGGATGATAAGGGGTTGCAATTTTATGATAAATCAAGTACTTTTTCATCAAATTCCAAAAAGGACATGTAACGCCCCAAATACCACCCTGGACGGCATTACATTCTAAACATTCACATCATGAGAGCACTAAAATAATCCATCAATAAATAAGACTTCATAAAGTCATTCATAAAATTTACAGCATTATCCCAAAAGAATAGACCCATCTTGGCCTTTACATTCCAAAAGTCAACTAATGTAGCGCAGCGGAAATAACAAAAGAAAACTAGACTTCACAAGGTTCAAAATGAATATCCTAGTCTAGAACAAAAGAAAGTGTCGCTCTAGGCGTCCACCTCGGGATCCACGCTCCCGTCTATCGGAGTCTCCCAGTGTGCGGGCTCCTCGACTCCCAGCTCTTCCTCGAGAGAGTAATCTGAAAAGGTTGTTAAGTAGGGGGTGAGCACGAAGCTCTGTAGGAAAATTCTTCCAAACCCGAACAAGGTTTAGAAAACATGTAAAGCAAGTCGGTCTCATTTCACAAATATCATATATAACTTTTGAAGTAAAACGAGGACATTTTAAATAGATCTCCAGTTTAAGCCGTAACAATAATCAAGTGAAAGGTTAAGATAAATTTCATAACAATATACCATTTCCAAATATAATCCATTTAGGAAGGGCGCCTTCCGATGCATTGTCCCATGCCAATGCACCGGCCAAGGCGGTCCAACCCATCATCCCATTTATATTGGTTCATCCCCGTACCATGTATGTTGATTGCTTCTCATGAATCTACCCAACGATTATACCTAGTCCACCAATCACAATCACAATCACAAACACTTTAGGAAAGGGCGTCTACCATCCCAATGGCAGTGACGAGTCCCTTCCCAGGAAAAGTATAACATCCCTTGTTCGAACTCCAGTGAACGATAGTGGTCGCATTACCAAATGACAACCCACCACAAGTGTTAGGAAACCATCTCACCCCCCACTGGGATAGACTAACCTCTAACACTCTACGGCATCTCTCGAAGGCAATCCAAGTCCATCACAACAACCATACAAATGAGGAAACCAAAATATTCTCAATTCACCAACAATTCCAAATAACTACAAAATCCACAATTTCTCATTTTACAAGCATATCTCAAAATCCCCAAATTAAGCATGTGACATTTTCAATAACCAACCAAGAAAAATGCAAGAGATCACAACAATATTATTTTATTACTCAACACAAAACACTATGATTTTTAAATCAAGAATAAATGAGGAGTTCAAGAGGAAAACCCATCACTCTTGAAAACTAGGGTTTTTCAAACAAAAGAGGGATTTCATGGGTATACAACCCTAACTTTGTATAAAACATGTTAACAATTGCAAGAGAACCAAGAAACAATGAACCCATAGCAAATACATATAATTAGGAGTCAAAACATATATATATAATAACCCTAACATCAATGAACAAGAATGGAAGAAAACCCCTACCTTGGTATTCTTGAAATCTAGGGCTTTTGATCTTTTTGGAAGTGTAACTCTCTCTTGATCTTGTGTTTCTTTCTCCTCCTTTATCTCCTCCTAGGGTTCTAAAGTGTTTAGGATGAGAGTGGAGTGAAGAATGGGGCAAATGAGGGCTTGGGGTGGTGTTTTAAACCCAAAAATCCCGACTTTTTAACTGTTCGGTGAGTGTCAAACTTCGGGCGTACCGGTACGCTGTACTGGTACGGTTTACCTACTGGTTCGGGCGTACCGGTACACTTCGGCTACTTCGACTTCCAGGGCAGTTTTGACCCATTTAGAGGTCGAATTGGAAAATTTTCATGAGACACTTTTGTAGCCCTAGATGTCTACTATCTACTCTCCAAATGTCAGATCAATTGGATATAAGGATAAACAGTTATGACCAAAATACTAGAAGGTGTCCCAACTCCTTTTTACCCAAATTTTCTCTAAGTGTATTTTCACTCCGGAATACTTCCTAACTTCCAATACACCTCATATTACCTCTCCCAAGGTTGTTCGACCTTCCGGATTCAATGGACACCTTATTTTGACCTAAAAATATTTAGAAATTTATCTAATCACCCTTTCCAAGTTTAAATGTCTTGGAAACTCAAACTTCCCAATCAATATGCATCTCTAGCATTTCTCTTACTATTATAATCTATATAGTTCATTCTTACATCATTACACATATCCACATTTTTACAACAATTATTTACTATATATCTATATACATATATAAAAGAAAAATGCAGGGTGTTACAGGACAATTACAAAAATGAGCACCCTCATCACTTATAATGGATTTAGGAATTCCAAAACTGGACAAAATATTTTCTTTTAAAAATTTAATCACTGTTCGGTGATCATTATTTCAGCATGTAATTGCTTCAACCCATTTGGACACATAATCAACAGCCACTAAAATATATAGATAGCCAAAGGAAGGGAAAAATGGTCCCATAAATTCAATGCTCCAACAATCAAAAATTTTAATTACCAGAATGGAGTTTAAGGGCATCATGTTTCTTTTAGAAATGCTTCCCAACCTTTGGCATCTATCACATGTTAGACAAAAGACATGTGCATCTTTAAAAAGTATGGGCCGATAAAATCCATACTGCAAGATTTTCGCAACGGTTTTTTTAGATGAAAAATGGTCACCACATGCTTCAGAATGACAAAAAGATATTACCTGTCTAGTTTCATGATTGGGGATACAATGCCTTATGATTTGATCCTTATAGTACTTAAATACTTATTGATCCTCCCAAAAGAAATTACGAACCTCCCTCAGAAATTTCTTCTTATCCATCATTGTATATGTAGGAGGAAACTCACCAGTAGCAAAGAAGTTAGCAATATCAGTGTACCATGGTGTTTCCACGATTGTGAACAGTTGTTCATCAGGGAAATTTTCATTGATTGGTAGCTCATCCTCATGAAATTCATATATTAACCTGAATAGCAGATCCATGTCTTAGAAATGATCAGACATCTTTAACAGTCCTAGGTGCAGCAAAATTTTCAATCAGATCTATCTTTGCTTTGTCAACTTTTATGCCTTCAGACGACAAAATGTGACTTAAAACAATGTCTTGTGTTACCATGAAATGACATTTCTCCCAATTGAGCACCAGATTGGTTTCCTTACATCTTATCAACACCTTCTCCAGATTTGTCAGACACAACTCAAACGAATTGCCATATATAGAAAAATCATCCATAAACACTTCTAAAAATCTCTCAACCATGTCACTAAACAAATCAGCATGCACCTTTGAAATGTTGCAGGAGCATTACAAAGTCCAAACGACATCCTTTTGAATGCAAAGGTGCCAAAAGGGCATGTGAATGTTATTTTCTCTTGGTCATATAGTGCTATCTCAATTTGATTGTACCCAAAATATCCATCTACGAAGCAGTAGAATGCATGACATGCAATTATTTCTAAGACTTGATCAAGAAAGGGAAGAAGAAAATGGTCTTTCCTAGTTATCAAATTGAGTTTTCAATAGTCTATGCACATTCGCCATCCTGTGATAACTCGAGTTGGTACCAGCTCATTGGCATCATTTTTAACCATTGTGACCCCAGACTTCTTGGGCACAACTTGGGTTGGGCTAACCCATTTACTATCAGAGATGAGAAAGATTATTCCAGCATCCAATAGTTTGAGCACCTCAGTCCTTACAACCTCCTTCATGTGAGGGTTCAACCGTCGCTGCATTTGACAAGAGGGTTTTGAATCATCTTCAAGGTATATCGCATGATTGTAAATTAATGGGCTTATACCTTTCAAATCAGCAATGGTCCACCCGATGGTGCTTTTGTGGCATCTAAGGACTTCAATCAGCTTAGACTCTTGCAACTCTGCAAGTTTCGATGAAATGACCACTGGGTATGACTCCTCTTCCCCTAAAAATGCATATTTTAGGTCAGATGGGAGAAGTTTTAGTTCAGGCTTTGGTGGCTTGACACTTGATGAAAGTGACTTTGTACCACTTGGTGAGAGTTCTTCAAATTTGGGTGCCCATGTCTCAACAGCATGAGCGGGGCAACTATGTAAACTTTGATCATCATCTTTTAACTCAGATGTGATAGGTTCCAATAGACAAGGTTCAGCAGGGTTTTCACAAAATGTATCATTCAAATGTTTATGTATTAGAGACTCGATGGAATTTACTTCTCTCACTTCCTTGTCCTCTCTTAGATGCTTGGCAATATTGAAAATATTAAGCTCAAGAGTCATATTCCCAAAATTCAATTTCATTAACCCATTCCTGCAGTTGATTAATGCATTTGAAGTTGCTAGGAAGGGTTGATGAGCGCATAATATTGCATATTTGAAGGGCTCATTACATGCATTATAACTCAACTTTTGCATTTAAATACTTAGTGTTAGCCAAAATTGTCAATAATGTTGATATTTTGATGTTGCATGTTTTTATACCTTAAATCATGTATTTTATAACCTTGCAACTATGATGGATGTGTGGTGAAGGCATAGACACAATACATGAAGAATTGGAGGCTTAAAAGTGAAGAAATCAATAAGGCATTGGTGCTTGGGAACAAGGGCATCAGCAGCCACATCATTTGGAAGAACTGCCTTGGTTTTCCTCCATTTTGGTCATGATCTACTCAGAATCAGGAAAAGTTCAAAACATGAAAATTGTAGATCTGGATGTCTTCTATATTGTATCCAAATTTCAGCTCAATTGGATGGTTGGATCAAAAATTATGCCAATTCTACGACAACTGGTCCAGAGCAGACAACTACCGGTAGTTAGCACTCCAGTAGCAAATGACTACCGGTAGTTATCACTCCAGTAGCCAATAACTACAGGTAGTCACTACCGGTAGGTCGTCCATAAGTGCCCAGAACGACTTCTTTCTTGCTCCACTTGCTTGGGGGTCCCACCTACACTTCTCCCACGCCTAGCCCAACATTTCCTTACACATTTACAGGCATCTCTTACACATTTTGAAGACTTTGGAGGCTTGGCATTGAATGAAAGAGAGAGGGAAGTGGGCTGCCAGGGGAGTTGCAGGCTAGCCTGCCAATGCTTTCAACTCAGCCCCCTATGATGGGAGGTCTGCACACAGCTAAGGGGGAGCCTCATGCACGAAATTGGAAGTCTCCCACACACCATTATATTCAGCATTACACACACATTGTATTAGTTAGTTGGCTACCTAAGCTTAGGAGTAGATGTAGAAAGCTCCAAGGTTGAAGATGATGAATAGTAATTTCGTTTTTGCATTTTCTTCATCCATGTCATTGTTGTAAGCTACATTCCTTTTGTAATCTTCATTTCTTACATTGTAATCTCCTTTATTTCAAGTATATTGCAAGTTAATTACATGTTCTTCATTTCACCATTTATGCTTTCAAGTTCTTCATTTTTAGCTTAAAATGGGTATTGAATGTTTTTGTTCATAGCTTTAGATTTCTTGCTTCAAGTTTAGTTTCATGCTTTAAAGCTTCATTTCTATACAATGTCTTTCATTTACATTATGCTTGTCTTTCCTTTATGCATTTTTAATATGAGTAGCTAGGATTTAAGTTGGTTAATCCAAGGGAAAATTCCTCTTGGGAATACCATTTTCAACTCTTCTTCATTCCTCCCTTTAGAGTCAAATGGTTCGGTTTGACGGGGTTGAGAGTGGATGAGTTGGTGAGCCTTTGATATTCCGTAGGCCTAGTCACGGTTTATGCTTAGATACTCACCAATCTCGTCCCTAGATTCCCCCGAATCAATCGTTCATTCATGCTCAATCGGAGGAAAGCTTTGAGTTGATTTGGTATTCCCATTGGAATGAACCCTTTGGATTAGCCAACACTTGCTTTATTTGCATTTTCATTTACAAACCAAACACAAAACTCAAACAAAAGATTTTACATTTTCTTTTCACTTTTGCAAAATCACTTTCACAAAACTCACTTTCCTTCCCTGAGGAGACGACCTTGGAATACTCTTCCAAGTAAAACACCGACAACGAAAGACTCCTTGCGATTGGGGAGCACTTTTGTTCACCACACACGCATTTCATTTCATACATTTTGTTCATCACATTTTCATTTACATCCATTTTGTTGTTGTTTCCTATCTTCTTGCATCATCCGGAGGGAGAGTGACACTCCCCCATTCCTATAAGCCATACACACATTGAGGGTGAGGGTGATGTTTAGAGGTTAGGAAACAACACCGCATTTCCAATCAATCAAGGGTCGACCAAGGATGACGGGAATTTGGTTCTCTGAATGCATTGCTGACTGAGTATCTAAAACAATGAAGTCAACAGGAAAGACGAAGTTGTCCACTTGAACAAGGACATTCTCAACAATGCCCCTTGGAACTTTGACAGCCCTATCTGCCAACTGGAGTGTGATACATGTGGGTTTGAGTTCACCCAGACCCAATTGTTGGTAGACAGAGAAAGGGAGCAAATTGACACTGGCTCCAAGATCCAACAATGCTTGTTCTATTCTGAAATTTTCAATGACACATGACACAGTTGGACACCCTGGATCCTTGTATTTTGGAGGGGTTTTGTGTTGAAGTAGGGCACTGGCTTGTTCTATCAAGAAGGTTCTTTTCTGAACATTCTGGCTTCTTTTGATCGTGCACAAGTCTTTTAGAAACTTGGCATAAGAAGGAACATGCTTGATTATATCCAGAAGTGGAATATTGATTTTCACTTGCTTAAAGAGATCGTAAATTTCTGGATGGTTATTCAACTTCTGTACTTTTTTGAGTCTTTAAGGAAAAGGAGTAGGGATAGGACAAGAAGGATCTTTTTCCTTTGATGACTCTGGCTCTTTTTCAATCACATGTTCAGGCTCAACTGGTTTATTGACTAGAATTGACTCATGTTTTGGCTTTGGAATTAACATGTCTTTGATGGTTTTGTCAATCACCTTGCCACTTCTCAGTGTAGTGATAGCTTGAGCTTGGTCTTGTGGGGTTTCCATGATTGAAGAATTTTCCACATGAAATTGGCCTTGTGGTTGTTTTGGTTGGGCAGAAACTTGCCCTTCTCATGTGTGGTCATTGATTGGGTTAGCTTTTGGATGTGAATTTTGAGATCCTCGAAGGACTGAGTGGTTTGGGCTTTGAAATCATTGAAAGCCTAAGTGGAATGAGTGTTGTAGTTCATTTGGCTTTGCATGAACTGATTTAGTGTATTCTCATGACTTCTCTTGTGTGGTGGTTGGTATGGTTGATATGCAGGAGGTCCTTGTGGTGGTGGTTATGAGCTTTGTTGTGGATTCATGGGAGTTGGTTGTGTGTTTATCCAACTGAAGTTCGGGTGATTTCGCTACCCTGGATTATATGTTTCAGAATACGGGTTGGAATAAGGCTTGTTGTAGTTTGCAATTGTATTTTTTTGTTCTACCAAGACCTCTTTGAATGCCAGAATGGTAGGACACTCCCCAGTAGGGTGTCTTGTCAAGGCATAAATCCCACACACTTGTTTTGTGGGAGGATCAACATCAACTTGAAGTACCTTTTTCATCTCTAGAGCTTCAAGCTTTTGAGACATAGTCATTTTCGCTCTCAGGTCATCATCTTCTTTTAAGACATACTTACCCCCTTGGGAAGTAGATGGTTTGGTATCAACAGTGGTAGTGGAGGCTGAGTCCCACATCTGAGAACTATTAGATATGGTGTCAAAAAAATTGAATGTCTCCTCTGGACTTTTTTTCATGAACTCTCCTTGAGCCATCATTTCAACAAACTGGCGTAGTCTAGTGGGCAAGGAGTCATAGAAAAATGTTACCAAAGTCCAATTCTCAAAAGCATGGTGTGGGAAGGATTGGAGAAGATCCTTGAATCTCTCTCAACATTGGTAAAACGTTTCTCCCTCTTTAACCGAAAAATTCATGATTTGCCTTTTGAGTGCATTTGTACGGTGTAGAGGAATTTTTTTCTGAAAAAATCATTCTGTAATGCATGCCAGTTTGGTATTGAATGGGCTTTCAAAGAATTTAGCCACTATTTAGCTTTGTCCTTTAAAGAGAAAGGAAAAAGTTTTAACTTGGCCAGTTCCAAATTATCTTGAAATGTTCCACATACCTCCTCAAAATCTTTAATATGCAGATATGAGTTTTCTGATTCGAGTCCATAAAATTGAGGTAGTAGTTGCACTATCCTCGCCTTTACATTAAAGAGGGGCGTATTTGCAAGAAACACAAAACAAAAGGGGACATTGTTTCGTGTGGGATGCAAATAATCCCGTAGAGTTCGAATGTTAGGGACTTTCCCCTCTCTCTCAGGAAGTTCCCCTTGTCTCTCATTATTGGCCATGCTATTATCAAAAGAGTGCTACTGATCGAGGTGAAGATAGTCCAGACTGATTTATAGATCCAACAGATTCTTCTGGCAAATTTTGAAAGTGAGGATCGTCCTCAGACATAAAATAAAAATTATACACAATAAATCAAAAATATATATAACAAATGAAGGTCTTTTCACCTTTTACTTAAAAACACCTTTTTGGTTCTCTGGCAACAGCGCCAAAAACTTGACTTGATCCGAAATGTGTACCCCCAAGTGCAGGCAGTCAAGTTGTAGTAATAATACGGTTAAGTCCAGAGTCGAATCCACAGGGAACTAATGTTGGTGTTTCAAAGTAAGTAGTGATAGATACCAAAGTTACTGGAACCCTTGAGATTTGAAGTTATGATGTTTATGGAATTTCCTAGACAGAATATAGGATTCTTTCCAAGGGGATTTTTCTAGACAAAATATAATAGTCTCTCAAATGTAAAAGTCACCCCTTAGCTCGAGGATCTGGACATGCAGTCAATCATCCGGTGTTATACTTGTGCTTGGAAACTCAATTAACCCCTATGTCAACAACAAGTTAATTGGAGGATAAAGATGGATTAAGGGAATTAAGAGCATGGTTCCGATGTCTTTGTAGAGATGTACAACAATTGTCTGTGTCGAGACTCAACCCGTCTACAAACAAGCAAGTAGTTCTACAAGCCATCCAACCACTGTGTTAGTATTCCATTCTTAGTTGAAGCACAATAATGATGAAGATTTAAATGTAGTCATGAAGATCTAGCTGAAGTACTTGCAAAGAACCAATGAGTCTTCCTATGCCAAGAGTCATCTATGTCATAAAAAGGATTCATGGTTGTACAAAGTGCCATACCTTTGTTAGATGTATTCAATCATTCAATGAGCAAGTGAAAGATAAAGCATTAAGCATAAACAAAATACACAAATATAACTTCCAAATGATTTATACATGTCCATCACCTCTTACTAAAGAGTGAATGAGAAACTACTCACTCTTCATGGCTTTGAGAAAGCTAGAAAAGTGAGTGATTCTCATCCCTCCAAGTAGAGGAGTTACAAGGTACAATACACTACACAATGAGCCTATCTTCGACGAAGAATGAGTGAATCACTTTCCACCCTTCAAGGCTTTGAGCAAGCTAGAAAAGTGAAAGAGTTTCACTCCTCTAAGGGAAGAGAGAAGCTCAAACAATAGAAGTTAATGAAAGTAGAAAGCTAGTCACTTTTGGAGGGTTTCCTCCTCAACCAAAAGATGATCTATCTTTCTCTATGTATGTCTATCTATATCTAAGTGTCAGTCCCCAAGAAGCTCCAACAATGGAGGTATTTATAGGCAAGGAGGAGGGGGTAAAGAAGAGTAAAAGAATAGTTCAAAGTCCTCAAAGTCCAAGTGAATGCCCCAAGATTTGAATGGAAAATCAACCACTATGTATTCTGTCTGGGGAGTACGTTCGAATGTTGAATGGTGTTCGAACGTTGACTCCTATCTTCTGTAATGGGCGTTCGAACGCTAACTCGAGTTTGAACGTGGGACTTAAGTAGCTCTTTTCACCTACAGTAGATAGGAGTTCAAAAACCCACGTCTCATCACCCTAGCACTCTTACAGGTGCCCTCAAATAATTCAGGATGGCTTTTGAACGTGGATTGGCGTTCGAACGTTAATGCCTTGTTTCAAACTTCTCCAATTTTCTTCCAGAACATGTGGGTGTTTCATGAAAGTTTGATGTTTGTTGAATTTAGGCCTTTGTACAATCTTTTTCCTGAAATGTCATCATTAAAACTCTATCAAAGCATAATTAGTTTATAAAAGCATAGTAAGATGCTAATTTTAACTACTAATCAATACGTGTGGGCTTGAGTTCGTCTAAACTCAATTGTTGGTAGACAGAGTAGGGGAGTAGATTGACACTTGCTCCAAGATGAAGCATAGACTGCTCAATCTTGAAGTTCCCTATGACACAAGAAATTGTAGGACACCTTGGGTCCTTCTACTTAGGAGGAGTCTTGTGTTATATAATAGCACTCATATGTTCTCTCAAGAAGGCCATTTTTTGAACATTCTGATTTCGTTTCATATTGCACAAGTCCTTTAGGAACTTAACATATTAAGGGACCTATTTGATGGCATCTAGAAGTGGAATATTAATTTTTACTTGCTTAAAAAGCTTGTAAATATCAGCATGATTGCTCAGCTTCTGGGGTCTTTTGAGTGTTTAAGGGAAGGGAGCATGAATAGGACATGAAGGCTCCTCAACCTTTCCACACTCAGTCTTGTCAGTAGAGACTGGAACAGACAGTACCATAGGTTTAAAAATGGGTTCAATGGGTGCATGTGGTATGGATTTATATATGATTTTTTCACTCCGAAGGTGGTGATAGTTTGGACTTGTTCATTTGAAGTTTCCATGGGATTAGAATTACCTACATGAAACTGACCTTGTGGAGGCTTTGCTCGGGCAGGAAACTTGCCCTTCTTTTGAGTAGCCATCGATTGAGTTATCTTTTGTAGGTGGCTTTTCATATCCTCAAGGGACTACGAGGTTCGAGATTGGAAGTCATTGAAGGCATGATTCAGGGTATCCTCAAGACTACATTTGTTAGGTGGCTGGTAGGGTGGATAATGATTTTGCTATGGTGGTGGTGGAGTTTGCGGTCCTTGTGGTGGGGCTTGTTGCTATTGGTTGTTCCTCCAACCAAAATTCGGTGTTATAGCCACCCTGAATTATACGTTTCAGAATAAGGATTATTATATGGCTTTTGATGCCCAGAGATTGCATTGGATTGCTCCCTAGAACTTCTTGAAAAATGGGTATCATAGAACACTCCTCAGTAGAATGCCCTACCAAAGCACATATCTCATATGTATGCTCTGTGGGTGGAACAACAACAACTTCATTAACTTTCTTTATCTCTAAAGTATCAAGCTTTTGAGACAAAGATATCATCTTAGCCCGTAAATTGTCATCCTCTCTGAAAGTGTATTTTTCCCATGGGAAGTGGTAGACTGACTCTGGGTTGGAGTATGTGAAGTCATGTCCCACATCTGGGAACTCTCAAAAAGTGTGTTAAAAAGCTCGAGTGCCTCATTGAGATTCTTGTCCATGAATTCTCCTTGGGACATCATTTCAACAAACTAACGCATATAGGTAGGGAGTAAATCATATAAAAAACCAATAAGGGTCTAACTCTCAAACCTGTGCTGAGGACAAGCTTGGAGAAGATCTTTAAACCATTCCCAGCATTGATAGAACGTTTCTCCCTCTTTCACAACAAAATTAATTACATGACGTTTCAAAGCATTTGTGTGATGAACTAGGAAGAATTTCTTGAAAAAATCTTTTCGGAGGGCGGACCAATCCAGAATAGTGTGGTTTAAGGATGTAAACCATTACTTGGCTTTTTCCTTCAAAGAAAAAGGAAAAAACTTCAGCTTGGCTAACTCGGTGTTATCTTGAAGGGTTCCGCAAATGTCCTCAAATTCCTTCATGTGAAGGTAAAAATTTTCAAAATAAAAGTCGTGGAATTGAGGTAAGAGTTGTATGGTACCAGTTTTAATCATAAACCTATTGGCATTAGCAGAAAAAACAAAGAACGATGAGACACTATTCCTTGTGGGATGCAAATAGTCCTTCAAAGTTCTGACCTGTTAGTCAACCTCTTGGCCTCAATTAGCATTTTGATTCATAGGAACACAATTATTTTGAGGGTTTACAGGGTTCTTTGGACTACCCGTTCTACTTAAATTAAATATAGGGGCTAAAACATAATTATTAGAATGGTTTGACATAGATAAACCAACAGACTCTTAAATTGAAGATTTGTTCTTAGAGTTTGAAATTTCTCCACCAGACATGCAAAAGATGATGTTACTACCGAATGCAAACAACTACTAACAACTTTTAATAAAAATAAACACAAAAATTAATCTAACTAAAGAGCATAAAAAAAATTAAAAAAAAACATTAGATTAATAGAATTCATCAAGAGATGGAATGAAAGTACATGGATACTAGAATTCTCCAAGTAGTTCGCAGTGAAGGCATATTCTTCTTTCCAGCTTCCTGAATTCGTCAAAGAAGATCCCTGGCAACAGCACCAAAAACTTTCTTGATCCCAATCTGTATACCCAAGTGCAGGCAGTCAAGAAGTAGTAATATTGGGTAAGACTTAGGTCAATCCATAGGGAACTTGAAATTTAGAATTAGGAAGGTAAAAAGGAAGAACTTGAATAAAAAGTATTGGTTTTTGGGAATTGGTATCGAATTGTAAAGGAATTTAATAAATAAAAAGAATACTTCCTAGCATCGGGATTAGGGAATAATCCTATGTATGAATATCATGTTTATGCAATAATTCATCATCTCGATTGATGTCCAACGACAGTGTAATCAACCGGGGGATTTTACTTTGAAGAATAAAATTCAATTGAATTGAAAGTAATCAATAAAGAACCAAGTTTCTAGGCTTGCAGGGAATTATAAAATTACCCATGACAAGGAATCAACCTAGTGCATAATTTCATAAACATATAGAGTGCAATCCTTTGCTAAAATTCAATCATTCAATATATATGTTGAAAAAGATATCAGCTTGGAAGAACAATCACATAATAATTGCATCAATAAATATTCAATACATAGTCATACAACCATACCCTAGTTAGGAAGTAAAAGAAGACTACTCACAAGCCATGAGCAAAAACTTGGAGAAGAAGAAGAGAAAAATAATTATCAGTGTTCAAGAAGGATCCCCTCTCTAAAAATGAATAATCACTGTAAATACCCCCAAGAGATTCCTCTAGGTGAGACTCTTGAATGGCGCTTTAATAACCAGACGTGTCTAGACGGAAGAGCTCCGTCCAGACACATGCCTTTAAATCCTGGCTTTTGACTTTGGTCAACATATCTGAGTCAAGACGATCACATGCATCCTAACGAAGGCACACCGTATCGTCAAATGAGCATCGTCTGCATGCACAACCTCGTCCGAATACCTTGAAATCTCTGGCATTTATTTTTGAAGCACTCGCGCCCAGACGTAGTAGTCGCGTCCGAACGATCAATCGCCTTATCATTTTTCTAAATTAACCAATTTGTCATCTTTGAAACATCCTTACTTGCGTTCGGACAGAGTAGTTGCATTCGGACACAACTATGTATGCAGTCGGAGTCCACTTTAGTCAAATGTTTGACTTTCTAATATATCTCTTTGATCCCTTTGATTTCCATGCAATCTTCAATTCATCCAATCAATTTATCAAGCATCCAAAATCAACTCAATTCTCATATTTTACTTGATAAATCAACCAAACAAAAAAATACCATCAAAGCATAAAATCAATAGGATAAACAATAATTAGCTCAAAATAAATGCAATTTGTCATAACTATCAAGTAAAGAATTGGTAAATTACATGACGAATCAATTACTATTGCAATGAGGATGCTTGCTTATGGAGTAGAAGTAGATTATGTGGACAATTATGTGAGGATTGGAGAAAGCACTAAAATTGAAAGTCTAAAAAATTTTGTTAACGTAGTGGCTGATCTATTTTCCGACAAGTACTTGAGGCCACCAAACAAAAATGACATTGCCAGAATACTAGTAGAAGGTGAAAGCCATGGATTTCTTGGAATGTTGGGGAGCATTGACTAAGTGCACTAGAAATGGAAGAATTGTCCCATTGCATGGAAAGTGATGTACTTTGGCTACGTCCATGAACCAACAATAATCCTTGAAGCTGTAACTTAATATGATCTTTGGATATGTCATTCATTTTTTAGGTTACTTGGATCACATAATGACATCAACGTATTAGAAAGGTCTACTTTATTACAAATCTTGTTGAAGGACATGCTGCCCGGCTAATTACCCAATCAATGGTCATGATTATAAAATCGGATACTATCTCCCTGATGAAATATTTACCCCATTGTCGAATTTTGTGAAAACAATTCCCTTTCCACATTGTAATAAAGAAAAATAATTTTCTATTATTCAAGAGTTAGCAAGAAAGGATGTAGAATGAGCATTTGGAGTGCTTTAAGCACGTTTTGCAATTGTGGGTGGACTTGCTCTTTTTTGGCATGGAAAACATTGAAAGATATCATAAAGGCTTGCATCATAATGCACATTATGCATATTATGATTGTTGAGGATAATGGGATAGTAGCAACAAAGAATTCAACTATGATTCAATTGATGAAATTCCTTGCATATTTGTCTCGCATGAACGTACCACAGAAATTCTGGAATTTATTTAACATCATCATTGGATTAGGGACCGAGATGCCCATTCCTAACTCCAAGAAGATCTTATTGAGCATTTGTGGAAAATTCGTTGAACAAGTTAATGTTGTCTAGTTTATTTGATTCAAATGTCTGAAAATCAAGGGACAACAATATCAATAAAATAAAAATTCTTAAGCATTATTAAATCCTTTTGCAAGGATTTCTTGTTGACGACGACGATAAAAATCTTCAAGTAATTGTGTCATTCCAGTAGTATCAATTATCATTATCCTTTCATCTTCTTTCATTTGTTCTAGTCGATGTTTTTATTGCTCATGAGCAAGCCTCTCTTTCTCTTGAAGATATGTCTTCATTTTTTGCTCATTGAACTTTTTTCTCTCTTCCTAAATTTCATGAAGGAACGCTACGATAGATGAAGTTGAAGATTCATTTTCACCATATTTGTCCTTTCATTTTTTGCAATCTTTTCCAGCCTTCCTTCTTGGTGGTCTCTCCAAGTCCACAAAGCTAGCATTTGAGATACATTCTTCCTCAAGATCTATTGGATTCTTTGGAGTGGAAGGAGAGGAGATACTAAGGGATGATGAAGCACTTTTAAACGTTTTTGTTGTTTTTCTCTTTTGGCAATCCTCCAATCATTTCGGCTGATGCCGCAATATATTCCAACAATGTTCAAATTGAAATGGGGGTTTATCTTTATTCAATTATTTGTACAAAAAAATAGCATTAGCAATCTAAAAAAAAAAATTGAAAGAAAGACATTGTGAAAAAATTGCAATCAAGGTAAATGTAAATATCTAAGTCATTTAAGTACCTTATCTTACTCATTCACACCACTTTGATGTCTTGATTCAATCTGAGCATAGCACCCACAAAATTTATTGTTAACAAGTTGAATGGTCGACCAACGATTCATTAAAGAAACTTGAGTCCGATCGGAAACAAATTTCTTGTACTTATGAAAGTATTTACATGCTTGCGCCTAAGTAGTCTTATGTTTTTGTTCTTTCCCTTGTAAAGCATCCAATCTAATATTGAGTCATGTTGACTTAAGAAGCATGTCTTCTTTTACAATAAAGTTGCAACCTCTTGATTTTTCAGAATTTGATTCCAGAGAGGCAAATAAGTGAGATGGTTCAAAGGAGAATTGAGAAGATTGAATATATTCATCTTAGCATTGGATTGAAGATTGAAAACTTCCCTTGATCCCATGTACATTCTCATTGACATCAAATGGGGAATCCATTTGGTTGCTGTAAAACATGAGGCTATTAACTAACATAAATAATATTTTACAGAGATAAAACATGATGTTTATATGAACTTTACTTCATCTCTTAGACACTTAGAATAAATTTAGGCAAACAAAGGAAAAGAAAAAAATTATCTTTTTTTTTTTTTTTTTGGCACATAGAAAAAAACTATCTACTAATGCGTATGATTATCTTTTGTTCTCTTATCAGGAAAATGATTAACGTGTGCTCATGAAGGCTATTCTATATCATCATCCTCATCTTATAATTGTGAGTTCCCGATTACTAATTGAAGAGCAATGCTATATACACTTAAAAAAATTGACTTAAAACTTGACTTGATGATATGGCTGCTATATTTATCATTGATTTAACTATGGATCTTAGTATTTATTGGGACCCACTACTTATTCAATAATAGTGATTCATCAAGTCAAGTTTTTAACTCAATTTTTTAAGTCTATTTAATATTTTCCCTAGTTGAATGCATCATAACTTGAACTATGCAGATTATAACCGCATTGAGAATGTGGATGCCTTTTCATAGTTTTCTTTTTTAGTTTACCTTCTTCCTTGAATTAATGAATCATCTAGACATTTCATTATTTAAGTTTATTACTGAATTTTCTATATACTAGTTGATGATGCACAAATTGGTCTCGTGCAAGATCAACAGTCGAGTATGTGAAGAGGTGTAATTAATAGATAATAAGAAAAGAAATCAATGGCAAAAAAGTAAATAATGAGTCAACACAAAGATATATAGTGGTTCGGTCCGGGTGACCTACTCCACTCTCGGGAAACAGCAGTGGTGGTCGGAGGTCTTTATTGATGAATAAAGTAACCGGGAGAGTTACACTAGTTAGGAGAGAGAAAACTATGTGTGTAGGTATAGAGAGGCGAGTTGAGAGATCTCAAGATGTAGAGATGTCTAGATGTGTCTCTCCATGTGGAAAGAGCTTATAATATATAGGTTTGGTGAGGCGATGACGTGAGTGAGAGGGGCACTACTTCTTTGGTAAGTACAATTAAGGTAGGATTGGTGTTCATGAAAGCGTATCCCGATAGTATCTCTCCCACATGCTCTTATCTTCCTGGGCTCCTTGGATCTTGGACTGGCTCGGATCGATAAAGTGGGCTTGGGCTGTCTTTTTAGCTGACTTGGGCTTGATTGATTTATTGGGTCTGACCCAGTTGGTTTTGGGCTCATCATTTTCCCCCATACCCCAAGCCTTCGAGTGTTGGTGTGAGAAGGTGGGTTGAGGGCATGAGTTTCTTCTTCAAAGGTTTTCTTGTTCTCCATGGCATATCTTCTTCCTCTTCAGGGACTAACATTGGGTGTTTTTTGCATTTCTCGGCATTCCTTTTGCTGGGTCTTGAAGAAATCTTGCCTATATATAGAGGTTTTTAGTTTCTCCTACCTCATTTCCTCCTCCATTCCTTTGAGGCTTATCTTAGAAGCCATCCCCTTCTATTTAAAGGCTTCCACTAGAATCCATTCTTCTTTAGTCTTCTCTCTTCCAAATCAGAACAACATAATGGAAACTAGGAGCTCGAAGAGTTTTGGAGAGGACTTCAATGGCAATCTACCAAGGAAGAAGGTAGTCGGAGGAGAGGAACAAGGAGGAGCCCATGGCGCTGGCCTCCTAGACAGCGCCCATGGGGCTAGCGGCGGTGCCCATGGCGCTGGCATGGTAGGCGGCGCCCATGGTCCTGGGTTCTAGGTTGGAGGCGGCAGGACTTTGGTGGAGAGAGGAAGGGGCGACTCCCCCATAGGCGAGACCCCAGTAGGCGGCGCCATCATCACGCAGAGCGAGAGGAGGAAAAGTAAGGTCCTAGGCAGCTTACTAGGCACGAGAGAGGCCTTGGGCGGCGCCGACAGCACAGGCGGCGCCGACAGTACTGCGGGTGATGCCCAAGAAGGTGGTCATGGCGTGGGCGGCTCCTTGCATCAATTGGGCATCGGGCCAATGGGTCCAGGAGGCATATTTGGCTATTTGGGTGCCGAGTCCATGGGTTCAGGAGGCACCTTTGGCTGTTTGGGCATCCGGTCCACGGGTTAGGAGGCACCTTTGGTCGAGGTGGGAAATTAGGGGAGCTTGGCGACAATGCTGTGGACAGAGCAAGATGGAGAGATGGGAGAGACGGGAAGGCCCATCCCTATGGGCGACGCTAGAGCCTCGCTGGGCGACGCTAGAGCCTCGCTGGGCGACGCCATGGCGCGATGCTAGCACTTTTTTGGGCGGCGTCCTCTCAGCTGGGGACCTTTGTGTAGCATCAGGCATAGAAGGAGACCAGGCGGGCAATGCCCTTGGCGCAGGAGACTAGGCAGGTGGCGCCTTTGGCGTAGGGGCAGGCGTCCCAAGCGATGATGACGATGACTTGAACTCGACGGGCGGCTCCAAGAAGCACGCTAGCATGTCCAGTGGCACCTTGGGGCGCTTGGGTAGTGCGAGGAAGCAGTCAGGTAGTGACCTGAACAAAAAAAGCTCTCGAGGTATGTTATCGGGTGCTCATATTTACTCTTTTGTTGGCATGGGTATTTTTTAGCACTGGCTTGCCTTTGTTTTGGCAAGTGTTCTTTCGGGCGAGCGGGAGACTGCTCGGGACTCCGAGCGAGACATGGGGACTGATGGAGACAATGGCTCGAAGGTAGCCTCTATATTTAGCTCCCTTGATTCTGACGAGGACATTGCAGGTATAGTATCCTCGTATCGCATTTCTCCTTCTTTGATGTGTCGTCGTGCTAAGGGGGACGAGTTAGCATGCTATGACTCTACTGGTGAGATAGTCCTTTATGAGGACACCTTGGAGGCGTGCTTGAGGTTCCCGATACTTGGACCCATATGTCGGGTTCTGGGGCATCTGTCACTGACTCCCTGGAGATTGACTCCAAACGGGTGGAGGGTGTTGCTGGAATTCTTTGCATTATGACGACTGATTCACAATGCTGATGTCCCTCCCCCATTCGAGGAATTCTTGGCCATCTACATGCTCCTAGAGAACCCCATCCCTAATCAGGGGTGGTACCGTTTTGCCCCGAGGGCGGGTAAATTCATCACTGGGCTTCCTTCGAATCTTCATAGTTGGAAGACTAAGTTCTTCTTCGTTGGAGGCAAGTGGGCCACCGAGAGTGATCGTGACCTGGTGCCTTCGAGGTGGGAGACTGTCCCCAAGACCAAGCTAGGTAAGGGCTCCATTTTTTATTTTACTTCTAGTTGTCATGTATTTGCTCTTACTGTTTGACTGGTTTCTCTGTAGCCCCACTGACATTGTCCGCAGAACAAGAGGGTAGACTCCAGATGGTACGTGATCATCCGTACAAGGAGTTTTCAGTGATTATGTCGGCGTCTGGTCTCCCCAAGGCTTCTCCTAGGCCGAAGAGGAAAGGTATTTGATCTCTCCAATAAACTCTTTGACTTCGTAGGCTTTTTATCTTACACCGATTCTACAGGTGCCTCCATTGGCAGAGCTATGGTGGAGGCTGTCTGTGCTTCTAGGGCGGCGTCTTCTCCTCCTTCTTCTAAGAGGGAAAATTCTAATGCCCTCGATACTTCTCAGCCGAGGTCCACTGGTCAGGCTAGTCTCCGAGCGATGAAACTTGGTGATGCCCCTCTTTTTCCTCTGATTTTTGTTCTTTCACCCCCTGGGGATAGTCCTAGTACTGTTGTGGGGGCTGAGGCCCCGGTGCGGTCTCCTATTAGGACGGAGGCTCCGTCTAGTCATCCTGCACTTCGGTATCTATGTTACAGGATGTGAAACTGGCTAAGGAGCGGCTTTGGGGGGTCGTAACCCGTGCGGAGGTCCAAGAGGTTGCCTCTCGAGGTCTAAAGGGTATTGTTGATGCTGTTGTGGAGGGCTTTGCTTTGGTATGTCCTGCACCCTTCTTTGGCTTTGTACCTGGCTTTCTTCCTTTATATTTTACTTTCGAATGCCTACAGGTGGTTGCTGCTTTGCCCTGCTTGTTTACAAGTATGCTGAAGATCAGGGAGGCGATCGATGGCCAGGTAGCGGAGAGGCAGGCACGTGAGGCTACTGAAGAGCAGTTGGGGCTCGAGCGATAGGCACGAGAGGATGTCGCAGAGCAGTTGAGGCTAGCACACGATAGAGCTGCCATCTTTGAGACCGAGCTTTAGGCGTCCTACGAGAGGGCTGCCCAGTTGGAGGCTGACTTTTGGAACAACTCTTGAGAGAGCTACTAGGGAAGACGCTTACTCCATAGAGATGGAGAAGAAGTAGGATGCTGCTGAGAGGGCCAAGGTAGGAGCTTTTATTGATGGCTATGATGAGCTCAGGAGGAAGGTCTCAGCAGCATTCCTTGCTTATGACTTTTCTGGCTTTCTACCTTACAAGGCTCTAGGAACTGATGAGGAGGACGCGAGCGATGATGGGAGCGGAGGCAGTGAGTTTCATTAGGAGCATGGTGTCTTTGTATTCACGTTTTTGTTGATAGATCATGTTCTATCTTTTTGTAAAAGCTTCATGAATTTGAATGAAATACAATTTTTTGAAAAAATATTGCGAAATTTTATTTCATAATCAAAAGTAAATGTTTAAGTGAAATTGACCAAAACAAAAGTTAATAATCTAAATGGTGACTACTTGACTCATACACTCACTGCCTTGCCCCCGGCTACTGGTAGTATTTTTTTAAGTGCTCTGCATTCCATGGATGGACCAGAACTTTTTCCTGGAAATTCTTGATTCTGTAGGTGCCTGGTCTTACAACTTCCGTGACCGTGTAGGTTCCTTCCCAGTTGGGTCCCAACTCTCCTTCCCGGGAGTCTTTAGTAGACAGGATGACCTTTTTGAGGACTATGTCCCCGGGCAAGAAGGAGTGAGGCTTCACCCTTGAGTTGTAGTACTTGGTCATGCAACGCTTGTACTCTGCATTCCTGAGCATGGCTATCTCCCTCTACTCCTCTACCAAGTCGAGGTTGATGCGGAGGCCTTCTTCATTACTGGTAGGGTCATGGTGGTGGACCCTAAGGGAGTGCACCCCAATGTCAACGGGTATGGCCGCCTCTGTCCCATAGGCTAGGGAAAAAAGGGTCTCACCCGTGGGACTCCTTGGTGTCGTCCGGTAGGCCCATAGTACTCCTGGGATTTCGTCTACCCATCGCCCTTTTGCACTCTTCAATCTGGTTTTCAAATTACGGAGGATGGTCTTGACGGTGACCTCAGCTTGCCCATTTGCCTGTGGATGGGCAGGGCTAGAGTGGGGCTGCTTGATCTGTAGGTCGGCACAAAAGCTGTTAAGGATTTTTTTCTCAAACTGCTTGACGTTCTCACTCACAATGGCATGAGGTATTCCAAAGCGACAGACTAGACTCCTCCATATGAAGTCTTTTACCTTCTGATATGTTATTCTAGCTAAAGTCTCGGCTTCTGCCCACTTAGTAAAGTAGTCGATGGCTATCACTACGAACTTGCACTGGCTCCGACTCACAGGAAGGGGACCTAGGATGTCAATCCCCCACATGAATAATGGCCATGGGCTCTGAATGATGGTGAGCCCTTCGGGTGTCTGTCTGGGAACAGTCGCGAAACGTTGGCACTTGTCACATCTCCTGAAAAACTCGTGTTGTCCGAATTTGATATTGACAATTAACGTGCAAGTATACACGATCAACAAGTAATAAAGTGATAAGTAGAGTATCGTTCCCACGGAGAATTATTGCTAATAACTTTCAAGTACTGACTTTATATCAATTCAATTTTATTTAAACAATTGCAATCAACTATCAAAGATTGAATTTAACGGATAGAAGAAGTTAAGATTACAACTTTCCCTAATGCTTCGTATAAATCTCTCCACTCTCTTTCCAGTTAATTGATCAAAATAAGTTGTTAACTGAGACTTCAAAATTATTTATCAAACCTCTTCCGATAGTAAGATAAGCATATCTATCCCAATTAAATTGCTATATTCCTATGCAAAATAAGTTGGAATAGATTCATTAAGTTCAAACTCTCATAAAAGTTACACACGGCATATAGGTATATTCCTATCCTATACACAAACCCAGCAACTCAATCCTAAGAAGAATTAACCAGACGCATGTCATCATATTCAGATCTAAACCTAGAATTCATATTCCAATTTCATCTAAGTTATCAAATTAATTGTTGGCCAAACAATTATATATTAAACACAAAATATGACAAACAACTCATATAAGATCAACAAAAACTAGAAACGAGAGTAGATCAATTTAACTAGACATTAGGTTCCGTTGCAATCTTAATAAAAACTTAGTTCATAATGTAATTGAAAAACATCCTTCTCAAATTAAACAACATCTTAGAAAATCAAGAAGTAAAAGTAAGGGAAAAGAATGAAAACTTAGTTGCAAGCTTCAATCCCTCTCTAGCCTTCAAGTCCGATTTTCTTCGTGTCGGTTTCTTCGATTCTTGCCTTCAATTTTCTATCAATCCTTGGTGTTCTTCTCTATATTTCCAGCCCCCAAAGTCAGTATATTTATATTCCCCTCAAACCCTAGCACATAAGAGGCATTAGCGCTGGGAAGGTAGCATGTTGGCGCAGGGGCGCTGGTTTTGGCGCCTAGGCGCGCCTCCCTTTTTTTAAGCCTTCAGCTCTGGACCAGTTTTCGTAAAATCGCCATAACTTTTGATCCAATCGGTGGATTGATCTGAAATTTTGACACAATACAGAAGACATCCAGATCTACAACTTTCATGTTTTGAACTTTTCCAGATTCTGAGTTGATCATGGTCAAAATGGAGGAAAACCGAGGTACTTCCACCAGATGGTGCTAGTTCTGGTGTCTTTGTTACCAAACACCAATACCTCCTTGATTTCTTTCACTTTTAAGCCTCCAAATCCTTGTTTCCTTCCAAATGATCTTGTTTGCTTCCAAATAATGATTCCTACAAAATAATATCAAAACACACAAAACAATTAAAAGTGAACATAAAATAATTGAAAACTTGCAATTTCATCAAGCCGAAAGTACTCAATTCGTAGGTATAAAACTCACTCATCAACTCGTGTGTGTCTCTGATCATGGTAGGCCAGTAATAGCCTTGCCTGACTATTTTGTGGGCCAGAGCACGTCCTCCTAAATGATTTCCACATATCCCCTCGTGGATTTCCCTCATCGCGTAATCGGCCTCCTCGGGGGTGAGGCAGCGAAGCAGTGGTAGAGAATAACTTTTCTTGTAGAGAGTGTTTTGCAGGATGACATACCTGGATGCTCTCATTCTTAACTTTCTGGCCTCTACTGGGTTATCTGGGAGAGCGCCCTCCTCTAGGTAGGCTCAGATGGGGGTCATCCAGTTGACCTCTGAGGATGCACAATCGACGTTGTCCTCCTTTGACTTGAAGATGCTTGGTTTGAACTGATGGCCTGTCAGTGCCGGGCCCATGAGTATGTTGGCAGAGGTAAATTCGGCGAGGGCATCTGCCATGGCGTTCTCCTCTCGGGGCACATGGTGGATTTGAAAACAGGTAAACTTTTCTAATAGTGCTCGGACCACTGAGAGATATTCTTGTATTCTTTCTTCCTTCGCCTCAAAGTCTTCTTTTACCTGGTTGACTATGAGCTGGGAGTTACTATAGGCTGTTAGGTTGAGGGCCTCCATCTCCAATGCAAGTTTTAAGCTTGATATGAGGGCCTCATATTCGGATTGATTTTTTGATGTGGCAAAGTGGAGGGAGAAGACGTACTTCAGCGGAGTGCCATGGGAACTGATCAACACTAGTCCCGCTCCGCCGCCCTCAGTGATGGAGGACCCATCTACGTAGAGTCTCCAAACTGGTACAGTAGAGGGTGGTGAGGGCGCCAGTTCTTCGGGTGACGCTTTCTGTGATAAGGGGAGCTGTGATGGCGTCGAAAAGGTAGGAGGTAGAGAGGGCGATGCCGCAGGCGGAGAGAGCAGCACCCTAGGCAGGGTGGGTGACGCCCTGGGCATTGTGGGTGACATCCTAGGCTGCTTAGGATGTGGAGCCCCCTCTGAGTCCGTCTTCGAGTCGCCAGGTCCTCTTGGGGTAGCATATGTGGTAGTCTCCTGGTAGGTGGAGTCAGTGTGTATTGAGCAGATGGGTGCAGAGGCGCCTAGTACTTCCTTCTAGGACTCCTGCGGCGGTGTAGACTCGGCCACAAAATCTGCAAGTGCTTGTAATTTGATGACAGCCCTAGGCTGGTACTGCACATCGAACTCACTTATCTTGACTGCCCACTTAAGTAGTCGACCAGATATGTCAGGCTTTCCCAGAATTCTTTTGAGCGGTTGATCTGTAACAACCGTTCTGGTGTGGCTCCGAAAGTAGTGGCATAAACGCCTGGCTGCTGTGACAAGTGCGAGAGCCAACTTTTCAAGCTCTGAGTACCTTACCTCGGCTCCTCGGTATGCCCTACTCACATAGTACACAGGCTTCTGGATGCCCCCATCCTCCTTGATGAGGATAGAGCTCATGGCAGAGGGTGAGGACGAGAGGTAGAGGTACAGGATTTCTCCTGGTACAGCATGAGAGAGTAGAGGTGGTGTGGCAAGCTAGGCCTTGAGCTTCTAGAAGGCCTCCTCTGCATCTGGGCCCCACTGGAAAGTCCTGCGGAGAATTTTAAAGAATGGCAGACATTTATCTACTGATTTAGAGATAAACATGTTGAGGGCTGATATCATCCCGTTAAGGCGCTGGACCTCCTTTGTTGAGACTGGGGACTTCATCTCTAAGATGGCTCTGATCTTGTCGGGGTTGGCTTCAATACCCCTTTTGTTGACCATGAAGCCTAAGAATTTTCTCGAACTGACGCCAAAGGCGCACTTTTCAGGATTCAACTTCATCTTGTAGGTTCTTAGTACGTCAAAGGTTTCTTGGAGGTATGTCACGTGGTCTGCCGCTGCCATGCTCTTTACCAACATGTCATCTACGTAGACTTCCATGGTCTTCCCGATCTGGGCCTCGAACATTTTGTTCACGAGGTGCTGATATGTTGCTCCAGCGTTCTTTAGTCCGAAAGGCATCACCCTGTACCAATAGGTGCCCTTCGGGGTGATGAACGAAGTTTTCTCTGGGTCTAGAGGGAACATGCTGATCTGGTTGTAACCGGAATAGGCATCCAAAAAACTCAGGAGCTCGTGTCCGACGGTGGCATCAATGAGGATATTGATGTGTGGGGGTGGGTAGTTGTCTTTGGGACAGGCTTTGTTGAGCTCCGTGAAGTCCACGCAGAGGCGTCATTTCCCGTTGGCCTTCGTAACCATCACTACGTTGGACAGCCAGTCTGGGTAGGCTACCTCCCTTACTGACCCATTCGTCAGCAGCTTATCTACCTCCTTCTCCATGGCCTGTCCCCTTTCAGAACTTACACCCCTTAATTTTTAGCGGATAGGCTTGTACCTGGGGTCAACATTGAGTCGGTGGGAGGCCACCTCGAGGTCGATGCCCTCCAGGTCTTTGTGGGACCAGACGAAGACATCCATGTTCCGCCTGAGGAAGTCTATCAAGGCAGAGGCGTGCTCATGGGAAAGCGAGGAGCCTATGTAGACTCTCCTCTCAAGAAGGTTGTCGTCTATTACTACTGGTCGAAGATCTTTTGCTGGTTCCCCTCTCTCCAAGGTGCTGTCATCCCTGGGGTCAAGCACTTCTACTTGGAGAGTCTCGTGTAGCTTTCTGGCCCTCATAGAGGCCACATAGCACTCTCGGGCAGAGACCTAGTCTCCTCTGATCTCTCCAATCCCACTGGTGGTTGGGAAACGGAGGAGAAAATGGTAGGTAGACGGCAGTGCCCTTAAAGTGTTGAGGGCAAGACGTCCAAGAATTATATTATAAGCAGAAGGACAGTCAAGTACGAGAAAATTTACCATGATAGTGGAGCTCCTCGGTGCTGTTCTTGCTGTAACTGGCAGTGTAATGGAACCCAAGGGGTAAACCCTTTCTCCCGAGAAACCAACAAGGAGAGTCCTGACGGGCTGCATTCTCTCCCTACCCAGATGAAGGTTGTCGTAGGCTATTGCAAACAGAATATCGGCTGAGCTGCTGTTGTCGACGAGGATCCTCCTAACCTGGTAGTTGGCTACCATCAGGGTCAAGACCAGAGGGTCATCATAAGGGACTTGGATCCCCTCGAGGTCCTTTTTCTGAGAAGGTGATGACCTCCTACTCCCCATGTCGGGGTGTCTTCTTTTGGGTGAGATTCGTATGACTCTGCTTGTCTAGCTTTCCGGGCGTATGCCTTTCGGGCGGAGTTGGAGTCACCTCCTCCTCCTAACCCTCCTGCGATAGTTTGGATCTCTCCGGGGGGCTGCTAGCGCTCCCAATCCTCGTGTGGCAGAGCTGGTCCTCGGTCAGCAACGTACTGCCTCAACTGGCCACGCTGAATAAGCTCCTCGATCTGCCTCTTTAACTGGAAGCAGTCGTCTGTGTCGTGACTGTGGTCACGGTGGAAACGACAGTATCTGCTGGGATTTCGGCGCTTTGGGTCAGACTTCATCTTTTCGGGCCAGCGGATCGTGGGGTCATCTTGTATCTGGAATAGGATGTGCTCCACCGAGGCGTTGAGTGGTGTGAAAGGTTGTCGCTCTCTCGGGGTGCGGGACCGAGACGATCTTTGATAGAGACTCTCTCGGTTCTCCTTCTCTTATTCTCTGCCTCCCGCTTGTCTTCGCGGGTTTCCTTTCTTTTTTCCCCTCCTCGGGAGGACTCACCTCGACGGGCCTTGGTGACGTCCTCGACATTCATGTATTTCTGTGCCCACGACAACAACTCGAGCATGCTGGAGGGTGGCTTCTTGAGGATAGAGAACATAAAGCTGGAGGAGCGCAGACCAGCAATAAAGGCAATCAGGGCTACCTTATCGTCTGGCTCCTCAATCTGGAGAGCCTCATTGTTGAAACAAGCGAGGTAGTTTCTAAGGCTTTCATCCCTGTCCTGCTTGATGGTGAGTAGGTGGGTAACATGCTTCTGATGCCGGCGTCCCCCAATGAAGTGGGAGACGAAAGATCTGCTTAACTCTACGAAGGAATGGATAGAACAGGGTTTGATTTTGGCGAACCATTGACTAGTAGACCCTTCACGGTGGTGGGGAAGGCTTTACACATGATCTCATCAGGCAAGTTGTGGAGTTGCATGAGAGATTTGTAGGTATCAAGGTGATCCAAGGGGTCTTTGGTACCGTCGAAGATCTCGATGGCAGACATCTTGAACTTCGAGGGTAGAGAATAATTGACAATATCTGCAACAAACGGGGTATCAGTGCGCCTTACCAAGTAATCCACAATCTCGGGCGCCTTCGCCTTGATGGCGTTAAGGGTATCACCGAGTTGGTTTTGCACCTCTCTGATCTTTTAGTCCCATTGGTTGGGGACATCCTCCATCGGGTTGTTGTGTTACTGGCTTCCATGATCGACATATTGGTTTTCTCCCTCGTCCTCCTACGTAGGTACATGAGGAGGAGAAACGTGTGAGCTCCCTGCGCGCTGAGGAGGGATTACTGGGCGAGGGGCGGCCGGGTGTGTCCCTGGGGCGTTCTGGTGAGGGGCTGCATGGCGCCTAGAGGGGACATGCTGCTGCGCCTCTCCTATTAGAGGGAGTGGGACTCCTCCTATGGGCTGAGGGGCGATGCCTCCCTGGGCGAGCATCAACTAAATGATTTGCTGGTTCTGTTTTACCAGCAGCTGCATGGTCTGTAAGAGCTGTTGCCCGGCGACGGGAGTTGCAGCAGTGGACGGATCTGAGGGTGTGAGGGGAGGCAGAGCCTCCTCCGGGGGGCCGGGTTACTGTCTCCTGATTGTTGACTCATCAACCTGGTTGTGATTGCCATGGATTTCAAGAGAGTACCAGAAAACTTAGTCGTTCCCACAAACGGCGCCAAACTGATGATGCACAAATTGGTCTCGTGCAAGATTAACAGTCGAGTATGTGAATAAGTGTAATTAATGAATAATAAGTAAATCAATCAATGATAAAACAGTAAATAATGAGTCAACACAAAGATATATAGTGGTTCGGTCCGGGTGACCTACTCCACTCTTGGGAAACGACAGCGGTGGCCGGAGGCCTTTATTGATGAATAAAGTAACCGGGAGAGAGCTCCCGGAGAGTTACACTAGTTAGGAGAGAGAAAACTATGTGTGTAGAGAGGTTAGTTGAGAGATCTCAAGATGTAAAGATGTCTAGATGTGTCTTTCCATGTGGAGAGAGCTTACAATATATAGGTTTGGTGAGGCGGTGAGGTGAGAGGGTGACGTGAGTGAGAGTGACACTACTTCTTTGGTACGTACAATTAAGATAAGATTGGTCTTCGTGAAAGCGTATCCGGATAGTATCTCTCCCATGTGCTCTTATCTTCCCGGGCTCCTTGGATCTTGGACTTGGTCGGATCGATAAAGTGGGCTTGGGCTGCCTTTTTAGCTGACTTGGGCTTGAATGATTTATTGGGCCTGGCCTAGTTAGTTTTGGGCTCATCACTAGTAATGCATCACGTGCGTTGCACATGAAAGTTTTCGTCAAAACATTTGATAAAATACATAAAAGTTTAATTATATAGCTAAATTAGATCTTATCTCATGTTTATCATGCTTAAATTATTTGTATTGTGGATGAAGAGAAAAAGATACATATATTGATTTTTTGGTATCGGATATGATATTGTATCAATGAAGTTGTCTATGTGTATTAATATTGGGGTTTCGAAAAAAAAAATATTTTTGTATATCTTGTTAATAGTAACATGATCATTTAAAAGTTTCGCAAAGATAGAGATTTACATGATATGATAGATATTAGTTTGTTATTTAAGTATAAAGGGATATAATAGTAATTTATATATTTAAATACAAAAAGACATGTTAGTCTTTATAGTTTCTTGTAAAGGCAAAATGGTAAATCAAAAAATTTTCATATAAGGTACTTTTATTAGTAGTATAGATATAGATATAAATAGATACTTGATATAACATTGTTTGAGCACATGGCCAAAAAAATATATACACAAACTTAGAACCAACCAAAAAAAAAAAAACTGCCACAACATAATTGACAAAGTAAAAAATTTATCCATTAAATAATAAAAACTCTTCAAAGAATAAAAAAAACAAAATTTATACCTGTGCAAACACTTCAGAGACCAACTTAAGGAATGAATTGATGTAATAACATACAGTGTGTGTGTATAAACATACCAGAATCCAAATTGAGGAATGAAATATATTAGTGCATGATGTAGTTGGAATGGAAGCAATGGAGAACTAACAATTAGTTGATGTTGTATGCTTTGCTTATTGGGAATCAACCATCAAGAGAAAGTCTAAAAGAATTATTTTAATATGTAAGTTTGTCCTTGTCTACTTTGTTTTTTCGGAAATCTCATTCTGAGACTCAGATGACAGAAGTCTCGGGAAGAGATTTGTTTTGATGTTAAAAATCTATATAATAAAGTATTAAGAGTTTTGAATCCTTAACTTATCTTA
This sequence comes from Ilex aquifolium, assembly GCA_951799425.1. Taxonomy (NCBI): domain Eukaryota; kingdom Viridiplantae; phylum Streptophyta; class Magnoliopsida; order Aquifoliales; family Aquifoliaceae; genus Ilex; species Ilex aquifolium. The sequence continues at coordinate 18,739,249 of OX637405.1, forward strand.
AACATTTTGCAGCTCAGATTACTTCAGAGTTGCCTAATTGATCCCTGAATATTTTTTACCGCCCATAACTTTCCTTACCTATGTGCATATTTCACGCCATCTAATATCCCCAAATTGACCCACTTTCTCTCTCCACGCCCCTTTGTTTATCTCTTTGGGCAGATTTCCAAATCCCTGCATTTTCTTTGATGGTGCCCATATTTCACGTCAAATACCGTAGATAGATTCCCCATGTCTCATTTACCGCCTCAGTCGTGGATACACCACCTCAGACCCTATGACTTTTTACCAGGTAAGTATTACAAAAATTATTCTTTTTAATTTTCATATTTGTTATAACTATAAAAATTTATTGATTTGTTAAAAAAATATCTATTATAAAAAGATTGATTGAATTTGAATTTTACATATTTCGCTAATGTTATTTACTAAATAGTTCATGCTTATTATTTTTTATGAAAAGAGCACATTCTTCACCATTTCATAATTAGAAATTAATACTTGATTATAATTACAGTTGTTACTCAAGGGTATATCTTATCAATTGTATGAATATGTCTTATTTATTTACATCTGGATAAAAATGTCATTGTCCGTGAATTGCACTGGTCTATCGCTAGAATTGTAGAGTGATTGTGGGTTAGTAATTGGTTTGAGTTATGTTTCTTTAAATAAAGGTTTGTAATAATTACTAATTCATTTAAATAAATTTTATACCCAGATTAAAATCATTGAGTGTTCTTGTTTTTAAAGGAAACCCTATCAATTTTTCTTTTAAAAATAGTAGTTCCATATTGATTGACAAATTATTTGAATTTTTGTTATTAGGCATGGGGAGTTGTTTGAATTATTTTTTTTTTAATTATATTCTGCCTTCAGATATGAGTAATTACGGATGCTCTTATATTACACGTGAAAAAAAATAGCTGATTAGGAGTTGATCTCAAAGGTGGGATCCACAAAACTACACCATCCTGACAAGGTTTTATCGTCGTTGTTGATAGAATTGGATACGAATAAGTATCTTCCAATTGGAACCATTTGAGCGGTTCCTTTTTTCAAATCTCACCCCAAATATTATGTAAAATTCATCAAATAAACTTCACTTAACACACACACACAAACAAAGAGCAGGTTGGAAATCAAACAAGATTACTGATAAGAGCACAATATTACTTGGCCCTAATTTACTAATCAAATCATTCATAATTATTGAATTGACAGTGGATCTCAGTATTTGAAAAGATTCACAATCAATTTAATAATTGTGATGAATTAAATTAGCAAATTAAGTTAAAATAGCATTATCGTAACGAAGCAATGTTATTCGTATCTAATTTATTGATCTAATCATTCAGACTATTAAATTGACAACACATCTTAACATTTGTTGGGATTTACAACTAATTCAACGATAAATTTGGTCAAAAAATTATGTGAATAGTTTGACGGGAATTGCTATGCACTTATGAGACTCTATCCATGTTATGCCCTTTGATCAAAAAAAAAAAAAAAATTGTTATGCCCGGGGTGGATAAGTTTTTAAGCATCCGGACAAATTCATTTTTCTCAAACCAAAGAAAATTTCAAAAGTTTTTAAGTTATTTGAATCTTTAAAATAGAACCTTAAGTAACCATGGTACGGTAACCCGACTAGTTAGGACTCTTGAATCTCACCATTTGCTTAGAAATTCTCATCCCACCTATCGTTAGGAGCATAGTAGATAGATCAACGTATATAAAAAAATGGCATCTTTCTTGTACCCAAGAAATCAAGTTGCTTCGTAATAAAGGAGGCGAAGGGATCAAAAGTCGCACCTTCATCAACTTTTATGATTCTTTCCCTCCATCATCCCCTTTTTCTTCTTGTCCATATATCCTTCACTCATCCTCGAGTGTTATCATGCAGGTGTTTTGGAGCAGCATAGCTTCACAATGTTCAGTTGTTTCAGGCAGACACGAATATCTAATGCAATGTCTGTAAGTACTATCTGAGAAATTCGTTTAAATATTTCTACAGCCTATGTATTTGTTAAGATGATGAACGTATACAATAAAGTTATTTTATTGTAATTTAAGCATCACCGGTAGGAGCCATAGAATCAATCTATCCGCAAGTACTGCATACATATGACCTTATTTAAACTTGGTTTTTGTTGCTTTTTTGACACTTGCATAAATGATAACAGCATAATTTGACATAATTTCCTATTTGTTGGATAGATTGTGGAGCTGTTGGTTCATATGGATTGCGAAGGATGTGAAAAAAGGATAAGAAGAGCAATCTCTAAATTAGATGGCAAGGGTTTCGTCAGTTGAACTCCACCTGGTGCTTCTATTCATTTTCTTCTTCATTGATGCATAAAAAATAAATAAATTGAAACAAAAGCCAGTTAAAAGGTTGTTGATAATGGGCCAATCACCAATCTGGAAACCAACGTAATAAGTTGGCATATGACTTTTATTCTTCCCACCATGCCTTTGGTCCTTTATGTTTTTGCTTTAATTGGTCCTTCGACTCTTGGGGCATGTTTGTTTTGAGGATTGCTATGCCATACATTTTTATTAAAAAATAAAAAATTTGATGCTATGAATCGGTGACACAATACAAAAAAATTAACATGTATCTATGGATGTAACAGATGTATGTACAAAAAAAATTTGTAAACAAAAACCAGTGACATCGTACGCTTAAAATTAATATAAGGAAAAAATTCAAAATAAATTTAAAAAAAAAAAACCCGGTGACACTATATGCTTAAACATAATACAAGGAAAAAATTCAAATTTAATAAAATTAAAAAAAAAAAACAACATGTGACACCGTACATTTAAACATAATAAAGAAAAAAAAATTCAAAATCAATAAAATTAGAAAAAAAAACTGGCGACACCGTACGCTTAAACATAATATAAGAAAAAAAATTCAAAATATAATTTTTTTTTAAAAAAATTTAATAACAATTAAAAAAACAACAAATCGTTAGTGGCCAAATCTAATACTAACATTAAATGTCGAAGGATAATTCAATTATTAATCTCCTTAATATCATTGGTGGCCAAAACTCAAAAAATAATACCACATTCTAGGTAGTATTATATAAGCTCATATACATGAGTTTCGATAAACTGTAGCTAACGGGTCAATATTGTGACTCAAAAAATAGTAGCACACGAAAAAAGACAAACAAATAAGGTATAACTAAACTCTACGTACTATTTTTTTTAATTTCACCTCATTATGCCACTATTATCTTTCAAACAAACATACCCCTGTCTATTGTCGATTTAGTCCAATCAATAGCAGTAGCCAAAGTTTTCATATAAAAGTTGAAGAGTGACTTTTCAATGATGCCATGCGTGCCTTGCTGTACATATATAATTTTTTTCTTGCTGACGCATGATATTCTTTGTCAAGTTTTCCCTTATTTCCAGAAATATTGATTTAATTGAATTGATATGACGTCAAAAGTTGGAGACGACAATTATGATACCAAAAAAAAAAGAAGAAAAAAACTTTAGGACCAAAGTAAGAGTCAAATCCCTTTTATACATTCATATTCATTGCTTGGGTTATGTCTGCATCTACAATAAATAATTTTGTGCGCACAATCCGAAGGTAGGAAATTTAACTATTTCCTGCACATACTGCTTACCCAAGAGAACAAGTCCCCTCCTGTCTTACAGCAGTTTACCAACTGTTCATTATTCCAAACAGTTGAGCAGCACCTTTAAGCCTCCAAACGGGAACAAAAGACACTGACATACAGTTTTTGTTCCAGGAAAGGGGAACTTATAAAGTGATCCAACTCTTTTCACCATCATCTCTGCGGTTTCTCTTTAAATTTTAAGAACTGGTAGACGTACTACTGCTTTGTTCGGATGAGTATAATCCCAAGGTTTATGATATCAAAATCATACTTGTATATGCTTTTAAGAACTTTTAAATTCCGTTTTATTTCCTGATAGAGATTGAAAAGGAATTGGATGAGCTTAAATTTAAGAATTGAATTTTATTATTTATTTTATTATTATTTTTATTAGTTAGGGAATATTTGTTTAACTAGGAATATTAATTAGAGTTTTATTAGAGAATTATTATAGAGTTTTAGTAGAATAGGGATTTAAGAGTTTGATCATGAAACTATTTTAGTATTTTAGTAGGAAAGTAGCTTTTATTTTTAGTAGGGAACTTGGCCTATAAATAATGGTGTAATCCCAACTATTTTTATTAGAGAGATTTTGAATAAGAATTGAGTATTCTCTGCGGAGATTTGTGTTTCTTCACAAATTCCTTGCGAGGATGAGGTAAACCCCTTCCACCCCCTCTTCTTTCTTCTTCTCTTTCTATTCTGTGATTTCTAGTCCTTTCCCGTCCTACATCATTTCCTTTGCCAGGATTTGCTTAATTCTTTTAAGCTCAAGTGTACATATATAGAAGATAAATTTGGAGGCCGGTCCATCTATATAGACTTATTTAGAGATAAGTCCGGTAAGAAAACTTATTTGGTGTTAAGTCTACTTTTTGTCAAGTTTACTATTGTACCCCTACCCTTTGGAAAAGTAATAAACGACGTCTGACTTACCGTCTCCTTCACATAGGTTAGATCATTGAGGTATATATGGAAATCCTTAATTAAGTTATATAAAAAAACGTTTATTAAATATTATGATAATTAACATAAAGTTTTATATGGAAGTTATATATTATGATAGTTATATATGAAAGCTTGATGTACGAATAAATCGTTGGTTTATTAAGTCAAAATCAGATCACAAAATTTCCTTACCAATTAAAAATTTTCTTAACATTAGTGTTACTATAGTGACACGAATGTTAATGTAGTGACACGAATGTGATTGTTTTCCTTAAAATACTCAATACCCAAAATGAAGAATTTTACCATTTCAAATAGTAATACAAACTCAACCCTAATTTTTACTTACACTACCAATTACAAACCTTTAGACGTATATTATGTAACATACACATTTAATTTTTATAGTAACTTCAAAGGTTTGTGCTCAGTAACATATCGACTTTTACAAAATACAAGGTAATAAGGTTTTCATAGTAATATCAATTTTTGAAAGATTATAGTGAAAAGACGATCCACAAATTGAAAATTTACAAAAATTTTAATAGTAACACACCGTTGACAGTTGAACTACGACACTCAACACCAATTAAGAACATTAAGACATCGAAATTCTTAAATCCATTTTCCAGTTATCACACAATAACATGATTTTTTCATAGACATACAACCAATGTATTTCAAATGTCTTGCACAACAAAGAAAACAACAAAATCGAATTTTAATTTAGTAATAATGAATATTAGAATCGAAATTGGGATTGGGTTTGTGTTACTATTTGAAATGGTGGAATTCTTCATTTTGGGTATTGAGTATTTTAAGGAAAACAATCCCACTCGTGTCACTATAGTAACACTAATGTTAAGGAAATTTTGAATTGTTAAAGAAATTTTGTGATATGATTTTGACTTAATAGACCAACGATTTATTCGTACATCAAGCTACCATATATAACTATCAGAATATAAAACTTCCATATAAAACTTCCGTTAATTATCATAATATTTAATAAATGATTTCCATATATAATTTAATCATTGATTTCTATATATACCTCAATGATCTAACCTATGTGACTTTTCGTAACTAGACAAAACTAACACCGTTAGGCGTAATTTTGAGATTTAACTTAAGTACCTACATGTAAGTTTAAACATGAACTTACCCCCATAAATTTCCTTCCAGGACTCAAGTCATTATAAGTTCATGTAGGGGTACTCACCTTCAATTTTCACTATATAGAATTATAGTAATATATTTTTTTGGTCAGAAAAATTATGGTAAAAAAACATACTTTTGGTTGTCTAGTAAATAATATTTTGCATGATTGCATAAAAAAGTTAACTTTAAAAAAGAATTGTCAGAACGTGCGTAACTTTTAAAAAATAAAATACTTTAGGAACAACGACTACTTGCTTAAAATTTTCTTGTGTCCTGTGCTTATAGGAGCGACGTTTACCTGAAGCCTGTGTAGGACCATCTTGTTTTACCATAAGTAATAACACCTAACTAGGGGGTAGTGGTTTAAACCAATGATGAATGATACTGCTTTGTCGAGATTTGCTTTATGCTTCCAAGTTTAATTGTGTATATAATAGTATATGTACACAAAACTATATTGTCAAACAACACATAACTCTAAAAAAAAGTAGTTTAGGAACAACGGCTTATTGCTAAAATGTTTGTCTCTTCGCTTAAGGTGAAAAGATTGCATCTGAACCATCTGTAGCACCATTATGTTGTAGCATACAAAATACTAATTAAGTTATTGTTTGGTGAAGCTTTGTTTAGAAATTTTTTTACCCAAAAAATACTTTTTTTTTTTTTGTGTAATAAGTGATCTACATGAATCATGCATATAAATTATCTATCTGCACATGTACATTTATGCGATTAAGCTTGAAATAAGAGGTGAGTAATTCTAGAGTGAAAAAAAAGCTAAAACAAATGCTACTTATCAAGTAATTGAGAATGGGAACAAAAAGGAAAAAGTATATAGAAAAAGTTATCAAACCGAGTTAAATATTTGTTGTCTAGGGTCTTAAACCGATGATGAAATCTTAACATTGGGCTAAGAAAGAAATAGTTCTCTTACTCTCTCTCTCTCTCTCTCACACACACACACACAAAATTTACATACATGTTTAGCTTTATGTAAATGGTTGTAGGAGTCGATAGCCTGGTTATAGACATGGATAAGCAGAAGGTAACAGTGACAGGATACGTGGATCAAAGGCGTGTTTTGAAAGTGGTTAGAAGAACAGGAAGGAAGGCAGAGTTTTGGCCAAACCCGTACGACAACGACTATTATCCTTATGCCGCCCAGTACTTGGATGAATCTACCTTCTCATCCACCTATAACTACTACATGCATGGCTATAATGAGAGCATGCATGGTTACTTACCTAATCTACCTTACTCGACAATCATCGACGATCAAGTCGCCGATCTTTTCAGCGTGGAAAATGTAAATTCCTGCAACGTTATGTGACATTTACTTCCCCTGTCTTTGGGGGTGGGATTAGGTCAAGGCTCGGAACCAGGTTCCTCAAGTCTCATTAACATTTCCACGACTGATTTTATGTAATTTTTTTTTTTTTTTGGTATTTTTAATGTTTTGATATTTTCTACTAGTAATGTTATTGAGACCTAATTTATTGACCTAATTTACTATGACATTTGGATTGATTGTGGGTTCCATCAATCATTGAGACTTGGTGTTAATCCAATAGTTCTAATGAAACCACGTTATTAAATCAATAAATTATATCATATTTTTAGGTGCAAATAACATTATTCATTTTCTACTAGTATTGTCCTATTTGCTCCCCTTGAAGTTTCAGTGCCATCACTTCGTGTCTTATTATGCAGAACTAGCACGAGGTGGCCATTCAAGAATATGCTAAAATATATTCCTAGTCTTTAATTTTGATACGTAAAGCTAGTGGTCTGTATGGAACTTCATAATATTTCAAGGGTGACGAGGATGGTTGCTTGTAATTAACAAATGAGTAATGCTATTGGGACCTAAAATACTGACCTAAAATACTGACCTAATGACGTGGCAAATGATGTGGACTTGCCACATCAGCAACTTCTCCAGCTAGACAATCTTTTACCATTTTCCCGCATAACTCTCCCACATCCAATTTCACAGAAACCAAAAAAAATCAAAAGCCATCACTTTCCCTTTTCCCATGGGCGAAGATCTGCCTTTCCCTTTACCATCACAGGCAACTTTGCATCTTCCATAGGCAACTTTGCATTTTCCTTCTGCTACTTCTCCAACAACTTTGTCTCTTCCGTCTACATCTCTCTTTTGGCGAAATCAACATTGATAACCCACCAATAAACACTCGGTGGTGAACGTTAATCATCTCTCCCCCTTCCTCTACATCATCGTCGTCGTTGCCGGAACCCAATAAACACTAGCTGGTGCCGAGTAATATCTTGCACCCGTATCTCTCTCTCTCTCTCTTTCCCTCCCCCTTGTTTATTTATTTAGTGGGTGCTCTATATTATTCTTGCAGAGGTATGATAAAAATGGTTTTCAAACTGCTCGACAAAATTTTTGTGTGAAACAATTTGAAGGCAGGAGCAAGATATTGGTGTAACAAGGTAGTGTAAAAGAAAAATTATTTCACTAGCATTCTGCAAAACAATTTTTCTGTGTGAATTTTTCACAGAATGCTGGTGAATTAAAGTCAAGATATTCTGTGTGAAACAATTTTTCGCAGTAGCTGCCTTCAAAGTATTCCAAAACAACTTGTAGAGGGTTTAATGGGTTTCGATTGCCCTCATTCATTCTGAGGAAAAAAATTGAATCATTGATCCTGAATGATTTTTCCTTAAATCAGAGCAGGGTTATTGGGTTTCAATTGTCCTTATTCAGTCTGAGGTGGGTGCCTTCAAAGTATTTTGAAGGATTAAAGCCAAGCAAGTGTAAATTTGTATTTTGATTCTTTCTCATGTAATTTTTTGATTCTTGTAATTCTTGGGTTCAATCTATAAAATGTTTCTTTTTCAAAAAAAAAAAAAACCTATGAGAGATACAAGCATAAAAAATAATACAATGGGTTTTATCCTATTGCACTAGAACTCAGTCCAAAAAATGCACATAAATGTACGAAATGTCGTGATTCGATGGTTTTCTTTTTCCCTTTCAACTGAAGTTATGTATGCAGTATAGTTTTTTTTTCCGTGGAGGCATGAATAAATGTGAAATAGCAAACTTTTGGGTCTTGCACTATTATTAGTTGTATCATCATCATTATAATTATGTTGTAACCTTATTGTTAATTAAACAAATATTTTTTTTGTATCCTCTTCTTTTGCTGGTTACTTTAAACCAATGACATGTTCCAATTTTTTTTTTTTTTTTTTGTTCAGCTTTATTGGTGTTTGATAGGATGGAAAGAGAATCTTCAAGTACTATACAAGCGAATGAAGAAAATGTTGGGATTGAAATGGATAATGTAGTAAATATGGACGACGAAGTGGAAGAGCCCAAGGTTGGGATGATGTTTAATAGCTATGAAGATTTGTTTGACTATTACACAACTTATGGGAAGCAATTGGGGTTCCCAGTTAAGAGAAGATCATCAACAAAATCAGATGACGGACAATTGAAATATATATCGGTTGCTTGTTCTCGATCAGGAAAATCACAACGCACTACAAAAAATCCTTTCAAGCCACATCCAAGCATAAAAACAGGTTGTAAGGCTAAAGTTCTAGCAGTTTTATGCCCCGAGGGAAAGTGGCAATTGAGCACTGTCATGCTTGATCACAACCATGAGATAAGTCCAAGCAAAACTCGCTTTTTTCGATGCAATAGAGTAATGAAGCCACATGTAAAAAGAAGGCTTGAGTTGAATGACAGGGCTGGAATTCGAATAAATAAAAATTTTAACTCTTTTGTGGTTGAAGCGGGTGGACATGAGAATATGTTATTTTTAGAGAAGGATTGTAGAAATTTTATTGAGAAAGTAAGACGATTGCGACTCGGAGAAGGAGATGCTATGGCAATCCAAAACTACTTCTTGAAGATGCAAGCTGATAATGCAAATTTCTTTTATGCAATGGATTTGGATGAAGATGGACGATTAAGGAATGTATTTTGGGCGGATGCGAGGAGCAGAGCAACGTATGAGGAATTTGGTGATGTTGTAACATTTGACACAACATACTTAACAAATAAGTATGACATGCCATTTGCTCCATTTGTAGGTGTTAACCATCATGGGCAATCGACGTTGCTTGGATGTGGTTTAATCTCCAGTGAGGATACAAAGACGTTTACTTGGTTATTTCAATCTTGGCTTGCATGCATGTCTTGGAATGCTCCAAGTGCCATAATCACTGATCAAGACAAAGCAATGCAAAAAGCAGTTGAGAACGTCTTCCCTAATGCTAGACATCGATGGTGCTTATGGCACATAATGAAGAAATTGCCAGAAAAGTTAAGAGGTTATAAGTTGTACGAATCAATCAAATTTTTTTTGCAAAGGGTTGTTTATGATACATTGACTCGTACTGAATTTGAAGAAAGTTGGAAGGAGATGATTGAGAAATATAAGCTACATAGCAGTGATTGGTTGAGTGGATTGTATAATGAGAGACATCGTTGGGCACCAGTATTTGTGAAAGATAATTTTTGGGCGGGAATGTCAACTACACAAAGAAGTGAGAGCATGAATTCGTTCTTTGATGGATATGTCAACTCTAAGACTACCTTGAAACAATTTGTGGAACAGTATGAGAATGCATTGAAAAGCAAGGTGGAAAAGGAAACCCATGAAGACTGTAAGTCTTCCTCTTCACAGGTCCCATGTGTAAGTCATTATGATATGGAGAAACAAGTTCAAAGTGTTTATACTATTTCAAAGTTTAAAGAGTTCCAAAATGAATTGATAGGAAAGATGTATTGTGATTTAACTTCAATTAAAAACGATGGTGGACTTCAGAGTATGAAGTAACTGAGGATATAATGATTGAAGGGAGAACAAAGACCGCAAATTTCAAGGTTTGGTTCCATGAAAAGGATTGTGAGGTGAAGTGCAATTGTTGCATGTTTGAGTTTAGGGGAATATTATGCAGGCATGCAATCGTAGTGTTAATTCGTAAGAAGATTTACTTAATTCCTGATAAATACATCTTACGACGATGGAGAAAGGATGTGAAAAGATGCCACACAAAAGTCAAAATCAGTTATGATAGTTGGAGTACCACGCCAGAAGCACTGCGATATGATAAAATGTGCAATGCATTTAGTGAGATTGCAGACCTGGCAACAGAATCTGAAGATAAGTGCATGGAAGTGATGGATTGGATACATGATTTGAAGGTGAATCTACAAAAAAATGGTGGCGGTGGAAGTTATCAACCAACTCCCAACTCAACTGTCCGTAAAAACTCTAGTTGTGATACTAATGATATATCAAAGGAGAGTCAGAAGATACTTACTCCATTAGCAGTTCGAAGCAAAGGTCGCCCACCATTTAAAAGGAAGCAATCTAAAATGGAGCAAGTTGTTAGGAAAAAAATAAAAGAAAAGAAAAAGAGGACATTACCACCCGGAAATCATAACCTTGAAGAAAAAAGAATGAAGGTTTGAATAAAATCCTTATAATTTGTGTATGTGAAGTAATAAATTTATGGTTACAATATTTCCTAATTATTCTTTATGTCTTGTAGGATTCCCCAGTGGTTGGAAGTGATGTCGTTAGTTATGTTGATGGTCCATCCAATAGAGAAGTTGTTGATGCAAGTGGGACACAAGAGAGTATTATTATCATGGTATAAGCTAGTTGGTTTTTAAAATATTGGTTGTGTTCATACTTCAAAGTAATTGTTACTGTAACTACTGGTCCTAATATATAGCCCTAAACAAATGTAGGATTCGCAAAGTACACAAGTTACTAATGTCGGTATCAGTGATAGTCAGTACCCTACATTGCACTTTTGTAACGTGAGTTAATGAAAATGACTTTTGTTATTGTTCTATTAATTTCGTGTGTTAAGTTGTTTATTAAGTTGGTGTATATTATTTATGACACAGAATAATTTGGCCTTACTGTGGGGTGTCACTCAAAGAGGTCATCCAAATCAAGCACATGGGATAGAAAATATAGCAAATCATGCTTTCGATGAAAACCATTTCATGGTAAGCAATCTACCATAGTATCCGAAGTTATTCTCGTGCTATAACATAATGTGTCGTTAATGGTCTTTTTTTTCGCTTATTTAGCATAACCAATATCAAGGTTGGAATGGTGGATATGTTATGGACACCATGCCTAGTTCTAGCTCCAAAGAACCAGTAAATATTCAAGAACTACCAACTACACCTTCATCACCAACGTCTAATGGCAAATAAATTTGGTGAGTTAGAAAAATGACTTGAAAATGAAATGCCATGATTTTATTATTTTACTTGACTATTTCTTTTTCCTTTGGCAGGTCTTGAAGGATGAAGTTGTAGTTGACATATGGTGGAAAAAGATGCCAAGTTGTTCGGGTGGAAAAAGATGCCAAGATGTTAACAACAATATCTTTTTAAAAATGAAGATTGTTGTGCTTTTGGCTTTTTTGTGAAATTGTTATTAGTTTAGTTTGTTTTGTTTTTTGGTTAAACTGCAATGTTTTGTAATGACAATATCTGGTTTTTAATGATCAATGATATGTCTGAAGCTATCCAATGCACTGATTCACGTTAATGTTCTGAAGATGCTGTAGCTGGTCCATGGGCTGCTGTGTTTTTTTTTTTTGGATCAATGATATGTCTGAAGCTGTCAAATGCATTGATTCACGTTACTGTTTTGAAGATGCTGTAGCTGGTTTCTTATTATTTGAGTTGGACTCTTATTTGAGTTGCTTCAGCAGGTTTTGTTTTTAATTGAATCTACAAAGTAAGCTGGTTTCTTTTGAATTTCTGGAAAATCACGCTGAATTTTTGCTTAGCTGGACTTATCTGCACTCAACTGTCTTATTATCTCTATTGCCTCTCCTTCATAAAAAAATGAACTAGAAAAAAAGAGTTTACTTGAGTGTAATTGCTTGCTTTGTGGCCAGCCGTGTCTCCAGATTGTATTGGATGCAAGATTTTAAGTCTAAGGCATCACATAGGATTTTCATGGCAGCACATGTGTGTGCAACCTTGCTGGAATTCAAACTCTTTAACTCACATAGATTTAACAAATGTGCAAAGCAAAATGAAAAATTCCTAAACCTTGTAGATTGCCATCACATTCATCAAAGGGCAAAAGTAATCATTTCCCTTTCATTATTTTTGCATAAATAAAACTAAATGTATTTACATGACAAATGTATACAATTTTGAAACCACTTCTACAGTAGAGGCTTCACCAACTATTACAATTTCACTCCAGCAATCCAATTAACAACAACACTCATACCCCACTCCAATAACAACTACTCCCAAGACTAGACAAAGTGCGGCATTGACTCTTTTCCTTAACCAGAACCTAATAAATTCAAAACAAAATTGTTTGAGGCAATTCATCAAACAACTTGTAGACGAAGTCTAGCTGCAAAGTATTCCAAAACAAGCACATACAAGGAAGCCAAATGGCAACAACACTCATACCCCCACACCATCTTTACCGCCAAAGTGTCGTACTCCATGGCACTGCCATCGCCCACCTCAGACTAAATAAGGACAATTGAAACCCAATAACCCTGCTCTGATTTAAGGAAAAACCATTCAGGATCAATGATTCAGCTTTCTTCCTGAGAATGAATAAGGGCAATCGAAACCCAGTAACTCTTTTCGGATTCAAGAAAAACCCATCTCAACTCAATCAAACGTCGATTTCTTTTTCCTCTTCATATTCAACAATTAAGCAAAGAGGCTAATACTGAAAAAGAAGGGGAGGGGAGGGGTTTAATGGGTGATCCGAAATGGGTAAGACAGATTTTTATAAAACAGAGGAAAAGAAAAAGAGAGAGGGAAAATGAAGATTTGAGATCGAAATGAGAAGCAAAATCTTTTTTGGTTTTGATTCGAGATCGAAACAAGGTGTGATGGTAAAGGGAAAGCAGATCTTCGCCCATGGGGAAAGGGAGAGTGATGGCTTTTGATTTTTTTTGGTTTCTGTGGAATTGGATGTGGGAGAGTTATGCGGTTAAATGGTAAAAGATTGTCTAGCTGGAGAAGTTGCTGATGTGGTAAATCCATATCATTCGCCATGTCATTAGGTCAGTATTTTAGGTCAGGAAATTAGGTCCCAATAGCATTACTCTTAACAAATTGAATATGCCAATGGTAATACATTTCACTAATCAATTAAGAGATTGGATTAAGTTTGGTGTGATTCTTACGATTAAGGTATGTTAAGAGTGTGAATGGGTCAGCCCCAAGCATTGAACTCATGCGTGCGAATGACCTAGAGGGTAGTGAATAGATCTTAGCACTTAATGAGGAATTAGTTGCCCATTTAAAAACCAAATTCAACCCCAGTTATTAATATGTTCAATTAATGCTCAAAACCCCCAATTCCAACTAACCCTCTAATCCACTTCAAATACCATGTTAGGAAATTGACTTTGTAGTTGTCTAAATCTGTGAAGTCATATGTAAATATCTCAACTAAATCTATGACCGTGATGTTATAAAGTTGAAGACCAAAGAATGAAGATTAAGTCCAAGGGACAAATTTACATTTGAAGACTTCTTGGTTAGTCCTTCAAAGCTTAGGTAAAGGTAATGGCCTAGAGACCTAGTTACCTTGGTGTTTTTACTTTGGTTAAATAAGTTAATTAATATTGGATTTAGGATATATTCCATAAATGACCCTTGATATTTTGATTGATTTTTCTTTTTGAAAATCAAATGTTGTTCTGGAAACCCTAATTAAGTAATGGAGCAAACTTTTATTGAGTACGTCTCTGAGTACTCAATAGGGTAAGGTTTTGTCTCGTTTTAGGATTGAAAATCAATATAGCCATTGGAAGCTCGCTGACCTACGACTCGACCGGTCTTTAAACACTTAGGGAGAAAGTTGGAGAAAATTGGAAATTGGACAGTGGCCACTGATGGCTACACCGCTCAAGCGGCCTACAAAATGGATTGAGTGACCTACAAATTGCTCGAGCAATCTGTGTACAAAAGGTTTGAATTTGTTCCACTTGACATTCAAGACCACGCTGGATGATTGCTTGCCAATGGCTCTAATGGTCTATCAGGAATCTGAGTTTCCTTGTGCTCCAAATTAAACTCTATTTATGAGGCCTATAAATAAGAGTTGATCTTTTCTCACTAGGGTAAGCCTCTATAGTCAGAAAATAGTCCCATACATCATCTAGAGAGCTAAAAAGAAACCCTAATCTCCCAAAACATCCGAAGGCTAAAGATCTACAAATATCAATCTTATTTTACATCTTCAAACTTGAAGAATACAGAGATGTAGCAAAAACCCACCAAACCCATAGTGGTGATAAGACCTTAAGAATCCAAGGGTGGATCATGGAGCTGGGTTAGTCGCCTAGTGAAGCTAGTACTCAAAAACTTGTAGTGGACTCTGAAGTGATGATTGAAAGGAGAAAGCATCTGACCATAGTATTGCTTGAGTATAAGAATTTCACCTTATAATTTAACATTGAGTATAGTGAAATAGCTAGGTGGACTACTGTCCTATAGTTTTTCTCGAAACGGGTTTCATGTAAAAGATGCGTGCCTTGTGTTGTGCTTGTTTCTTCTTTATTGTAGACATATTTGCAATTTTTGCACTCACCCTATGTTTCATAATATGCTTGATTTATTAATTTTATCTTCTTGTGATTGGTTGAATGGGTGGAAGGGCTTTGGAGGGATAAGGTTGGTGGATTGTGCATTGTGATTGATTATTAAATTTGGGTGTGATTCATTCATTCAAGGGTTTGTGAGTAAAATTGATGGGTTTTGCACGTTAATTCATTAATTAATACACAATTGCGTGAATTAGGCTTTCAATTGGGTAAAATTTCTGCATTGAGTGCTTAAGACTTATTCACCCTCCTCTCTAGGTCAACCTAAGAAACACTTCAAGTCTCTAACAGCATGTTGGGGCAATTTGACTTGCACTATTATACACAATTAACTGGCCAACATACACCAAGAGATTCTGATACAATTATTAAATCAACCATGTAAGGAGCATACAATTGCAAATAAGTAAAGATGTGTGAAAGTCAAAGCGATCACAGGACCAACAATTTTGCATGGAAATCCATCCAAGAAAAACCATGGCACCGAAGTCCACCTAACCTAATCCTCTAATTTCAAAGTATGATTATAAAACTTAAAGTCTTATACCTTAACCAATACTATGGTTAGATGTTTTCTCAACTTGAATCTTCACTCCGGAGTCCACCACGAGCTCTTGAACACTTAATTCTATTTAACAAATAGAAATCCATGATTGAACTTGGACTCCTCCTCTTTTCCTTGCTTGCAATCCTCCTTTGATCCTTGGAATCCTCCTAAGATATCTTCAACTATGTAGTTTTATGGGTTTTCTACTAGATATGTCTACCTATTGAGTGGTCAAGATCAATAGTTCAGATTAATCTAAGTTGAGATGGACTTTTTGAGTTAGGGGAGACTAGGGTTTGTCTTGCCTATTTTGATGATGTTTTAGGATTATATTAGCTTACCCTAGAGAGAAAATAGCATCCTATAGATACAGGTTCTGAAAATAGAATTTAATTGGGGCTCAAGAAAACTCAAATTGATGACAAACCGCTTGATTCGTCAATCAGATCTCTTCAAGCGGTGGCTAGTGGAACAAAAATGAAATCTGTCCAGGCCTGAATAGTGCATACTACTTGAGCGACCTTGATACTGCTTGAGTTGTCTAGGGATCACTCGAACCGTTTGGCTAGTGGTATACATTGTTTTTCTCCCAATTTCCTCCCTATGTGAATAATGGTCACTTGAGCGCAAGGTCAATGACCATTCAATGGTTGCTTGATGAAAAACGTTGTTGTTTCCTAACCTCTAAAAATCATCCCTTAGAATGTGTAGTGTATGGATAAAGGGATTGTCACTCTCCCTTGCGATGATGTCAAAAGAAAGGCAACAGAATGGTGGTGGAAATGAAATGTATGAAATGAGAAATTTGCGAAATGAACAAAAGTGCTCCCCAAGCGCAAGGAGTCTTTTGAGTGTCGTGTTTTACTTGGAAAAATATTCCAAGGTTGTCTCCTCAGGGAAGGAAAGATCAAGTTGTGTGAAAGTGATTTTGGTGAACAAAAGGGAAAAGTGTAAAATCTTTTGTTTGAGTTTTGTGAGTGAAGTTTTGAATGAAAATGAAATGAAAACAAGTGTTGGCTAATCCAAAGAGTTCACTCCAATGAGGATGTCAATCCAACTCAAAGCCTTCCTCCAATGATGCATAGATGAACGATTGATTCGTGGGAAGCTAGGGACGAAATGGAGGTGAGGATCCAAGCATAACCCGTGACCAGGCCTACGGGATATCAAAGACTCACAACCGCATCCACTCTCAACCCAGTCAAACCGAACCATCATACTCTGAGAGGAGGAAAGAGAATGAGTTGAAATGGCACACCCAAGAGGCAATCTCCCTTGGATTAACCAACTTAAACTCTAGCTACTCATAAATAAAAGGAAGACATGCATAATGTAAATGGACATAATGAAGAAAGGAAACATTGAAACTTAACTTAAAGCAAGAAATCTTAAACTAAGAAGAAAAATATTCAATACCCATTTTAAACTTAAAAATGAAGAAAACTTGCTGCAACAATAGTGAAATCTAAGATGTAGCATTAAACTTGAAATGTGCTTGAAGTAAATGACAGTAAAGATAATAAATGAAGTTTACACAAGTCTTACAATAAACTACAAGTGAAAAGATGGAAGAAAATGCAAAAATCTAAGCTTTCTAACTACTATTCATCTTCTTCCTCCTTGGAGCTTTCTATGCTTAGGTAGCCACACCCTTCAAAGCTTGTGAATGTTGAATATATGGAGTGTAGAGACTTCAAATTTTGTCCATGAGGCTCCCCTAGCCTGTGTGTGCAGGCTTCCCACAAATGGGAAGATATTTGATGGCTTGGACAGGCTAGGAGTACCCTACCCAGCAACTCCCCAGGCAGCCCCCTTCTCTCCCATCCTCATTAATGCTCTTGCCTCCAAAGTCTTCAAATTGTGTAAGGATGGCATGGTTATGTGTAGAATATGTCAGGGTAGGCGTGGGAGAAGTGTAGGTGGGCCCCCCAAGAAGTTGGAGAAGACTTGCAAAAGTTCTGGGCATTTTGTGTTGTTTTAGAAGAGCGTATCGGTACGCGTACCGGTACGTCGAACTCCAGTGGCTTCAGCGTACCGGTACGCATACCGGTACCCTTCTGCTCCGGACCAGTTTTCGTAGAATTATCATAACTTTTGATCCAACCATCTGATTGAGCTGAAATTTTGAGACAATACAGAAGACATCCAGATCTACAACTTTCATGTTTTTCACTCTTTCATATTCGAAGTGGATCACGGTCGAAAATGAGAAAAACAGAGGTATTGTGTCAAAACTTTGGGAAACCAGTGGGCTAAACCTTCCAAATTTCATTTTTCTTGGTTTCTTCACCTTTAAGCCTCCAAATCCTCATTGAATGTGTCCATCTCTTCACCACTCATTCATCCTTAGTTGCAAGGTTATAAAATCCATCATTTACGCTATAATTACCTGCAACATCGAAAATTCAACATTATTCATAATTTCGGCTAACTCTAAGTACTTAAATACAAAGTTGAGTTAAAATGCATGTAATGAGGCCATGAAATATGCAATATTTTGTGCTCATCAATGGTCCCTAATGATTTTCAAGCCCGAAACTAAGTAAAAATTAGCTAGAGATGACTCTTATAGTGTTTTAAAATATCTTTTGAGTGTTAAAAACCTTTTTAAATCAATCTATGGGACTCATGCCGCAGATTAATTCTTAAATCCAATTCTAATCACCTAACAAAACAAAATTAAGGAACTAGGTGTCTAGGTCATTTACCTCACTTAAGCTTGATGGATTCCAAGAAGTCTTTAAATGTGGCTTTATAGCTTGACCTTCAACACCACATCTTGCTTCAATTTTCATCTTCCTAACCATCATGACCATATATTTAGTTGAGATATAATTACTTTTGACCTCACTGGATTAGCCAATTACAATAAATTTCTTAACAATATCTCCCTTTGATAATTCCATGACAAAATACAAGAGTAAGAAATAACATATAACAACTCAATCATCCTTAGACAAAAATGAATTGTAAACCTAACTTCAAGACTCAAGTATAAAGTCACTCAATCTAAGTACAAAATACTAGTCTTTATGATTTATGCTTTTGAGTGAAGGTAGTCTTGCATAATCACTAGTAAACCAAATACCTTGTGAAAGACACACAATATATCAAAAATAAACACCAGTAAATGTTAGAGAGTGATAAATAAAGCACCAAGAATGACAAGCTACATGTATGTAAGTAATATGCAAAAACCAAGCAATATGCAAACATATATAATTGTGACAAGCATAATTATGCTCAAGAACCACTAGATTTAATTATCAAATTCAATCATCTAGTTTTCTCCCTTCGTTATTGCTAAACTTAACAAAATAAACTAACAAATGAAAAATGCCGAGTTTCAAAATTTTCTCCCCTAACAATTTGTAATATGTTGCCCCTTTCTTTATTCCCTCATTTAATAGTCTCCCTTTAAGCTACTCCACATTTCCAATTTTCTCTCCCTTTTGTCAAGAAGTGCCAAACATAATGATGAGGAAAAAGAAATAAACAATAAAACATCAAGCAATACGGAAAAGAGACAAGAGAATAACATGAAAGGGTAGAAACAAGGCATATAACATAAAGATCTAAAGTACTGAAAATGAATATCAAGATCCAAATGTATTTCACCAACAAAGAAAATAAGGACTCTGTTAGATCATGTTTTGTAATTGACTAATTTCGTAGAGACCATTGTAAAATCTCAACCACTTCCATGGTTATGATGTTATGAAGTTAAGATCCGAAGGCTACATTGTTGGGAGGAGATCAAGCATTAAAGCACATCATTCACCCTTCGTATGCATCTTTATGCTTAGGAAAAAGATAATGACCTAGACACCTAAGATAATCCCTTAGTTATTTTTAACTTAGGATGATTAGGATACAAAATAGAATTGGAAGCGATCCGATTATGACTCCTAGGGATTTCAAAGAAAATTTTTTCTAAATCAGTTTTCTATTTTGAAAACATAGGTTGAGTCATGTTGAGACTTCAACATTGCATTATTTCATATCTTAACATATTCACTTTAGGTTTGCTAATATACAAATTCACTTTATTTAGTATAGTTTGCGTGTTAAGCTTTGATTTTTGTGATTGCAGGTGAATTGGGTGTAACTGATAGGTGTTGTACTGGTAGGAAGGCAGAAAAAAGAAGGTTCTATCAGTAGCAAAACTCACAAAACTTTGCACTTTATCATAAGAGAAGTTCTACCGGTATTTAAACATGTTCTACCTGTAAAAAAACTTATAATACATTTGTTAGAGAAGTCCTACCAGATGTTCTACCGGTAGGAAAAACCACAGAAGTTTAAGAGATTTTATCAGACAAAATTCTGCAAGTAGGTAAAGGATGTTTTACCAGTAGGTCGTGCTACAGAGGGAGTTGCTGTCGGTAGATTGAGGTAAATTTTCACTGCAAGCTCAATTAAAGATCAAATCTCACCATATCTTTTGGGGATTCTCGACCAATCAAAGAAGGAGATGATTTTGGGGAAGATATTTACCAAAGATATGAAGATTCTCCTTACAACCAGAATAAATAGAGACCCTTTGGGGGAATACGAGCATCACGTTGTAGAAGACGTTTAGAAGTTTTTCTTCTAGTTTTTCATTCTCTTTACGTCAGAGAGTTTTAGGGTTATTTTATAGAGTTTTTCATTATTCTTCTTTTAAGTTCAGTTCTTTTATTTGTTCAAGCAATATTAAATTTAGTTGTCTTTACTTTCGAAACCATGTTATTTACATTCAGTTTTTCAATACAAGCAATTAGTTTTAATTCAATCTTTACTTTTCTGAATTCAATTATGTTTTCTTTAATGCTTTGTGCTATTTCCATTATCATGAGTGAGTAGTCATCCTTTGGATAATCTAAGGAAGGAGTTCCAACCTATGAAGTAGGGCATATGGTCTAAACTAGGGTTTTAACGTTTATGTTTTTTTTTTTTTGGTGAATCTCGATAGTACGAGGGAATTTTATTGATTTTAAAAATAAATTACACCTAGTTAGGGGGGGGGGGGTATGAATATGTTATGTTTTCGAAAGCCTAATTGGTTTCCATACTTTCCAATTATCTATATAAAATTAGTTTTTGTATAGATAGTTGTGTTTTTTTCTGCAAACTTTAGGGTATTGATTCTTCCATCATAAACCATCTTTCAATTGTTACATTAGTTCTTTCAAAGTTTTTAATTGAAAATCATCCGTCTATAGTAGTTTGAATATGATAGGAGATGAGTTATAGATTTTGGGTAGAAACTCTTATTCATAGGTGGGACGAATTCTGAAGATTATCCAATTTTCCATTTATTGAATTTCAATTTCATTAGTAGTTAACTCTCAAAATTCTCAACTTCCAAGAGCTTTTTGCTTTTATTTTTCATCAACTTGGATTTACAATTCTTTCCCTGAGGAGAGGACCTTGGACTTTTTGTTCGAGTTACTACACGATAACTTTTGCTTACACTTGGGAGCTTTCGTGAAAATACAACTCCTTAGGAGGGCAAACATTTTTGATGCCATTGCTGGGGAAGTTAGATTTAAACATGATTTACCAGGTATGGCTTCCCAGAATAACAACAATGACATTGATCCACCCATTATTATACCAGCAGGGAGTAATGGTTGGAATAATTCGGTTATAGTTTCGCCTGGTCGGACTACGAATGATTATCTTCAACCAACCCGCTCTTCCTCGCCATCATGCATTGTACTTTTAGTGTAGGCACACCAATTCATTGTTAAACCAGGGATGCTCCAATTGCTTCCTCAATTCCATAGAATGACAAGTGAAAATTGTTATCTTCATCTCAAGGAATTTAAGGGAGTAATTAGTATATTCCTGGAACCGAATGTGCGGGGAGAAATGGCTAGAATAAAACTTTTTCCTTTCTCACTTAAAGATAAAGTAAAGATTTGGCTAAATTCCTTGAAGCCATAGATGCTCGCTACTTGGGATGAAATGCAAAAAAAATTTTTGTTGGGAAAGATTTAAAGGGCTCTTAAACTTTGTTCCACGTCATGACTTTGAACTGTGGCAGATGGTAACTTTTTTCTATGAGGGAATTACCCCTACACATCGTCAGTTCATTGACATGATGTACAATGAAGAGTTTCTACATAAAAATCATGAGGAGTCTCTTGATTATTTTGATTATTTGGCAAAGAGTGCCCAGTCTTGAGACATCTCAGACCCTGCTGAGCAATCAATATCATCAGCAGCCCCTCAATCATCCGGTGGAGAAAGATATTTGTTGGGAGATCAAGATGATCTCCTAGCCAAGATTGTTAAACTTTCAAGGAAGGTATAGAGTTTAGAGTTTCAAAAGGTTAATGAGGTGATTAGTGTGCCCAAGGTTGATGACCCTTGCTCAATTTGTGAGTCCATTGAGCACCCTATGAATGAGTGCCCAACTCTTCTTATGTGTAGGGAAATGCAGCAGGAGCAGGTTAATGCATTTAATTAGCCAAAGTAGTCATTTTATTCAAACTCTAATACTTATAATCCAGAGTGGCGATACCATCCCAACTTTAGTTGGAGATCCGACAACACTGCCCTACCTCAACAATACCCTACTGCCATACATCAACCATCATCAAATTATTTCGGTCCTTCTAATGCTCAATAGGTTCCTCCGCAAGGACCTCAATAACACAGGTTTGTTCGGAACCCAACACCACCACCATAGCCACAAGCTCAAGGGTTTGGTCCTCAAGGTCCACCCGTAGTACCTCCTTACCGACCACCTCACAAAAGGAGAAAAGAAGAATTATTACAGGAACACATTCAAACCCAAAACAACATTAAAAATCAGATAGCTCAGGCTCTGAATGAAATTAGGTCACAAATCACAAAGATCAACACGACCTTAGGGGCAATGCAACCAGAGAAAGTAAAATTTCCTGCTCAACCTCAAGAGAACCCCAAAGGTCAACACATAATTGAGACCACTGAAAATGTTGAACAACTAAAGTCCATTACTACTCTTAGGAGTGGTAAAGAAGTAGATAAGACTATCCCACCAAAGGTCTCTAAGCCTACAAAAAAAGAGGCCTCAGGTGATTTAGAAGAGACCAAGCTACTTGACATTACTGAAAATAGTTGTCCTATCCTTGCTCCTTACCCTTATGGACTATGAATGTATGCTAAGTTATCTGATACATCTAAAATTCTTGAGATTTTTAGGCAGGTAAAAATTAACATCCCTATTTTGGATGCAGTTAAACAAGTACCATCTTATGCCAAGTTCTTTTAAAGAATTATGCATAGTAAAGATGAAGATTAATGTGCAAAAGAGAGCTTTCCTCATACAGTAGGTAAGCTCCATCTTAAGGATGAACACTCCACCCAAATATAAAGATCTCAATTGTCTCACCATCTCAATCATCATTGGGGATTGTTGGGTAGAGCAAGCATTGCTAGATTTACGTGCAAGTGTGAACCTCCTTCCTTATTCAGTATATATGTAGCTTGGATTAGGAGAATTGAGGTCGACATCCATCGTAGTCCATTTTATTGACAGAAGTGTAATGATGTCACGCGGAATAGTGGAGGCTGTTCTAGTCTAAGTGGAGAAATTTTACTTTTCAGTTGATTTTATTATTCTTGATACTTGTCCTGTTGTTAACCCATCTGTTCAGATCCCTGTTATTTTTTGACGACCATTTCTTGCAACCTCTAATGCCTTAATTAATTGTAGGAATGGATTTATAAAGCTGGGAATATGAATTTGAAGCTAAATGTGCTCAATATTGGAAGGCTACCCGGGGATGATGGGTAGTTACATCAGTTAAATTTCATTGACACCATCATGGAGAAACAAGTAGAAGATTCAGTTGACAAATACTTGGAGATCCTATATGAGAAAATAACTGTTCAAGAAGAAGAAGCTTTTGTTTTGGGCTTGTGGGAGCCTAAGTTTGAAGAATTACCACCAATGGAGAAGCATGCTCTACCATCGACTGTTCAACTATCCAAACCTGATTTGAAACCACTTCTATCTACTTTGAAATATGCTTATCTGGGGAGTGATGGTACTTTTCCAGTGGTGATTAGTTTATTCTTGCTACCTGAGCAAGAATCAAGGTTGTTACAATTGTTGAAGGCCCGTATCGGAGCTATTGGGTGGGCCATAATAGATTTAAAAGGGATCAGTCCTCTCATATACACCCACAAGATCTAACTAGAAGAAGATGCCAAGCCTTCCTACCAACCATAGCGGAGATTGAATCCTATAATGAAGGATGTGGTACGAGCTGAAGTTCTAAAGTTGTTTGATGTAAGAATCATCTTCCTTATTGCTGATAACAAGTGGGTGAGTCCTACATTGGTAGTTCCGAAGAAGTCAGGAGTGTCTGTGGTTACTAATGAGAAGAATGAGTAGATTCCAACAAGGACAGTGACCGGGTGAAGGGTTTGCATCAATTATAAGAAGCTGAATTTGTATACCAAAAAAGACCATTTTCCATTGTAATTCCTTGACCAAGTCTTGGACCGAGTTGCGGGGCATGCGTTCTATTACTTTTTAGATGGGTATTCGGGTGACAACCAAATTGAGATAGTCCTTGAAGATCAAGAAAATACAACCTTCATGTGTCCCTCTAGAATGTTTGCCTACAGAAAGATGCCATTCAACCTTTGCAATGCTCTAGGCATGTTTCAGAGGTGTATGTTGGGGATTTTTAATGATACAATAGAGAAAATTGTCGAGGTTTTTATGGGTGATTTCTCTATATTTGGTGATTCATTTGAGAGTTGCTTGAAGAATTTGGGGTTGATATTTCAGAGGTGTGAAGAAAAAGGATTGGTTCTTAACTGGGAAAAGTTCCATTTTATGGTGACTTAGAGGCTAGTCCTTGGTCACATTGTGTCAAAGAAGGGGATATAGGTAGATAAAGCTAAGGTTGAGTTGATTTTTAACCTCCTTACTCTCAAGATTATTAAAGATGTCCGACCATTTCTTGGTCATGCCGGGTTCTACAAGCGATTCATAAAGAGTTTTAGTGCCTTGGTACACCTGTTATGTCATCTTTTGGCCAATGATGTTCCTTTTGAGTGGAGAGCTGATTGTGAGACAACTTTTAAAACTTAAAGAATATGCTTATTTTGCCTCCAATCATGCAACTACCCAATTGAGAATTTTTGTTTGAGCTCATGTGCGATGTGAGTGATTACATGGTTGGCGTAGTGCTAGGCCAACGACATGATAAAAAACCTCATTTCATCTACTATGCTAGCAAGACATTGAATGAAGTTCAGATAAACTACACTACCATTGAAAAGGAATTGCTAGGAGTAGTTTTTGCCCTTGATAAAGTTAGGTCATTTATGAGTGCGTAATATTGCATATTTAACGGCTTCATTACATGTATTTTAACTTAACTTTGCATTTAATTACTTAGAGTTCGTCATATTTG
Source organism: Ilex aquifolium (assembly GCA_951799425.1). NCBI lineage: Eukaryota > Viridiplantae > Streptophyta > Magnoliopsida > Aquifoliales > Aquifoliaceae > Ilex > Ilex aquifolium. The sequence goes on from OX637405.1 coordinate 18,764,568, forward strand.
TGAATAATTTGAAATTTTTTATGTTACAGGTAATCATAGAGTAATTGATGGCTTTTGGAACCCTGTAACTATGTGTGGATTAGTGGTGAAGATATGGATACATTACATGAAGATTTGGAGGCTTAAAAGTGAAAGAAATCAAGGAGGTATCGGTACTTGGTAACATAGGTACCGGCACCCACACCATTTGGTATCGGTACCTCGGTATTCCCCATTTTCTACCATGATCCACTTCGAATATGAAAAAGTGAAAAACATGAAAGTTGTAGATCTGGATGTCCTCTGTCTTGTGTCAAAATTTCAGCTCAATCGGCGGTGGGATCAAAAGTTATGGCAAAGTTAAAAAAACTAGTCCTGAGCTTGCATCCCCATTACGACCTACCGGTAGAAGGAAACTAAAACCTACCGGTAGGTTTTGCACACTGGAGTTGGACCTATTTGAAACCTACCGGTAGGTTTTGTCATCGACCTACCGATAATTTTTGCTGACACATGCCAGGACCTACAACTCAGACTCTACTAGCTTGGGGGGTCTACCTCTGCTTCTCTAACACATCCCCTAACATATTCTACATACAAGCATGCCTCCCTAAACCTAGGATTGGACTTTGGAAGAAAAATCATGGAAGAGGAAGAGAGAGAAAGAGGGAGGCATGGTGGGTTGCAAGCTAGGCTTGTCCTAGCTTGTGCAAGTGTCAAATCACTTCCCATTGATGGGAAGTCAGTTCACACAGGCTAAGGGAAGAGGGATGGACGAAATTTACTTATTCTTACACCATTTATATAGATTTTGATAAGCTTTTGGAAGGTAGAGGCAACCTAAGCATAGGAATAGTTTTAGAGATAGAAAGCTCAAGGAAGAAGATGAAGTTAGAGAGAGAAAGCGGGGTTTTCATATTTCTTTACCATTTTCAGTGTTGTAAGCTTTAAACTAGTTGTAATCTTTCCCCTTTTCACCTTCAACTCTTTCATTCAAGTTGTATGCAAGCTTAGCTAAGTATTTCTAGCATTTCAAATTCTACATTTGGGTATTTGTTTCCAATCTTTGTATTTTGACTATGAATGTCATTTCTCTTGTAGTTTAGCTCTTTTCTTGCATTAATACAAGTTCCATTTCTCATTTCTTCATCATGTCTCTTTACATTATGCATGTTTTTGCTTTGGTTATGGATAGCTAAGTTTTTAGTTGGCTAATCCAAGGGAGATTTCCTCTTGGGTATGCTAAATCAACTCTCCTCCATTCTTCCTCGTAGTGTAAAGTGCTTGGTTTGACTAGGTTGAGTGCGGACGTGATTGTGAGCTCTTGATATACCGTAGACTTATCACGGGGTATGCTTGAGCCTACACCTCCACATTAGTCCCTCACTTCCTACGAATCAATCAAACCGAGGCACCATCGGTGGAATGTTTGGAGTTGATTTGGTATTCCCATTGGAATGACCTCGTCGGATTAGCCAACCTTGTTTTCATTGCATTTTTATCAAAAAATCCACACACCAAAACATAAATTACAAGATTTTTCATTTTTCCTTTTCACAAATCAGTTCCGAAAACACTTGACCTTTCCTTCCCTAAGGAGACGACCTTGAAATACCCATTCCAAGTAAAACACGACAATTTCAAGTCTCTCTTCGCTTGGGGAGCACTTTTGCACACACACACACACACACACACATTTCCATTCACACACACGTTTTTCCCATTTCTAACATCAAACCTGAGGGAGAATGACACTCATTTACTCGTATAAGCCATATACAAACACTCGAGGGTTTGTGTTTGGAGATTAGGGTGAACGTAATCAAGCAGTCATACATTATAGGGTCACCTATTATTGTTTATTCTGACTATGCTGCTTTGAAGTATTTGTTGACTAAGTAGGAGGCCAAGCCAAGATTGATTAGGTGGATCCTTCTCCTCCAAGAGTTTTCATATCATTATCAAAGATAACAAATGAGTGGAGAATGTGGTGACTGACCATTTATTGAGGTTCTTGATTGAAGACATAGATGCTCACATTCCTATTCTTGACTTTTTTCCTTTTGAACATTTATTTACTTTGAATATAAATGTACCATAGTACGTTGATATTGTAAATTATCATGTTACAGGAAAGCTACTAAGTCATTGGAATCCAAGGGACAAGAAAAGATTCTTGGTCGAGGTGAAGCAGTTCTACATTGAGAATTCATATTTGTTCAAATACTGCCCCGGTCAAGTGAAAAGGAGATGTGTGCCCAATGAAGAGCAAAAGGACGTGATTTTTTTTGTCATTCAGAAGCTTGTGGAGGCCACTTCTCATCCAAGAAGACATCAACAAAGATTTTACAATGTGGTTTTTATTGGCCTACCTTATGTAAAAATTGTTTTACATTCTGTAAGTATTGTGATAAATTTCAACGATTAGGATGTGTGATATGTAAGAATATGATGCCACTTACAACTATATTTTTAATGGCAATCTTTGACTGTTAGAGTATTAATTTTATGGGTTCCTTTCCTATATTTTTTAGATATGCTTACATTCTTTTGGCAGTTGACTATGTATCTAAATGGACAGAAGCTATCCCAACTAGGACCAATGATCACAAGGTTGTGATCAAGTTTTTGAAAGAGAATAATTTTTTTTAGCTTTGAGATGCCTAGGATAATAATCAGTGATGGTGGCTTACGCTTTTGTAATAAGTCATTTGCTAATCTCATTCATAAATATGGACTTACACACAAAGTGTCCATGACTTACCACCCATAGACCAATGACCAAACTGAATTGGCCAATAGGGAGATCAAACACATCTTAAAAAAGACAGTTAATCCTGATAGAAATGATTGGTCACTTAAATTGACCGATGCTCTTTGGGCTTATAGGACTGCTTTTAAGACACATTTATGTATGTCTCCCTATAGGCTAGTGTATGAGAAAGCTTAGAGATGGAACGTAGAGCATATTGGGCCATCAAAACCTTTAACTTCAATTTAAAACTTGCTGGTAGCAGTAGAAAATTGGACTTAAATGAATTGGGAGAGATAAGAAGAGATGCTTATAAGAGTACTTAGATTTACAAGGAAAAAGTAAAAAAATTTCATGATAAATCTATTTTGAGAAAGACCTTTAAGCTAGGACAGAAGGTGCTTTTATACAATTCTCATCTTCATCTTCTCCAACGTAAGCTACGCTCGAGATGGGCCGGCTCTTACATAACGCGTAAAGTTTTTCCGCATAGAGTAGTGGAACTAGAGAATCGCAAACATTTAAAGTGAATGGTCAGCGATTGAAGCCATTCTTGGGGATTTTCCATTAGAGGAGGTTGTAGAGGAGCTAGTTGATCCTGTTTATCAGGATCTTCTGGATGATTGATTCTTCTTTCCTACATGTTTTGTTGTATATTAGTTGTTTCATGTTTTCCTTTACTTTTAGTTTTGCAGTTGAATTCTTTTCGGAGCACTCTTTTCAAGTGACCTCACCCCCTTATCTATTTTATTAGTTCTTTTGCATATAGTTGTTTCTGTTGTATTGAGGACAGTGTATGATTTAAGTTCCGGGGGGGGGGGGGGGGGGTGAGGGTTTATACTGCTGTTTTGTTTGTTTTCTTATTTTTATGTTTCTTTTTGTTTGTTGGTTGATCCTAAAATGAAAAACAAATTATGCTTTAGCTATATTTTTTTTGTTCATTTGCTTTACCTATTTTTAAAGTATGATGCTCGAGTTGAATTCTTTGAGAACTTTGATATGTAGACAACAATTTGAGTTGATTGCACATAGAATATTGGATGAAATTTATTATATGCTTGAGTATTATGCATTATTGTCATAAAAAACTCAAATTTTATGCACCATTATTGGCTAGTTCTTGTGATTTTTTGAAATAGGTTTTTTCTTTCAAAGCTTGACATGTATCAGAGAAAAATATATTACCTTGTGAGGTTAGAGCCTATCATTTTGGAGAGTTATATGACAATTACTCAAGAAATAGTTCTTTCATCACTTCTTTCAATAGTCTCATTATATTTGTTTTGGTTAAAGTATGAGGAATGATTAGTTGATTGTATCCCTATCAATTAAAATTTGCCATTGTTCTTGGAAAAGAATTTTAGGCCATCTTTTGGATAATTTTGAGCCTTAGCCTATTTTTTTGCTAAAAAGTTTCCCTCGAAGCCATGATTGAGCCTATTTGAATGTTCAATTCCTAGCCATAAAGTTAACCAAGCCAAGTAAAAGAATAAATGTATATACCGTACCTTGGTTATCCCTTGAATTACTAAATTTTTATCAAGGAAGTTGGGAGAGTTATGGCAAAATCTCAAACATGGGCAACATGAGAAAAAAGGGAATGAAGCTAAAAAGAAAATGAAAGAAAATCAGCAAGATTTAGAATGTTTGAAAAAAAGAGAAGCCAAAGGCTTTGGAAAGAAAAGGGGGTGTAAAAATTAAAAAAAAAAAAGAGGAAAAGAGAATGAAGTGAAAGTAAAGAAAAAATGTGCAAAAGGAGGAGTCAATTGTGCAAAAAGTATTTTGTGATAACTCTTTCTGAATTCCTTAATCCTTTGTTTCTTTTACCCTTAGCCTTAGCCCCATTATAACATTGATAAAGTCCTAATTGATTCTGAGAATGATGGGGAATTAAATTACATGGATAGGGAGATATATCAATGGTGTCATCCTTATTACTTTAGCATTTTTTCATGAGATTATGTCAATATTGATTCGTTTCATAATGTTTTTTATTGTTGGAAATCTGTGGGATATACTTGTTTTGTTAACATAACTTCTGGTCACATATATCTTGAGTGAAACAGTCATGATAATCAGAGAGATATATTCTGAGTGAAATCGGGGAGAATTGGTGTCAAAGCTAGTTTTAGATAACTTAAAATAGATGAGAGTTCGATTTCATAAATTTCTTGAACTAGCTGATGTGACACATAACCAAGAGTTTTTGATGATAATATGATTAAATAATTTTTTATACCGTTTAGGTCTGAAAATAGGTCTGGGTGAATAAGCTTAAATTCTATTGACATATTGTTGTTTTTGTTGAGTTTGATAAGAGCAATGCGATTGCAATAGGCAAAATAGAGAAGTTTGTAGGTATCTTTTCTGGAAACCTTCATGAGATAAAACTCGTCCACTAGGAATCACCTAGAGGTTTAAAGGCATATTGCATAGACTAAATGCAATCGTGATTGCCTACGAAAAAGGTCTACTTTTGTTTAGTTTTTTTAGGTTGTGTTTTTAAATTCCAAGGTAAGAAATTTTGGATTTTAATTGAATCAAGTTTTATTGCATAATTTTTAGGAATTGGGCATGAAATTATATCATTAGTTTTTGATTAGGTATTAGTCGAATTTAGGTTTTGCTTTAATAAGAAAAAGAAGAGAAGAAAAAATTGAAAAAAAACATAGAAAATAGAAAATTTTCAGGAATTGTTTAGTTATACTGGTAGGTCGTGTATGTACTACCGTTACGTTGTGAACATAAAGTCTTTCTACCCGTAGGTCGTGTATGTTCTACTAGCAGGTGATAGATTTGAAGCGTTAAAATGAGGATTTTTTTTTGGGAATTCCAAAAGTTTTTCTAAATTTTTCACTAAAAAATCCTCTCTTTCTCGCAAGGAACAGGTAGAGACCTATTCCCTAAGCCTTGTGCCCCAAGTAACCTTTGATATTGCTTTGATCATTGCGATAATCGCCTCAAGAAAGGTTTTGTCTCTCGCTCACTCTTCTATGCAGCTTTATGTATTCTCTCTCCTCGCTTGGGTGCCCTTAGTGGCCATGGTCACTTTGTTCGTGCGAAAGATGGCCAACACACTATTGGGGGAGAGAAACCTCGACTAGCACTCCAGGTGCCTCTTCATCCAAGCGTGCATCTGAGAAAGAGAAGGAGAAGGAAAAGGGAAAGGGGAAAAATAAGAGGATTGAGCCAGAATCCAAGGAAGACGAACACGAAGTCCCTTCCATACTCAAGAAGGAATGGCATGAGGATCCTGAGGATAAAAAGGAGCATTGTTTAAAGGTTTTGACTTGGATCATGTTTGCTAAGGCATTGGATCCAGAGAAGGAGGATTCAGTGTTGGAGGCCACTTGGTCTCGTGGTGAAAAGCCAGAGTTTGCAAGCACTAGTGTTTATCATCCAATTACCTTCTCTGATTCCGATGATTAAGCTAAAATTTGATTGTAGTTGTCTAGATTGGGAGTTTTAGATCGAGTCTAGTAGTTTTTGTCTAAGCCTAGTAGAAGAATCTTTAGGAGTATAGGCTTAATTTTGAGCCTTTTTGAGTCAACATGTACTTAAAAGACTATGACTAATATCAATGGAACACATCTTTTGAATTTTGTGCCTTGTCTTCTTTTTAATTTATTCTTTATAACTTGAATATTTATTTATGTTCTCTTGCCTTGGATTTTTGTAAAATTATTTTATGTGTTTCTTAGTTTAATGTTGGCTAGAGACTAGCAAAGCCTAAATTGGGGGGGGGGGGGGCATCTTGAGACTTCAACATTGCATTATTTTATAGCTTAACATATTTTATTTATGTTTGCTAATGCACTAATTCGCTTTACTTAGTATAGTTTGTGTGTTAAGTCTTGATTTCTGTGATTTCTGTGATTGTAGGTAAATTGGGTGTAAATGTTGAGTTTAAGCATTAATAAGATGACAAGAGACAAGTTGGGATTTAGTTTCCTTGGGAGAAGATGAAGCCGGGAGCTGTAGAAGTATTTTGGAAGAACAGAGAAGTTCTACCGGTAGGTGTTGCATTGGTAGGAAGGTACAAAAAGGAAGGTTTTACCGGTAGTTAAACATGTTCTACCAGTAGCAAAACTCATAGTACTTTGCACTTTTTCATTTGTCCTATTGGATGTTTTATCAGTAGGAAAAGCCATAGAAGTTTCAGAGATTTTATCAGACAAAGTTCTATCGATAGGTAAAGGATGTTCTACCGGTAGGTCGTGCTACAAAGGGAGTTACTACCGATAGGTCGAGGCAGATTTCCACGGGAAGCTCAATTAAAGATCAGATCCCACCATATCTTTTGGGGATTCTCGACCAATTAAAGAAGAAGATAATTTTGGGAAAGATATTTACCAAATATCTTATGATTCTCCTTCCAATGGACATCACGTTGTAGAATACGTTTAGGAGATTTTCTTCTATTTTTTCATGTTCTTTACGTTAGAGAGTTTTAGGGTTATTTTTACAAAGTTTTGCATTATTCTTCTTTTAAGTTTAGTTATTTTATTTATTCAAACAATATTTACATTCAGTTGTTTTTACTTTTGAAACCTTGTTATTTACATTTAGTTTTTCAATACAAGCAATTAGCTTCAATTCAATCTTTACTTTTCTAAATTCAATTATGTTTTCTTTAATGCTTTGTGTTATTTCCATTATCATGGGTGAGTATTCTTCCTTTAGATAATCTGAGGAAGGAGTCCCAACCTATGAAGTTGGGCATATGCTCTAAACTAGGGTTTTAACGTTTATGTGATTGATTGAATAGGTTATGGTTTCGAAAACCTAATTGGTTTGCATACTTCCCGATTATCTATATACAATTAGTTTTGGTATATGTAATTGTGGTGTTTTCTATGACCTTTAGGATTCTGATTCTTCCATCATAAACTATCTTTCAACTACTACATTGGTTCTTTCAAAATTTTTAGTTGAAAATCATCTGTCTGTAGTAGACTAAATACGAATATAGATGTGTTATAGACTTAGGATAGAAACTCTTATTCATCAGTGGGACGAATTCCGAAGATTATCCAGTTTTCCATTTTATTGAATTTCAATTTCATTAGTAGTCAACTCTCAAAATTCTCAACTTCAAAGAGTTTTTTCTTTTTATTTCTAATCACCTTAGATTCCAATTCTTTCCTTGAGGAGATGACCTTGTACTTTTTGTTCGAGTTATTACAAGATACTTGTAAAACCCGGGTAAATTTGAACTTTTGTGAAAAAGGGCAAAACGGTAATTTGCCACTATGGCAAAGGTTGTAAACCTGAATTTTTCTAGAGCTCGGATGACGAAACGGACATCACCGTTGGATTCGTCTCGCGAAATCTGGTTACCCTGTCAAATTTCGTTGAATTCCGAGTTAGTCAGATTTTTCGCGTTTTACGAGGCGATCGGGCCTCGGGAGACCCAAAAACGAAATTCTAAATCAAATTTTAAAATTTGGAAAATAAATGACGGCAAGTTAAAATAAAAATATTTTGAACTTGAACCGGAGCGAAATTTAATCGTTTCGGGGCTAAAACGGACCCGGGAAATAAGGGTCGTGTGGCGCATTGTGGGCCAAGTATTTAAAGGGGAGAAAATCAGATTTCTCACCCATTTTGCTCAGCCGGTTTTAACGTGAGAGAGAAGAGAGGGAAAGGCTTGAGTTTCTCCACCTTCTCTCTACGATCTACAAAGATTGGAAGCTCAAATCCACTCGGGCCAGAACAAAGATTGTTCTACACGTCAAGGGCTACAAAACCATACCAAGGAGGTCGGGTTTGGGCAAAATTCCAAGGACGGGATTTTGGGAAGCTAGGGCTTAGAGCTTGATTCAGGTCTTGGAGTTTCCTATGGTCGTTCCTTACGCTTCAAGAGGTAGGGTTCCCTCCTACCAAGGTCCATTCCACACCTAGAATGCTTAGGTGAAATGGATAGATGGATATATATATATACCATTTGCCTATTGTTGTTAAATGGGGTGAAATGAGTATTGAAAAGGGTAAAGATGAATCCTAGCATGGATTGATAATTAGAAATTACAAGTTGTGACTTCTAGAATTGGGTATGTGAGAATAGCTCAATATGATTCTTGTGTTATATGGAATTGTGGGCATGTTATGTGTTTATATATATGCCTTGAGAATTTAAAATGTTGATAGCATAATTATGTGACAACATGCTTGGAAATTATTTTATGGGAATTATATGCTTATGATATGATTTTGCCATGAAGTATATGAAATGTGTCGTAAATGTTCATATGTCACTCACGCCATATTGAACATTGTATTATGGTTGCAATGAGACATCATATTGCATATGCACGGGAACATCGCTTTTAGTGGGTGTGTGCATGGTGGTTGTCTTCACCTCGTTGGTGGATGACTAGTGGGATCGGGTGAGCTGGGTCGACGACCTAGTCGAGTCTCACGGTTTGCATGGTGGATAGGGTTGGGGTAGCAAGAAGGGCTAGAAGATCCCTCGGGTGCAAGACCCGGTGATTGGGATACGCACTCCCTTAGCTCGGTCCATGAAGTGTGTGGGTGTACGCGGAACCCTCGGTGGAAGTCCGTCAATTCCGTGTGGGTTGGGTGACCCTTGGTGTGAGTCCATGAACATCCACCCCTATAAAGACCCTAGAATGAAATGTCATTTGATGTGCAACATAGATGACGGGTAATACACATTGGCACTTGCATGTGTTGAGGAGTCGGGAAGGGCTCGGGATGATGTGCGTGAGTGAGTCTCATCTCATTTCATGGCATGTCATGGTAGATTCCAACATGGAGTGCATATTCTAAATTGGAATGTTGTGAGTTGTTGATTTGTGGCATGTGAACATTTCATATGCATATAGGTTGGGGAGTAGCCTCTTTAGGAGATACCCTATTGAGCGTGGCTCACCCTTTGTGAGAAAAACATTTCAGGTGCGGGGTTTACACCGGCGGACGGCTCCCATTTCGAGCCCCAAGGTTGAAGAAAGCCAACTTGTGGCTTTTATGGTTATTTCTATAAAGTTTTTGTGAAAATTCCATTTTGATGTGTAAATATATGGAATCAATTGTAATGAAACTTGTACAAATCATGTTTTATATGGGAAACCTTATTACTCATGTATAGGATGATTTGGGGAAGGTTTGGAATGAATTGAAAATGAAAAACAGATGAAAAAGGGAAAACTGGGCAGAGGGTACCGGTACTGGGTACCGGTACGCATTTTCCAGTAGGCAAACCGTACCGGTACTGCATACCGGTACGCATTTTCCAGTAGATAGACAGTACCGGTACGCAGTACCGGTACACTTTCAAGAGATTTCAAATTTTCAAACTGCTTTGCCCTATTTTCGGTCTATGTTTTTCCTTCCCTCCAATGATGTAAATGGAATATAAAACATGGTATGTTGGATCTTGGTTGAGCCCAGTGAATAATTGAATCCGGTTTACAATTGTGGGTTATGATTCCGGTCAAGTGGATACTATCGACGTGGTGTTGGGTTGAGCGACATCCACGGGTACTTCCGCGGGTTGAAGGAGGATCAACGGTTAATATAGGACCCCCGAAAATTGGGGCGTCACAGCTTGGTATCAGAGCCTAGGTATGCGAATTACCTAGGGCTTGATGGGGCATGGGTCTAGACCATTGCATTCATTGTGCATTACACATTATGTGATTAAATTGCTACATGTTATGTGGTATGTGTTGTGTAAATTATATGCATGGTAAAATGTGTATGGAAAATGAGCACCCTAGGGTTAGAGAACTTAACCTTGGGAGTGAGAAAGTGAATAAACGGGATAGTTCAAGGTGTAGATGTCTACTATTGGAGGCATACGCTTTACTAGTGAGACAATGAGAAAAAAAAATTTTTTTTGAACGTTTTAACTTTGGTCCCTATCTCGGGATACTAAGTTTTGTGCCATTGCCACTTAACGTGTGTGTAGATGGCAAGTGGAAGAAGAGGACGTCGAGGCGGTGGGCGGAACAATAATCAACCACCACCGGTTTTCGACCAACAAGCGTTTACGGAAACCATGGGCATGATGGCGGCTACTGTTGCACAAGCTAGTGCAAATGCCGGGCATAGAGGCACGAGTAACCTCCAACAGTTTAAAGCACACAAACCTCCAGTCTTCGTGGGAGGGGCGGATCCGATGATGGCAGACCATTGGTTCCGGCAAGTTAATAAGATCTTAGGGGCAATGGAGGTCACCTCAGACGCTACTAAGATAAGACTAGCTGCATTACAGTTAGAGGGAGAAGCCCAATTGTGGTGGGATTGGGTGACGACCTCGAAGAACTTAGAGGCCATGACATGAGGAGCATTTAGGGAGCTCTTCATGGGTAAATATTTCCCAACAGCCGTTCGACATGCAAAGGCCCTGGAATTCCTAGATTTGAAGCAAGGGTCAATGACTGTAATGGAGTATGTGGCTAAGTTCACCGAATTAGCCCGATTTGCTGATGATTACGTGGTCACGGATATGGCCAAGGTAAGAAGGTTTGTGTAACACCCCGCATTTTTTTCTTTTATATATATATGTACATAGATATATAATAAATAATTGTTGTAAAAATGTGGATATGTGTAGAAATATGTGTTGGAAAGGTTTGGGATGGTTTTGGTTGGCTTAGGAATGGATTGGAAATAAAAAATAAAGGAAGTAGGCAAATCTGGGATCAACTACCGGTAGTCAAGTGCCCAGTGTACTCGGACTACCGGTAGTCAACAGGTAGTCAAGTGCCCAGTGTACTCGGACTACCGGTAGTCAACAGGTAGTCGAGTGCCCAGAATAGTCGAACTACCGGTAGTCATAGTTTAACTACCGGTAGTCACTGTAAAAAAATCAGACAATTTTAGTTCGCGAACAGCCGGTTTTTCCCCCACTATAAATACTTCTTGCCATCCCCTTAGCCTTCATTACACACCTTAAAACCCTAGAAAACATTAGAGAGAAAGAGGGGAAGAGAAAAACACAAGATCAAAGGTGAAAAACAAGGAATTTAAGGGTGATTCAAGATCCAAGCCCTAGATTTCCAAGAACATCAAGGTAGGGGTTTTATCTCACTCACTTACATTGAGGCTAGGGTATTTATATATGTATGTTTTGGCTATAAATGGTATATATATGCTATGAAAGCATCCTCTCTTAGGCTTTTTGGCAAAGATTACATGTTTTGAACAAAGCTAGGGTTTAATACCCATGAAATCTCTTCTCTTATTTTAAAACCCTCATTTTTTTTTGAGAGTGATGTAATTCTTTCTTAAATGCTTTCTTTATTATGGATTTTTGAAACCTTAGTGCTTTGTGTTGGGTTGAATAACGATGTTATTGTGATCTCATGTATTTTTCTTAGTTGGTTGTGAAATGGTTACATATTATATTTTGGGGGTGGAGGTTACCCTAAAGTATGCCACCTACCATTTGTGAGAGGTTCCTTGTAAGGATGCTCATCCATTCTCAAGAGGTTCCTTGTAAGGATGCTTGGGAAGCAAAGATGATCTAACGGGGGGTGGAGGTTACCCTAAAGTATGCCACCAACCGAAAGAATGGGGGTGGAGGTTACCCTAAAGTATGCCACCTACCGAAAGAATTATTGGAAATTGTTTATGGCAATTAATCGTGATTATTGGCATATGGTACTCGTTTATTCATTTAAGTAATGTTTTACATAAACTTGAGATCCTCTTTAAATGTCACTGTTTTATTTCAAACTATGTATCTATGTTATGTTAAAAAAATGCGACCGACCGTTTTAAATGCTTTTCTAAACCTTGTATGGGTTTGAGAGGATTTTTCTACAGAGCTTTGTGCACACCCCCTACCGCTAACATTTTTCAGATTTCCTGCCTGAGGAGGACGTAAGGGTCGAAGAGCCCGCTACTTGGGAGACTCCACTTGACGGGAGTGTGGATCCTGAGATGGACGCATAAAGCGACCTCCTTTCCTTTTTGTACTAGACTAGGATATTCATTCTGAACCTTGTAAAGTCTAGTTTCCTTTTTTTATTTCCGCTGCGCTACTTTATGTGATTTTTGGAATGTAAAGGCCAAAATGGGTCTATTCTTTTGGATCACTATGTAAGTATTTATGGATGACTTCATGAAGTCTTATTTATTGATGGATTATTTTAGTGCTCTCATGATGTGAATGTTAAAGAATGTAATGCCGTCCAGGGGGTGTTTTGGGGCGTTACAAAGTTGGTATCAGAGCCTAGGCTTTAGGTCTTACATGGGAGCTGTAGGTTATGGATCCCCACTAGAGATGTAGGTTTAGGGTGAAGGAAATTGTTAAGTTAAATTTTGTATATGCCTTGGGCTTAAATCAAGACATCCTATATATTACTTTAGTTTATATCATGCACATCAAGGAAACTAAATTGTGGATTGATGTGCAGGATGGACGGTACACGAGGACGAGGACGTGGTCGTGGCCGTGGAGGTTAAGCAAATCCACCACCACCACCACCTCCGGATGCCATGCAAGGCATTTACCAATGCTTGAGGGAGCTCACCACTTTGGTACAAAGCCAAAATGGTAACAACAACCACAATGGTGGAGCTCATCCTCTCGCTCAAGTACCGGGCAATGAGAACGGAGACCGAAGGATGATAGCTCTTCGGGAATTCTTACGACAACGACCACCCAACTTCCAAGGGAGCTCCAATCCTTTGGAGGCGGATAGATGGATCCGCTGAGTGAAGAAGATCTGTGGCGGCATGGGAGTTGCCGAGGAGTTGAGAGTGGGTTTGGCGACCTACCTATTTGAGGGGGAGGCCGACTATTGGTGGGATGCCATAAAGAGGAGAAGGGACACCGACACACTCACTTGGGAAGAATTCGATCAACTTTTCCAAGATAAATATTTCCCTGAATCGGTCAGAGACCGAATGAAGGCGGATTTTCTTGCATTACGACAAGGTGGTATGACCGTGGCGGAGTATGAGAGGCGGTTCGACGAGCTCTCCCGTTATGCTACGGGATTTATATCCACTGAGGCCGACAGGGCCAAGCGCTTCGAGCAGGGTCTGAGGCCCGTCATTAGGGAGAAGTTGGTGGCTCTCAGGATCCGTGAGTTTGGGGACTTAGTGGACCGAGCCGCACTTGTGGAGAGAGACATGGAGTATACTCAGCGGCGACAGAGCCTTATGAGGGGAGGTCCGATCAGGACGGGTGCTAGCGGCAGTGGAGTGCAGCGAGCGGCACCTTACCGGCGCCCAGATCAGGCAGGGGAACAGAGACCCCCGATAGCTCGAGGAGTAGGAGGTGTACCGGGGGGGACAGCCACAGACCCTCGTCAGTGCTTTGCATGCGGAGGTGTAGGACATTTTCGGATGCATTGCCCAGTTTTTCCACCTCAGGGGCCTATCCAGACCAGACAGGTACCAGCAGCCCAACCCCCACCACCGAGGCCTGCACCGCAGCGACCGATACAGGCTCAAGCCCCCGGCGGCGCCAACCAAGGGCGAGTATTTGCTTTGACTCAGCCGGAGGAGGACATCGCCAATCCCGTTGTGGAAGGTATCGTCCTTATTTATAATTCTTGGGCCCGAATATTATTTGACCCCGGTGCAACACACTCATTTGTACGCACGACATATGCACTTGATTTGGGATTGAGTTTTGCGAAGCTAGAGCATGTGATGAATATTAGCTTGCCCACGGGAGAACGGTTAGATACTAGCCGAGTCTGCAAGGGTTGCGTGCTTCACATTGGGGAGCACGAATTGATAGTTGATTTGATTGCTTTAGAGATAAAGGGGTATGATGTGATTTTCGGGATGAACTTGTTGTCTGCTTTCCGGGCGGTAATGGATTGTTTCCGCAAGCGGATTACATTTCAGTTACCGGGAGGAGTCGTTTTTAGTTTCGTGAATAACCGAGATTCTTTCCATCCGTTTCCTACTACGGGTAGTAGATTCTTAAAAGCAAAAGCGGGAAGTCAATTGAGTTTCTTAGCGAGCTTGATGGGAGATGACCGGGATAAACTCCACACGGATGTGGTGTTCATTGTATCGGAGTTTTCAGATGTTTTTCCCGAAGAATTACCCGGATTACCGCCACATAGGGAAATTGAATTCAAGATCGATCTCTATCCGGGAACCGAACTCATATCTATTGCTCCCTACCGGATGACACCTTTGGAGTTGAAGGAGCTAAGGAAGCAATTGGATCAGTTGTTGGCGATTGGGTTTATCCGTCTAAGCACTTCACCCTGGGTAGCCCCGGTCCTCTTTGTGAAGAAAACGGATGAGACACTACAGTTGTGCACGGATTACCGGAGGTTGAATCGGGTTACCGTGAAGAATAAGTATCCGTTGCCGAGAATTGATGACTTATTTGATCAGTTGAAGGGTTCAAAGTATTACTCCAAGATTGATCTTCGCACGGGGTATCATCAGCTGCGGATTAAGGAGGAGGATATTCCTAAGACTGTTTTCCGTACCCAGTATGGTCATTTCGAGTATACGGTGATGCCGTTCGGATTGACTAATGCCCCCGCAGCCTTCATGGACTTGATGCACAGAGTCTTCCGGCCTTACCTCGACCAATTTGTCATTGTGTTTATTGATGACATATTGGTTTACTCACAGACACAGGAGGAACATGCTCGTCATCTCTCTATGGTGCTACAAACATTGAGAGAACATAAGTTATATGCGAAGATGAGCAAGTGTGAGTTCTGGATGAAGGAAGTGAAGTTCCTTGGCCATGTTGTGTCCGAGCAAGGAGTAGCGGTTGATCCCGCAAAGATTGAGGCCGTGATGAAATGGGAACCACCGAAGAACGTAACGGAAGTCCGGAGTTTCTTGGGGTTAGCCGGCTATTATCGTAGGTTTGTGGAAGGGTTCTCCAAGCTTGCGATGCCGATGACTCGACTTACAAAGAAGGGGGAGAAATTTTTCTGGACTCAAGCGTGCGAACTAGCTTTTCGCACCTTGAAGGAGAAGTTGATGACGGCACCTATCCTCATTATTCCGAGTAGTGGGGAAGGCTATGATGTCTACACTGATGCTTCACTACGAGGTTTGGGATGCGTTCTAATGCAAGGAGGGAAGGTAGTGGCTTATGGCTCGAGGCAATTCAAGGTGCATGAGCAGAATTATCCCACACACGACTTGGAGCTGGCCGCGGTGGTATTTGCTCTTAAGTTGTGGAGATGTTATTTATACGGGGAGAAATTTCAAGTGTTCTCGGACCATAAAAGCCTCAAGTATATCTTCACACAGAAAGACTTGAACCTCCGGCAGAGAAGGTGGATTGAGTACTTGGAAGATTATGAGTTCACGCTCAACTACCATCCGGGGAAGGCCAATGTAGTTGCCGACGCTCTAAGCAGGAAATCTCGGGGTGAAATCAATTCCCTTGCGGTAGGTAGGTGGAAAATGGTGGATGCATTGGAGGAGTACGAGCTATGGGTGGATGGATCGGAGTATCAACCATATCTATTCAACCTTGTAGCTCAACCGACGCTTTTGCAACGGGTGGTGGAGTTACAATGCCTGGATTCAGAACTCGATTTGATTAGAGCCCGATTAGAGAATGGAGAAGCGATGGAAGGATGGTCTTGGAAGAATGGAGAGTTGAGATATGGGGAGAAGCTATGTGTCCCCAATGATTCGTCCCTAAAGGAGGAAATACTTGGGGAGTGTCATCGCTCCAAGTTTGCTATCCACCCCGGTAGCACAAAGATGTATAGGGACATGAAGCGTCAATACTGGTGGAGGGGAATGAAGCGAGATGTGGCCAAGTATGTGGCAAAATGTACGGTGTGCCAGCAGGTGAAGATTAAGCACCAAAGGCCAGGAGGAGTCCTACAATCTTTGCCTATCCCAGAGTGGAAGTGGGATCACATCACCATGGACTTCGTATCTGGCTTTCCACGGACTTCACGAGGGCATAATGCCGTATGGGTCATCGTTGATAGACTCACCAAGTCCGCTCACTTCTTGGGTATGAAGACCACCGACACGTTAGAGACCCTGAGCAAGCTCTATATTCGCGAGATAGTGAGATTGCATGGAGTTCCACTATCCATTGTGTCGGATCGTGATTCTCGTTTCGTAGCGCAATTTTGGCAAAGTCTTCAAAGAGCTATGGGGACAGAGTTGCACTTCAGCACCGCTTTTCATCCCCAAACGGATGGCCAATCCGAGAGGGTAATCCAGATTCTAGAAGACATGTTGCGGGCTTGTGTGTTGGACTTCACGGGAGGTTGGAGCGACCATTTGCCGTTGGTGGAATTTGCATACAACAACAGCTATCAGGAAAGTATTGGGATGGCACCGTATGAAGCGTTGTATGGAAGACCATGCCGATCACCGACTTGTTGGTTAGAAGCCGGCGAGAGTAGTTTGTTGGGACCGGACATTGTTCGAGAAACTACGGAGAAGATTCAACTCATCCGAGAGAGACTACGGACGGCGCAAAGTAGACAGAAAAGCTATGCGGACCACAGAAGAAGACCCTTAGAATTCAAAGTGGGAGACTACGTGTTCCTCAAAGTGTCGCCCAAGAAAGGAGTATTGAGATTCGGCAAGAAGGGAAAATTAGCACCAAGATATACTGGGCCATTCGAGGTAATTAAAGTGGTGGGCAAAGCGGCATATCAGTTGTGGTTACCAGCTCAGTTGTCTGGGGTGCATGACGTGTTCCACGTGTCGATGTTGAGAAAGTGTCAATCGGATGCAACTCCAGTAGTGAACTTGGAGGAGATTGAAATCCAAGACGGAGCAACCTACGAAGAACAACCGGTAGAAATTATCGACACCAAGGAAAAAGTGCTTCGCAACAAAGTTATCAGATTGGTAAAGGTTCGGTGGCAACACCATGGAGTGGAGGAAGCTACATGGGAACCGGAGCAAGAAATGTGGGAGAGGTATCCATATTTGTTCGCTACTTGAGGTAAGTTTGGAGGACGAAACTTTCCTTAAGGGGGGTGGATTGTAACACCCCGCATTTTTTTCTTTTATATATATATGTATATAGATATATAATAAATAATTGTGGTAAAAATGTGGATATGTGTAGAAATATGTGTTGGAAAGGTTTGGGATGGATTTGGTTGGCTTAGGAATGGATTGGAAATGAAAAATAAAGGAAGTAGGCAAATCTGGGATCAACTATTGGTAGTAACTACCGGTAGTCAAGTGCCCAGTGTACTCGGACTACCGGTAGTCAACAGGTAATCGAGTGCCCAGAATAGTCGAACTACCGGTAGTCATAGTTTAACTACCGGTAGTCACTGTAAAAAAATCAGACAATTTTAGTTCGCGAACAGCCGGTTTTTCCCCCACTATAAATACTTCTTGCCATCCCCTTAGCCTTCATTACACACCTTAAAACCCTAGAAAACATTAGAGAGAAAGAGGGGAAGAGAAAAACACAAGATCAAAGGTGAAAAACAAGGAATTTAAGGGTGATTCAAGATCCAAGCCCTAGATTTCCAAGAACATCAAGGTAGGGGTTTTATCTCACTCACTTACATTGAGGCTAGGGTATTTATATATGTATGTTTTGGCTATAAATGGTATATATATGCTATGAAATCATCCTCTCTTAGGCTTTTTGGCAAAGATTACATGTTTTGAACAAAGCTAGGGTTTAATACCCATGAAATCTCTTCTCTTATTTTAAAACCCTCATTTTTTTTTGAGAGTGATGTAATTCTTTCTTAAATGCTTTCTTTATTATGGATTTTTGAAACCTTAGTGCTTTGTGTTGGGTTGAATAACGATGTTATTGTGATCTCATGTATTTTTCTTAGTTGGTTGTGAAATGGTTACATATTATATTTTGGGGGTGGAGGTTACCCTAAAGTATGCCACCTACCATTTGTGAGAGGTTCCTTGTAAGGATGCTCACCCATTCTCAAGAGGTTCCTTGTAAGGATGCTTGGGAAGCAAAGATGATCTAACGAGGGGGTGGAGGTTACCCTAAAGTATGCCACCAACCAAAAGAATGGGGGGTGGAGGTTACCCTAAAGTATGCCACCTACCATTTGTGAGAGGTTCCTTGTAAGGATGCTCACCCATTCTCAAGAGGTTCCTTGTAAGGATGCTTGGGAAGCAAAGATGATCTAACGGGGGGTGGAGGTTACCCTAAAGTATGCCACCAACCGAAAGAATGGGGGTGGAGGTTACTCTAAAGTATGCCACCTACCGAAAGAATTATTGGAAATTGTTTATGGCAATTAATCGTGATTATTGGCATATGGTACTCGTTTATTCATTTAAGTAATGTTTTACATAAACTTGAGATCCTCTTTAAATGTCACTGCTTTATTTCAAACTATGTATCTATGTTATGTTAAAAAAATGCGACCGACCGTTTTTAATGCTTTTCTAAACCTTGTATGGGTTTGAGAGGATTTTTCTACAGAGCTTTGTGCTCACCCCCTACCGCTAACATTTTTCAGATTTCCTGCCTGAGGAGGACGTAAGGGTCGAAGAGCCCGCTACTTGGGAGACTCCACTTGACGGGAGTGTGGATCCTGAGGTGGACGCATAGAGCGACCTCCTTTCCTTTTTGTACTAGACTAGGATATTCATTCTGAACCTTGTAAAGTCTAGTTTCCTTTTGTTATTTCCGCTGCGCTACTTTATGTGATTTTTGGAATGTAAAGGCCAAAATGGGTCTATTCTTTTGGATCACTATGTAAGTATTTATGGATGACTTCATGAAGTCTTATTTATTGATGGATTATTTTAGTGCTCTCATGATGTGAATGTTAAAGAATGTAATGCCGTCCAGGGGGTGTTTTGGGGCGTTACAAAGTTGGTATCAGAGCCTAGGCTTTAGGTCTTACATGGGAGCTGTAGGTTATGGATCCCCACTAGAGATATAGGTTTAGGGTGAAGGAAATTGTTAAGTTAAATTTTGTATATGCCTTGGGCTTAAATCAAGACATCCTATATATTACTTTAGTTTATATCATGCACATCAAGGAAACTAAATTGTGGATTGATGTGCAGGATGGACGGTACACAGGGACGAGGACGTGGTCGTGGCCGTGGAGGTCAAGCAAATCCACCACCACCACCACCTCCGGATGCCATGCAAGGCATTTACCAATGCTTGAGGGAGCTCACCACTTTGGTACAAAGCCAAAATGGTAACAACAACCACAATGGTGGAGCTCATCCTCTCGCTCAAGTACCGGGCAATGAGAACGGAGACCGAAGGATGATAGCTCTTCAAGGACAGCAAGGACAGGGCCGCGGCTATCAAGGCCAAGGTCAAGGGCAACTTTCCCAAGGCGGGAGAAACTTCAGGACTACCTACCAGGCAAGCCAGAAGACATGTTTCCATTGCCACTAAACGGGGCATATGAGGCGGGATTGTCCTCAGAGGCAAGGATCCCAGAGCTATGGGACATCTCAGTCCCAGTCATCAGTGGGACAGCCACAGACACATTTTGTTCCTCCCTACCCCACCATAGGCCAGGGAAACCAATATCAGTTCCAGGGTGCTACTTAGGCCCCTACCACTTTTCGAGCGGGGACTCCGCAGTCAGGCCAGATGGGCCAGGGCATGGGTCGAGGCCGGGGACAGGGCATGCAAGCTGGGACTTCGGGGACCCAAGGGCGTGTCTACGCCATTACACCTCAGGCTGAGCTAGTGGACCAGTCGGTCATTCAGGGTACATTTCTACTCTCTCGCTTATGGGCTAGAGTGTTATTTGACTCTTGTGCATTGCAGTCATTCATTTCTGCATCATGTGTGTGGGATTTGGGCTTAGCGATTGATACCTCGGAAGAGCCGTTGTATGTGAATTCACCCTAGGAGCTAGGGTATGTGTGAATCAGATATGTCGGGGTTGTGAGTTAGAGATCTCGGGGATTCTACTCACCGTGGACCTTAGGGTTATGGACATGTCGGAGTTCGATGTCATCCTTGGGTTTGCATGGTGGATAGGGTTGGGGTCTCACGGTTTGCATAGTGGATAGGGTTGGGGTAGCAAGAAGGGCTAGAAGATCCCTCGGGTGCAAGACCCGGTAATTGGGATACGCACTCCCTTGGCTCGGTCCATGAAGTGTGTGGGTGTACGCGGAACCCTCGGTGGAAGTCCGTCAATTCCGTGTGGGTTGGGTGACCCTTGGTTTGAGTCCATGAACATCCACCCCTATAAAGACCCTAGAATGAAATGTCATTTGATGTGCAACATAGATGACGGGTAATACACATTGGCACTTGCATGTGTTGAGGAGCTGGGAAGGGCTCGGGATGATGTGCGTGAGTGAGTCTCATCTCATTTCATGGCATGGCATAGTAGATTCTAACATGGAGTGCATATTCTAAATTGGAATGTTGTGAGTTGTTGATTTGTGGCATGTGAACATTTCATATGCATATAGGTTAGGGAGTAGCCTCTTTAGGAGATACCCTATTGAGCGTGGCTCACCCTTTGTGGGAAAAAAATTTCAGGTGCAGGGTTTACACCGACGAACGGCTCCCATTTCGAGCCCCAAGGTTGAAGAAAGCCGACTTGTGGCTTTTATGGTTATTTCTGTAAAGTTTTTGTGAAAATTCCATTTTGATGTGTAAATATATGGAATCAATTGTAATGAAACTTGTACAAATCATGTTTTATATGGGAAACCTTATTACTCATGTATATGATGATTTGGGGAAGGTTTGGAATGAATTGAAAATGAAAAACAGATGAAAAAGGGAAAATTGGGCAGAGGGTACCGGTACGCATTTTCCAGTAGACAGACAGTACCGGTACACTCTCAAGAGATTTCAAATTTTCAAACTGCTTTGCCCTATTTTCGGTCTATGTTTTTCCTTCCCTCCAATGATGTAAATGGAATATAAAACATGGTATGTTGGATCTTGGTTGAGCCCAGTGAATAATTGAATTCGGTTTACAATTGTGGGTTATGATTCCGGTCAAGTGGATACTATCGACGTGGTGTTGGGTTGAGCGACATCCATGGGTACTTCCGCGGGTTGAAGGATGATCAACGGTTAATATAGGACCCCCGGAAATTGGGGCGTCACAATACTTTCTTTTATGCTTGGGAGTTTTTGTGAAAATAACCCTTTTGGAGGGCAAGCAAGTCAGAATCAGATCACTCTTTGAGCAATACCCTTTAGTTCTCAAGAGAACAAATTTTTACATGGTTTTAGGCTTAAAAAACTTGTAGGGACCACCCTATGCTCGCTAGCCTTCGCTAGAGTGGTCTGTTGATAACTTAGGAGAAAATGGGGAAAAGTCCACGGAAATAAGCACAGGGCTTGCTCTATGAGCTCGCTTGAGCGGTATCCATGGTTGCTCAAGCAATGCTCATAGTCACTCAAGCAGTGCTTGGCTTATTCCGAACCTATAAATAGGGAATGCCTTTCCCACATCTAGGTCAAGCGTCTAGAGAGATTTTAGAGAGATTTTTGGAGAGGAAATCTATCTTTCAACCTTGAGAGCTTGCCCCACAACCTAGATCACTAAGAACCCAGAGGTTACCACTAGTGATTCTTTCCATCCTCACAAAATGGAGTAGGAGAGTTTGTTGGTGAACAAACTCATTGGTGTGTGCATACTGAGGATTATTGGTGTGCCCATAATTGCTCGAGGCCTAGACGAACAATGCGAAGGGGAGGTCCAAGTGAAGCTACACCAGACGTCGAAATGGGAGTTTCGACGGAGAGATATAAGAAGGAAATGAGCATCTAGTCATGGAGATTGGTTGAGGTATAAGATTCAAATACATGTATGTTGACTTCGCGCGTAGTAGATTAGGCTTTGGGAACCCCGAGTGGTTCCCTGCAATTTTTCTCCAGGAGGGTTTTCCATGTCAACAAATTGCACGAGTCTCTTATTGATTATTGTACACACTTGTATTTTTTAGCACACAACCGCACTACATGTTTGATATTTTGATTGTTAGATTTCATATGATCCATAGTTGTGCAATTGGGTTTGTAGGATTTGGGATTCCCGTGAGAGTGATTGTGAGTAAGTTAATTGCATATTAATTAAAATCAATCGTTATGGTTAATTGGGTTGGTGGTGTTTCAAAAGGAGTTCTCACATTCATTGTTGCATCTTTGTGAGAAAAGGTCATTGAGGTAGATATAGGTTTCAATTTGTAATCCATTTGGGCTAAAATTGAAAAACCTATTCACCCTTTTCTAGGTTAAGTGTCTTGGTCTCCACATGTATAATCGTGAGGGAAGATCCACATAGAGTTTCCCTTCCCGGAACAACAATTGATATCAAAGCGTGGTTGCCCTTAGAGCATAAGACACTAAGTAGGCATATCTTATTTATTTACTTGTTTGCCTAGGTTACCTTCAAGAGATCTATCATTATTATAAGTTAGTTTTTAATGGAGTCCCAAAATTAAGGAGGATCAATTGCATGACCGCCTCTCTTTGATAGTTCTAACTTTGCATATAGGAAAACTTGGATGAAAGTATTTCTAAAATCAATTGATGAGAGTGTATGATTAAGCGTGCAAGAGGGTTGGAGCCCTCCCACTGCCACCACACAAGTCGAAGGTGGTGAAGCAGTGGTT
The DNA here is from genome assembly GCA_951799425.1 of Ilex aquifolium. Classification (NCBI taxonomy): domain Eukaryota; kingdom Viridiplantae; phylum Streptophyta; class Magnoliopsida; order Aquifoliales; family Aquifoliaceae; genus Ilex; species Ilex aquifolium. The sequence continues at coordinate 18,787,810 of OX637405.1, forward strand.
GAAGTGAAATCCCCAACTACTTGCTCGAAGACCGAGATTGAATCGGTAGGCTGGAACTCAAAAGGCTTGAATGCGATTTTCAATGCTGTGACACTAAATGAGTTCTGAAGAATCATAAATTGTGAGACCTCCAAAGCAGCTTGGACAACTTGGTTGTTTCCCATGAAGGGACTTCCATGGTGAAGATATCTCAACTCCAAAGGTAGAACTCTTAGTTCGAGACTTTGAGGATGCAAGATGATGAAACATTTAGTGAATTTTATGCTAAATTGTGTGATATCATAAATTTATCATTTGCATTAGGTACCAAGGTTGATGATGTGGCCATCAAGTGAAAAATCTTGAGATCTCTAGCCGAGAGGTTTCATGCTAAGGTCACTATAATGACCTGGTTTTTGGAGAACGAAAATTTGGACAAGAACGAGTGCAAGTGTGATTAGGGGTTCAGAGTACGAATAGCCAGACTATAAACTGATGACTCTGGAGTGATGTATTGAGAGTGTAGAGTTGCATAATTAATGAGTGATTCATCCATTTTGTGTTTTTGTTTGATGTTTAATATATTGGAATTATGTTTAGATTAATTGTTATGTCTGTGTTTGTAGGTGCAAAGGAGATGAAGAGGAGCATTTTAGAATTGAGTTAAAAGATCATGGAAAGCATAGGAAAAGAATAAGATTGGAATCTGGAGGAGAAAAACAGAAAGATGGGAAAAAGCTACCGGAACCGGTTCTTCTACGTAGAACATAAGGCCTAGAACTAGTTCTCAACAGGTTCTAGGAAGGAAAAAAAGTCTAGAACTGGTTCTCAACAGGTTCTACGAAGGCCAGAAAGCATAGAACCAGTTCTACACAGGTTCTACACACTAAGTCGGTTACAAACTCCCGGGTTTCCATATCTTCTTCATGAAGTTACTTCCATCCACTTGCACACTTGATGGGAGGCTCATAACTCCTGAGCAAGCACTCTCATTGGACGGCTTCACCTCCCAACAATAAAACAAGCATATTCATTGGTTGACACCGATAGAGGGGAATTCTTCGGGGAAGCTTCCACCACCCAAGCATCTCATCTTAGCCAATGGGAAGAAGGAATGAAGATGATATATACATGCATATATTTACACATAGGGGGACTTTTGCTGAGATTTAGAGTGGTAGTTTTTAAGTTTTTCTTAAGCTTTTGTATTGTCGGGTTGCGGATAAGACAACGGAGGAATTTTATTTTCATTTTCAAAAGATTTTTTTGAATGGTTTTTCTTTGTATTTGAACATACTACATTGAGTCTAATCTACTGGAGGCTTTTTCTTTTCATCTTGTTGTTTATTTTCATTATTTCTACATGTCGTTTTACCCCATATTCAACTTGATGGGCTTGATTTTCGACTAAGGTTTGGCGCGATCTAAGGGATGATTTTTATTTGTGATTAATCCTTGTTGATCCTCTAACATATTCTTACCATTTAGTATGCTTTTCAAATGGTAAAAATCACTGTTGAAAACTAGTGTATATTTATGCATTTTGATTAGTCGTTGACGGATTTCTGGCACGATTAATGCTAAAAGTATAGATTTACATCTACATATTTATCGTCATAGATTCTATTACCTATCTTCAAAGTTACACATCTTCCATCTTGGGTTTTTATTGAATATTTTTTGTCCGAATGAATTTGATTATGAGTTTGCATGAGTTGTAAATGAGGATCAATAAGCTTGATTTCGACGAGATAATTTCTGAGGATTGACCGATTGTTTTCTTATTGATTTCATTACATTAAAACCCATTCCACCATTTTTACACAAACCAAGGGATTTTTACTTTATTCTTGAACCCATCACCAATCAAATTGTGTTTGTCCCTGAGGAGATGACCTTGGATTTATCCAAGTTACTATACTACAAAACTTTTCTACGCTTGGGAAGCCTATTGTTATACCTTAAGGACAACTAATTCATCAAAAAGTGACAAGTATTTTTGGCGCCATTGCTGGGGACCAGTAGTGTATTTGAAAGATGATTCGGACAGACGTAAGGTAAGTCATGTGATTTTCATCACAAGCTCTAGTACATTTTTCCACTATGAATATTATTTTTATTTTTTTTGTTTGTAATATATTTGCATTTTATTTAATCTGGCTACATGTGGGCACTTGATAATAACAATAGACTTGTTAGATAAGGCCAAGACCCATATAAAGAAATGGATGACATTAATCTAAATGAGGGGCATAATCTGAGAGAGGGACAAAATCTAGGAGAAGGGCAAAAACCCAGAAATCTAGTAAATGTTGTACCATTAGTTTCACCTGTTAGAACAATGAGAGAGTTCCTTTAACCCCCATGGAATATGTCTCCATCATGCATTATATTGCCTGTTCAAACTCATGCATTTTTCATTAAACCAGGAATGCTCCAACTATTGTCGCAATTCCATGGAGTAGATAGGGAATATACTTATTTACACATTAAAGAATTTGAGGAGGTGGTTGGAACATTGATTGATCGGGATATACGTGAGGAAGTAGCAAGGATGAAATTGTTTCCATTTTCTCTAAATGACAAGGCTAACACTAGGTTGAATTCTTTGAAACATTGATCGATTGGGACATGGGCGGATATGCAAAAGGAGTTTTTGAAGAAATTTTTTCCAGTACACAAATCCAGATCTTTGAGGAAATTTATTCAAAATTTTTCAGAAATGGAACACGAACAATTTTATGAATGCTGGGAAATGTTTAAAGATAGTTTAAACTCTGTTCCACATCATGGATTTGAGCCTTGACAACTGGTCAGTTTCTTCTATGAAGGAATTAACCCTAAAGATCGCTAGTTCATTGATATGATGTGCAACAATGAATTTTTGAATAAGGATCCTAAAGAAGCATTGGAATACTTTGATCCCTTGGCAAAAAATGCACAATCTTTGGATATTTCCAACCTTGCCGAGAAATCAAGGTCATCTAATATGTCCTAACCGACTGGAGGAGGAAGGAATGTACTAAGTTACCAAGATGACCTTCATGCCAAAATTACTAAATTGTCTAGAAAATTGGAGGACTTGGAAGTAAAAAGAGTTAATGAGGTGAGCAGTATTCCTAAGGTTGATGAGCCATGTACGATTTGTGATACTAATGAGCATTCCACTCAGGAATACCCCACTATCCCGGCTTTTAAAGAAGTTTTACATGATTAGGTTAATTCATTTCATTAGCCTAGGCAGTCATTTTCTCCATATTTGAATACATATAATCCTAGATGGAAAAACCATCCTAACTTTAGTTGGAGAAACGACAATACTACTTCACCCCATGCATCTGTACCAAATGGCCCTCCCATCTAACATAATAAAAAAATTTATGGTAAGGGTTTGTCTACGAGTTTTTATTATCCCACTAATGCATACCAACCTCCTCATAGAAGAAGTTTAGAGGATACATTGCATCAGTTCATACAAAGCCAAACGACAATCAATAACCAAAATACTCAAGCCTTTGGTGACATTAGAACTCAAATCACCAAGCTGAAAAATTGTTTGGGTATTTACAACAAGAAAAAGGAAAATTTCTACCAAAACTCCAAGAGAATCCAAAAGGTCAACATAGTGTTGAGGGATCTAATGCCAACCAAGGAAATGTGTTAGAAATCAAGGCTATCACAACTTTGAAGGGTGGAAAGGTGATTGACAAGACTATTCTACTAAAAGTCCCTAAACCTACAGAAAAAGAGACTAAGGAGGAAGAAGAGGAAATAGATAACCTTGATAATTCAGAGATTGTCAACTCTGATGAAAATAAATGTCCTATCCCTGCCCATACCCCTATCATCTGAAAACACCTGCTAAGATTTCTAATTTTGAAATTCTTGATGTTTTTAAGCAGGTAAATATTAATATTCCCTTGCTGGATGCTATTAAATAGGTACATGCTTATGCTAAATTTTTGAAGCACATTTGTACCGTAAAAAGAAAGATGAATGTGCAGAAGAAGGCCTTCCTAACAGAGCAGGAAGTTCTATCATATGGAAAAACACTCCACTGAAGTTCAAGGATCCAGGGTGCCCTACAATTTCTATTATCACTGGAGATCGCTGGGTGGATTCTACATTGTTGGACTTAGGAACAAGTGTCAATCTATTGTCATACTCGGTATAACAACAATTGGGCTTAAGAGAGTTGAAGTCAACACCGATTACTCTCCAACCGGTGGACCATTAAGTTAAAATGTCAAGAGGAATCATGGAGGATGTTTTGGACATAGTAGATAATTTCTATTTTCCTGTAGATTTCACTATTTTAGATACATAGCTTGTTGCTAACCTTCTGCATAGATTCTAGTTATTTTAGGTAGACCTTTCCTTGGAACTTCTATACTATTATTAATTGCAGGAATGGTTTAATGAAACTAGCATTTGGAAATATAACGTTGGAGCTGAATGTGTTCAACATCAATAGACAGCCATGAGATGATTGTGAAATATAGAAGGTGAGTATGATTGATACTAGATTAGCACAAAACATTGTATATTTAATGTGCTTTTGCATCCTTATTTTATGCTAGCTTTTGTGGATTGAATGAGTTGTTATGCATTGTCTGCGCTATTTATGGAATGTCGGTATGGTTACAGATAAAAGGTGATAAATGGTGCTTCTTAAAGCCTTCTCATAGTGTTCGAGATGAATGATGATGAAAGGATGGCTTGATGATAGCTCAGGAGGCAAGGAAACCAAGAAATCAGCAAAACAAGGGAAAACTTACCGGTAGGTTTTAGCTACTGGATCTGCACCTACCGCCAGATATATCGGTATCTTTTGCCTACTGGAGTGAAACCCACCGATAGGTTTTACTGATAAGTGCCAGATTTTGAATCTCAAGCTCTGCAGTCTTGGGGGTCCCACCAGAAATTATCCTACCTGCCCCTGCCACTCCCAACACCATGGACATCCCTCTTACACCTCTCCATGGACTTTTGGATGGTTGATCATAAATGAGGAAAGAGGAGAGAGAAGGTGTTGGGTGTGGAGACAAGGCTTGCACCAAACCTGTCTAGCCCATCCCTTCTCAGTCCTAGGCTTGGAGATCCTACCAGGGGTTAGAACAGCACTCCATGGACGTTTTTGGAGGGGAAAGACTCATTTATTCTGGATTAGTGGATATAAATTTTAATATAGAGAGGGAGAGAGTCTAGGAAGAAGATGAATAATGTTAGAGAGAAAAGTTGAGATTTTTGCATTTTCTTCCACACATTGTCTTGTAATTGCATGTAAGATCTTTCTAAGCTTTGTTTGAAGTCATTAATTCTAGTTATTTCAAGTTGCTTTTAAGTTTAATTGTCTATTCAAGCTTTTACCATTAATGCATTCATGTTCTTCAATTTCTTAGCTTAAAATGGGTAGTGAATGCATTCTCTTTTAGTTTGTGTTTCTTGCATTAACTTAGCTACAATCTTCATCTCTTTATAATGTCTTCTTATTATATTGTTGTCTTTACTTTAAGTATGAGTAGCTAAGCTTTTTAGTTGGCTAATCCAAGGGAAACCTCCTCTTGGGTATGTCTTTACAACTCATTTTCTTTCCTCCTCTCAGAGTACGATAGCATGGTTTGACTGGGATGCGGTTGTGAGTCTTTGATATCCTGTAGGCCTGGTCACGGGTTATGCTTGGATCCTCACTTTCATCTCATCCCTAGCTTCCCACGAATCAATTGTACATCTATGCTCTATTGGAGGAAAGACTCGAGATGTCTTGGCATCCTCATTGGAATGAACCCTTTGGATTAGCCAACACTTATTTTCCCATCTTAATTTCATTACAACTCAAATCACAAACCAATTCCAAACAACAAAAGATTTTACACTTTTCTTTCACCAAAATCACCTTCTACAGGATTCACATCCTTCCCCGAGGAGACGACCTTGGAGTACTCTCCAAGTAAAACACGACATACACAAGTCTTCTTGCACTTGGGAAGCATTTTTGTTTACTCACACATTTCATTTTCCACCATTCCCTTGCCCTTTCTTTTGACATCATTCCAAGGGAGAGTGACACTCCCCCCTTTCACACATATATCATACATACCTTGAGGGATGATGTTAGGAGGTTAGGAACAACAAGGTAATAAGCCAAGCATTTTTGGCGCCGTTGCCGGGGAAGGCAAGCGTTGAGTCAAGAAGGTGATTTCAGGACAACGGAGGTAAGTCTCGTGATATTCATCATGGGATGAGGTACGTTGATCCTTGTACATACTTTTATTGTTTACATTTTCATTTGTAGATAGTTTTGTTATATGTGGGGTCGGGACGAACAAAATCGACTAGTTAGACAACCCTTGGGCCCCAACATGAACATTGACCAAGACCCACCCGAGGATGCAGGTGATAACTTTGAGAATGTAGGTGTCAACCCAAACATGCAATGGGGTGGGGGAGTGCCAGAACCTAGAATACCCAATCCACGAATGCAATTTCCCCCTCCCGGAAATGAAGGGAACAATCTCCCAATTGATCCTCCGGCGAGGTCAATGCGGGAATTTCTTCAACCAACCCGCAGCACTACACCCTCATGCATCCTCTTACCAGTCGAAGCTCAGCTCTTCCAAGTTAAGCCCGGGATGTTGCAACTACTTCCTAAATTCTACGGAATTGAAAAGGAAAACCCTTATTTGCACATAAAGGAATTCGAGGATATAGTTGCAACCTTCAATGCTAATTATGCTATGGAGGACATAGCTCGCTTAAAATTGTTTCCCTTCTCCCTTAGAGATAAAGCCAAATCATGGTTGTATTCCTTGTGACCTCGATCCATTACCTCTTGGGCTCAAATGCTTTCGGATTTTTTGAATAAATTTTTTTCCAGTTCATAGGACCACTACTTTAAAAAAGGAAATTCAAAACTTTTCGGAGAAGCCCAATGAGCAATTCTACCAATGTTGGGATCAGTACAAGGAATTACTACAATCTATTCCACATCATGGCTTTGAATCGTGGAAATTGGTAAGTTTCTTCTATGAAGGAATCACACCGAGTCATAGACAATTCATTGACATGATGCGCAATGGCGAGTTCTTAAACAAAGACCCCGATGAGGCCCTTGACTACTTTAGAACATTAGCCCATAATGCACAATATTGGGACATTAGAGATCCCAACGATGTACCTAGGATGTCTCCGGGTAGTAGTCAATCACAAGGGGGAGGGATGTATGACTTGAGAGACCGGGAAGACTTGCTTTCCAAAATTGCCAAATTGTCTAGGAAGGTTGAAAGTCTTGAAGTCAATAAGAGGCACGAGGTATCAAATGTTTCAAAGATTGAGGAGGGTTGCTCAATTTGTGAGAGTGTGGAACATTCCATATCGGAGTGCCCCAACATTCCGGCGCTTAAGGAGGTATATCACGAGCAAGTTAATGCCTTTAACCAAATGAGGCAATCATTTTCTCCACATTCAAACACCTAAAATCCGGGTTGGAGCAATCACCTGAACTTTAGTTAGAGAAATGAGAACCCCATTCCTCATGATTCTAATGCATACACAACCCCCGTGCCCCCTAGGCAAAATCAATTTCAGTCCCCAGATCAAGCGTCTAGCTCCCAATACCCCCGGTCCAATCCGCAAGGTTATTCGTCAAACCCACCACCACAAAATTTTTCACCAAGTCCACCTCCACAAAGCTTCTCCCAAGGGTCATCCAATCCTCCCACCTACCAAACTCCCCATAAGAGGAACTTGCAGGATGTGCTTTACAATTTCATCCAAAGCCAAACCACCTTTAACAAAAATATTTCGGCTCAACTCACAAAAATTACCAATCACATAGGGTTATCACAACAAGAGAATGGGAAATTCCCAGCTCAACCCCAAGAGTCAAAATGTGATTGAGTCATCCGAGCCCACCAAAGAGAGTTGTGAGCAACTCAAGGCGGTCACCACCCTACGAAGTGGTAAGGAAATTGATAAGACCATTGTGCCAAAGATCTCACCCAAGACTACCTTGCCAATAGAAAAAGAGACCATGGGTGACACCAGGGGTGGTGAGGTGAGTGTTGAGGTGGTTGAGAAAAAAAACTTGAGTGATGGAAATGTGCATGCCTTCCCTATTTCTGCTCCTTTTCCTAATCGTTTGTAGCCACCTTCACAGGTGGTTAATTATGTTGATATACTTGAAATGTTTAAGCAGGTAAGGATCAACATTACACTCCTTGATGCCATTAAGCAAATTCCATCTTGTGCTAAGATTTTGAAAGATTTGTGCACCGTGAAGAGGAGGCTCAATGTCCACAAGAAGGCATTCCTCACCGAGCAAGTAAGCTCAATCTTGAGGACCAACACGCCACCCAAGTTCAAAGACCTCGACTGTCCTACCATTGCCATAACCATCAGAAATTGCCTGGTAGAGCAAGCACTCCTCGATTTGGGAGCTAGTGTGAATCTCCTTCCATACTCGGTGTACCAACAACTTCATCTTGAGGAGTTAAAGCCTACTTCAATCACACTTCAACTGGCAGACCGTAGTGTCCGAACACCGAGGGGAGTAGTTGAGGATATTTTAGTTCAAGTTGATAAATTTTACTTTCCAGTTGATTTTATTGTGCTTGACACTCACCCTGTTGCAAATCTTAGCTCCCGAATCCCTGTAATCCTTGGTAGACCTTTCCTTGCTACATCTAATGCTGTAATTAATTGCAGGAATGGTCTCATGAATCTTGCATTTGGAAACATGACTATGGACCTCAACGTGTTCAACTTATCCAAGCAACCGGGGGATGATGAGGAGGTGCATGAAGTCAATAGGATTGACACTTTGGCGGAAGAACACTTGAAACTTTTGGGCATGTTAAAGTTGAAAGAAAAAGAGAATGTTGATCTAGGTGGAGTTGATAAGCAAGAGGACTTAGAGAGTTTGAAAGGGGTAGACGAATGGATCCCGACATTTGAGAAACTTCTACATCAAGAAAAGAAGATCTTTCCATCGGACGTACAAAAGCCAAATTTGGAGTTGAAACCACTACCATCCCATCTGAAGTATGCATATCTTGGGGAAGATGAGACATTCCCGGTGGTAATTAGTTCAACATTGGAGGCATAGCAAGAAGATAAGCTTTTGGAAGTGTTGAGAAGGCATAAAGGGGCAATTGGTTGGATCATTGCCGACATTAAAGGGATAAGCCCCATCATTTGCACACATCGGATCTATCTTTAGGAGGATGCCAAACCGTCTCGACAACCACAAAGAAGGTTGAACCCAATCATGAAAGATGTGGTGAGGGACGAGGTGTTGAAACTACTTGACGTGGGCATCATTTTTTCGATTGCTGATAGTAAGTGGGTTAGCCCCACGCAAGTAGTACCCAAGAAGTTGGGAGTCAATGTTGTGGAGAATGAAGAGAATGAGCTTATTCCAACAAGAGTGATCACCGGGTGAAGAGTGTGCATTGATTACCGCAAGCTCAACCTGTGCACACGGAAAGACCACTTCCCAATGCCATTTCTTGATCAAGTGTTGGAATGAGTAGCGGGGCATCTATTCTATTGCTTCTTAGATGGATACTCCAACTACAATCAAATCGAGATTGCATTGGAAGACTAAGAGAAGACCACCTTCACTTGTCCCTACGGTACCTTTGCTTACCGTCGCATGCCTTTTGGGCTATGTAATGCCCCTGGAACCTTTCAACGTTGCATGATGGGGATCTTTAGTGATACGGTGGAGAATATTGTTGAAGTGTTTATGGATGACTTCTCAGTCTTTGGGGATTCTTTCAGTGGGTGCTTGGAAAATTTGGAGAAAGTTTTGGAAAGATGTGAAGAGAAGAGTTTAGTCTTGAATTGGGAGAAGTGTCACTTCATGGTGACACAAGGAATTGTTCTCAGCCATATAGTGTCGGCAAAGGGTATTGAAGTTGACAAATCAAAGGTGGAGGCCACCTCCAACCTCCTTATGTCGAGATTTGTTAAGGATATTAGGTCGTTTCTGGGCCATGCTGGATTTTACCGTCGTTTCATAAAAAAATTTAGTGCATTGGCCCGCCCTTTGACCAATTTATTGTCTAAGGATGTCCCATTCGAGTGGTCGGATGATTGTGAGGCATCTTTTACAAAACTCAAAAGCATGCTTGTCATGCCTCCGATTATGCGACCACCCAAGTGGGATTTACCTTTGAGCTTATGTGCGACGCGAGTGATTACGCGGTCGGTGCAGTGCTCGGTCAAAGGGAGGATAATAGACCTTATGTAATATACTACGCTAGCAAGACACTCAATGAAGCCCAAATGAATTACACCACCACAGAAAAAGAGCTGCTAGCGATAGTATTTGCATTAGATAAATTCCGTTCTTACATCATTGGTTCACCAATAGTAGTCTATACTGATCACTCTGCCTTGAAGTATTTATTGTCTAAGCAGGATGCCAAACTGAGACTTATCAGGTGGATCCTCCTACTCCAAGAGTTCAATCTTACAATCAAAGACAAAAAGGGAGTGGAGAATGTGGTGGCGGATCATTTATCTCGACTAGTGGTGCACGAGGCCGATGAGCACATTCCTATCCCATATTTCTTCCCTGATGAACATTTACTCTCAATTCATTTTGTGTGTCCTTGGTATGCTGACATATGTAACTATCTTGCAATATGACAAATACCACCGCAGTGGAGCCCAGATGATAGAAGGAGATTCATGGCAGATGTGAAGTACTTTTACTTCGACAACCCGTATATGTTCAAGTGCTTCCCTGACCAAGTCATGCGGAGATGCGTACCAGAGACTGAACAACGGGAAGTCCTTGCATTCTGCCATTCACAAACATTCGGTGGCCACTTCTCAGCGAAGAAAACTTTGGCAAAGATCCTACAATCAGGTTTTTACTGGCCCTCTCTGATAAAGGACTGTATTTCATCTTGCAAGGAATGTGATAGATGCCAACGTTTGGGTAGTGTAACCCGAAGGAACATGATGCCCTTCTCCCCTATATTTGTTATAGAAATATTTGATTGTTGGGGCATCGACTTCATGGGTCCTTTCCCTACGTCATTTGGCTATCTATACATTTTACTGGCTGTGGACTACATGTCTAAATGGGTGGAGGCTATCCGAACCAAGACTAATGACCACTGGGTCGTGGTCAAATTCTTGAAGGAGAACATCTTTTCGAGGTTTGGGATGCCTCGTGCAATGATAAGTGACGATGGATCACATTTCTGCAACAGACCATTTGCGTCTTTAATGCACAAATATGGTGTCACACATAAGGTATCCACCGCATACCACCCACAAACCAATGGCCAAGCCGAGTTGGCCAATAGGGAGATCAAAAACATCTTGGAAAAAACGGTTAACCCAAATAGGAAAGATTGGTTAGACAGAATGATTGATGCCCTATGGGCTTACCGCACCGCCTACAAGACTGTCTTAGGCATGCCTCCCTATCGGCTCGTCTATGGAAAGGTTGCCATTTTCCAGTTGAAATGGAACACAAGGCCTATTGGGCCATAAAGACTTTGAATTTCAATTTGAGAATGGCCGGAGAACATAGGAAGCTACAATTGAATGAATTGGAAGAGATTCGAAGAGAAGCGTATAAAAGCTCTAAAATTTCAAAAGAATGGGCTAAGATCTTTCATGAAAAATCCATTGTACGGAAGTCATTCGAGCCCGGCCAAAAAGTGCTCTTGTATAACTCTCGTCTCTCGATTTTCCAAGGCAAACTCCGATCCCGTTGGGATGGTCCCTATCTTGTCAAGGTGGCCTACCCCAATGGAGCTGTGGAAGTCACAAACCCCGAGAATGGCCAGACATTCAAGGTCAATGGCCAAAGACTTAAGCAATTTTTCGAGGGTTTTGAAGGACAAGGAGTGGAGGAGGACTTGACGGATCCGGTGTATCCAGAAGTTGTGGAGTAACAAGTTTTTATGCTTTTTAAGTGTACAGTTTTTTTATTTTTACTTATGTTATTTTCATTTTCATGGTACTTACTTTACTTGGTTGTATAACATTGTTTTTCTTAGTTTCAGATGTTGGTGCTTTTGTCAAAGCTCAAGTGCGAGGTGTTCTCTAACCCTAATCATCTTTTTATTGTCCTTCATTGCATATTATATATTTTTGTTGCATTGAGGACAATGCATAAATCAAGTTGGGGGGTGAGGTGCACCATTTGCATGTTACACCAATGTTTGTGGAAATTTTTATGGATAATAACAATTTTTGGGGTGAAAATTCACCTTTCACATATCATAAAGATTTTTGTTTACATTAGTGTAAATTATGTGAAAAAAGTGAAAATTTTTGTGAAAAAAAAAATTATCTGAATGTTGATCTGTATTCCCTTATTCAGAGTGCTTGGGTTAGATGATATGTTGATCTTTGTTTTGAACCTTGAGCACATGAGCATACTATAGAAGTTAATCCTATGCATGAGTATCACATATGTATCTGCTTTTGAACTCAACTGTAGGTGCTTCTTGAATGTGTAATTTTAGCAATTTACGAAGTAAATTCATATTTTAGGCTTGACATAAATAGTGGAGATGAGTAAGGACCTGTGAGAGCTTTAGTGCCAATCCTTTTTGGAGGGATCTTACATTTACTTAATGAACAATTTTTCAATGTCAAATCCGTTCAATAATCTCATTATGTTTGTCTTGGCCAGGTGCATTTTGGTAGTAGACTGATTTCGTCCTGATAATGTACAATGCTTCCCCATGCTATTTAGAATTGATCTTAGGCCATCATTGATTTATTTTGAGCCTTAAACTTGTTCTTGAAATTTTTTTATTCCTAGTGCCGTGATTGAGCCTCAATTGAAATTCATTTCTATGCCACACATGTGACCAAGCCAGTGAAAATGAAATAAATTTACCTCACCTTGGTTGTTCCTAAAGTTGAACAAGAGTAATCGCAAAAGCGACGGAAGTGTGGTGTGGAAATTCAAGCAAAGGGATAACAGATGTTGGAACTCAAAGAGTTCAATGGAAAAGAATGAAAATTCAATAAAAGGAAGAGAAGGGGTGAGAATAAGAAAAGAATGATCAAAAGGAAAGGAAAATGTTAAGGAAAAGAAAGAAAAGAAACAAAGAGTGTGGTGACGGTGTAAGAATGAAAATTCCATGAAAAAGGAGATGCTTTTGAAATAAAAGTCTTTCACTCGGAACAACCCTCTTTGTTATCCTATACCCTTCGTTTCTTTTGCCTAAAATATCACTCCCAAGGCCCCATTACAGCCCTTGAAGTCCTAAATGATCTAGAGAAGCATGGGAGATGCATAATTTTAAAGGAAATGACGAGTCAGTTTTGCTACCCCATGCCCTAGCATTCTTTTCATGAGATTATGTCAAAGTTGCTTCATTTTCATACATGAACTTCATTTTTGGATTACATGTGAGCATACTTTGTTTTGTGCACAAGATTCTATCTCACATGTACACATGGAGTGCATGCCAGGATAACTAGACTGTATTTCATTGTTAAGAGTGACCTTTAGTGAGTTTGCATCAAAGCTTAACTTGGCTAGCCATTCAAATGTGAATTCTGTTGCGTAAATACTCAAATTACTTGTTCAATTCACACACACACGAGTTCGAAAATGAATGTGTAGGTGCATACTTTAGATTAGTATTTGAGACTATAGTGATGCTCATGTGTGCTTAGTTCGGCCATATGAATAATATGTCAAATTGATCCACACTTGTAGAATAGGGGAATATTGTTCAAGTTTTTGATATTAGAATGAATGGGGAATGCCCTTGTTAATTGCATGTGTGTTTTACATTGTGGGTGTTCATTTTGGTAGTTACAAGTTATCCATGATTTGTTTATTGAATGCATCAAAGTTTTAAATCATGTTTCAATTTCGGTAATGACTTGGGGCATGATGGTTCAAATTGTGGTTTACAAGTTTAGTACATGCTTAGGGTGGAGAATAGGTCATAAAGAGAGTCTTAGAATGTATAGGGTAGGTCCTGAATTGAAGTGGAGTGATAGTTTGTTGGACAGCAGGTTCATTTTGCAACTAAGGCAAAGCCTACCAGTATGCCATACCGGTAGGTTTTGGCCACTGGTCCTGCACCTACCGCTCAACCTAACGGTATTTTTTGCTCACTGGAGTGCAACATACCGGTAGGTTTCCATCGACCTACCGGTAGGTTTTACCTTGAATGCTAAAATTAGGGCTTTTAATCGAATTTTTTCGGTGAACCCTTTCATCTTCCTCCTCAATTACAGACTCTTTTTCATTTCTCTCTCACTCAAAATCCTCCTAGGTTTCCAAATCACCCTCTTTCCCCATCAATCTCTCAAATCTCAATCCCTTGTTCTGTGATTTTGTGGATTTCAACCTTGTAACCCTAGAATTGCCGAAAATCCCTAAAGCCCTAATCCTCTTTCATCTATTCAAATTCTCCAAAAATCTCTCAATGGCTCTTCATATGGAGATCATTCATGAGGATTTGGACCTAATTGAGGGTCTTTTCTTGATCTTTTTCACATGCTTGACTATAGGGGCACTATTGCTTTGCATGGCCCGAACCAAGAGAGCCGCACCCGACTCCTCTCAACCCGAGGAGCCAAGCTGTTGCAAGAGAACGAGCAGAGAAAGAAGGCCAAAAACGAGGCAAGGATCCAGTTGATCCAGGAGAAGAATGTAACGTGTGAGCGGCATCTTGACCACATCTCACTTGGCCCAAGGAATGAAATTGTCAGGCTCCTTGATGCACATGGTATGAGATTTTGGTTCGAGCCTATGGTCGGCTACAATTTGTCTATGTGTCGAGATTTCTACCAAACACTCAGGGTGGTGGAGGTGAACGAGGTTGAGATTTTGAGGACAAATGTCAGGGGAAAGATGTTTGAGGTAACCCCCACTATCATTGCCACTCTCCTAGGAAAATATGAGAGACCACCCTCCTTCGTGCCTGTTTATCCTCATAACATCACCCGAGCCAAGTCCATTGCTGAGTTGGTAGTTTTGATGTATGATGATCCTAATCAATTCAAGGGGACAGTCCATGTTGGGGGATTGAAGCACTCGTATGGACTTCTGAATAAACTCACTACAATCTTCTACCAAGGGGTGCAGAAAAGACACCGAATATTGAAAAGTTGGCTCTTTTGGATGCTATCATGTCTGGAAAGACAGTTGACTTTGCTCTCTTCATATGGGAGGTGATGAAAGATTTTGCCGAGACACAGAAACCCAAGGCCAATTTACCTTTTGGGAGTTTGGTGACCCAGATGTGCGGGCATTTCAAGGTGAAAGCGTATGCATTTGACAAGCTCACTCCCCCCGAGACTGGGGCAATTAGAAAAGCAAGCAACAAGAAAAGGAAAGTGATGAGCTGGGGGGAGCGAGCTGGGGCTTCAAGACCAGGCCCTGAGGATGTTGGGCCTTCACCTTCTGTGTCCTCCACTGATCTTGTCTTCCCGAGACCCTCCGTTGCTGGACCTTCTACTGGACCCCCTTCATCAGCCCCATCCTCTTCTACATCAGAGCGCTCAATAGCTCAGCGCCTTGATGCATTAGAGGCAACTGTGCATGGTATTTATGTGATGATGACGGAGCTGTTCATGCATACATTCCCGGGGAGGTCTGTCCCGGGTGGACCACCACATTCAGCTTCTGGTCCTAGACCCTCTACTTTTGCCCCCTCAGCGTCCACAGTGGTTGAGTTGGGTGATGATGAAGAAGACACAGATGAGGATGTGGAGGGAGAGAGTGATTTTGATATAGCTGATGATAGTGATGATGATGATGGAGAGGGTGATGAGGAGTAGGGTGATGTAGTGCCTGTCTCTTCTTTTTGTTTTGGAATAGTATACAGTTAGGTTGGAGTCACTGGCCTAGTAGAAGAGTCTCTAGGAATTGTGGGCCATTTTGTCTCTTTTTTTTGTCTTGACTCCATGTACTCCAACCTTGAATCACATTAATGCAATACCACAGTTTGTGTTCCATTTGATCCATGTTCATTACTTTAATTGTATTATGATTTTGATATTTTTATTTTTTGATGGATGAGTTGTGGAAATGATTTGTTTTGGTATTATACTTGTTATTTTATTTTGAAAATAAATTTTACTAGGGACTAGCAAAACTCAAGTTGGGGGGTGTGATTAGCACAAAACATTGTATATTTAACGTGCTTTTGCATCCCTATTTTGTGCTAGTTTTTGTGGATTGAATGAGTTGTTTTGCATTGTCTACGCTATTTATGGAATGTCGGTATGGTTGTAGATAAAAGGTGATAAATGGTGCTTCTTAAAGCCTTCTCATAGTGTTCGAGATGAATGATGATGAAAGGATGGCTTGATGATAGCTCAGGAGGCAAGGAAACCAAGAAATCAGCAAAACAAGGGAAAACCTACCGGTAGGCAATACCCATAGGTTTTAGCTATTAGACATGCACCTACCGCTAGACATACCAGTATCTTTTGCCTACAGGAGTGAAACCTACCGGTAGGATTCCGTCGACATACCGGTAGGTTTTAGCTACTGGACTTGCACCTACCGCCAGATATACTGGTATCTTTTGCCTACTGGAGTGAAACCTATCGGTAGGTTTTACTGATAAGTGCCAGATTCTGAATCTCAAGCTCTGCAGTCTTGGGGGTCCCACCAGACATTCTCCTACCTACCCCTGCCACTCCCAACACCATAGACATCCCTCTTACACCTCTCCATGGAATTTTGGATGGTTGATCATAAATGAGGAAAGAGGAGAGAGAAGGTGCTGGGTGTGGAGATAAGGCCTGCACCAAACCTGTCCAGCCCATCCCTTCTCAGTCCTAGGCTTGGAGATCCTACCAGGGGCTAGAGCAGCACTCCATGGACGTTTTTGGAGGGGAAATACTCATTTATTCTGGATTAGAGGATATACATTGTAATATAGAGAGGGAGATAGTCTAGGAAAAAGATGAATAGTGTTAGAGAGAGAAGTTGAGATTTTTGCATTTTATTCCACACATTGTCTTGTAATTTCATGTAAGATCTTTCTAAGCTTTGTTTGAAGTCATTAATGCTAGTTATTTCAAGTTGATTTTAAGTTTAATTGTCTATTCAAGCTTTTACCATTTTTTTTTTTTTTTTCAAGCTTTTACCATTAATGCATTCATGTTCTTCAATTTCTTAGCTTAAAATGGGTAGTGAATGCATTCTCTTTTAGTTTGTGTTTCTTACATTAACTTAGCTACAATCTTCATCTCTTTATAATGTCTTCTTATTATATTGTTGTCTTTACTTTAAGCATGAGTAGCTAAGCTTTTTAGTTGGCTAATCCAAGGGAGATCTCCACTTGGGTATGTCTTTACAACTCATTTTCTTTCCTCCTCTTAGAGTACGATGGCTCGCTTTGACTGGGTTGAGAGTGGATGCGGTTGTGAGTCTTTGATATCCCGTAGGCCTGGTTACGGGTTATGCTTGGATCCTCACTTCCATCTCATCCCTAGCTTCCCACGAATCAATCGTACATCTATGCTCTATTGGAGGAAAGACTCGAGTTGTGTTGGCATCCCCATTGGAATGAACCCTTCAGATTAGCCAACACTTATTTTCCCATCTTAATTTCATTACAACTCAAATCACAAACCAATTCCAAACAACAAAAGATTTTACACTTCTCTTTCACCAAAATCACCTTCTACATGATTCACATCCTTCCCCGAGGAGACGACCTTGGAGTACTCTCCAAGTAAAAAACGACATACAAAAGTCTTCTTGCGCTTGGGAAGCATTTTTGTTCACTCACACATTTCATTTTCCACCATTCCCTTGGCCTTTCTTTTGACATCATTCCAAGGGAGAGTGACACTCCCCCCTTTCACACATATATCATAGATACCTTGAGGGATGATGTTAGGAGGTTAGGAATAACAAGGTAATAAACCAAGCAATACTATCATTGAGCAACAGATTGAGCAAGTAGAAAAGGAAATTTTGGAGGACATAGATTTGTTAGAGAAAGTTGAAGATGAAGTTGTATATGAGACAGGCAAGTGGTTGCCTAAGTTCGAGGAATTGCCAGCAATTGAGAAGAGTATTGTACCCTCCACCATTCAGCCACCAACAATGGATTTAAAGCCACTCCCAAACACCTAGAAATATGCATTCTTGGGAAGTGGTGAAACATTTCTGATGGTAATCAATTCAGTGTTAAATCCAAAGCAAGAAAAAGAGTTATTGAGTGTATTGCGAGCACATGAAAGAGCAATTGGATGGACGATAATAGACATTAAGGGTATAAACCTCCTTATTTGTACGCATCAGATATATATGGAAGACAAAGCTAAACTGTCCCAACAGCCACAAAGAAGATTGAATCCCATAATGAAGGAAGTCATTTGAACTGAGATTTTAAAACTACTTGATATGTGAATTATTTACCCTATTGTAGACACCAAGTGGGTGAGTCCTATTCAGGTGGTTCCTAAGAATTTGGGTTTACCATTGTGACCAATGAAAATAAGGAGCTAATTCCAACTCGGGTGGTAATGGGGTGGAGAGTGTGCATTGATTATAGAAAGCTCAATTCCTGCACCCAAAAGGATCACTTTCCATTGCCCTTCATTGATCAAGTTTTAGAAAGGGTGACAGATCTTTTGTTCTATTATTTCTTGGACGGATATTCAGGTTACAATCAAAATAAAATTACTTTGAAAGATTAGGAGAAAACCACATTCATCTGCCCTTTTGGGACATTTGCTTATTGACGTATGCCATTCGAGCTATGCAATGCCCTTGGGACGTTCCAAAGGTGCATGGTGGAAATTTTCAGTGATATGGTGGAAAAGATAGTGGAGTTATTCATGGATGATTTTTTAGTGTTTGGAGATTCATTTGAAGATTATTTGGAGAATTTAGAGAAGGTGTTAATGAGATGTGAAGACAAGAATATGGTATTGAATTGGGAAAAATACCATTTTATGGTAACAGAAGGAATAATGTTGGGACATATTGTTTCTGCAAAGGGGATAGATGTTGATAGAGCAAAGATTGAGTTAATCTCCAATCTACCTACCTCGAAAATGGTAAAAGATTCGTGTTCGTTTCTTGGCCATGCTGGATTTTATAGACGATTCATAAAGGGATTTAGTGTTATATCTAGCCATTTATGTAATCTTTTAGCAAAAGATGCTCTATTTGTGTGGTCACCTAATTGTGAGGCTGCTTTTCAAAAACTTTAAAATATGTTAATTTTGCCTCTAATCATGCAACCACCTAATTAAGACCTCCCATTTGAACTTATGTGTGATGCAAGTAACTATGCAGTGGGAGTTGTATTAGGTCAAAGGCAGGACAAGAAACTGCATGTTATTTATTATGCTAGCAAAACCCTAAATGATGCACAAATGAATTACACAACTACGAAAAAGGAATTGTTAGCTGTTCTCTTTGCACTAGATAAATTTAGATCTTATATCATTGGTTCACCTATTGTTGTCTATACTGATCACTCTGTTTTGAAGTATCCGTTGTCTAAGCAGGATGCTAAACAGCAACTCATTTGGTGGATCCTCCTCCTACAAGAATTTCACTTGATCATTAAAGATAAAAAAAAGAGTTGAGAATGTGGTAGTGGATCACCAATCTCGGCTTGTGTTTTAAGACCCACAGGAGCATTTGCCCATTTAGGGTACTTTTTCTGATGAATATTTAATTTTTATTAATACATTTTGTCCTTGGTATGCTGACATTGTTAATTTTCTTGTCACAGGACATATATTATCTCACTAGAGTCCACAAGATAAAAAGAAATTTTTGGTAGAAGTAAAGAAATTTTATTTTGATGACCCTTACTTATTCAAATACTGTGCTGACTAGGTTATGCAAATGTGTGTACCTGATGATGAACAACATGATGTCATCTCTTTTGCCATTCATAAGTTTGTGGAGGCCATTTCTTGTCAAAGCAGACTGCTGTGAAGATCTTGCAGTGTAGTTTCTATTGGTCCGCCCTATTCAAAGATTATTTCCAATATTGTAAAATTTGTGACAAGTGCCAAAGGTTGGGTGTAGTGACTCGAAGGAATATGATGCCTGTGACGCCCCAATTTCTGGGGGTCCTATATTAACCGTTGATCATCCTTCAACCCGCGGAAGTACCCATGGATGTCCCTCAACCCAACACCACGTCGATAGCATCCACTTGACCGGAATCATAACCCACAATTGTAAACCGGATTCAATTATTCATTGGGCTCAACCAAGATCCAACATACCACGATTTATATTCAATTTACATCATTGGAGGGAAGGAAAACATAGACCGAAAATAGGGCAAAGTAGTTTGAAAATTTGAAATCTCTTGAGAGTGTACCGGTACTGCGTACCGGTACGGTTTGCCTACTGGAAAATGCGTAACGGTACGGAAGTGTACCCGTACCCTCTGCCCAGTTTTCCCTTTTTCATATGTTTTTCATTTTCAATTCATTCCAAACCTTCCCCAAATCATCCAATACATGAGTAATAAGGTTTCCCATATAAAACATGATTTGTACAAGTTTCATTACAATTGATTCCATATATTTACACATCAAAATGGAATTTTCACAAAAACTTTACAGAAATAACCATAAAAGCCACAAGTCGGCTTTCTTCAACCTTGGGGCTCGAAATGGGAGCCGTTCGCCGGTGTAAACCCCGCACCTGAAATGTTTTTCCCACAAAGGGTGAGTCACGCTCAATAGGGTATCTCCTAAAGAGGTTACTCCCCAACCTATATGCATATGAAATGTTCACATGCCACAAATCAACAATTCACAACATTCCAATTCAGAATATGCACTCCATGTTGGAATCTACCATGTCATGCCATGAAATGAGATGAGACTCACTCACGCACATCATCCCGAGCCCTTCCCGGCTCCTCAACACATACAAGTGTCAATGTGTATTAGCCGTCATCTATGTTGCACATCAAATGACATTTCATTCTAGGGTCTTTATAGGGGTGGATGTTCATGGACTCACACCAAGGGTCACCCAACCCACACGGAATTGACGGACTTCCACCGAGGGTTCCGCGTACACCCACACACTTCATGGACCGAGCCAAGGGAGTGCGTATCCCAATCACCGAGTCTTGCACCCGAGGGATCTTTTAGCCCTTCTTGCTACCCCAACCCTAACAACCATGCAAACCGTGAGACTCGACTAGGTCATCGACCCATCTTGCCCGAGCCCACTCGTCATCCACCACGCGTGGTGAAGACAACCACCATGCACACACACCCACTAAATGCGATGTTCCCGTGCATATGCAACATGATGTCCCATTGCAACCATAATACAATGTCCAATATGGTATGAGTGACATATGAACATTTACGACACATTTCATATGCTTCATGGCAAAATTATATCATAAGCATATAATTCCCATAAAACAATTTCCAAGCATGTTGTCACATAATTATGCTATCAACATTTTAAATTCTCAAGGCATATATATAAACACATAACATGCCCACAATTCCATATAACACAAGAATCACATATCCAATTCTAGAAATCACATTTAGCAATTTCTAATTATCAATCCATGCTAGGATTCATCTTTACCCTTTTCAATACCCATTTCACCCCATTTAACAATAATAGGCAAATGATATATATATATCCATCTACCCATTTCACCTAAGCATTCTAGGTGTGGAATGAACCTTGGTAGGAGGGAACCCTACCTCTTGAAGCGTAAGGAACGACCGTAGGAAGCTCCAAGACCCGAATCAAGCTCTAAGCCCTAGCTTCCAAAAATCCCGTCCTTGGAATTTCGCCCAAACCCGACCTCCTTGGTATGGTTTTGTAGCCCTTGACGTGTAGAACAATCTTTGTTCTTGGCCCGAGTGGATTTGAGCTTCCAATCTTTGTAGATCGTAGATAGAAGGTGGAGAAACTCAAGATTTTCCCTCTCTTCTTTCTCACGTTAAAACCGGCTGAGCAAATGGGTGAGAAATCTGATTTTCTCCCCTTTAAATACTTGGCCCACAATGCGCCACACGATCCTTATTTCTCGGGTCTGTTTTAGCCCCGAAACGATTAAATCTCGCTCCGGTTCAAGTTCAAAATATTTTTATTTTAACTTGCCGTCATTTATTTCCCAAAATTTAAAATTTGATTCAGAATTTCATTTTTGGGTCTCCAGAGGCCCGACCGCCTCATAAAACGCGAAAAATCCGACTAACTTAAAATTCAATGAAATTTGACAGGGTAACTAGATTTCGCGAGACGAATCCAACGGTGATGTCCGTTTCGTCATCCGAGCTCTAGAAAAATTCAGGTTTACAACCTGTACCATAGTGGCAAATTACCGTTTTGCCCTTTTTCACAAAAGTTCAAATTTACCCGGGTTTTACATTCTTCCCCCCTTAAAAGAATTTCGTCCCCGAAATTCACACACGCATGCACATACCACCACATGCATATGCAACATTCATATAATACTACGTGACTATAAGAATGTACATCCATCCTCAAATAAGAAAGGATAATTGGCACGTATGGTATCCTCACGCTCCCATGTTGCCTCCTCCACTCCTCGGTGCTGCCATAACACCTTCACTAGCCTCACGGTCTTGCTTCGCAAAACCTGCTCCCAGCTATCCATGACACACACTGGTCCCTCCTCGAAGGTCCCATCCGCATCAACAACAAGCTCGTCCCAATCCACAACATGCGTCGGATCTGGAGTACACTTCTGGAGCATGGAGAGATGGAATACTGCGTGAACGTCCGATAAAGTCGGCGGTAACACCAACATGTAGGCCACAGTGCCAACTCTCTCAAGTACCTCAAATGGCCCAATATACCTCGGCGACAGCTTTCCCCGCTTGCCGAATCTGACCACTCATCTCTTAGGCATCACCTTCAAGAAGACATGATCTCCCACCTCAAACTCCAGAGGTCGTCGCCGTCTATCGGCGTAGCTCTTCTGCCGGCTTTGAGCCGTGAGAAAACACTTCCTTATCAGGTCCACCTTCTCCGAGGCGTCTCTTATCAAGTCTAGACCCGTAAAGGGTCTTTCTCCAACCTCTGTCCAACAAACCGGAGAACGACAAGGCCTCTCATAAAGTGCCTCATAGGGTGCCATCTGTATGCTCGCCTAATAACTATTGTTATAGGCGAACTCCACTAAGGGTAAATGCTCTTCCCAGCTACCCTTGAGGTCTAGGACGCATGCCCGTAACATGTCCTCTAATGTCTGGATGGTCCTCTCTGACTGACCGTCCGTTTGGGGAATAAAGGTTGTACTCATCATCAACTGAGTCCCCATGGCTCACTGGAAACTCTCCCAAAATTGAACCGTAAACCTGGGATCCCGATCCGATACTATAGATACGGGCACCCCATGCAACCGGACTATCTCCCGTATGTACAACCTGCAGAATTCCTCCAGCGTGAAGGTCATCCGCATCGCCAAAAAGTGTGCCGATTTCGTAAGCCGGTCCACTATCACCCACACCGCATCATGTCCCCGCGATGTCCGTGGCAAGTGGGTCACAAAATCCATCGTGACGTGCTCCCACTTCCATTCAGCCATTTCTAACAACTGGAGCAAACCAGCTGGTCTTTGGTGTTCAGCCTTAATCTGCTGACATGTGAGGCATCTACTGACAAAGTCGCCAATCTGCCTCTTCATCCCGCTCCAATGATACTGGCGACGAAGATCATGATACATCTTCGTGCCGCCTGGATGCACCGCAAAACGAGGGCAATGGAACTCCCTCAGGATCTCCTCTCTCAGATCCGCCAACTGGGGAACCACAACCCTTCCCCTAAACCGAAGACTGCCATCCAAGTGAATGGCCCAGCCCTCTTCACTAGTACCCGTCTGCACTCGGTCCCTTATGGACGATAACTCTTGGTCCTGCCCCTGGGACTCAATCACTCTGCTCAGTAGGGACGGTGTAGCTACCAAGCTCCCTAAAACACCCTGAGTCTGACCCCAATAATGCAGCCCAAACTGTCCCACTGCCTCGAGCATTCGCCACTCTCGGGAAGCCACACTAGCCACAACTTCTCGTGACCTCCGGCTAAGTGCATCAGCTACCACATTTGCCTTACCGAGATGGTAATGCAAAGTGAAATCATAGTCCTCTAGATACTCCATCCACCTTCGTTGCCTCATATTGAGGTCCCGTTGAGTAAAAATGTGCTTCAGACTTTTGTGGTCCGAAAACACCTCAAACTGCTTACCGTATAGGTAGTGGCGCGAAGCCTTCAAGGCAAAAACTATGGCCGCCAACTCCATATCATGCGTGGGGTAATTCTGCTCGTGATTCTTCAATTGTCAAGAACCATAAGCCACCACTCTCCCGGACTGCCTTAAGACACAACAAAGTCCGTCCTTGGAGGCATCGCAATACACCATGTAGTTTTGTCCCCTCTCCGGAACAATCAAGATAGGAGCTGAGGTGAGCCTCCTCTTTATCTCCTGGAATGCCTTCTCACACGAATCATTCCACTCGAACTTGACCTCCTTCCGGGTCAATCTAGTCATAGTTGCGGCTAGTCGGGAGAAGTCCTCGATGAATCTCCGGTAGTACCCTGCCAATCCCAAGAAACTACGTATCTCGAAGACTGACTTTGGCCTCTCCCAACTCATAACTACCTCAACTTTCTCCAGGTCAACTGACACCCCCGAAGCCGACACCACGTGTCCCAAAAATTTCACATTTGTAAACCAAAATTCACACTTACTGAACTTGGCGTACAACTGGTGGTCCCTCAAGGTCTGGAGAACAATCCTCAAGTGACCCTCATGCTCCTCCTTTATCTTGGAGTAGATCAGGATGTCATCAACAAACACCACGACAAACTGATCTAAATAGGGTTGGAACGTCCTATGCATGAGATCCATGAATGCCACTGGGGCATTCGTCAATCCAAATGGCATCACTGTGAACTCGAAATGCCCATACCGCGTTCTGAACGTCGTCTTAGGGATATCTGCCTCCCTAATCCTCAACTGATGGTAGCCCGTGCGGAGATCTATCTTAGAGTAGACCCGCGCTCCCCTCAGCTGATCAAACAGATCATCAATCCTCGGCAAAGGGTACCTATTCTTGATGGTAACCCAGTTCAACTGCCGATAGTCTATACACAATCGAAGGGTCTTATCCTTCTTCTTGGCAAACAATACCGGAGCACCCCAAGGTGAAGTGCTCGGTCTAATGAAACCTTTGTCCAATAATTCTTGTAATTGGACCTTGAGTTCTTGCAACTCAGCTGGAGCCATCCTATGTGGAGCCATAGAAATTGGAGAAGTATCCGGATGCAACTCGATGCTAAAGTCCACATCCCTATGGGGAGGTAATCCCGGTAGGTCGTCCAGAAAAATGTCCTCATACTCACATACTACCCGAGGTAGACCCAATTCTTGTCTCGCCTCGTCCTCCAGGGAAAGGCTCGCAAGCCACCCCATCAACTGCCCATGCCATCGAGAGTCATACACGGCTTGGGGCAAAGGGTCATGCTTTTCCCCTTGAAACTTGAAACAAACACCATCTGGTGTATAGGCAGTGACCCTATTCCTATCACAATCAATGAAGACCCGATGCGCCGTCAACTAGTCCATCCCAAGGAGGACATTGAACTCCGACATGTCCATAACCCTAAGGTCCACGGTGAGTAGAATCCCCGAGATCTCTAACTCACAACCCTGACAAATCTGATTCACACATACCCTAGCTCCTAGGGGTGAATTCACATACAACGGCTCTTCCGAGGTATCAACCTCTAAGCCCAAATCCCTCACACATGATGCAGAAATGAATGAATGCGATGCACCAGAGTCAAATAACACTCTAGCCCATAAGCGAGAGAGTAGAAATGTACCCTGAATGACCGACTGGTCCACTGGCTTAGCCTGAGGTGTAATGGCGTAGACACGCCCTTGGGTCCCCGAAGTCCCGGCCTGCATGCCCTGTCCCCGGCCTCGACCCATGCCCTGGCCCATCTGGCCTAACTGCGGAGTCCCCGCTCGAAAAGTGGTAGGGGCCTAAGTAGCACCCTGGAACTGATATTGGTTTCCCTGGCCCATGGTGGGGTAGGGAGGAACAAAATGTGTATGTGGCTATCCCACTGATGATTGGGACTGAGATGTCCCATAGCTCTGGGATCCCTGCCTCTGAGGACAATCCCGCCTCATATGCCCCGGTTGGTGGTAATGGAAACATGTCTTCTGGCCTGCCTGGTAGGTAGTCCTGAAGTTTCTCCCGCCTTGGGAAAGTTGCCCTTGACCTTGGCCTTGATAGCCGCGGCCCTGTCCTGGTTGTCCTTGTGGAGCAGAAGTCCTCTGCTTCTTCCCCGAACTAGAAGAAGAGGATTGGCCCTCCTTCTTCTTATCCTTAGCACCCGCCTCACGGATGCTTCGTGCATCGTCAACCTCTCTCTGAATAGCCATAGCTGTCTCGACCATAGAGTCCAAGTCTTGCAGGCGGAGACCCACAATCTTTCCCCCGATGGATAGTTTCAACCCATCCTCAAACCTTCTTACCTTGGCCATATCCGTGGCCACGTAATCATCAGCAAATCAGGCTAATTCGGTGAACTTAGCCACATACTCCATTACAGTCATTGACCCTTGCTTCAAATCTAGGAATTCCCGGGCCTTTGCGTGTCAAACGGCCGTTGGGAAATATTTACCCATGAAGAGCTCCCTAAACTCTCCCCATGTCATGGCCTCTAAGTTCTTCGAGGCCGTCACCCAATCCCACCACAATTGGGTTTCTCCCTCTAACTGGAATGCAGCTAGTCTTATCTTAGTAGCATCTGAGGTGACCTCCATTGCCCCTAAGATCTTATTGACTTGCCGGAACCAATGGTCTGCCACCATCGGATCCGCCCCTCCCACGAAGACTAGAGGTTTGTGTGCTTTAAATTGTTGGAGGTTACTCGTGCCTCTATGCCCGGCATTTGCACTAGCTTGTGCAACAGTAGCCGCCATCATGCCCATGGTTTCCATAAACACTT
Source organism: Ilex aquifolium (assembly GCA_951799425.1). Classification (NCBI taxonomy): domain Eukaryota; kingdom Viridiplantae; phylum Streptophyta; class Magnoliopsida; order Aquifoliales; family Aquifoliaceae; genus Ilex; species Ilex aquifolium. Next base: position 18,814,766 of record OX637405.1, read on the forward strand.
GTTGGTCGAAGACCGGTGGTGGTTGGTTATTGTTCCGCCCACCGCCTCGACGTCCTCTTCTTCCACTTGCCATCTACACACACGTCAAGTGGCAATGGCACAATAACTTAGTATCCCGAGATAGGGACCAAAGTTAAAACGTTCAAATTTTTCTCATTGTCTCACTAGTAGAGCGTATGCCTCCAATAGTAGACATCTACACCTTGAACTATCCCGTTTATTCACTTTCCCACTCCCAATGTTAAGTTCTCTAACCCTAGGGTGCTCATTTTCCATACACATTTTTACCATGCATATAATTTAAACAACACATACCACATAACATGTAGCAATTTAATCACATAATGTGTAATGCACAATGAATGCAATGGTCTAGACCCATGCCCCATCAAGCCCTAGGTAATTCGCATACCTAGGCTCTGATACCAAGGTGTGACGCCCCAATTTCCGGGGGTCCTATATTAACCGTTGATCATCCTTCAACCCGCGGAAGTACCCGTGGATGTCCCTCAACCCAACACCACGTCGATAGCATCCACTTGACCGGAATCATAACCCACAATTGTAAACCGGATTAATTATTCATTGGGCTCAAACAAGATCCAACATACCATGATTTATATTCCATTTACATCATTGGAGGGAAGGAAAACATAGACCGAAAATAGGGCAAAGTAGTTTAAAATTTTGAAATCTCTTGAGAGTGTACCGGTACTGTCTGTCTACTAGAAAATGCGTACCGGTACGGTTTGCCTACTGGAAAATGCGTACCGGTACACAGTACCGGTACGGAAGTGTACCGGTACCCTCTGCCCAGTTTTCCCATTTTCATCTGTTTTTCATTTTCAATTCATTCCAAACCTTCCCCAAATCATCTAATACATGAGTAATAAGGTTTCCCATATAAAACATGATTTGTACAAGTTTCATTACAATTGATTCCATATATTTACACATAAAAATTGAATTTTCACAAAAACTTACAGAAATAACCATAAAAGCCACAAGTTGGCTTTCTTCAACCTTGGGGCTCGAAATGGGAGCCCGACCGCCTCGTAAAACGCGAAAAATCCGACTAATTCGGAATTCAACGAAATTTGATAGGGTAACTAGATTTCGCGAGACGAATCCAACGGTGATGTCCGTTTCGTCATCCGAGCTCTAGAAAAATTCAGGTTTACAACCTGTACCATAGTGGCAAATTACCGTTTTTCCATTTTTCACAAAAGTTCAAATTTACCCGGGTTTTACATTCTTCCCCACTTAAAAAAATTTCGTCCCCGAAATTCACACACGCATGCACATACCACCACATGCATATGCAACATTCATATCATACTACGTGACTATAAGAATGTACATCCATCCTCCAATAAGAAAAGATAATTGGCACGTATGGTATCCTCATGCTCCCATGTTGCCTCCTCCACTCCTCGGTGCTGCCATAACACCTTCACTAGCCTCACGGTCTTGCCTCGCAAAACCTGCTCCCGGCTATCCATGACACGCACTGGTCCCTCCTCGAAGGTCCCATCCGCATCAACAACAAGCTCGCCCCAATCCACAACATTCGTCGAATCTGGAGTATACTTCCGGAGCGTGGAGACATGGAATACTGCGTGAACGCCCGATAAAGTCGGCAGTAATGCCAACCTGTAGGCCACAGTGCCAACTCTCTCAAGTACCTCAAATGGCCCAATATACCTCGGCAACAGCTTTCCCCGCTTGTCGAATCTGTCCACTCCCCTCTTAGGCATCACCTTCAAGAAGACAAGATCTCCCACCTCAAACTCCGGAGGTTGCCGCCGTCTATTGACCTAGCTCTTCTGCCGGCTTTGAGCCGTGAGAAGACGCTTCCTTATCAGGTCCACCTTCTCCGAGGCGTCTCTTATCAAGTCTGGACCCGTAGAGGGTCTTTCTCCAACCTCTGTCCAACAAACCAGAGAACGACAAGGCCTCCCATAAAGTGCCTCATAGGGTGCCATCTGTATGCTCGCCTAATAACTATTGTTATAGGCGAACTCCACTAAGGGTAAATGCTCTTCCCAGCTACCCTTGAGGTCTAGGACGCATGCCCGTAGCATGTCCTCTAATGTATGGATGGTCCTCTCTGACTGACCGTCCGTTTGGGGATGAAAGGCTATACTCATCATCAACTGAGTCCCCATGGCTCGCTGGAAACTCTCCCAAAATTGAGCCGTAAACCTGGGATCCCGATCCGATACTATAGATACGGGCACCCCATGCAACCGGACTATCTCCCGTATGTACAACCTGCAAAATTCCTCCAGCGTGAAGGTCATCCGCACCGCCAAAAAGTGTGCCGATTTCGTAAGCCGGTCCACTATCACCCACACCGCATCATGTCCCCGCGATTTCTGTGGCAAGTGGGTCACAAAATCCATCGTGACGTGCTCCCACTTCCATTCAGCCACTTCCAACGGCTGGAGCAAACCAACTGGTCTTTGGTGTTCAGCCTTAATCTGCTGACATATGAGGCATCTACTGACAAAGTCGCCAATCTGCCTCTTCATCCCGCTCCAATGATACTGGCGACGAAGATCATGATACATCTTCGTGCCACCTGGATGCACCACAAAAGGAGAGCAATGGAACTCCCTGAGGATCTCCTCTCTCAGATCTGCCAACTGGGGAACCACAACCCTTCCCCTAAACCGAAGACTGCCATCCGAGTGAATGGCCCAGCCCTCTTCACTAGTACCCGTCTGCACTCAGTCCCTTATGGATGATAACTCTTGGTCCTGCCCCTGGGACTCAATCACTCTGCTCAGTAGGGACGGTGTAGCTACCAAGCTCCCTAAAACACCCTGAGTCTGACCCCGATAATGCAGCCCAAACTGTCCCACCGCCTCGAGCATTCGCCACTCTCAGGAAGCCACACTAGCCACAACTCCTCGTGACTTCCGGCTAAGTGCATCAGCTACCACATTTGCCTTACCGGGATGGTAATGCAAAGTGAAATCATAGTCCTCTAGATACTCCATCCACCTTCGTTGCCTCATATTGAGGTCCCGTTGAGTAAAAATGTGCTTCAGACTTTTGTGGTTCGAAAACACCTCAAACTGCTCACCGTATAGGTAGTGGCGCGAAGCCTTCAAGGCAAAAACTATGGCCGCCAACTCCATATCATGCGTGGGGTAATTCTGCTCGTGATTCTTCAATTGTCGAGAACCATAAGCCACCACTCTCCCGGACTGCATTAAGACACAACCAAGTCCTTCCTTGGAGGCATCGCAATACACCATGTAGTTTTTTCCCCTCTACGGAACAATCAAGATAGGAGCTGAGGTGAGCCTCCTCTTTAGCTCCTGGAATGCCTTCTCACACGAATCATTCCACTCGAACTTGACCTCCTTCCGGGTCAATCTAGTCATAGGTGCGGCTAGTCGGGAGAAGTACTCGATGAATCTCCAGTAGTACCCTGCCAATCCCAAGAAACTACGTATCTTGAAGACTGACTTTGGCCTCTCCCAACTCATAACTACCTCAACTTTCTCCGGGTCAATTGACACCCCCGAAGCCGACACCACGTGTCCCAAAAATTTCACCTCTGTAAGCCAAAATTCACACTTACTGAACTTGGCGTGCAACTGCTGGTCCCTCAAGGTCTAGAGAACAATGCTCAAGTGACCCTTATGCTCCTCCTCTGTCTTGGAGTAGATCAGGATGTCATCAACAAACACCACGACGAACAGATCTAAATAGGGTTGGAACATCCTATGCATGAGATCCATGAATGCTGTTGGGGCATTCGTCAATCTAAATGGCATCACTGTGAACTCGAAATGCCCATACCGCGTTATGAACGCCGTCTTAGGGATATCTGTCTCCCTAATCCTCAACTGATGGTAGCCCGTGCCGAGATCTATCTTGGAGTAGACACGCGCTCCCCTCAGCTGATCAAACTGATAATCAATCCTCGGCAAAGGGTACCTATTCTTGATGGTAATTCGGTTCAACTGCCGATAGTCTATACACAATCGAAGGGTCTTATCCTTCTTCTTAGCAAACAATACCGGAGCACCCCAAGGTGAAGTGCTCAGTCTAATGAAACATTTGTCCAATAATTCTTGTAATTGGACCTTGAGTTCTTGCAACTCAACTGGCGCCATCCTATGTGGAGCCATAGAAATTGGAGAAGTACCCGAATGCAACTCGATGCTAAAGTCCACATCCCTATGGGGAGGTAATCCCGGTAGTTCGTCCGGAAAAATGTCCTCATACTCACATACTACCCGAGGCAGACCCAATTCTTGTCTCGCCTCGTCCTCCAGGGTAAGGCTCGCAAGCCACCCCATCAACTGCCCATGCCATCGAGAGTCATACACGGCTTGGGGCAAAACGTCATGCTTTTCCCCCTGAAACTTGAAACAAACACCATCCGGTGTATAGGCAGTGACCCTCTTCCTATCACAATCAATGACGACCCGAAACGCCGTCAACCAGTCCATCCCAAGGATGACATCGAACTCCGACATGTCCATAACCCTAAGGTCCACGGTGAGTAGAATCCACGAGATCTCTAACTCACAACCCCGACATATCTGATTCACACATACCCTAGCTCTTAGGGGTGAATTCACATACAACGACTCTTCCGAGGTATCAACCTCTAAGCCCAAATCCCTCACACATGATGCAGAAATGAATGAATGCGATACACTAGAGTCAAATAACACTCTAGCCCATAAGCAAGAGAGTATAAATGTACCCTGAATGACTGACTGGTCCACTGGCTCAGCCTAAGGTGTAATGGCGTAGACACGCCCTTGGGTCCTCGAAGTCCCGACCTGCATGCCCTGTCCCCGGCCTCGACCCATGCCCTGGCCCATCTGGCCTGACTGCGGAGTCCCCGCTTGGAAAGTGGTAGGGGCCTGAGTAGCACCCTGGAACTGATATTGGTTTCCCTGGCCCATGGTGGGGTAGGGAGGAACAAAATGTGTCTGTGGCTGTCCCACTGATGACTGGGACTGAGATGTCCCATAGCTCTGGGATCCCTGCCTCTGAGGACAATTCCGCCTCATATGCCCCGGTTGGTGGCAATGGAAACATGTCTTCTGGCCTACCTGGTAGGTAGTCCTGAAGTTTTTCCCGCCTTCGGAAAGTTGCCCTTGACCTTGGCCTTGATAGCCGCGGCCCTATCCTGGTTGTCCTTGTGGAGCAGAAGTCCTCTGCTTCTTCCCCGAACTAGAAGAATAGGATTGGCCCTCCTTCTTCTTATCCTTAGCACCCGCCTCACGGATGCTTCGTGCATCGTCAACCTCTCTCTCAATGGCCATAGTTGTCTCGACCATAGAGTCCAAGTCTTGCAGGCGGAGGCCCACAATCTTTCCCCGGATGGATAGTTTCAACCCATCCTCAAACCTTCTTACCTTGGCCATATCCGTGGCCACGTAATCATCAGCAAATCGGGCTAATTCGGTGAACTTAGCTGATGAGAGCAAAATATTGCATATTTGATGGCCTCATTATATGCATTTTAACTCAACTTTTGCATTTAAGTACTTAGTGTTAGCCAAAGTTGTGAATAATGTTGATATTTTGATGTTGCATGTTTTGATAGCTTAAATGATGGATTTTAGGACTTTGCAACTATGTTGGATGTGAGGTGAAGTGGTGGACTCATGAAATGAGGATTGAGAGGCTTGGAAGGTAAAGAAATCAAGAAAAATGCATTTTGGATGAAGACCTTCCGGAAGGTTTATGAAGACCTTCCGGAAGGTTTAGCCCACTGGAATTTCGTAATTTTGACACTGTACCACTGTTTTTCTAAATTTTGACCATGATCTACTTCGAATTTGAAAAAGTGCAAAACATGAAAGTTGTAGATATGGATGTCCTTTTTATTGTGTCAAAATTTCAGCTCAATCCAACGGTTGGATCAAAATTTATTATTTTTCTACCAAAACTGGTCCAGAGCTGTCACCAGATTCCAGTAGGTTAAACCTTCCGGAAGGTTGTCATCGTTCTTCCGGAAGGTCTTGCCCAGAATGCGAAAAACAGCCTGCAACTCAACTTTGTGGCTTGGGGGTCCCACCTAATCTTCTCCCACTTGCTCCCCAACATTATCTTACACAAGCACATGCTTCCCTTACACATTTGGAGGACTTTGGAGGCTTTGCATTGAAGAAGGCATGGGAGGGAAGTGGGCTACCATGGGGGGTGTTGTCCTAGCTTGTCCAAGGCAATCAACTCAGCCCCTCTTTGGTGTAAGACCTGCACACACCTAGGGGGACCCTCCATGGACGAAATTCAAGGCTCTCACTCTCCATTATACATTCAACATTCAACACACAAGGAAAGGGGGTTGGCTACCTAAGCTTAGGAGTAGATGTAGAAAGCTCCAAGGTTGAAGATGATGAATAGTAATTTCGTTTTTGCATTTTCTTCATCCATGTCATTGTTGTAAGCTACATTCCTCTTGTAATCTTCATTTCTTACATTGTAATCTCCTTTATTTCAAGTATATTGCAAGTTAGTTACATGTTCTTCATTTCACCATTTATGCTTTCAAGTTCTTCATTTTCATGTTTTAAATTGGGTATTGTATTTCTTTCTTCTTAGTTTAAGATTTCTTGCATTTAGTTAAGTTCCATGCTTCATTTCTTCTACATGTCTTCCATTTACATTAATGTCTTTCCTTTCAAGCATGAGTAGCTAGATTTAAGTTGTTTAATCCAAGGGAAAATTCCTCTTGGGAATACCATGTTCAAATCTTCTTCATTCCTCCCTTTAGAGTCAAATGGTTCGGTTTGACGGGGTTGAGAGTGGATGAGTTGGTGAGCCTTTGATATTCCGTAAGCCTAGTCACGGTTTATGCTTAGATACTCACCAATCTCGTCCCTAGCTTCCCCCGAATCAATCGTTCATTCATGCTCAATCGGAGGAAGGCTTTGAGTTGATTTGGTATTCCCATTGGAATGAACCCTTTGGATTAGCCAACACTTGCTTTCTTGCATTTTCATTTTGAACAAAACTCACCAAAACACAAATACAAGATTTTACACTTTCTTTTCACTTTTGCAAAATCACTTTCACAAAACTCCCTTTCCTTCCCTGAGGAGACGACCTTGGAATATTTTCCAAGTAAAACACACGACCACAAAAGACTCCTTTCGATTGGGGAGCATTTTTGTGCACACCGCATCTCATTCCATCTATTTTGTTCATCACATTTCCATTCACATTCACATTTGTTGTTGCTCCTATATCTCTTGCATTATCCGGAGGGAGAGTGACACTCCCCCATCACTATAAGCCACATACACACATTGAGGGTGAGGGTGATGTTTAGGGGTTAGGGAATACAACACGGTTTTCATTCAATCAATTTTGGCGCCGTTGCCGGGGAAGGTTAAGCGTCGAGTTCGAGGGTGATTTTGAGACGGCATAAGGTAAGTCTTGTGATTTTCATCACGGGCCAAGGTATGTCATCTAGCTTGTAAATATTTTTTTTTATATAATGTCTTATAATTATTATGAAAATGTATCAAATGCCCCTTATTATGAAAATGTGTGTGAGATTTGTGATAACCTTGGGCTCATCTCTTGTATGTGCCAAATAAATTATCCGGTTCAAGACTTTGCATGCGAAAACTTTTACCCCAACCATTATGTTTCACCGAGTTATCCGAGTTATGGTTGGGAGAATGAACCATATAATTTTCCATCCAATCTCACACCACCAAATGAATTTTGCCATTATCCAACGTATGAGGACTTAACCGAACAAGCATTGGAAAATACTTTTTGCGAGTTTATGCAATGCCAAATGGAATTCAATGCCCAAATAACTCAACAACTTGATACATTGACTAATGCTATAATTGTTATGCATGAAGAACAACACCTTGAGCATAGTCAATGTATTGAGAATGATCCCCCCATTGAAATGCATATTGATGTTGAATCTCCCACCACTCTAGATTGTGAAACATTTAATGAAGTTATTATCTCACCTGAGGCTAATGAGCCCAAGGTCATTTTGCCATCTTTGAGTGGTGTTGAGATTCACATTTCTCAACTTGGGGAGGGCATTGAAATGGAGTCAAGTGTTCTTAATGAGAAATTGCATATTCCATTTGTTGCATTGCATAAACTCGCATACATCTTGGTTCGGTTGAGATTTTTGAATTATTATCCCTTGTATTGTTGGATAGATTGGATAGAAAGGGCATTGATGCAACAAAAAAAAAAATTTAAAATCAAGAAAATCCATGGGCGCAAGGTCATATCCGAATTGAAGCCGGATTGACAAGAGCCCTCTTTGTTTGTTTTAATGTACATAGTAGTTAGCCCTCTTTGTTTTTATTTTCGTGTATATATGTGTGATTCAAGTTTTTGATAGGTTATATGTCTTAGAAAGGGTGTTAAAATGTTTTGGAGTTGAGGAGATTTGGTTTGGTTGAGAATTTTTTTTAAAGCAATGGAATGGTTTTGCAGCAAAAGGCAATACCTTCCGGAAGGTTTCATCTACCTTCCGGAAGGTTTTATTCCAGTAAGCAACACCTTCCGGAAGGTTTCATTGACCTTCCGGAAGGTTTTGTCTACTGGAATTTTTTTGCCTCAGGCGATAAGCAAAACCTTCCGGAAGGTTTCATCGACCTTCCGGAAGATTTTGCCTACTGGAGTGAAACCTTCCGGAAGGTTTTGTCTACTGGAATAAACCTACCTTCCGGAAGGTTTTACCTGTTGACCTCTTTATTCAACTGTTCCTGCTCAAACCTTCCGGAAGGTTTCTATCGACCTTCCGGAAGGTTTTGCCCAAAATGCTAAAAAAAGAGGGTTTTATGTTAACATTTTTGAAAAACCCTTTACATTTCCCCCAAACCTCAAGCTCCCAAGCTTTCTCCTCTCCTTCTGCTCTATTCAACTCTTCGACATACCTCCTCTAAAAAAAAAAAAAAAAAAATTTAAAAAAAAAAAAAAAAAAAAAAAGAAGAAGAGAAAAAGGGTGTATCTTATTTTTCCACTTTCTTTCATTTTTCTCATTGCATGATTCTTTGTGCATTGAGGACAATGCATAGTTCAAGTTGGGGGGTGAGGTGCACCATTTACATGTTCCGCCACTTTTTGTATAGAATAAGTTGGAAATGTGAAAATTTTAAAAAAAATTTTGAACATTTTTGTGAAAAATATTCAATATTGAACTATATTCCTCTATCTTAGTTGTTATGGGATTTGTGAATTGCTTGATCTTCATTTTGAACTTTGAATACATGAGCACATTATAGAAGTTTATCCTATTGCCAAGAGTATCACATATGTGTTTTCTTTCAAACTTAACCATAGTGCACCATGAACTTGTAATTTTGGTAATTTACGGATTGAGTTCACATTTTAGTGCTTGACATGAATAGTGGAGATGAGTAAGAACCCATGTGAGCTTTAGTGCCAATTCTTGTTGGAGGGAACTTACATGTACTCAAGGAACAATTTTTTCAAATTTCACATTTGTTCAATAATCTCATTATGCTTGTTTTGGTTAGGTGCATTTGTGTAGTTGATTGACTTTGTCTTGAAATGCAATGTGCTCTCCCATGCCTATCTAGAAATGATCTTAGGCCATCTTTGATTTGCTTTGAGCCTTAGCCTTTTTCTTGTGAAAAATTTATCCCTAGTGCCATGGTTGAGCCTAATTGAATTTGTTTCTATGCCATACATTTGACCAAGCCAATGAAAATGATAAATATCTACCTTACCTTGGTTGTTCCTAGAGCTAAGTATGAGTAATCATAAAAGAGAAGGAAGTATGGTGTGGAAACTCAAACAAAAAGGATGAATGATGTTGGAACTCAAAGAGTTCAAACGAAAAAGAATGATAAAATACAAGAGAAGGAGAAAAATGGGTGAAAGAAAAAAAAAAGAAAAGAATGATAAGGAAAAGAAAAGAAAAGAAAAGAAACAAAGAATTGGTGATGGTGTGAGAATCAAAATCCCATGAAAAGGGAAGTGTTTGTCCAAGATTTAAAGACTCTCACTCGGAACAACCCTCTTTGTTATCCTATACCCTTCATTTCACCTACCTAGATACCACCCCAAGGCCCCATTATAACCCTTGAAAGTCCTAAATGATCTAGAGAAGCATGGGGAAGGCACACTTTTAAAGAAAAAGTAAAGTTAATTTTGCTATCTAATGCCCTAGCATTACTTTCATGAGATTATGCCAAGGTTGTTTCATTTGTATACATGTGCTTCATTTTTGGATTATATGTGAACACTTTGTTTTGAGCACAAGATTCTATCTCACATATACACATGGAGAGCATGCTAGGATAATCATGAGTGATTCAATGTTGAGAGAACACCCTTGGTGAGTTTTTGCATCGAAGCTTAATTTGGATAGCCATGTGAATGTGAATTACGTTGAGTAAATGCTTAAATTACATGTTCATTCCACACACACACGAGTTTGAAAATGAATGTGTAGGTGAATACTCTAGAATAGCATTTAAAGCTATAATGTGTTTCATTTGTTTTTAGTTCGGGTGTTTTGAACAAAGCTATTTTTGAAATCCCATTGCTAGTTAAGATAGGGGAATATGCTTTAAATATTGGATATTAGCAAAAGAAGTTTGTAGGTACCTTCACTGGAAACCTTCACGAGACAAAATTCGTCCACTAGGGATCACCTAGGGGTTTAAAGGCTTATTGCATATGCTAAATGCAATTTCGGAATTAGTATAGGTTTATTTTTTGTTTGCTTGCTTTTACATTTTGTTTGCTAGGGACTAGCAAAGCTTAAGTTGGGGGGTGTGATGAGAGCAAAATATTGCATATTTGATGGCCTCATTATATGCATTTTAACTCAACTTTTGCATTTAAGTACTTAGTGTTAGCCAAAGTTGTGAATAATGTTGATATTTTGATGTTGCATGTTTTGATAGCTTAAATGATGGATTTTAGGACTTTGCAACTATGTTGGATGTGAGGTGAAGTGGTGGACTCATGAAATGAGGATTGAGAGGCTTGGAAGGTAAAGAAATCAAGAAAAATGCATTTTGGATGAAGATCTTCCGGAAGGTTTATGAAGACCTTTCGGAAGGTTTAGCCCACTGGAATTTCGTAATTTTGACACTGTACCACTGTTTTTCTAAATTTTGACCATGATCTACTTCGAATTTAAAAAAGTGCAAAACATGAAAGTTGTAGATATGGATGTCTTTTTTATTGTGTCAAAATTTCAGCTCAATCCAACGGTTGGATCAAAATTTATTATTTTTCTACCAAAACTGGTCCAGAGCTGTCACCAGATTCCAGTAGGTTAAACCTTCCGGAAGGTTGTCATCGTTCTTCCGGAAGGTCTTGCCCAGAATGCGAAAAACAGCCTGCAACTCAACTTTGCGGCTTGGGGGTCCCACCTAATCTTCTCCCACTTGCTCCCCAACATTATCTTACACAAGCACATGCTTCCCTTACACATTTGGAGGACTTTGGAGGCTTTGCATTGAAGAAGGCATGGGAGGGAAGTGAGCTACCATGGGGGGTGTTGTCCTAGCTTGTCCAAGGCAATCAACTCAGCCCCTCTTTGGTGTAAGACCTGCACACACCTAGGGGGACCCTCCATGGACGAAATTCAAGGCTCTCACTCTCCATTATACATTCAACATTCAACACACAAGGAAAGGGGGTTGGCTACCTAAGCTTAGGAGTAGATGTAGAAAGCTCCAAGGTTGAAGATGATGAATAGTAATTTCATTTTTGCATTTTCTTCATCCATGTCATTGTTGTAAGCTACATTCCTCTTGTAATCTTCATTTCTTACATTGTAATCTCCTTTATTTCAAGTATATTGCAAGTTAGTTACATGTTCTTCATTTCACCATTTATGCTTTCAAGTTCTTCATTTTCATGTTTTAAATTGGGTATTGTATTTCTTTCTTCTTAGTTTAAGATTTCTTGCATTTAGTTAAGTTCCATGCTTCATTTCTTCTACATGTCTTCCATTTACATTAATGTCTTTCCTTTTAAGCATGAGTAGCTAGATTTAAGTTGGTTAATCCAAGGGAAAATTCCTCTTGGGAATACCATGTTCAAATCTTCTTCATTCCTCCCTTTAGAGTCAAATTGTTCGGTTTGACGGGGTTGAGAGTGGATGAGTTGGTGAGCCTTTGATATTCCGTAAGCCTAGTCACGGTTTATGCTTAGATACTCACCAATCTCGTCCCTAGCTTCCCCCGAATCAATCGTTCATTCATGCTCAATCGGAGGAAGGCTTTGAGTTGATTTGGTATTCCCATTGGAATGAACCCTTTGGATTAGCCAACACTTGCTTTCTTGCATTTTCATTTTGAACAAAACTCACCAAAACACAAATACAAGATTTTACACTTTCTTTTCACTTTTGCAAAATCACTTTCACAAAACTCCCTTTCCTTCCCTGAGGAGACGACCTTGGAATATTTTCCAAGTAAAACACACGACCACAAAAGACTCCTTTCGATTGGGGAGCATTTTTGTGCACACCGCATCTCATTCCATCTATTTTGTTCATCACATTTCCATTCACATTCACATTTGTTGTTGCTCCTATATCTCTTGCATTATCCGGAGGGAGAGTGACACTCCCCCATCACTATAAGCCACATACACACATTGAGGGTGAGGGTGATGTTTAGGGGTTAGGGAATACAACACGGTTTTCATTCAATCATTAGCCACATACTCCATTACAGTCATTGACCCTTGCTTCAAATCTAGGAATTCCCGGGCCTTTGCATGTCGAACGGCCGTTGGGAAATATTTACCCATGAAGATCTCTCTAAACTCTCCCCATGTCATGGCCTCTAAGTTCTTCGAGGCCGTCACCCAATCCCACCACAATTGGGCTTCTCCCTCTAACTGGAATGCAGCTAGTCTTATCTTAGTAGCGTCTGAGGTGACCTCCATTGCCCCTAAGATCTTGTTGACTTGGCGGAACCAATGGTCTGCCACCATCGGATCCGCCTCTCCCACGAAGACTGGAGGTTGTGTGCTTTAAACTGTTGGAGGTTACTCGTGCCTCTATGCCCGACATTTGCACTAGCTTGTGCAACAGTAGCCGCTATCATGCCCATGGTTTCTATAAACGCTTGTTGGTCGAAGACCGGTGGTGCTTGATTAGTACTTAAACTTGACATATTATTATGACATTTTAAGACTAATTGTACTTTAATGGAGTTTAAGTGATGTCATTTCAGGCCCTAAACTGAACAAGGACCCAAAAATAACAAGTACCACACTTGGATGCAGTGCCAGTACATTATAGCCCAAAATTGGAGAAGCTTGGAACACTGTCACCACGTTCGAACGGCAACTCACGTTCGAACGTCAAACAAGACACTGTAGCAGACTCAGATGCTGAAGAGATGGCGTGTGGCAGTTAGAAAAGAAGACTGGAACTCTGAAGTACTTGAGTGTCACGTTCGAACGCCAACTCACGTTCGAACGTGCACTTGAGTGGATTGAAGACCAGACCACTGCAGAGAGTTGGTACTGCACTTCACAGGGGACCTACAGATCACTTGAGTGAAAGGGGTCAGAGCAGATCTGGCGTTCGAACACCCTCAGTGCCAAAACAGAAGCAACGTTCGAACGACCTCAGTGCAAAAACAGAAAGAACGTTCGAACGCCAACTCACGTTCGAACGTCATCCACAGACTGGCTGCAGAGTTGTTGACTGTTCACTTGGACTTGGGCGGTAAACACTATTCTTTCACCCCCCCTACCTCCTCCTCTTGCCTATAAATACTCCCCTTGTTGGAGAGCTTGAAGAGCCAAGCATTGTAGGAAGTAGCATAGTGATGGAGGCTTAGACTCCCACTTTCATTGTAGTTAGTTCATTTTCCTTATGAAGTATTTATTTTAGAGATTAGTTTGGCTTTAGTCCAACATCTCTTGCTTGTTATAGCAGTAGTTTTATGCTTATGTTTATGTCTATGCTTTCAATTCTCATGCATAGAAGAGAGATAGCTCCCATCTTGGTTGAGGAAGCAACCCTCCAATCTTTGGTTGAGGAAGCCACCCTCCAAATGTGACTAGCTTTCTTCTACTTTAATTGTTCATGCGTTTCACTTCCATTGCTTGAGCTTCCTTCTTTCTTAGAAGAGTGAAACTCTTCCACTTTTCTAGAGCTTGATCAAAGCCGTGAAGGGTGGAACGTGATTCACCCATTCTTTGGGGAAGATTTGCTCCGTATTTGTGTTACTCTATCTTTTAAAGTTCTCCACTTGGAGGGATGAGCATCACTCACTTTTCTAGCTTTACCCAAGCCATGAAGAGTGAGTAGTTTCTCATTCACTCTTTAGTGAGAGGAGAAGGGCATGTATAAGTTATCCGGGAATTATATTTGTGCAATGTTCTTTTATGCTTAACGTTTATTTCCCCTATTATCGGATGATTGATTGCATCTAGCAAAGCTAAGGTACTTTGTATAATTGTGAGCCCTTTCTATGACATGGATGACTCCTGCATAGAAAGACTCATCAGTTCAAGGCAAGTACCCCGGCTAGATCCTCATGACTACCCTTCAATCTCCCCCCTTATTGTACTTCACTAAAAAGAATGGACTATTAATATCATGATTGGATGTCTTGTAGAAACACTTGATTGTTTGTAGACGGGTTAAGTCTCGGCACAGGCAATGCTTGTAAACTTCTAGAAAGACATCGGAATCATGTTCTTAATTCTCACAATCCATCTTTATCTTCCGATTAACTTACTGTTGACACGGGAGTTAATTGAGTTATCAAGCACAATTATGACAAACCGGATAACTAACTACATGTCCAGATCCTTGCACTAAAGAGTGACTCTTTTTTTTTATTAACATTCATTTCCTAATTTGTTAAGAAAATCTCCTGGAAAGAATCTTATATTCTGTCCAGCAAAACCCACATCTCACAGCAAATCCAAATCAAAAAAATGTTACCACCAAAAGGTCTCTACCACTGCTTACCTTAGAAATATCAACAAAAGTTCCCTGTGGATTCGACTCCGGACTCAAACCGGATTATTACTACAGCTTGACCACCTGCACTTGGGTGTACATCGGATAGATAGTTGTCAAGTTTTTGGCGCCGTTGCCGGAGAATTTTTTTGAAATGTGCTTTAAGGTAAAAGGTAAAAAGACCTTCAACATTGTGAATATTTTGTCTTACTGTACATAACTTTGTTTTATTTTCTTTATGACTGAGGGCACTCCTCACTTCCAAAATTTGCCAGCAGAATCGTGTGAGTCCGTGAATCAGCCTGAACCTAATTCACCTAGATCAGTAGCAGACTCTTGTGAGGGTAGTATGGCAAATAATGAAAGAAATGGAGAAGTCCCTATGAGAGAGGAGGAAGTCCCTAACATTCGAACTTTGCGGGATTACTTGAATCCCACAAGAAATAGTGTCCCCTCTTGTTTTATTTTTCCTGAAAACGCTCCCCTCTTTACTGTAAAGCCGGGGACAGTGCAGTTATTGCCCGTGTTTCATGGATTGGATGCAGAAAATCCATATTTGCATATAAAAGATTTCGAAGAAGTGTGTGGAACATTTCAAGACAATTCTGAATTGACCAAAATGAGACTGTTTTCGTTTTCCTTGAGGGATAGAGCCAAACAATGGCTAAATTCTTTAAAGGCTCTTTCAGTACCCAATTGGCAAGCATTGCAAAATGAATTTTTTAGAAAGTTTTTTCCTTTGCACCGCACAAATGCATTGAAAAGGCAAATCATGAATTTTGAAGTCAAAGAAGGAGAAACTTTTTATCAAAGTTGGGAGAGATTCAAAGATCTACTCCAATCTTGCCCACATCATGCTTTTGAAAATTGGACATTGGTAGGATTTTTCTATGACTCCTTACCCTCTAGACTACGTCAGTTTGTCGAAATGATGGCCCAAGGAGAATTCATGGGAAAAAGTCCGGAGGAGGCATTCAATTTCTTTGACACCATATCTGACAGTTCTCAGATGTGGGACTCAGCCTCCCCTACCACTGTAGAAGCCAGACCATCTAATTCCCAAGGAGGAAAATATGTCTTGAGAGAGGATGATGACTTGAGAGCAAAAATGTCCACATTGTCTCGAAAGCTCGAAGCTTTAGAGATGAAGAAAGTCCATCAAGTTGATGTTAGCCCTTCCACTGAGCAAGTGTGTGGAATCTGTGCGCTAACAGGACACCCTACTGGGGAGTGTCCCACCATCCCAGCATTTAAAGAAGTCTTGTTAGAACAAACACACGCAGTTTCCAACTTCAACAAGCCCTACTCCAACCCATATTCTGAAACATACAATCCAGGGTGGCGAAATCACCCTAACTTCAGTTGGAAGAACACACAACCAATACCCATGAACCAACAATAAGGGCCATACCCACCACCTCAAGGACCTCCTGCATATCAGCCATACCAACCACCACAAAAGAGGAACCTTGAGGACACATTAAATCAGTTCATGCAAAGCCAAATGAATTATAACAATAATTCTGCACAGGCTTTCACTGATTTCAAAACCCAGACCACTCAATCTTTTGAGGATCTTAAAAGCCACATCCAAAAGTTGACTCAATCCATGGTCACACACGAAAAAGGAAAGTTTCCTGCACAACCAAAGCAACCACAAGGCCAATTCCATGTAGGGAACCCTTCAACAATAGGAAACACCCAAGACCAAGCCCAAGCTGTCACGACACTAAGAAGTGGCAAAGTGATTGACAAAACAATCAGGGACATACTCATTCCCAAGCCAAGACCTGAGTCAAGCCCAGCCAATCCATCATCTGAACCTGAACCAATTGAGAAAGACCCTGAGCCTGTGATTGAACAAAATTCAGAGCCTTCTGAGAAAAAGGAACCTTCATATTTTGTTTCGGCCCCATTTCCTCATCGACTCAGAGCCAAACAAAAAGTGAAAAATCAGCCTGAAATTTACGAGCTTTTTAAGCAAGTAAATCTCAACATCCCACTTCTGGATGCAATCAAACAAGTCCCGCCTTATGCCAAGTTTCTAAAAGACTTGTGCACAGTCAAGAGAAGCCAGAAAGTCCAAAAAAGAGCTTTCCTAACGGAACAAGCTAGTGCTCTCCTCCAACAGAAAACCCTTCCAAAATACAAAGACCCAGGATGTCCGACTGTCTCATGTATCATTGGAAACTTCAGAATTGAACAAGCCTTGTTAGACCTTGGGGCCAGTGTTAATCTGCTACCCTACTCTGTCTATCAGCAGTTGGGTTTGGGTGAACTTAAACCCACTTGTGTCACACTCCAATTGGCTGACAGATCTGTCAAAACCCCCAGAGGGATTGTTGAAGATGTGCTTGTCCAAGTAGATAGTTTTGTCTTCCCTGTTGACTTCATTGTTCTGGATACTGAACCAGCAATAAATTCAGAGAACCAAATTCCCGTCATTCTTGGTCGACCATTCCTAGCAACTTCCAATGCTTTAATCAATTGCAGGAATGGAGTCATGAAATTAACTTTTGGGAATATGACTCTCGAAATGAACATTTTCAATATTGCTAAACACCCAGAAGAAGAAAAGGAAGAAAGGGAAGTAAACTCCATAGAATCTTTGATACAAGAGCATCTGGATGATACATTCTGTGAGGATCCTGCTGAATCATCTCTGTTAGAAATCATCTCATCAGAAATAACAGATGATGACCCAAATCCACCAGTTGACCCTAATCATACTGTTGAGACCTGGGCACTCAAATTTGAAGAAATTTCACCAAGTGGCACAAAGCCAGTCTCATCAAGTGTTAGCCCACCAAAAGCCTGAATTGAAACCTCTCCCATCTGACCTCAAATATGCATTTTTAGAAGAGAATGAGTCATACCCAGTGGTAATCTCATCTAAGCTCATAGACTTGCAAGAGTCTAAATTGCTTGAAGTTCTTCGGAGTCATAAAAGTGCCATTGGATGGACCATCGCTGATTTGAAATGTATAAGCCCGTTAATCTGCAATCATGCCATATAACTGAAAAGAGGACTCAAAACCCTCTCGTCAAATGCAGCGATGACTGAACCTTCACATGATGGAAGTTGTGAGAATTGAGGTACTCAAACTCTTAGATGCAGGAATAATCTTCCCTATCTCAGATAGTAAATGGGTCAGTCCAACCCAAGTTGTGCCAAAAAAATCTGGGGTCACAGTGGTCAAAAATGATGCAAATGAACTAGTGCCAACTCGAGTCGTCACAGGATGGCGAATGTGCATTGATTATCGAAAACTCAATTTGGTCACTAGAAAAGATCATTTTCCTCTTCCATTTCTTGACCAAGTCCTAGAGAGAATTGCAGGCCATGCATTTTATTGTTTCTTGGATGGATATTCAGGGTATAACCAAATTGAGATAGCCTTAGATGATCAGGAGAAAACAACCTTCACATGCCCCTTTGGCACCTTTGCTTTTAAAAGAATGCCATTTGGACTTTGTAACGCTCCTGCAACATTCCAAAGATGTATGCTAAGCTTGTTCAGTGATATGGTTGAAAAAATTTTGGAAGTGTTTATGGATGATTTCTCTGTCTATGGTGATTCTTTCGATTTGTGTCTAACCAATCTGGAGAAAGTACTGATCAGATGTAAGGAAGCCAACCTAGTGCTCAATTGGGAAAAATGTCATTTCATGGTAACACAAGGCATTGTTTTTGGTCACATCGTGTCGTCTGAAGGCATGAAAGTTGACAAGGCAAAAATTGATTTGATTGAAAATTTGCCTGCTCCTAAGACTGTAAAAGATGTTAGATCATTCCTAGGACATGCAGGATTCTACAGGAGATTCATCAAAGATTTCAGTACCATAGCAAAACCAATGTGTCACCTCCTAAGTCAGGATGTAATATTTGATTGGAATGAAGCATGCCAAAAAGCCTTTGACAAACTAAAAGACATGTTAATTTCCGCACCTATAATGCAATCTCCTGACTGGAATCTTCCTTTTGAACTAATGTGTGATGCAAGTGATTTTGCTGTAGGTGCTGTATTGGGACAAAGAAAATATAAGAAACCCCATGTGATTTACTATGCAAGCAAAACTTTGAATGATGCCCAAATGAATTATTCAACAACTGAGAAAGAATTGCTTGCTGTAGTTTTTGCACTGGAAAAATTCCGTTCTTATCTTGTTGGTTCTTCTGTTACTGTATTCACTGACCATGCAGCTCTGAAATTTTTGCTCACAAAGAAGGACTCCAAACCGAGACTCTTGAGATGGATACTTTTGCTCCAAGAGTTTGATCTTGTCATTAAAGACAAGAAAGGCGTCGAGAATGTGGTGGCAGATCATCTATCCAGACTAACCTATGAATTTCATGAGGATGGACTACCAATCAATGAGAAATTCCCCGATGAACAACTGTTCATGATTGATAATACACCTTGGTATGCAGACATTGCTAACTTTCTTGCTACTGGTACACTCCCTCCATCTTTTACCATGTTGGACCAAAAGAAATTTCTGAGGGAGGTATGTAACTTCTTTTGGGAGGATCCTTACGTATTCAAGTACTGTAAAGATCAAATCATAAGACGTTGCATCCCTGCTCATGAAAGTAGCCAGGTAATAACTTTTTGTCATTCTGAAGCATGTGGTGGCCACTTTTCATCAAGAAAAACCGCTGCAAAAATATTGCAGTGTGGATTTTACTGGCACACACTTTTTCAAGATGTCCATGCCTTTTGTTTAACTTGTGATAGGTGTCAAAGGTTGGGAAACATTTCTAAAAGAAATATGATGCCCTTAAACCCCATTTTGGTAATTGAAATTTTTGACTGTTGGGGCATCGATTTTATGGGACCATTTCCCCCTTCCTTTGGCTATCTATACATTTTAGTGGCTGTAGACTATGTATCTAAATGGGTTGAAGCAATTCCATGCCGAAACAATGATCACAAAACAGTGATCAAATTTTTAAAAGAAAATATTTTGTCTCGGTTTGGAATTCCGAAATCAATCATAAGTGATGGGGGTGCTCATTTTTGCAATCGTCCTTTCTGGAATTTAATGAAAAAATACTTGATTTTTCACAAAATTGCAACCCCTTATCACCCACAGACTAGTGGACAAGCTGAGTTAGCTAATCGGGAGATCAAATTAATTTTAGAAAAAACGGTGAACCCAGATCGCAAAGATTGGTCATTAAGACTAACTGATGCGCTCTGGGCATACCGAACTGCTTTTAAAACAATTTTGGACATGTCTCCTTATCGATTAGTCTATGGAAAGCCATGTCACTTGCCTGTGGAATTGGAACATAGGGCATACTGGGCCATTAAAGCAATGAATTTTGACTTAGACAAGGCTGGGCTAAAAAGGAAACTTCAGATGAATGAATTGGAGGAATTGAGAAATGAAGCATATGAAAATGCTAAGATTGCTAAAACCAGGATGAAAATTTTTCATGACAAACACATTGTGCGGAAGTCTTTTGAGCCATCTCAAAAAGTCTTGCTATTCAATTCAAGACTCCGCCTCTTTCCTGGTAAGTTGAAATCAAGATGGGCTGGGCCTTATATTGTGAAAAAGGTGTTTGATCACGGAGCAGTTGAAGTGGAAAACCAAGCAAATGGTAATAATTTTACTGTTAATGGTCAGAGGTTAAAACTATTTTTGGAGGATTTTGTTAGAAATGTGGAAACCATTCTTTTAATGGAACCAAAGTACTCCTCCGAAATTCGCGCCTGCCGACACTCCTGTGGATCGGGTCAGGAAATATCAACTCCAACCCGACCCACTGGGGCGCCTTTATAAGGCGCCCACGTGTTCCCCAGCCGCCGCAGTTGCCCCCCCCCCATTCTTCTTCTTCTTCTTCTTCTTCTTCTTCCTTTTTCTGTCTTCTGTTAGTCGTCGAGTCGCCGAGAAAACACCCATGACCACACACTCCACAAACACGATATTTTGCTTCCTGTTTAGCATTTTAATCTTATATTTGCTCACGGGTGTTCTTCTCTTGTTCGCACTCACACATAAGGATTTTCAGCCTACCCGAAATCCGGATCTGCGCACAGATGAGTAATTTTTGGTGTTTTTTTATTTGTAGGTCTCAGCGGTGAACAGATCTTTACCATTCAACCGCGTCTCCACACTCAATGAACCGGTAAATTCGAAACATTGGGGACAATGTTCAGTTTAGGTTGGGGGGTATGATCAGTTCATCAGTTCATTTTCGTTTATAGTTCAGTTTCGTTCATAATTTTTGCAAATTTTTTTAAATTTTATTGTCATTGTTGATCATGTTTGAACATTAATTGTATAAATTGATTATGCTTATGAATCAGCTTCAATCGTCTTTGTGACTGGCAGACGTAAAAGAACCAGATAGTGAGTCTTAAAATTTAGCAATCATGGATGTAAATCTGTTTTGGTTTAGCCTAGGAGTCCTACGTACTTTTCCATCTGATGTACATACCATGATCATGAAAAAAACAAGGTTAGTAAGGAAGGCTGAAATCAAAGAGAAACAAGCGAAACCCCTCTGTGGCAGAAGTAGTTTTGCCAAACGCTGTCGTGCAAAAAGGCTTGGTGCCTGTAAACAGTGTGGCAGATACTTTCACGAAAGAAGGTACAACCAGTGTTCTGAACCAATTTCCGGTCACGCACTTGATCGATTAGACTGGATAGTGAATGGGCTGAGTAAGGATTACCCTGATACGCCATACTATTCCGGTACTGTGCTTAACCGATTTGTGAGAGAAGAAGTTGGGAGAGTTACTGGTTGTCCCTTTTACACAGACACAGAGGGAGACTCAGATTAGATAATTTTTTATAGGAAATATGTACTTTTGTGGGGGAGTGAATGCCAAAGGTCCGAATTTGTTGTAAAAAAAAAATGTAAAAACCTTTTTGTATAAATTTATTTTTGATTGAAATGAAAATATGGGCCGAGTAAGGAATGCCCCAAAATACCAACCTGGAGCGTGGGTAGGGGTTCATCCTGAGACGCCTTAGTTTTTGAATTAAATTTGTGTGTTTTGTCTTCTTTGATTGTATATAGTGCAATAGGAAAAATTTTATTTTTGGATCAACGTTCGAACGCCAGGTAACGTTCGAACGTTGACTGCCTACAGTACTCAGCCTCTGAGGAGCTTCTGCAGAAACTTGGAAGTACTGGGGGCTCAGTCCGTTCGAACGCCAATAGACCGTTCGAACGAGATTAACGTTCGAACGCCAATAGACCGTTCGAACGTTGACTGCTTACAGTACTTTGGCCTCTGCAGAAACACAAAAGTACTGGGAGCTCATCACGTTCGAACGCCATACCACGTTCGAACGATCTTTTAAAATTCCTTCTACTAACGTTCGAACGTCACCAACGTTCGAACGTCACAACTCAGGTTATAAAAGCCCAGCTCGTCTTCTTCATTTCAAAACTCTCCAAAGTTTTGAAAAAACCGGAAAAACCCTGGAAACCCTGCACTACCCAGACCCCAAAACCCCAACCATTCTCCATCCTTACCAAAAATCAAGTCTCCCAAGACATTTGCCACTTCAAGAAGATCTATCTTCACAAAGAAATCAAAAATTTGTTTTTTTCAAAACCCTCCAGCTCAAAAACCAGAACAATGCCAAGGGTTAAGCTTCCTGCCAAGAAGAACCCAAACACCCAAGAACCAAATTTTGTCAAAGAAGTGGTGGAGGTGAGAGAAGGGCTGCCACCACTCACAAGGAGATACGACAAGACTCGGTTTCTCACAGCTCTAAAAGCAGACAGGTATGAGAATTTCTACCAAAACAAAGCCATTGTTTGCGAAAGAGATGTGATTTTGGCGGATTTTTTAGAGTTGGGGATCTTTGCGGAAATGGAAAGGAGGGGATGGTTGTTTTATTTGAGGAACGGCGGTAAAGCCGTAGTCGACTTGGTGCGGGAGTTTTACTCCAACGCCGAGATTGTCGACGGGGAAATTCAAACTTATGTAAGGGGAGTCCATGTGGACGTTGATAAGGATTATATTTGGGGGGTAAGGCAAGAAGTGCCTCGGGTCCCAAATCCTGCTTATCCCCCAAGGAAAAATGTGGCGATGAACGAGGTAGGGAGAGAACTAACGGGAGTACCCAACTTTTCATGGGCAGGGAAGAAATATTTTAGACAAGGGGAGCTAAGTGACAAATACAAAATGTTGAATTTGATTGCGGTGTCAAACTTTGCCCCGATTGGAAGAAAAAATGAAATTCTACCCGACATGGCCCGATTGTTGTATGCTATTGGAAAAGGGCATAGCATTGACATCCCCTCCTTAGTGTTGAGCGAAATGAAAAAAGGGTGTGATGTGAAGAGGAATTCGCTTCCCTTCGGCACCCTCGTGACTAAGATATGCACGGAGCATGGGGTAAGGATAAAGACTGGGATGGAGATCCAGAAGCCAATGGGGCCACTGAACAAGGCTTCCTTCCGGAGGAGCCAAAGTCATAGTGGCGGCCCAGCGGCAAGGCAAGAAGAGCCCCCGGCCCAATGAGTGGATGAAGTGGAGGAAGAGTTGGATGAGATGGAGAGAGAGATAGAGAGAGAGGTAGGAGGGGAAGGAGATCAGCCAGCGGAGGCAGGACCTAGCACCAGCACCAGCACCCGACGCTCTTTTATGGACGTCCTGCTTAGCATCGAAGCTAAGCAGGACGAGATCCTTCGGTATTTGAGGGGTGGACATGGTGGTGCTAGTGGCCAAGGAGGAGAGTGAGAGAGAGGAACTTCTATTTCTGTTCTTGTTCCTATGTTTTTGTTTTATGTTTTTTTAAAGTACTTCTTTGTATGAATTTCTTCTTTTATAGTTGTAAGTTTTTGTGTGGTTGTGAATGAATGAACCGTTGATGTTAAAGGATGATATTTTGAAATGAATGGTTCCATTTATCACTTTTATTTGGTTTTATACATTTGTAGATTTAGCATAGAAATTAAAAGGAGAAGGAACAAATGTGGATATAAGAATGCTTGCTACAGTAAATATGCACATGATCGGTTTGACACCTCAATTTATTAACTAAGACTTCAAACCACATTTCTTGAAAAACATGGATGTTCTCTCTATACTTAAATTGTCATTTGTACATCGATATTTGTTATTTTAAAAGTACAGGGGGATCTGACTCGCAAATGGAATTGGTCTATAACCGATACTCCCTGGAAAACCTGACATACACAGTGGAGATAACAAAGAACACCAGGGTGAGTTTCGAACCTAACGATGCTTTCGAGAGACAATCAATGTTTACTCAAGCAAATTCTTTTCAAATCTCAATTTTTGAATGATCTCATTAACCTTGCTTTGATTAACGCACTTAAAAGTGATCTATTGACATATCCCACACGGAACCATCACATACGACACATACATGTGCACATGCTTGAGAAATGATCTTAGGCCATCTTTGATATAATATTGAGCCTTAGACCTTTCTTTGAAAAAAAAAAAAAATTTCCCTCGTTAGCCACGTTTGAGCTATCAATGTTTAAAGTTTTCTTTGATAAACCTACATGATTACCAAACCACAGGAAAACATCCTTGACATACCTTGGCTATCTAATTTTCTTACATCCTCTTTGTAAGATGATACAGAAAAAGGAGCATTCGAGATTATCATCCAAGAAGAGTTGATTGAAACAATTGAAACAAAACAGAAGCGAAAAGGCAAGAACTTGCCAAGAAAGTGAAAAAAATGAGAAAAATGAAAGAAAGAAATGTCATCTTTCGGCAAAAAATTAAGAAGCTAGAAAGAGGTGTGCTATGATACGCAAATAACAGATAGCTTTTGAAAATCCCTGACGTCGTTTCGTTAGCCACTGACCTCTGGCCACGCTACAACCCATGCAAAGCCCTAATTGATCTCAAGTATGTTGCATGCATGTGTTGTTAATCACAATGGGGATATGGTAAATAGCATTCCTTTTAATTGCGTTGATATTCTTTCATGAGATTATGCCAAACATAAATAGTTGCTTATTTAAAATTTCACTCCTTTCTAAAATAGTGCATGTGATTTTTCGACTGGCCATCTTCTGATCACATGATCTGTGAGAAACAAGTCACTATAATCAGAGTGAACCTTTGCTGAGAGTTTACTACGTGAGGTTTGTGAAATCGAAACTATCCATGGAAGGTGAATAAAAAGGAGTATTTGTTACATAACAATTTTTATTGCTTGAATGATCATTCCTATTGCATTGAGAATTTCAAATACCAATGTATCAAATGATAATTTTTGCATAGATTGAATACCTGTGAAATAAGGATGTGTGAGACATAAATCAAAAGTTGAAAATCTGGTGTCTCAACGACTATGATGCTAATTTACTTTAGACAGCATTCTACTATACACATCTGTTCGACTGAAGTTTGTGGGTAGCTTCTCTGGAAACCCTCACGAGACAACACTCATCCGCTAGGGTAAACCTAGTAGTTCAACGGCTTGTTGCATAAGCTAAATGCAACCGGATGACCTACGAAAATGGCATTAGGAGTAGAATTTTCTTTTTCGTATTACTAGAGACTAGCAATATTTAGGTTGGGGAGTGTGATTAGTACTTAAACTTGACATATTATTATGACATTTTAAGACTAATTGTACTTTAATGGAGTTTAAGTGATGTCATTTCAGGCCCTAAACTGAACAAGGACCCAAAAACAACAAGTACCACACTTGGATGCAGTGCCAGTACATTATAGCCCAAAATTGGAGAAGCTTGGAACACTGTCACCACGTTCGAACGATAACTCACGTTCGAACGTCAAACAAGACACTGTAGCAGACTCAGATGCTGAAGAGATGGCGTGTGGCAGTTAGGAAAGAAGACTGGAACTCTGAAGTACTTGAGTGTCACGTTCGAACGCCAACTCACGTTCGAACGTGCACTTGAGTGGATTGAAGACCAGACCACTGCAGAGAGTTGGTACTACACTTCACAGGGGACCTAAAGATCACTCGAGTGAAAGGGGTCAGAGCAGATCTGGCGTTCGAACGCCCTCACTGCCAAAACAGAAGCAACGTTCGAACGACCTCAGTGCAAAAACAGAAAGAACGTTCGAACGCCAACTCACGTTCGAACGTCATCCACAGACTGGCTGCAGAGTTGTTGACTGTTCACTTGGACTTGGGCGGCAAACACTATTCTTTCACCCCCCCTACCTCCTCCTCTTGCCTATAAATACTCCCCTTGTTGGAGAGCTTGAAGAGCCAAGCATTGTAGGAAGTAGCATAGTGATGGAGGCTTAGACTCCCACTTTCATTGTAGTTAGTTCATTTTCTTTATGAAGTATTTATTTTAGAGATTAGTTTGGCTTTAGTCCAACATCTCTTACTTGTTATAGCAGTAGTTTTATGCTTATGTTTATGTCTATTCTTTCAATTATCATGCATAGAAGAGAGATAGCTCCCATCTTGGTTGAGGAAGCAACCCTCCAATCTTTGGTTGAGGAAGCCACCCTCCAAATGTGACTAGCTTTCTTCTACTTTAATTGTTCATGCATTTCACTTCCATTGCTTGAGCTTCCTTCTTTCTTAGAAGAGTGAAACTCTTCCACTTTTCTAGAGCTTGATCAAAGCCGTGAAGGGTGGAACGTGATTCACCCATTCTTTGGGGAAGATTTGCTCCGTATTTGTGTTACTCTATCTTTTAAAGTTCTCCACTTGGAGGGATGAGCATCACTCACTTTTCTAGCTTTACCCAAGCCATGAAGAGTGAGTAGTTTCTCATTCACTCTTTAGTGAGAGGAGAAGGGCATGTATAAGTTATCCGGGAATTATATTTGTGCAATGTTCTTTTATGCTTAACGTTTATTTTCCCCTATTATCGGATGATTGATTGCATCTAGCAAAGCTAAGGTACTTTGTATAATTGTGAGCCCTTTCTATGACATGGATGACTCCTGCATAGAAAGACTCATCAGTTCAAGGCAAGTACCCCGGCTAGATCCTCATGACTACCCTTCAATCTCCCCCCTTATTGTACTTCACTAAAAAGAATGGACTATTAATATCATGATTGGATGTCTTGTAGAAACACTTAATTGTTTGTAGACGGGTTAAGTCTCGGCACAGGCAATGCTTGTAAACTTCTAGAAAGACATCGGAATCATGTTCTTAATTCTCACAATCCATCTTTATCTTCCGATTAACTTACTGTTGACACGGGAGTTAATTGAGTTATCAAGCACAATTATGACAAACCGGATAACTAACTACATGTCCAGATCCTTGCACTAAAGAGTGACTCTTTTTTTTTATTAACATTCATTTCCTAATTTGTTAAGAAAATCTCCTGGAAAGAATCTTATATTCTGTCCAGCAAAACCCACATCTCACAGCAAATCCAAATCAAAAAAATGTTACCACCAAAAGGTCTCTACCACTGCTTACCTTAGAAATATCAACAAAAGTTCCCTGTGGATTCGACTCCGGACTCAAACCGGATTATTACTACAGCTTGACCACCTGCACTTGGGTGTACATCGGATAGATAGCTGTCAGTGGTTGGTTATTGTTCCGCCCACCGCCTCCACGTCCTCTTCTTACACTTGCCATCTACACACACGTCAAGTGGCAATGGCACAATAACTTAGTATCCCGAGATAGGGACCAAAGTTAAAACATTCAAATTTTTCTCATTGTCTCACTAGTAGAGCGTATTCCTCCAATAGTAGACATCTACACCTTGAACTATCCCGTTTATTCACTTTCCCACTCCCAAGGTTAAGTTCTCTAACCCTAGGGTGCTCATTTTCCATACACATTTTACCATGCATATAATTTAAACAACACATACCACATAACATGTAGCAATTTAATCACATAATGTGTAATGCACAATGAATGCAATGGTCTAGACCCATGCCCCATCAAGCCCTAGGTAATTCGCATACCTAGGCTCTGATACCAAGGTGTGACACCCCAATTTCCGGGGGTCCTATATTAACCGTTGATCATCCTTCAACCCGCAGAAGTACCCGTGGATGTCCCTCAACCCAACACCACGTCGATAGCATCCACTTGACCGGAATCATAACCCACAATTGTAAACCGGATTCAATTATTCATTGGGCTCAACCAAGATCCAACATACCATCATTTATATTCCATTTACATCATTGGAGGGAAGGAAAACATAGACCGAAAATAGGGCAAAGTAGTTTGAAATTTTGAAATCTCTTGAGAGTGTACCGGTACTGTCTGTCTACTAGAAAATGTGTACCGGTATGCAGTACCGGTACGGTTTGCCTACTGGAAAATGCGTACCAGTACACAGTACCGGTACGGAAGTGTACCGGTACCCTCTGCCCAGTTTTTCCTTTTTCATCTGTTTTTCATTTTCAATTCATTCCAAACCTTCCCCAAATCATCCAATACATGAGTAATAAGGTTTCCCATATAAAACATGATTTGTACAAGTTTCATTACAATTGATTTCATATATTTACACATCAAAATGGAATTTTCACAAAAACTTTACAGAAATAACCATAAAAGCCACAAGTCGGCTTTCTTCAACCTTGGGGCTCGAAATGGGAGCCGTCCGCCGGTGTAAACCCCGCACCTGAAATGTTTTTCCCACAAAGGGTGAGCCACGCTCAATAGGATATCTCCTAAAGAGGTTACTCCCCAACCTATATGCATATGAAATATTCACATGCCACAAATCAACAATTCACAACATTCCAATTCAGAATATGCACTCCATGTTAGAATCTACCATGCCATGCCATGAAATGAGATGAGACTCACTCACGCACATCATCCCGAGCCCTTCCCGGCTCCTCAACACATGCAAGTGCCAATGTGTATTAGCCGTCATCTATGTTGCACATCAAATGACATTTCATTCTAGGGTCTTTATAGGGGTGGATGTTCATGGACTCACACCAAGGGTCACCCAACCCACACGGAATTGACGGACTTCCACCGAGGGTTCCGCGTACACCCACACACTTCATGGACCGAGCCAAGGGAGTGCGTATCCCAATCATCGGGTCTTGCACCCGAGGGATCTTCTAGCCCTTCTTGCTACCCCAACCCTAACAACCATGCAAACCGTGAGACTTGACTAGGTTATCGACCCATCTTGCCCGAGCCCACTCGTCATCCACCACGCGTGGTGAAGACAACCACCATGCACACACACCCACTAAATGCGATGTTCCCGTGCATATGCAACATGATGTCCCATTGCAACGATAATACAATGTCCAATATGGTATGAGTGACATATGAACATTTACGACACATTTCATATACTTCATGGCAAAATCATATCATAAGCATATAATTCCCATAAAAAAATTTCCAAGCATGTTGTCACTTGAAGGAGATTGTGGAGGAATTGGTTGATCCTATATATCGGGATCTTGATACTGAGTGATTTCTTTTAGTGATAGTAGTTGCTTGACTTGGTTATCCCTAATCTCCAAACACCAACCCTCGAATGTGTATATGACTTATATAGATAGGGAAGTGTCACTCTCCCTTGGGTTCGATGCTGAAAATGGGGAAAACGTGTGAATTGAAATATGTGTGTGTGTGCAAAAGTGCTCCCCAAGCGAAGAGAGACTTGTAATTGTCATATTTTACTTGGAATGGGTATTCCAAGGTCGTCTCCTCAGGGAAGGAAGGTTGAATTGTGGTGAAGGTGATTTTGTGAAAAATGAAAAGTGCAAAATCTTGTGAGTTTGTGTTTTTGGTGAGTGAAGATTTTGATAGAAAATGTAATGAAAACAAGGTTGGTTAATCCAAAGGGGTCATTCCAATGGGAATGCCAAATCAACTCAAAAAATTCTTCCAATGGTGTCTCGGTGCTTGATTGATTGGTAGGAAGTGAGGGACTAATGTGGAGGTGTAGGCTCAAGCATACCCCGTGACAAGTCTACGATATATCAAGAGCTCACAACCCTGTCCGCACTCAATCTAGTCAAACCGAACAACTTACACTACGAGGAGGAATGAAAAAGAGTTAATTTAGCATGCCCAAGAGGAAATCTCCCTTGGATTAACCAACTAAAAACTTAGCTACCCATAATAAATGCAAAGACATACAATATGTAAAGAGACATGGTGAAGAAATGAAGATTAAAACTTGTATTACTGTAAGGAAAAGTTAAACTACAAAGATAAGTGCATTTAATACCCAACTAAAAAGCTTGAAGTGAAAAACTCAAATGTAAACATGGTAGATTCCAAGATACGTAACTAAAATTGAAATACACTTGAAATAACTAAGATTAAAGTGCAATAAATGAAGATTACAAGAGTATTACAACTTACTACAAGTGAAATGGGTAAGAAAATACAAAAATCCAAACTTTATCTCACTAAACTATGTCTTCTTCCTTGAGCTTCTCTCTCTAAAATGCTGAATAATGGTCTAGCTCCCTTGCATTTTCATCCATCAGCCTCCTATGGCCTGCGAGAGCAGGCTTCCCATCAATGGGAAGTGATTTGATGCTTGGACAGGCTAGGACAAGCCTAGCCTACAACCCACCATGCTTTCCTCTTTCTCTCTCTTCCTTTCCCATCCTTAATCTTCCAAAGTCAGATTCTAGGGTCTTGTAGGCATGGTTGTATGTAGAATATGTTAGAGGATGTGTGGGAGAAGCATAGGTGGGCCCCACAAGCTAGTGGAGCATGAGTTGTAGAATCTGACGTTTTTCAGCAAAACCTACTAGTAGGTCGATGAAAAACCTACCGGTAGGTTTTGTTCCAGTGAGCAAAACCTTCTGGAAGGTTTTCAGTAGGCCCAACTCCAGTGTGCAAAACCTACCAGTAATTTTATGAGCAAACCTACCAGTAGGTTTTTACTTGGTTTGCTCCTTTCTTGATCTTTTCACCTTCCAAGCCTCCCCTTCATCTCCATTGACTTTGAGCACTATGATGGGGGCTTAACCCAAGCCATTTCTGACTCTATACCTACAATCACACAACAACTTCATTAATTGTTTGATTAATTGCATTTTCTCTCATTTTCACCACAAAAGCAAGTATAAAAGGGATACAAAATTATACATGATTTGCAATATTTTGTGCTAATTAGTAGTGCACAGAAAATAAAGAAAAAGAAAACAGAACATCCTATTTGGATTGTACTATTCCCTTTTAATTAGCATGAGATTGGTGATTATTTGAGTTTATTCTATGATTAAGTATTATGTACATGTTTTCATGTGAAACTCACCTTATGTGCACCATGAGCATGCAAAATTTTGCAATTTATTGAGTAGAAATCACATCTTAAAATGCCTGACATACATAGTGGAGATAAATATATTGCCCATGTGAACTTTTGTGATGTTCTTTGTTAGAGGGATGTAATACATTTACTCAAAAGATTGTTCTTTCAAATTCAATTTCGTTTAATAATCTCATTACTTTTGTTTTTGTTAGTGTAAATGGGGTAGTTAGTTGATTATATCTCAATGCATTAATACCTTGCCATGTGTTCTTGAGAAATGATCTTATGTCATTTGTGGATTAATTTGAACCATAGCCTGTTCTTTCTTAACATCATCCTTAGAAGCTGTGATTGAGCTTGAATGTAAATTTTGTTTCTTTAAGCCACATATTTAACCAAGCAGTGCATAGAAATATTTATCATACCTTGGTTCTCCCAGGATTGAAGAATGCTATATTGAAATAAAACAAGGATTGTTGTGGTTGAAAGAAAAGAAATAAAAAAAAAAAGTAAAGAGGAATGAAAGGATAAAGGATGAAGAATGTTTGAGCATAGTGTTGATATTTATAGAAAGCATAAACAAAGAAATCAAGAAAAGAAAGAGGTGAAGAAAAAGAGATGAGAGAAGAAAAGTGATATGAAATGAAAAAGGAAAAAAAGAAAAAGAAAAATGAAGTAGTATGTTAATTGATTTCGAAAGAGGAGGTGAGGTTACTAAAGTCATATTCCTGGGATAACTCTTTGAATTCTGATATCCCTTCGTTTCTTTAGCAAAATTTCACTTGAGGCCACGTTACAACCAATTAAAGTCCTTTTTGATCTCGAAAATCATGGTGAGTGTATGTTCTAAATCAAGAAAGAGATGGATTAACTATATTACTTTCATTTGCCTAACATTCCTTTCATGGGATTATGTCAAGGTAATTTCATTTGCATAATTGTACTTCATTTCTAGAATATATGTTGGCTATGCTTTGCTTTGAATTACAAGAATCTTTCTCAATATGAAAAACGAGTGAAATATCATTATAATCAAAGTATATGCGCTATAGTTGTTGACCGATGTTTTAAAATGGGGAGACCAATGGTTTTTGTTCATTCTTGAACAGCCAAGCTCCCACCTCTTCCCTCTAGTGCCCAAAATACCAACCCACTCCCTCAATCATCAAAACCTTCCTTCAAATCATCTACCCATCTCTCCTGAAAATTTCCCTCGAATTTAATCCCTAAACCTTAGGTTTTTCGAATGGTGGCAAGAAGGGCTTTTGATCATACTTTGAAAGATGAATTTGCTTGGGTATGGTTATGTAAAACTTGAGAAAATTAAGATTTTATTAAAAAGGGTAAAACGGTAATTAACTGTTACGATGCGGGTTGAAAACCCAAATTTTTTTAGAACTCGGATGACAAAACATACCTCACTATTGGATTCTTCTCGTAAAATCTAGCTACCCAGTCAATTTTCATCGAATTTCGAGACAGTAATATTTTTCACGTTTTATGAGGCAGTCAACTGTTGCATGACTAAAATAGATGTAATCGAAATTTAATTGCGAAAACTGGGGAAATAATATAAATTCAGTTCAATAAAAATGTACTAAACATAAAACGGGATGAGATTTAATTGATTTGAGATGAAATTTGATCAGAGAAAAGGGACACGTATGGCGCATTGTAGGCCAAGCATTGAAGGGGTATAAAAGGGGAGAAAAATCAGATTTTTCTCCCCATTTTTCAGCCAAACACTTCTAGAAATTGAGAGGCAGAAAGAAAGGATAAATCTCCAAGTTCTCCAAGCCTTCTTCCTCCGATCTTCAAAGATCCAAACTTTGGATCTCTTCGGGCCAAGAACAAATATTGTTCTATGCGACTAGTGATGAGTATAAAATATTGCATATCATGTATCTCTTTTGCACCCATATTGCTAGTTTTGTGGTGAAAATTTGGGGGAAATGCTTTCAAACTCACAATTATCGGTAGAAAAGTTTACTGGAAAAAACCTATCGGTAGGTTTTCTTACGTTCTACCGGTAGGTTTTGCCCAGTTTTGCCAGAAACTTGCTCACACGACTCCACCTACTCTGGGGGCCCACCTCCCGTTATCCAAACCATACCCTGACATAATTGACACCCCTTGATGCTCTCCTGACCCCTAAAGTTATATTTGAAGTAGGAGAGAGGGGAGAAGTGATTAGCACAAAATATTGCATTTTCCAAGTGCATTTGCATCCCTTTTGTGCTAGCTTTTCTGGTTAATATGAGTGGATATGCATCGTTTGTGCTATTTACGAAATTTCGGTATGGTTGCAGATAAAAGGTGATAAATGATGCTTGCTAAGCCTTCTCATGGTGTTTAAGATGAATAAGGATGAAGGGATGGCTTGATGATAGCTCAGGAGGTGAAGGAACCAAGAAATCAGTAAAATAAGGGAAAACCAACCGGTACCAACCGGTAGGCCATACCAGTAGGTTTTAGCTACTGGACCTGCACCTACCGCCAAACCTACCGATAGGTTAAGCCCACTGGAGTGGAACCTACCGACAAGTTTCCATCGACCTACCTGTAGGTTTTACTAAAAAGTGCCAGATTCTGCATGTCAAGCTCTACAACCTTGGGGGTCCCACCAAGCACACTCCCACTTGTCCCTAACACTCCTTACACACTGGACATCCCTTCCTCAACCTACATTGGACTTTTGGAGCTTTGGGCATTTAATGAGGAGTGAGGAGAGAGAAGATGCTGGGTGTGCAGGCAAAGCCTGCACTTGCCTGCACCAACCCATCCCTTCCAGCCCCTATGGATGGAAATCACATCACACAGCTAGGGGACACTCCATGAACATTTTTGGAAGCTCAACACACCATTATTCAGCATTTTATTAAGGATACATTGTAATATAGAGAAAGAGTCCAAGGAAGAAGATGAATAGTGCTAGAGAGAGAAGTTAAGATTTTTGCATTTTTCTTCCACACTTTGTCTTGTAATTTCTTGTAAGGATCTTCTAAGCTTTGTTTTGAAGTCTTTGATGCCAATTATTGAGTTTCTTTCAAGTTTAGTATTTCATCCAAGCTTTCACTATTAATGCACTAATTGTTCTTCATTTCTTAGTTTTAAAATGGGTATTCAATGCACTCTCTTTTAGTTTATGTTTTCTTGCATTAACTTAGCTAAAATCTTCATTGCTCTACAATGTCTTTCCATTACATTATTGTCTTTCCTTTAAGCATGAATAGCTAAGCTTTCAAGTTGGCTAATCTAAGGGAGGCCTCCTCTTGGGTATGCCATTTCAACTCATCTTCTTTCCTTCCCTCGGTGTACGATGGTTCGGTTTGACTGGGTTGAGTGTGGATATGGTTGTGAGTCTTTGATATCCCGTAGACTTGTCACGGGTTATGCTTGGATCCTTACTTCCATCTTGTCCCTCGCTTCTCACGAATCAATTGTTCATCTATGCACCATTGAAGGAAGGTTTCGAGTTGACTTGACATTCCCATTGGAGTGAACCTTTGAATTAGCCAACACTTGTTTCCCATTTCATTTTCATCAAAATGCAAATCACAAACCAAACTTCAACAACAACAGA
This sequence comes from Ilex aquifolium, assembly GCA_951799425.1. Taxonomy (NCBI): domain Eukaryota; kingdom Viridiplantae; phylum Streptophyta; class Magnoliopsida; order Aquifoliales; family Aquifoliaceae; genus Ilex; species Ilex aquifolium. The sequence goes on from OX637405.1 coordinate 18,849,482, forward strand.
TTTTTACACTTTCCCCTTTTTACTAAAAATCACCTTCAACACGATTCACCTCCTTCCCTGAGGAGACGACCTTGGAGTACTCTCCAAGTAAAACACAACACACAAAAGTCTTCTTACGCTTGGAAAGCATTTTTGTACACACACACACACACATCTCATTTCCATTCATTCCACACATTCTGTTTCTCATTTCTTGCATTGAATCCGAGTGAGAGTGACACTCACCCATACATATAAGTCTTACACATTGAGGGTTCATTAATGGAGAATTGGGAACACAAAGGAAATGACCAAGCATTTTTGGCGCTGTTGCCGGGGAAGGCAAAACGTTGAATTGAGAAGGTGATTTTCGGACAACAGAGGTAAGTCCTGTGATGTTCATCATGGGCTGAGGTACGCTGCTCCTTGTATATACTTTTGTTATTTACATTGTTATTTGTAGATAGTTTTGTTATATGTGGGGACGGGATGAACAAAACTGACTAGTTTGACAACCCTTGGGCCCCAATATGAACATTGACCAAGACCCACCCGAGGATGCGGGTGATAATTTTGAGAATGTAGGTGCCAATCCAAACATGCAACGGGGTGGGGGAGGATAAGAACTTAGAATGCCCAATCCACGAATGCAATTTCCCCTTCCCGTTAATGAAGGGAACAACATCCACATTGAACCTCCAACAAGGTCAATGAGGGATTTCCTTCATCCCACAAGAAGCACGACACCCTTATGCATCCTCCTTCCAGTCCAAGCTCATCTCTTCCTAGTTAAGTCGGGGATGTTGCAACTACTTCCCATGTTTCACAAAATCGAAAAGGAGAACCCCTATTTGCATATAAGGGATTTCGAGGAAATAGTTGTGACCTTCCTCACCAATCAGGGTATGGAGGACATGACGAGGCTGAAATTTTTTTCCTTTTCCCTGAGAGATAAGGCAAAAACATGGCTTAACTCCTTGAGACCTTGATCCATAACATCTTGGAACCAAATGCTCTCCGAGTTTTTAAACAAATTTTTCTAGGTTCATAGAACCACCACTTTGAAAAAAGAAATTCAAAACTTTTTGGAGAAGCCCAATGAGCAATTCTACCAATGTTGGGATCGGTACAAGGAATTACTACAATCCATTCCACATCATGGCTTTGAATTATGGCAATTGGTAAGTTTCTTCTATGAAGGAATCACACCGAGTCATAGACAATTCATTGACATGATGTGCAATGGCGAGTTTTTGAACAAAGACCTCGATAAAGCCTTAGATTACTTTGATACATTAGCACAAAATGCACAATCATGGAACATTACTGATCCCACCGATGTACCAAGGTCTTCTCCTCAAGGGAGTAGTCAAAATCACCCGGGGGGGGGGGATTTATGACTTGAGAGACCGGGAAGACTTGCTTTCCAAAATTGCTAAATTGTCAAGGAAGGTTGAGAGTCTTGAAGTCAACAAGAGGCACGAGGTGTCTAATGTTTCAAAGATCAATGAGTTCTGCTCGATTTGTGAGAGTGTGAGACATTCCATATCGGAGTGCCCCAACATTCCGACACTTAAGGAAGTGTGTCACGAGCAAGTCAATGCCTTTAACCAAATGAGGCAATTATTCTCTCCACATTCAAACAAGTAAAATCAGGGTTGGAGTAATCACCCGAACTTTAGTTGGAGAAATGATAACCCCACTCCTCATGGTTCAAATGCATACACACCTCCCGTGCCCCCTAGGCAAAATCAATTTCAATCCCAAGGTCAAGTGTCTAGCTCCCAATACCCCCCGGTCCAATCTGCAAGGGTATTCGTCAAACCCACCACCACAGAATTTTTCACCAAGTCCACCTCCCCAAAATTCTCCCCAACAAGGGACATCCAATCCTCCCACCTACCAACCTCCCCACAAAAAGAATTTGGAGGATGTGGTTCATGCTTTCATTCAAAGCCAAACCGCCACTAACAATCAAAATGCCACTGCTTTTAATGACATTAGGACCCAACTCACTAAGTTGGCAAACTCCATGGGAGCATCACAACAAGAAAATGGGAAATTTCTCGCTCAACTCCAAGAGAACCCTAGAGGTCAACATGTCATTGAGTCATCGGAGCCCTTAAGAGAGAGTTGTGAGCAACTCAAGGTGGTTACCACCCTTCAAAGTGGCAAACAAGTCGATAAGACCATTGTGCCAAAAGTATCTACCCATGCCACATTGCCATTAGAGAAGGAGACAAAGGGTGACACCAAAAGTGATGAGGTGAATGGTGAAGTGAGTGATGAGGTAGTTGAGAAAGAAAATTTAAGTGATAACAATGTGCATGTTTCCCCCATCCCTGCTCCTTTTCCTAATCGTTTGAAGCCACCCGTCAAGGTGGCTAATTATGCTGATATACTTGAAATGTTTAAGCAAGTGAAGATCAACATCCCACTTCTTGATGCCATAAAGCAAATTCCATCATGTGCAAAGATCTTGAAAGACTTCTGCATGGTAAAGAGGAGGCTCAATGTCCACAAGAAGGCATTCCTCACCGAGCAAGTGAGCTCAATCTTGAGGACGAACACCCCATCGAAGTTTAAAGACCCCGGCTACCCCCCCCCCATTGCCATAACAATCGAGAATTACCGGGTGGAGCAACCATTGCTTGATTTGGGTGCTAGTGTGAATCTCCTTCCGTACTCGGTGTACCAACAACTTCAACTCGAAGAATTGAAGCCTACTCCAATCACTCTTCCACTGGTGGACCGTAGTGTCCGAACACCAAGGGGAGTAGTTGAGGATTTTTTAGTGCAAGTCGATAAATTTTACTTTCTCGTTGATTTTATTGTGCTTGACACTCACCCGGTTGCAAATCTTAGCTCCCAAATCCCTATAATACTTGGAAGACCTTTTCTTGCCATATCTAATGCTTTGATTAATTGCAGGAATGGTCTTATGAAGCTAGCATTTGGGAACATGACTATGAATCTCAACGTGTTCAACTTGTCCAAGCAACTGGGGGATGATGAGGAGGTGCATGAAGTCAATAGAATTGACACCGTGGAGGAAGAACACTTGGAACTTTTGGGCATGTTAAAGTTGAAAGAAGTAGAGAATGTTGATCTAGAGGAAGTTGATGAGCAAGAGGAGTTAGAGAGTTTGAAAGGGGTAGAAAAGTGGACTCCTACCTTTGAGAAGCTCCCGCTCCAAGACAAGAAGATTTTTCCATCAAGTGAGCAAAAGCCCAAATTAGAATAGAAGCCACTACCATCCCATTTGAAGTATGCATACCTTGGGGAGGATGAGACGTTTCCGGTGGTGATTAGCTCAACCTTGGATGCAAAGCAAGAAGAAGATCTCTTAGAAGTGTTGAGAAGGCATAAAGGGGCGATTGGTTGGACAATTGCCGACATCAAGGGGATAAGCCCCCTCATTTGCACACACCGCATTTATCTTGAGGATGAATCAAAGCCTTCCCGACAACCACAAAGAAGATTGAATCCAATTATGAAAGAGGTGGTGAGGGACGAGGTACTTAAACTACTTGATGTGGGCATCATCTTCTCGATTGTTGATAGTAAATGGGTGAGTTCCATTCAAGTGGTACCAAAGAAATCATGGGTCATTGTGGTAGCAAATGAGGATAATGAGTTGATTCCGACTAGGGTGATAACCGGGTGGAGAGTATGCTTTGACTATCGAAAGCTCAACTTGTGCACAAGAAAGGATCATTTCCCTATGTCATTCCTTGACCAAGTGTTGGAACGAGTAGCGGGGCATCTATTCTATTGCTTCTTAGATGGATACTCCGGCTACAATCAAATTGAGATTACATTGGAAGATCAAGAGAAGACCACATTCACTTGTCCCTACGGTACCTTTGCTTACCGTCGCATGCCTTTTGGGCTATGTAATGCCCTTGGAACCTTTCAACGTTGCATGATGGGAATATTTAGTGATATAGTGGAGAAGATTGTTGAGGTGTTTATGGATGACTTCTCAGTCTTTGGGGATTCTTTCAGTGGATGCTTGGAGAATTTGGAGAAAGTTCTTGAGAGATGCGAAGAGAAGAACTTAGTCTTGAATTGGGAGAAGTGTCACTTCATGGTGACACAAGGAATTGTTCTCGGCTATATAGTTTCAGAAAAAGGGATCGAAGTTGACAAATCAAAGGTGGAGGCCATCTCTAACCTCCCAACGTCGAGATTCGTCAAGGATATCAGGTCGTTTCTGGGCCATGCTAGATTTTACCGTCGTTTCATTAAAAAATTTAGTGCATTGGCCTGAACTTTGACCAATTTATTATCTAAAGATGTCCCATTCGAGTGGTCGGATGATTGTGAGGCATCTTTTACAAAACTCAAAAGCATGCTTGTCACACCTCCGATTATGCGACCACCCAAGTGGGATTTACCTTTTGAGCTGATGTACGACGCGAGTGAAAATTCACCTTTCACATATCATATAGATTTTTGTTTACATTAGTGCAAATTATGTGAAAATTTTTAAAATTTTTGTGAAAAATATCTGAATGTTGATATGTATTCCCTTATTTAGAGTACTATGGGTTTGATGATATGTTGATCTTTGTTTTGAACCTTGAGCACATGAGCATATTATAGAAGTTCATCATATGCGTGAGTATCACATATGTATCTGCTTTTGAACTCAACTGTATGTGCTTCTTGAATGTGTAATTTTAGCAATTTACGGATTGGATTCATATTGTAGGCTTGACATAAACAGTGGAGATGAGTAAGAACCCACGAGAGTTTTAGTGCCAATTCTTGTTGGAGGGGACTTACATTACTCAAGGAACAATTCTTAAATTTCAAATTTGTTCAATAGTCTCACTATGCTTGTTTCAGTTAGGTGCATTTGTGTAGTCGAGTAACTTGTCTTGAAATGTACAGTGCTCTCCTATGTTTACCTGGAAGTGATCTTAGGCCATTTTTGAATATTTTGAGCCTTAGCCTTGTTCTTGAAAAGATATTATCCCTAGTGTCGTGATTGAGCCTTAATTGAAAGTCGTTTCTATGCCACACAATTGACCAAGCCAGTGAAAAATGAAAAAAATCTACCTTACCTTGGTTGTTACGAAATCTGAATATGAGTAATCATGAAAGAGAAGGAAGTGTGGTGTGGAAACTTCAACAAAAGGGATGAATGGAAGTGAAACTCAAGGAGTTCATTTGAAAAAGAACGAAAATCCAAGAAAATTAGGAAAAAGGGGTGAGAAGAACAAAGAATGATCAAAAGAAAAGGAAAATGTTAAGGAAAATAAAGAAAAGAAACAAAGAGTGTGGTGATGTTCTAAGAATGAAAACCCCATGAAAAGGGAGGTGTTTTTGAAATAATAGTCTTTCACTCGGAACAACCCTCTTTGTTATCCTATATCATTTGTTTCTTTTGCCTCAATATCACCTCAAGGTCCCATTATAACCTTCGAAGTCCTAAGTGATCTAGAGAAGCGTGGGAGATGCATGATTTTAAAAGAAAATGATGAGTTAGTCTTGTTACCCAATGCCCTAGCATTTTTTTCATGAGATTATGCCAAAGTCGCTTCATTTTCATACATGAACTTAATTTTTGATTACATGTGAGCATATTTTGTTTTGTTCACAAGATTCTATCTCACATGTACACATGGAGTGCATGCCAGGATAACTATAGTGCATTTCATTGTTAAGAGTGACCCTTGGTGAGTTTTGCATTGAAGCTGAATTTGTCTGGCCATTCGAATGTGAATTCTATTGCGTAAATGCTCAAATTACTTGTCCAATTCACATACACACGAGTTTGAAAATGAATGTGTAGGTGCATACTTTAGGCTAGTATTTATGGCTATAATGATGCTCATGTGTGCTTAGTTCGGCCATCTGAGCAATATGTTAAATAGCTTCATGCTTGTAGAATAGGGGAATATTGCTCAATTTTCGATGTTTGATAAGACTTAGGAATACCTGTGTTGTTTGAATTCATGTTTTACATTGTGGGTGTTCATTTTGGCAGTTAAAAGTAGAAATACATGCCTTGTTTGTTGAATGCATCGAAATTTTAAATCAAGTTGCAATTTCTGTAATAGCTTGGGGCATGGTGGTTCAAAGTGTGGTTTTTAAGTTTAGCATATGTTTTGGTTGGAGGAGAGGCCATTTAATGGGGTACTATTATGGGTAGGTCTTGATATGAAAAGGAGTGGTAGTGTGTTGGACAGTAGTGGTTCACTTTGCAACTAAGGCAAAACCTACTGGTAGGCCATACCGGTAGGTTTTGGCCACTGGTCTTGCACCTATTGCCAAACCTACCGGTATTTTTTGCTCACTGGAGTAAAACCTACCGGTAGGTTTCCATCGACCTACCGGTAGGTTTTACCCAGAATGCCAAAATTAGGGCTTTTATCTAAATTTTTCGGTGAACCCTTTCATTTACCTCCTAAATTACAGACCCCCTTGCACTTCTCTCTCACTCAATCCATTCCCAAGCTTCCCAAATCACCCCTCTACTCCATTAAGCTCTCAATCCCCAGCCCTAGGACTGTCAATTTGGTGATTTTAGTGAAGAATTGAAAAAAAATTTCTTTTTGAAACCCTAGATTTGCCAAAAATCTCTCAAGCCCTAACCTCCCTTCATCTTTGCAAAACCTCGAAAATCTCTGAAATGGCTCATCAAGTAATGGTTCTTTGGGAGGCTATGGACCTGATTGAGGGTCTCTTCTTGATCCTTTTCACACTCTTGACTCTGCGGGCACTGTTGCTTTGCATGGCCCGAACCAAGCAAACCGGACTCGACTCTTCTCAACCCGAGGATCCTAGTGGTTGCAAGAGGAGTACGGAGGCGTCAAGCGGGGATCGGAATGAACAAAGGAAGAAGGCCAGAAACGAGGCGAGGAACCAGTTGATCCAAGAAAAGAATGTCACATGCGAGCAGCACCTCGACCACATTTCTCTTGGCCCGAGGAACGAGGTTGTTCAGCTCATTATTGCCCATGGGATGGCATTCTGGTTCGAGCCTGTGGATGGGTATAACTTGTCTCTATGTAGGGAATTTTATTAGAAGCTCAAGGTAGTGGAGGTGAATGAGATTGAAATTCTGAGGGCGAACGTACGGGGAAAGACGTTTGATGTGACCCCCGCCATCATTGCTACCCTCCTGCACTATGAGCGACCGCCTTCCTCCACGCCGGTTTATCCTCATAACATCACCCGAGTCAAGACTATTGCTGAGTTTGTAGCTTTGATGTATGATGACCCTAGTCAGTTCAAGGGGACGGTTCGGGTTGGAGGGTTATAACACTCTTATGAATTTTAAATAAAATTCTTCATTACAATCAACTTCCGAAGGGTGCGGAAAAGACACCGAACATTGAAAAGTTGGCTCTTTTGGATGCAGTCATGTCAGGGAAGACAGTGGACTTTGCTCTTTTTGTGTGGGAAGTGATGAAAGATTTTGCTGAGACACAAAAACCTAAGGCCAATTTACCTTTGGGAAATTTGGTGACTCGGATGTGTCAACACTTCTAGTGCAAGGCCTATGCGTTTGACAAACTCACTCCCCCCGGGACTAGGGCTATAGGAAAGGCCAGCACTGAAAAGAGGTCGGCGATGAGTCGGGGGGAGTGAGCTAGGGTTTCGAGGCTAGAGTCTGAGGCTGCTGGGCCTTCATCTTCTGCACCATCCACTGAGCCTGTCTTCCCGGGACCTCCACCTTCTGTGCCATCTTCTGGACCGTCTACAGGACTATCTTTGGCAGTCCCATCGACCTCTGCACTTGAGCGCTCAGTATCCCAGTGCCTCGATGCATTAAAGGTAACTGTGCATGGTATTTCGGCGATGATGACAGAGCTATTCATGCATACATTCCTAGGGAGGCCCGTCCCGGGTGGACCACCACATCCATCTACTGGACCTCCACCTCCTGCTCAGTCCCCTCTACCTCCACAGTGGTTGAGGTGGGAGATGATGATGATGAAGACATTGAGGATGAGGAGGGAGAGAGTGACTTTGATGAGAGTGATGATGATGGAGATGATGATGGAGAGGGAGATCAGGAGTAGGGTGTTGTAGTTTCTGTCTTTTCTTTTTGTTTTGGATTGTACATACCTTGGAGTGGAGTAGCTGGCCATATAGAAGAGTCCTTAGGTCGTAGGCCATTTTGTCTCTTTTTGATGTCTGACTCCATGTACTCCAATCTTGAAACACATTAATGAAATACCACAGTTTTTGTTCCATTTGTGCCAAGTTCATTACGTTAATTGCATTATGATTTTGATTTTTGAGTGTTTGATGGATAATTTGTGGACATGGTTTGTTGCAGTATTATACTTGTTTATGTTGTTTTGAAAATAAATTTTGCTAGGGACTAGAAAAACTCAAGTTGGGGGGTGTGATTAGCACAAAATATTGCATTTTCCAAGTGCATCCGTCTATCACTTTATTGTGAAAGACCAGATTGGCCCGTTCTGCCATAAGTACTTATTGTCAACCTCTTTCAGATATGAATCTATCTGATTCAGAAGGGAAGAACTTGCATCTGAAAAACGGAATTTCATACTCTAAGATGCTTCATAGCCTTACCTTATTATTAGAGAAAGGGGAAAGGGCTTTTTCAGCTTTGGTGCCTCCAAGATGGAACCGAGGTTTTCGATGCTTCTTGTTAGAGACTAGCTTATACTGCGTATCAGTCAAGCATCTGACAGATGTCTTTATCAATCGCTTGCGTGAGTTGCAGGGCTTCAAGCTGCTTTGATCTCTATTTTCCCTTCAAATATGAATACTACGACTGGAGTTTTATGAAAAAAACCAAAGCCCCTCATCGGATTGCATCCCTTTTGTGCTAGCTTTTGTGGTTAATATGAGTGGATATGCATCGTTTGTGCTATTTATGGAATTTCGATATGGTTGTAGATAAAAGGTGATAAATGATGCTTACTAAGCCTTCTCATGGTGATTGAGATGAATAAGGATGAAGGGATGGCTTGATGATAGCTCAGGAGGTGAAGGAACCAAGAAATCAGCAAAATAAGGGAAAACCCACCGGTAGGTTTTAGCTATTGGACTTGCACCTACCGCCAAACCTACCGATAGGTTGAGCCCACTGGAGTGGAGCCTACCCGTAGGTTTTACTGAAAAGTGTCAGATTCTGCATGTCAAGCTCTGCAACCTTGGGGGTCCCACCAAGCACACTCCCACTTGTCCCTAACACTCCTTACACGCTGGACATCCCTTCCTCAACCTACATTGGACTTTTGGAGCTTTGGGCATTTAATGAGGAGTGAGGAGAGAGAAGATGCTGGGTGTGTAGGCAAACCCTACACTTGCCTGCACCAACCCATCCCTTGCAACCCCTATGGATGAAAATCACATCACACAGCTAGGGGACACTCCATGAACGTTTTTGGAAGCTCAATACACCATTATTCAGCATTTTATTGAGGATACATTGTAATATATATATATATATATAGAGAGAGAGAGAGAGAGTCCAAGGAAGAAGATGAATAGTGCTAGAGAGAGAAGTTAAGATTTTTGCATTTTTCTTCCACACATTGTCTTGTAATTTCTTGTAAGGATCTTCTAAGCTTTGTTTTGAAGTCTTTAATGCCAATTATTGCAAGTTGATTTGAAGTTTAGTCTTTCATCCAAGCTTTCACCATTAATGCACTCATTGTTATTCATTTCTTAGTTTTAAAATGGATATTCACTGCACTCTCGTTTAGTTTATGTTTTCTTGCATTAACTTAGCTAAAATCTTCATTGCTCTACAATGTATTTCCATTACATTATTGTCTTTCCTTTAAGCATGAGTAGCTAAGCTTTCAAGTTGGCTAATCCAAGGGAGGCCTCCTCTTGGGTATGCCATTTCAACTCATCTTCTTTCCTCCCCTCTGTGTACGATGGTTCGTTTAGACTGGGTGGAGTGTGGACATGGTTGTGAGTCTTTGATATCCCGTAGACTTGTCACGGGTTATGCTTGGATCCTCACTTCCATCTTTTCTCTCGCTTCTCACGAATCAATCGTTCATCTATGCACCATTGGAGGAAGGTTTCGAGTTGACTTGGCATTCCCATTGGAGTGAACCTTTGGATTAGCCAACAGTTGTTTCCCATTTCATTTTAATCAAAATACAAATCACAAACAAAACTTCAACAACAACAGATTTTTACACTTTCCCTTTTTTTACTAAAAATCACCTTCAACACGATTCACCTCCTTCCCTAAGGAGACGACCTTGGAGTACTCTCCAAGTAAAACACGACACACAAAAGTCTTCTTGCGCTTGGGAAGCATGTTTTGTACACACACACACGCACATCTCATTTCCATTCATTCCACACATTCTGTTTCCCATTTCTTGCATTGAATCCGAGTGAGAGTGACACTCACTCACACATATAAGTCTTACACATTGAGGGTTCATTGACGGAGAATTGGGAACACAGAGGAAACGACCAAGCAAGAAGCAAGAGAAGGAAGAGGGGTGGTTCAGAAAACATGGGAGGAGCATGCTTGGCCTGTTTTTGCTTGTTCAAGTGTCCAACCTCTCCCCACTCATTGCAACTGAGTTCACACAGGCTAAGGGAGGGTGGATGGACGAAAATGAGGTGGTCTTACACCATTATTCATTTTTACATGCTTTTAGAGAGAGAAGCTCCAAGGTAGAATATGAAGTTTTAGAGAGAGAAATTTAGGTTTTTACATTTCCTTCGCCATTTTCATTGTAGTAAGCTTTATTTTACTTGTAATCTTTCCTTCTTTCCTTCTTTCACTCTAAAATCTTTTATTCAAGTTGTAATCAAGCTTAGTTAAGTGTTCTAGCATTTCCATTCCTACATTTGGGTATTTTTCTCTTCACGCTTTGTAATTTGGTTATGGATGACTTTACTCTTGTAGTTTAAACCTTTTATTGCATCAATACAAGTTCATTCTTCATTTCATTACCCTGTCTCTTTACATTATGTTTTTGCTTGCTTTTACTATGAGTAGCTAGAATTTTAGTTGGCTAATCCAAGGGAAATTTTCTCTTGGGTATGTGAAATCTACTCTCTTTCATTCTTCCTCGTAGTGTAAAGTGTTTGGTTTGACTAAGTTGAGTGCGGACGTGGTTGCGGGCTCTTGATACACTGTAGACCTGTCACGGGGTATGCTTGTGCCCAACACACCCACATTAGTCCCTCACTTCCTATGAATCAATCAAACACCGAGACACCATTGGATGAATGAATTGAGTCGATTTTGCATTCCCATTTGAATGGCCTCTATGGATTAGCCTACCTTGCTTTCTTGAATTTTTACCAAAACACAACTAACCAAAACACAATTTCCAAGACTTTCCAATTTTCATTTCTTTCACAAATCACCCTTCAAAACAATTTGACATTTCCTTCCCTGAGGAGACGACGTTGGAATACCCATTCCAAGTAAAACACTACATTGCAAGTCTCTCTACACTTGGGGAACACTTTTGCACACACACACATTTTTGTTCACAAACACGATTTTCTCCATTTTTTGCATTTGAACCCTAGGGAGAGTGACACTCACTAACTCGTATAAGTCATATACACACAATCTGGGTTCATGTTTGGAGATTAGGGAAACTATCAAGCATTTTTGGCACCGTTGATGAGCACGTAATATTGCATATTTAAAGGCCTCATTACATGTATTTTAACTCAACTTTGCATTTAATTACTTAGAGTTAGTCAAATTTATGAATAATGTAGAAATTTTGATGTTGCAGGTAATCATAGGGTAAATGATGGCTTTTGGAACTCTGCAACTAAGTGTGGATGAGTGGTAAAGAGATGGACACATTAAATGAGGATTAGGAGGCTTTAAAGTGAAAGAAATCAAGGAGGTAGCAGTACTTGGTATCATAGGTACTGGTATCTAAGCCTACTGGAATTTTGGTACCGGCACCTGCACCAATTAGTAGTAGTACCCTGGTATTTTTCATTTTTTGACCATGATCTGCTACGAATCGGAGAAAGTGCGAAACATTAAAGTTGTAGATCTGGATGTCCTCTATCTTGCATCCAAATTTCAACTCAATCGGACAGTAAAATCAAAAGTTATGATAAATTTATGAAAGTTGTTCTTGAGCTAGGATCCCCCTTACGACCTACCGATAGAAGGCAACCATAACCTACCGGTAGAAGTCCCACGACCTACAGGTAGAACTTGCCCATAAAGTCCAGACACTTTCCAACACGACTCCACCAACCACGGGGGCCTACTTATTGTCCTCTAAACCATGCCCTGACATTTTTGACACCCCATGATGATCTCCTAACCCCAAAAACTCAGATTTGAAGCATGAGGGAGTGGGGAGGAAAGAAAGAGAGATAGGATGGTTGAAAAAGCATGGGAGGAGCATGCTTGGCCTGGTTTTTGCTTGTTCAAGTGTCTAACCTCTCCCCACTCATTGCAACTCAGTTCACACAGGCTAAGGGGAGGGGTGTATGGACGAATTTTAGAGGGTCTTACACCATTTTTCAGATTTTTACATGTTTTTAGAGAGAGAAGCTCCAAGGTAGAAGATGAAGTTGTAGAGAGAGAAAGTTGAGTTTTTACATTTCCTTCACCATTTTCATTGTATTAAGGTTTACATTACTTGTAATCTTTCTCTCTTTCACTCTAAACTCTTTTATTTAAGTTGTAATCAAGCTTAGTTAAGTGTTCTAGCATTTCCATTTCTACATTTGGGTATTTTGTCTTCAATGTTTGTATTTTGGGTAGGAATGAATTTACTATTGTAGTTTAAACCTTTTATTGCATCAATACAAGTTTCATGCTTCATTTCACTACCATGTCTCTTTACCTTATGTTGGTTCTTGCTTTTACTATGAGTAGCTAGAATTTTAGTTGACTAATCCAAGTGGTATTTCCTTTTGGGTATGTGAAATTGACTCTCTTTCATTCTTCCTCGTAGAGTAAAGTGTTTGGTTTGACTAGGTTGAGTGCGGACCTGATTGTGGGCTCTTGATACACCGTAGACTTGTCATGAGGTATGCTTGTGCCTAACACATCCACATTAGTCCCTCACTTCCTACGAATCAATTAAACATTGAGACTCCATTGGATGAATGAATTGAGTCAATTTTGCATTCCCATTGGAATGGCCTCTGTGGACTAGCCAACCTTGCTTTCTTGCAGTTTTACCAAAATACAACCCACCAAAAACACAATTCACAAGATTTTCCAATTTTCATTTTTTTAAAAATCACCCTTCAAAGCAATTTGACATTTCCTTCCCTGAAGAGACGACCTTGGAATACCCATTCCAAGTAAAACACGACATTGCAAGCCTCTCTTCGCTTGGGGAGCACTTTTGGACATACACTCACATTTTTGTTCACACACACGATTTTCCCTATTTCTTGCATAAACTCGAGGGAGAGAGTGACACTCACCAACTCGTATAAGCCATATACACACAATCCGGGTTCATGTTTGGAGATTAGGGAAGAACGATCAAGCAGCAGTTGTCGGGGAAGGCTAAGCGTCGAATTTGAACGTGATTTGGGGACAACGGAGGTAAGTCCCGTGATTCTCATCATGGGCCAAGGTACATTGCTCCTTTGTACATATTTGTGTATATTCTTTTTTTCAATTGTAAGTAGTGTTTTTTTGTATGTGGGGATGTGACGATCAAAATAGACTTGTGAGACGTGCCCTATGACCAAATATAAATATAGACCAAGACCCACCCGAGGATGCCGATACAAATTCGGGGATGATGGTGCCAATATTCCAAGGGGCGGGAGAATGCAAAACCCCCAAGTGCCAAACCCCCAAATGCAATTCCCCTCCAAGAAATGAAGGAAATAATCTCCGTATGAACCCTCCGGCGTGGTCAATGAGGGATTATATCCAACCAACTCGAAGCATCACCCCCTCATGCATACTTCTACCCTTGCAAGTGCATGGCTTCCTTGTTAAATTGGGCATGTTGCAATTACGTCCTCAATTTCATAGAGTGGAACGAGAAAATCCTTATCTACACATTAAGGAATTTGAGGAAATTATTGGAACATTCATTACGAATAATACCATGGAAGACATGACACGCATGAAATTATTTCCCTTCTCTCTCAAAGACAAAGCTAAAACTTGGTTGAAATCGTTCAAACCTTGATTGATATGTTCTTGGGCACAAATGCTTTCCAAATTTTAAACAAATTTTTTCCCGTGCCCAAGACCACTGCTCTTAAGAAACAAATTCAAAATTTTTTGAAAAAACCAAATGAGTAGTTCTATCAATGTTTGGATAGATACAAGGACTTGTTACACTCCATTCCACATTGTGGATTCTAACCATGGCAATTGGTGAGTTTCTTCTATGAAGGAATTACACCAGGCCATCGACAATTCATCGATATGATGTGCAACATAGAGTTTCTAAGGAAGGATCCCGATGAGGCCCTTGAGTACTTTAACACATTGGCGGAAAATGCCCAATCTTAGGATATCACGAATCCCATCGATGTGCCAAGGTTCTCTCCAAGTAGTCAACCAAGTGGAGGGGGGATGTATAACTTGCGTGACCAGGAAGGCTTGCTTGCTAGAATAACGAAATTTTCCTGCAAGGTGGAGAGTCTAGAGGTGAATAGGAGGCATGAGGTGTCGAACATCCCAAAGGTCGAGGAATTTTGCTCTATATATGAGAGTGTTGAGCATTCTATTTCGGAGTGCCCAAACATTCCGGCACTCAAAGAGGTATATCATGAGCAAGCGAATGCTTTCAACCAAAATAGGCAATCATTCTCTCCACACTCCAACACATACAATCCGGGATGGAGCAACCACCTGAACTTTAGTTGGAAGAATGACAACCCTATGGAGCTAGTTTGCCAGTACTATGGGGTCGTCCCAACAAGAGAAAGGGAAATATTTCGCTCAACCCCAAGATAACCCAAGGGATCAACACATGATGGAATCGTCTGAGGCTACCAAAGAGAGTTGTGAGCAACTCAAGGCTGTCACCACCCTTAGGAGTGGCAAGCAAATAGATAAAACCATTTTGCCTAAAGTATCACCCAAAACCACATTGGAAAATGAAAAAGAGACTAAGGGTAGCTCCGAGGAGGGTGAAACACTTGAAAAGCAAAAGATTGTTGATTTGAATGTGTATGATTGTCCTATCCCGACCCTTTTTCCCCAATGTTTGAAGTCACCGGCTAAAGTTGCTAACTATGCGGATATTATTGAAATGTTTAAGCAGTTGAATATAAACATTCCTCTCTTTGATGCCATCAAGCAAATACCTTCATGTGCAAAGATATTGAAAGACTTGTGCACCGTGAAGAGGAAATTGAATGTGCACAAGAAGGCATTCCTCACAGAACAAGTGAGTTCTATTTTGAGGACCAACACACCACCCAAGTTCAAATATCCCGGTTGCCCGACCATTGCCATAACCATCGGGAATTGCCGTGTGGAGCAAGCATTACTAGACTTAGGAGCAAGTGTCAACCTCCTACCCTTTTCGGTGCATAAAAAATTGTAACTTGAGGAGTTAAAGCCAACTCCAATCACTCTTCAATTAGTCCAATCACTGAAGCGTGAGAACACCAAGGGGAGTAGTTGAGGATATTTTAGTCCAAGTGGACAAATTTTATTTTCCCATTGACTTTATAGTACTTAACACTCACCCTGTTGTTAACCCTAGTTCACAGATTCCTGTCATATTAGGTATGTCTTTCCTTGCTACTTCTAATGCTGTGATAAATTGCAGGAATAGTCTAATGAAGCTTGCCTTTGGAAACTTGACGATGAATTTCAATGTGTTCAATCTTTGCAAGCAACCGGGAGATGATGAGGAAGTTCATGAGGTCAATTAGATTGACACCTTGGTGGAGGATCACATGGAGCTAGTTTGCAATTCCAAGTTGGAGGAGGAAAATTTTATTGAAGATGGGGAGTCGGATAGTGTGCAATGGGTAGGGAATTGGACCCCAACATTTGAAAAACTTCCACCACAAGAGAAGAATATTTTTCTATTAACTGTGCAAACACCCATGTTGGAGTTGAAGTCATTGCCATCTACACTCAAGTATGCATTTCTTGGGGAGCACAAGACATTCCCAGTGGTGATCAGCTCTTCTTTGGAGCCAAGTCAAGAAAATGAGTTATTGCAAGTTTTGAGGAGGCATAAAGGAGCCATCGGTTAGACCATAACCGACATCAAAGGAATTACCCCCTCATTTGCACCCATATAATCTATTTAAAAGAAGACTCTAAGCCATCTTGACAACCACAACGAAGGCTAAATCCTATCATGAAGGATGTGGTGAGAGATGAAGTGCTCAAGCTACTGGATGTGGGCATTATATTTGCAATTGCCGACAATAAATAGGTTAGTCCCATGCAAGTAATTCCAAAGAAGTCAGGAGTCACTGTAGTTGCAAATGAGGAGAATGAGTTGATTCCAACAAAGGTAGTCACCAGGTGGAGAGTTTGTATCGATTATCAGAAACTCAACTCATGCACAAGAAATGATCACTTTCCCTTGCCATTCCTTGATCAAGTGTTGGAGAGGGTAGCTGGACATCTTTTTTATTGCTTCTTGGATAGTTATTCTGGCTAAAATCAAATATTGATTGCCTTGGAAGACCAAGAGAAGACCACATTCACATGCCCCTTCGGTACTTATGCCTATCGCTGAATGCCATTTGGTTTGTGCAATGCCCCGGAAACTTTTCAAAGATGTATGATGGGGATTTTCAGCGACATGATGGAGAAGATTGTGGAGGTGTTCATGGATGAATTTTCAGTGTTTGGGGACTCATTTGATGGTTGTTTGGAAAATTTGGAGAGAGTTCTAAAGAGATGTGAATAGAAGAATTTGGTGCTAAATTGAGAGAAGTGCCACTTCATGGTAACACAAGGGATTGTGCTTGGACACATTGTGTCCGCAAAGGGGATTGAAGTAGACAAATCCAAGGTGGAAGCAATTTCCAACCTACCCACTCCAAAGGTCGTCAAAGATATCAAGTCGTTTCTTGGCCATGCTGGCTTTTATCGTCGATTTATTAAGGATTTTTGTGCATTGGCAAGACCCTTGACCAATTTGCTAGCAAAGGATGTTCCCTTTGTGTGGTCGGATGGTTGTGAGACATCTTTCCAAAAACTCAAAAGCATGCTCACTTCACCTCCAATCATGCGACCACCCAAGTGAGAACTACCATTTGAGTTTATGTGCGACGCGAGTGATTACGCGGTCGGCACAATGCCAGGTCAAAGGGAAGACAAAAGGCCATATGTAATATACTATGCTAGAAAAACTCTAAATGAAGCACAAATGAATTACACTACCACTGAAAAAGAGTTGCTAGCTATAGTATTTGTTTTGGACAAATTTAGGTCATACATCATTGGTTCACCTATTGTAGTCTACCCTGATCACTCTACTTTGAAGTATTTGTTGTCTAAGCAAGACGCTAAACTGATACTCATTAGGTGGATCTTCCTCCTTCAAGAATTCAACTTGATCATCAAGGACAAGAAAGGAGTCAAGAATGTGGTGGCGGACCATTCATCACAGCTTGTCGTCCAAGACGCCGAAGAGCACATCCCTATCCCTGATTTCTTCCTTGATGAGCATTTATTTTCTATTCAGTTATTTTTTCTATGGTATGCTAATATTTGCAATTTTCTTGCCACATGACAAATACCACTACATTGGAGCCTGGAAGATAAATGAAGATTCATGGCGGATGTGAAGTACTTCTACTTCGACAACCCGTACTTGTTCAAATATTGACCCAATTAAGTCATGAGGAGATGCATACTGAAAAAATGAACAATGTGATGTCCTTTCCTTTTTCCATTCTGAGGCATGTGGTGGGCAGTTCTCTTACAAGAAAACTTCAGCTAAGCTTTTACAAAGCGGTTTTTATTGGCCTTCACTAATTAAAGACTGTGTTTCATTTTGCAAAAAATGTGATAGGTGTCAAAGTTTGGGAAGTGTGACCTGTAGAAACATGATGCCCCTATCCCCTGTGCTTGTCATTGAAATATTCGATTATTGGGGCATCGATTTCAGGGGTCCATTCCCTATATCCTTTGGCTACCTTTATATCCTATTGGTAGTGGATTATGTGTCCAAGTGGGTAGAGGCAATCCCATCCAAGACCAATGACCATCGAGTCATGGTCAAATTTTTAAACGAAAACATTTTTTCAAGGTTTAGGATACCTTGTGCAATGATAAGTGATGGGGGGTCTCATTTTTGCGGTAGACCATTTGCTTTTTTGATGCATAAATATGGTGTAACACACAAGGTGTCCACCGCTTATCACCCATAGACTAATGGCCAAGCCGAGTTGGCCAAAAGGGAGATAAATAACATACTAGAGAAAACGGTTAGCCCAAATCGAAAGGATTGGTCACTTAGATTGACCGATGTCTTGTGGGCTTACTGCACTACCTATAAGACCATCCTAGGTATGTCTCCCTATCGGCTAGTCTACGGCAAGGCTTGTCACTTGCTAGTACAGATGGAACACAAGGCTTATTGGGCCATAAAAACCTGGAATTTCAATTTGAGAATAGCTAAAGAACATAGGAAGTTGGAGTTAAATGAATTGGAGGAAATTCGTAGAGATACATACGAGAGCTCAAAAATTCACAAAGAAAAGGGTATGATTTTCCATGACAACTCCATTTTGAGAAAGATATTTGAGCCCAGCTAAGAAATGCTCTTGTATAATTCTCGACTCTCCATTTTTCAAGAAAAAATCCGATCACGTTGGGATGGCTCCTATCTTGTCAAAGTGGCCTACCCTAATGGAGCCGTGGACATAGCAAATCCCGAAGATGGTAAAAAGACTTAAACCATTCTTCGAGGGTTTTGAGATTCAAACTGTGGAAGAGGAGTTGGTGGATCCGGCCTATCCTGACCTTGTTGAGGAATAACTGTTCAAGTAGATTTTAGTGTACAATCGTTTTCCTTTATTCTTTACTTTGTAAATTTAATTGTTTACTTACTTTTATCTGTGCATAGTGTTCTTTCTTCAGATTTGTAGATAGTGGTGTTTTTGTCAAAGCTCGTTGCGAGGTGTTTTCTGACCCTTCTCGTTTTATTTTAAGTCCATCATTGTATTCCATATCTTTTTGTTGCATTGAGGACAATGCATAGTTCAAGTTGGGGGCTGAGGTGCACCATTTGTATGATACACCAAAATTTTGTTTATAATACCATTTTGTGGTGGAATGCACCATTCACATATTCTACCAATTTTTTGTATAGAATAGTTGAAAAATACATGAAAATTTTTTAAATTTTTTTGTGAAGCATATCTGAATGTTGAACCATATTTCCCAATTCAAAGTGTTATGAGTTCACTAATAGTTAGATCTTCGCTTTGAACTTTGAATACATGAGCACATCATAGAAGTTTATCCTATGCTGGAGTATCAGATATGTGTTTTCTTTCGAACTCAACCATAGTGCACCTTGAATGTGTAATTTCGGCAATTTACGGATTGGATTCACATTTTAGAGCTTGACATACTGATGAGTGCGTAATTTTGCATATTTCATGGCCTCATTGCAAGCATTTCAACTCAACTTTTGCATATAAGTGCTTAGAAGTTAGCCGTTTTGAACTATAATGTTGATATTTTGATGTTGCAACCTTTTATAGCTTAAATGATTGATTTTAGGACATTGCAACCTTGATGGATGTGTGGTGAAGGCATGGACACAATACATGAAGAATTGGAGGCTTAAAAGTGAAGAAATCAAGAAGGCATTGGTGCTTGGGAACAAGGGCACCAGCTGCAGCAACAATTGGAAGCACTGCCTCGGAATTCCTCCATTTTGACCATGATCTACTCATAATTTGGAAAAGTTAAAAACATGAAAGTTGTAGATATGGGTGTCTTCTGTTTGGTATCAAAATTTCAGCCCAAACCAACGGTTAGATCAAGAGTTATGCCGATTATACCGAAGGTGGTCCAGTGCAGAAAAACAGTACCGGTACTAGGTACCGGTACCAAATGGTACCGGTATCTAGTACCGGTACTCCGGACCTTCTGGTCGCGAAAACAGCCTGTAACTCAACTTTGAGGCTTGGGGGTCCCACCTACACTTCTCACACGCCTATCCCAACATTTCCTTACACATTTACAGGCCTCCTACACTCAAGTGGAAGACTTTAAAGGCCAATGCATTAAAGGAAGAATGGGGGGAAGTGGGCTGCCCAGGCTATGATCTCCTAGCCTGTCAAAGCCTTCCATTCAGCCCTCTCTTGATGGGAGCTCGTACACACAGTTAGGGGGGAGCCTCATGGACGAAAAGGCAACTCTCTCACACCATTATATTCAGCA
Source organism: Ilex aquifolium (assembly GCA_951799425.1). NCBI lineage: Eukaryota > Viridiplantae > Streptophyta > Magnoliopsida > Aquifoliales > Aquifoliaceae > Ilex > Ilex aquifolium. The sequence continues at coordinate 18,869,781 of OX637405.1, forward strand.
TTCCATTCATTTTGAAAAGGGTTGGCTACCTAAGCTTAGGAGTAGATGTAGAAAGCTCCAAAGGAAGAAGATGAATAGTAATTTTCATTTTTTGCATTTCCTTTCCATTGCAAGTGATGTAAGCTTTAAACTTCTTGTATTCCTTAATCCTTGCACTTTAATCTCATCTATTTCAAGTTCATTGCAAGTTTAATCCTTTGTTCTAGCTTTCACCATTTATGTTTTCAAGTTCTTTAATTTTCAAGTTTTACATTTGGGTATTTGTTTCAATATGTGTATTATGTTCATGAATGTCATTTCTCTTTCACCTTAGCTCTTTTCTTGCAATTTCTACAAGTTCAAATCTCCATTTCTCTTCCATGTCCATTTACATTATGCTTGTCTTTCCTTTATGCATTTTTAATATGAGTAGCTAGGATTTAAGTTGGTTAATCCAAGGGAAAATTCCTCTTGGGAATACCATTTTCAACTCTTCTTCATTCCTCCCTTTAGAGTCAAATGGTTCGGTTTGACGGGGTTGAGAGTGGATGAGTTGGTGAGCCTTTGATATTCCGTAGGCCTAGTCACGGTTTATGCTTAGATACTCATCAATCTCGTCCCTAGCTTCCCCCGAATCAATCGTTCATTCATGCTCAATCGGAGGAAGGCTTTGAGTTGATTTGGTAGTCCCATTAGAATGAACCCCTTGGATTAGCCAACACTTGCTTTCTTTGCATTTTCATTTTGAACAAAACTCACCAAAACACAAATACAAGATTTTACACTTTCTTTTCACTTTTGCAAAATCACTTTCACAAAACTCCCTTTCCTTCCCTGAGGAGACGACCTTGGAATATTTTCCAAGTAAAACACACGACCACAAAAGACTCCTTTCGATTGGGGAGCATTTTTGTGCACACCGCATCTCATTCCACATATTTTGTTCATCACATTTCCATTCACATCCATTTTGTTGTTGTTTGCTATCTTCTTGCATCATCCGGAGGGAGAGTGACACTCCCCCATCACTATAAGCCACATACACACATTGAGGGTGAGGGTGATGTTTAGAGGTTAGGATACAACAACGCGTTTTTCATTCAATCATTTTGGCGCCGTTGCCGGGGAAGGTAAAGCGTCGAGTTCGAGGGTGATTTTGGGACGGCATAAGGTAAGTCTTGTGATTTTCATCACGGGCCAAGGTATGTTGTCTAACTTGTAAATATTTTGTTTTATATAATGTCTTATAATTTTTATGATAATGTATCAAATGCCCAAAATTTTCAAAATATGTGTAAGATTTGTGATGACTATGGGCACTTTACTAGTGAGTGCCCAAGAATGACCTCTTATTTTAAAAACGTATGCAAGATTTGTGGTGAGTATGGACACATCACTAGTGAGTGCCCAATAAATACCCCTTATTTTGAATACGTTTGCGAAATTTGTGGTGAGAATGGACACCTCACTAGTGAATGCCCAATAAATTATCCGGTTCAAGACTTTGCATGCGAAGGTTCAAATTCATTTTTGGCCTCCGAAAATTTTTACCCCAACCATTATGTTACACCGAGTTATCCGAGTTATGGTTGGGAGAATGAACCTTACAATTTTTCATCCAATCTCACACCACCAAATGAATTCTCCCACTATCCAACATGTGAGGACCCAACCGTACAAGCATTGGAAAATACTTTTTGCGAGTTTATGCAATGCCAATTGGAATTCAATGCCCAATTAGGCGAGTTTATGCAAAGTCAAATGGAATTCAATGCCCAAGTAGCCCAACAACTTTCTGAAATTGGAGATCAACTTAATACATTGACTAATGCTATAATTATGCATGATGAACAAAATTTTGAGCATAGTCAATGTATTGAGGATGATCACCCCAATGAAATACATATTGAGGTTGAATCTCCCACCACTCTTGATTGTGAAAAGTTTGATAAAGTGATTATCTCACATGAGGCTAATGAGCCCAAGGTCTTTTCTCCATCTAAGAGTGGTGTTGAGATTCACATTTCTCAACTTGGGGAGGGCATTGCAATGGAGTTAAGTGAAGAAACTTTGAAAGAAAAATTGTATACTCCATTGTTTGAATTGCATAAACTTGCCTACAACTTTGTTTGGTTGAGATTTTTGAAGCATTATCCTTTGTATTGTTGGATAGATTGGAGTGAAAGGGCATTTATACAACAAAAAAATTTTAAAATCAAAAAAATCCATGGGCGTAGGGTCATATCCGAATTGAAGCCGGATTGACATGAGCCCTTGTTGTTTTGTTTCCATGTACATAGTAGTTATATCTCTTTTATTGTTATATTTTTATTTTTCATGTCATTGTAGTATAATGGTGAGTATCATTGTAGTTTAGTTTTTAACATAAAGCTTGTTTAAGAATCAGGAAGCAGACAAAGCAGAACAGTACCGGTACCCAGTACCGGTACTAAAAGTCTGCTGGAATCGCAGTACCGGTACCCAGTACCGGTACTAAAAGTCTACTGGAATCGCAGTACTGGTACTCGGTACCGGTACCAAATGGTACCGGTACCCAGTACCGGTACTGTTTGCCTGACAGACCCAAATCTCTGCAATGCTGCTCCACCTGCTTTGAGGGCATCACCAACATTTCTCCCCCATGTTCTAGTCTAAGTTGGGGGGTGTAAATGAGCTTTGTGTGTTTCATTTTCTCTTTTATGTTTATATATATAAAATAAAAAAAAAAAAAAAAAAAGGGGTATCTCATTTCCCATTTTACCTTCATTGTTTTCATTGCATGATTCCTTGTGCATTGAGGACAATGCATAGTTTAAGTTGGGGGGTGAGGTGCACCATTCACATGTTCCACCACTTTGTGTATAGAATAAGTTGGAAATGTGAAAATTTTAAAAAATTTTGGACAATTTTTGTGAAAAATAGTCAATATTGAACTATATTCTTTTATCCTAATTGTTATGGGATTTGTGAATTGCTTGATCTTCATTTTGAACTTTGAATACATGAGCACATTATAGAAGTTTATCCTATGCTTGAGTATCACATATGTGTTGTCTTTCAAACTCAACCATTGTGTACCTTGAATGTGTAATTTGGACAATTTACGGATTGAGTTCACATTTGAGTGCTTGACATGAATAGTGGAGATGAGTAAGAACCCATGTGAGCTTTAATGCCAATCCTTGTTTGGAGGGAACTTACATTTACTCAAGGAACAATTTTTCAAATTCTAAATTTGTTCAATAATCTCATTATGTTTGTTTTGGTTAGGTGCTTTTGGGTAGTTGATTGACTTTGTCTTGAAACGCAAAATGCTCCTCCTATGCTTATCTAGAGATGATCTTAGGCCATCTTTGAAATGCTTTGAGCCTTTGCCTTTTTCTTCTGAAAATATTATCCCTAGCGCCGTGATTGAGCCTTAATTGAACTCGTTTCTATGCCACACATTTGACCAAGCCAATGAAAATGATAAATATCTACCTTACCTTGGTTGTTCCTAGAGCGGGATATGATTTGATCGTAAAAGAAAAGGAAGTATGGTGTGGAAATTCAAACAAAAGGGATGAAAGATGTTGAAACTCAAAAGAGTTCAATGGAAAAAGAATGAAAATCCAAGAAAAGGAGAGAAAGGGAGTGAAAAAGGAGAAAAAGAATGAGAAAAAGAAAAGGGAAAAATGTAAAGGAAAAGAAAGAAAAGAAACAAAGGGTGTGGTGATGGTGTGAAAATCAAAATCCCATAAAAGGGAAGTGTTTTTCTAAGATTAATGTCTCTCACTCGGAACAACCCTCTTTGTTATCCTATATCCTTCGTTTCCCTTACCACAACATCACCCCAAGGCCCCATTATAACCCATGAAAGTCCTAAAAGATCTAGAGAAGCATGGGGGATGCATACTTTTAAAGAAAAAGAGAAGTTAATTTTACTATCTAATGCCCTAGCATTCCTTTCATGAGATTATGCCAAGGTTGTTTCATTTGTATACATGTGCTTCATTTTTGGATTATATGTGAGCATTTTGGTTTGTGAATAAGATTCTATCTCACATATACACATGGAGTGCATGCTAGGATAATCATTGAGTTATTCATTTTTGAGAGAAACCCTTGGTGAGTTTTTGCATCAAAGCTTAATTTGGATAGCCACGTGAATGTGAATTCCGTTGTGTAAATGCTTAAATTACATGTTCAGTTCACACACACACGAGTTTTGAAAGGAAATGTATAGGTGAATACTCTAGAATAGCATTTAAAGCTATAATGTGTTGCATGTGTTTTTAGTTAGGATGTTTTGAACATAGCTTTTTATTGAAATCTCATTGCTAGTTAAGATAGGGGAATATACTTTAAATATTGGATATTAGCAAGAAGTTTGTAGGTACCTTCACTGGAAACCTTCACGAGACAAAACTCGTCCACTAGGGATCACCTAGGGGTTTAAAGGCTTGTTGCATGTGCTAAATGCAATTGCGGAATTAGTATAGGTTTATTTTTGTTTGCTTGCTTTTACATTTTGTTTGCTAGGGACTAGCAAAGCTTAATTTGGGGGGTGTGATGAGTGCGTAATTTTGCATATTTCATGGCCTCATTGCAAGCATTTCAACTCAACTTTTGCATATAAGTGCTTAGAAGTTAGCCGTTTTGAACTATAATGTTGATATTTTGATGTTGCAACCTTTTATAGCTTAAATGATTGATTTTAGGACATTGCAACCTTGATGGATGTGTGGTGAAGGCATGGACACAATACATGAAGAATTGGAGGCTTAAAAGTGAAGAAATCAAGAAGGCATTGGTGCTTGGGAACAAGGGCACCAGCTGCAGCAACAATTGGAAGCACTGCCTCGTAATTCCTCCATTTTGACCATGATCTACTCATAATTTGGAAAAGTTAAAAACATGAAAGTTGTAGATATGGGTGTCTTCTGTTTTGTGTCAAAATTTCAGCCCAATCCAACGGTTAGATCAATAGTTATGCCGATTCTACCGAAGGTGGTCCAGTGCAGAAAAACAGTACCGGTACCAAATGGTACCGGTACCTAGTACCGGTACTCCGGACCTTCTGGTCGCGAAAACATCCTATAACTCAACTTTGAGGCTTGGGGGTCCCACCTACACTTCTCACACGCCTATCCCAACATTTCCTTACACATTTACAGGCCTCCTACACTCAAGTGGAAGACTTTAAAGGCCAATGCATTAAAGGAAGAATGGGGGGAAGTGGGCTGCCCAGGCTATGATCTCCTAGCCTGTCAAAGCCTTCCATTCAGCCCTCTCTTGATGGGAGCTCGTACACACAGTTAGGGGGGAGCCTCATGGACGAAAAGGCAACTCTCTCACACCATTATATTCAGCATTCCATTCATTTTGAAAAGGGTTGGCTACCTAAGCTTAGGAGTAGATGTAGAAAGCTCCAAAGGAAGAAGATGAATAGTAATTTTCGTTTTTTGCATTTCCTTTCCATTGCAAGTGATGTAAGCTTTAAACTTCTTGTATTCCTTAATCCTTGCACTTTAATCTCATCTATTTCAAGTTCATTGCAAGTTTAATCCTTTGTTCTAGCTTTCACCATTTATGTTTTCAAGTTCTTTAATTTTCAAGTTTTACATTTGGGTATTTGTTTCAATATGTGTATTATGTTCATGAATGTCATTTCTCTTTCACCTTAGCTCTTTTCTTGCAATTTCTACAAGTTCAAATCTCCATTTCTCTTCCATGTCCATTTACATTAAGCTTGTCTTTCCTTTATGCATTTTTAATATGAGTAGCTAGGATTTAAGTTGGTTAATCCAAGGGAAAATTCCTCTTGGGAATACCATTTTCAACTCTTCTTCATTCCTCCCTTTAGAGTCAAATGGTTCGGTTTGACGGGGTTGAGAGTGGATGAGTTGGTGAGCCTTTGATATTTCGTAGGCCTAGTCACGGTTTATGCTTAGATACTCATCAATCTCGTCCCTAGCTTCCCCCGAATCAATCGTTCATTCATGCTCAATCGGAGGAAGGCTTTGAGTTGATTTGGTAGTCCCATTAGAATGAACCCCTTGGATTAGCCAACACTTGCTTTCTTTGCATTTTCATTTTGAACAAAACTCACCAAAACACAAATACAAGATTTTACACTTTCTTTTCACTTTTGCAAAATCACTTTCACAAAACTCCCTTTCCTTCCCTGAGGAGACGACCTTGGAATATTTTCTAAGTAAAACACACGACCACAAAAGACTCCTTTCGATTGGGGAGCATTTTTGTGCACACCGCATCTCATTCCACATATTTTGTTCATCACATTTCCATTCACATCCATTTTGTTGTTGTTTCCTATCTTCTTGCATCATCCGGAGGGAGAGTGACACTCCCCCATCACTATAAGCCACATACACACATTGAGGGTGAGGGTGATGTTTAGAGGTTAGGATACAACAACGCGTTTTTCATTCAATCACATACATAGTGGAGATGAATTAAGTACCCATATGAGCTTTAGTGTCAATCCTTATTGGAGGAGACTTACATTTACTCAAAAGAACAAGTTTTCAAATTCAAAATTTGTTCAATAATCTCATTATGCTGGCTTTGGTTAGAGTGTATGTGGATAGTTGATTCACTTTGCCTTGAAATGCCAATATGTCTTCCCATGCTTATCTAGAAAGGATATTAGGCCATCTTTGAATTGCGTTGAGCCTTAGCCTTTTTCTTGTGAAAAATTTATCCCTAGTGCCGTGATTGAGCCTTCATTGAAAATTCGTTTCCATGCCACATGTTTAACCAAGCCAGTGCAAAATGATTAAAATTACCCCACCTTGGTTGTTCCAAGACTGACTATGATTGATTATAAAGAAAAGGAAATGTGTTGAGGAAACCCAAAAAGGGATTAATGGTGTCGAATTCAATTTTTGAAAAAAAAGAGATGAGAAAAATCCAAGAAAAAAGAGAAAAGGGGGTTGAAAAAGAAAAAGAAAAAGAATTGAAAAAGAAAAGAAAGGAAAAGAAAATTGTTGAGGAAAGAAGAAGAAAAGGAAACAAAAGATGAAGAGAAGGGGTAAGGCTAAAAATTCCACAAAAAGGAAATTTTTTATAATAAAAGTCATACCCTCAGAATAACCATTTCTGTCTCCCTCTACCCTTCATTTCACTCAGCCCAAGCATCACCCCAATGCCTAATTATAACCCTTGAAAGCCCTAAATGATCTAGAAAAAGCATGGTTAGAGCATACTTCAAATGAAAAAGAAAAGTTAGTTTCGTTATCTAGTACCCTAACATTCCATTCATTAGATTATGTCAAGTTCGTTTCAATTGTTATGCATGCACATCATTTTTGGATTATATGTGAGCATTTTGGTTTGTATACAATATTCTATCTCACATATACACATGGAGAGCATGCCAAGATAATCATTTCCTAGCCACCCATTAAGCCTCCCCTTCATCTCTATTGACTTTGAGCACTATAATGGGGGCTTAACTCAAACCATTTTCAACTCTTTACCTGCAATCACACAAAAACTCATTAATTGCTTGATTAATTGCATTTTCTCCCATTTTCACCACAAAAGCAAGTGTAAAAGGGATAAAAAAGTATACATGATGTGCAATATTTTGTGCTAATCAGTGTTCCTATTGGCGAAAATGCACAACGTTTCATTACAAAGATTGGAACCCTGGCTAGGGGTTTCGTCCCAGTTAGAGATGTGACCCAATGGCACGAGTTGTCTATTGAAGAACAAGCCCCTATCATTGCACAACTCTTGGTAATTAAATATTTTATTTATGTTTGTTGTTAACATATATATTTATTTATTCTTGAAATGGTGTACTAATTTTTTTGCGCAGACTAAGTTTAACGTTGTTGGGTATGGTGAATTTGATCATGTTGCGGAATTCATTGACAAAAAGTTTGCTAAGTTGTATAGTCACTACCGCTGTACAATGCACAAGTACTACATTAGATTGGTGGAGTCTGTGGTGGACCCGAAAAGTAAGCCTTATCGAGAAGTTAGTCAGGAGGATTGGATTTATAAAATAGAACATGTCCACAAGGTAAACTAATATATATTTTAGTGATGTTCATGGTTTTTAATGCAACATTACTAGTAATGTGTTGTTCCAACACATTTGTTTTTTCTTTTTTGGTAGCAATGATCAAAGACAAATTGCCTTACAATCGTTTTAAAATATTGAAAGTATATACCTTCATGTGAATTTATGAAAACAGTCGAACCCTGAGACACACGAGCCGCCTCATATCGTGGACTTCTTTCATAAAACCCACATCATCAAGAAGTCAGAGTAGTGGATCTCACCAGAAGCAGAGTCTTGATATGTAAGAATATCAATTGCCTTTGTATTTCCATTTTCAAAATTCATAGGTTTTGTTGTTGGGTTACAACTTCTTAGAAATTTCAGGAACGGATGAAGGAGTTAAAGGATCAACCCACATAGGCTGGTGCATCCTTGTTGTCTCAGGAGGAGAATGCATGCACTGTCCTTGGCACAAGTTCAAGCTATAAGAAGGGTTATGGGGTTGACCCGATGTCTACTTCTTCGATAAAGGTTGCCAGGAGTATTGCACATGAGCAGAAGGTAAAGGGTTTGCAGGCAGTTGTTGCGACCCTTCAGGGTAAAAATGAAACCAGACAAAGAGATTTGGATGAGTGATTAGTACAAAATATTGCACATTATGTATGCTTTTATACCCTTTTATACTTGCTTTTGTGGTAGATGATGAGTGGGTTTTATACCTACGAATTGAGTACTTTCGGCTTGAGGAATTTGCAAGTTTTCAATTATTTTATGTTCCTTTTTATTTCTTTTGTGTGTTTTGATGTTATTTTGTAGGGATGATCATTTAGAAGGAAACAAGATGATTTGTAAGGAAACAAGGTCAATTTGGAGCCTAAATGTTGGAATTTTGAAGGCTAAACAACAAGGGAAGATGCTAGGCTTAAAAGGGATCAGTGCCCCTGTGCCAAAACCAGCGCCCCTGCGCCACAAGGGCAGTAAATCAGCGCCCCTGCGCTGATTTTGGTGTAGCTGCGCTTGTGATGGAAGTTGGACGCGAATTAGGACTTATTTTTGACCCGAAATTGGACTCTAATGCCTCATATGTGCTAGGGTTTGAGGGGAATATAAAAATATTGTTTTTGGGGGCTGAAATATAGAGAAGAAGACCAAGGATTGATAGAAAATTGAAGGCAAGAATCGAAGAAACCGACACGAAGAAAATCGGACTTGAAGGCTAGAGAGGGATTAAAGATTGCAACTAAGTTTTCATTCTTTTCCCTTATTTTTACTTCTTGATTTTCTAAGATGTTGTTTAATTTGAGAAGGATGTTTTTCAATTACATTATGAACTAAATTTTTATTAAGATTGCAACGGAACCTAATGTCTAGTTAAATTGATCTACTCTCAATTCTAGTTCTATTGATCATACATGAGTTGTTTGTCATATTTTGTGCTTAATATATGATTGTGTGGCCAACAATTAATTTGATAACCTAGATGAAATTGGGAGATGAATTCTAGGTTTAGATCTGAATATGATGACATGCGTCTGGTTAATTCTTCTTAGGATTGAATTGCTGGGTTTGTGTATAGGATAGGAATATACCTATATGCCGTGTGTAACTTTTATGAGAGTTTAAACTTAATGAATCTATTCCAACTTATTTTGCATAGGAATATAGCAATTTAATTGGGAGAGATATACTTATCTAACTATCGGAAGATGTTTGATAAATAATTTTGAAGTCTCAGTGAATAACTTATTCTGATCAATTAACTGGAAAGAGAGTGGAAAGATTTATACGAAGCATTAGGGGAAGTTGTAATCTTAACTTCGTTTATTCGGAAAATTCAACCTTTGATTATTAAGTTTAGATTTAGTTTTAAATTAGTAAATTCATAGTTTAATTCCTATTGTTTAAATAAAATTGAATTGATATAAAGTTAGTACTTGAAAGTTATTAGCAATAATTCTCCGTGGGAACGATACTCTACTTATCACTTTATTACTTGTTGATCGTGTATACTTGCACGTAAATTGTCAATACCAAATTCAGACAACAAGTTTTTGGCGCCCGTTACCAGGGAATTATTTTAGTAATTATTTCAATATTAATTTCAATCAGTTTGATCTTAGTTTAAACTTATTTAATTTTCTATTTTAATTGTTTTTGTTTTCTGTTTTAATTGTTTTTGCAAGCACTTTTGAATTTTGTATGCAAACACGATCTACAGGTTAGGAGCTACTGCCGTACGAACCAGAAATCGAAAGAAGGCTCCGAAACTTGCGAAAACAGTGTCAAGAAGAAAACAACCAAGAAGCTATGGCTGAAGAGGTACATAAATCGTTAAGGGATTATGCTATGCCGCTTGTGATGGAAATACAATCGAGCATTCGAAGGCCCGCAATTCAAGCAAACAATTTCGAGATCAAGTCGGGTACCATTCAAATGATTCAGAATTTAGTGCAGTTTGGGGGTTTGCCTACCGATGACCCAAACGATCATTTGATGAGTTTTCTGGAGATATGCGACACATTCCGATACAATGGGGTTTCTGAAGATGCAATTAGACTCTGACTTTTCCCTTTCTCACTTCGTGATAAGGCGAAGAATTGGTTGCATTCTTTGTCGCCGAATTCTATTACTACGTGGTCAAATTTAGCTCAAAAATTCTTAGCTAAATTCTTTCCACCAGCTAAAACTGCAAGGTTGAGGAACGATATCACTTCATTTGTACAACATTATTCTGAGACTCTCTATGAAGCTTGGGAGCGATTCAAAGACTTACTCCAAAAATGCCCTCACCATGGTATTCCTAATTGGTTGCAAGTTCAAACGTTCTACAATGGGTTGTTTAGTGCTACCCGAACCAGTATCGATGCAGCTGCAGGTGGGGCATTAATGGGGAAAAATTTCGATGAAGCATACGAGTTATTAGAGACGATGGCTGCAAACAATTATCAGTGGCCTTCTACAAGGATCAATCAGCCAAAGGTAGCAGGGATTTATGAAGTTGATGCAGTTACTGCATTGGATTGATGCTACGTTGTCAAAGAAGATTGATGCTCTAGGAGTGCAACCTATTCAGAGTGTGGCAGTTGTCTGTGAATTATGTGCAGGGAACCATCCGAGTGATCAATGTGCAATTAATCCAGAGTCGGTACAATACATTGGTAACCACAACAGGCAGCAATATAGTAACAATTCCAACAACTATAACCCTGGTTGGAGAAATCATCCGGGTTTTTCTTGGAACAATAATCAAGCCCAAACCTCTGCTCCAAGACAATCATACCCACCAGGCTTTCAAAATCAAGCTCCACCATGATTAGTACTTAAAGTTGACATATTATTATGACATTTTAAGACTAATGGTACTTTAATGGAGTTTAAGTGATGTCATTTCAGGCCCTAAACTGAACAAGGACCCAAGAACAACAAGTACCACACTTGGATGCAGCACCAGTACATTAGAGCCCAAAATTGGAGAAGCTTGGAGCACAGCCAGAACGTTCGAACGCCAACTCACGTTCGAACGTCCACAATACACTGTAGCAGACTCAAATGCTGAAGAGAAGGCGTGTTGCAGTTAGGAAAGAAGACTGGAGCTCTGAAGTACTTGAGTGTCACGTTCGAACGCCAACTCACGTTCGAACGTGCACTTGAGTTGATGGAAGACCAGACCACTGCAGAGAGTTGGAACTGCACTTCACAGGAGGCCAACAGATCACTCGAGTGAAAGGGGTCAGAGCAAATCTGGCGTTCGAACGCCCTCAGTGCAAAAACAGAAGAACCGTTCGAACGGCAGTCAACGTTCGAACGCCCTTAGTGCAAAAACAGAAAGAACGTTCGAACGTCATCCACAGACTGGCAGCAGAGTTGTTGACTGTTCACTTGGACTTGGGCGGCAAACACTATTCTTTCACCCCCCCTGCCTCCTCCTCTTGCCTATAAATACTCCCCTTGTTGGAGAGCTAGAGGAGCCAAGCATAGTAGGAGAGCATAGTAGGAAGTAGATAGTGATGGAGGCTTAGACTCCCACTCTCATTGTAGTTAGTTCATTTTCCTTATGAAGTCTTTATTTTAGAGATTAGTTTGGCTTTAGCCCAACATCTCTTGCTTGTTATAACAGTAGTTTTATGCTTATGCTTATGTTTATGCTTTCATTTCTCATGCATAGAAGAGAAATAGCTCCCATCTTGGTTGAGGAAGCAACCCTCCAATCTTTGGTTGAGGAAGCCACCTTCCAAATGTGACTAGCTTTCTTCTACTTTTATTGTTCATGCATTTCACTTCCATTGCTTGAGCTTCCTTCTTTCTTAGAAGAGTGAAACTCTTCCACTTTTCTAGAGCTTGATTAAAGCCGTGAAGGGTGGAACGTGATTCACTCATTCTTTGTGGAAGATTCGCTCCGCGTTTGTTGTTACTTTATCTTTTAAAGTTCTCCACTTGGAGGGATGAGCATCACTCACTTTTCTAGCTTTACCCAAGCCATGAAGAGTGAGTAGTTTCTCATTCACTCTTTAGTGAGAGGAGAAAGGCATGTACAAGTTGTCCGGGAATCATATTTGTGCAATGTTCTTTTATGCTTAACGTTTATTTCTCCTTGTTATCGGATGATTGATTGCATCTAGCAAAGCTAAGGTACTTTGTATAATTGTGAGCTCTTTCTATGACATGGATGACTCCTGCATAGAAAGACTCATCAGTTCAAGGCAAGTACCCCGGCTAGATCCTCATGACTACCCTTCAATCTCCCCCCTTAATGTACTTCATTTAAAGAATGGACTATTAATATCATGATTGGATGTCTTATAGAAACACTTGCTTGTTTGTAGATGGGTTAAGTCTCGGCACAGGCAATTCTTGTAAACTTCTAGAAAGACATCAGAATCATGTTCTTAATTCTCACAATCCATCTTTATCTTCCGATTAACTTGCTGTTGACACGGGAGTTAATTGAGTTATCAAGCACAATTATGACGAACCGGATAACTAACTACATGTCCAGATCCTTGCACTAAAGGGTGACTCTTTTTAATTAGCATTCATCTCCTATTTTGTTAAGAAAATCTTTCTGGAAAGAATCTTATATTCTGTCCAGCAAAACCCATATCTCGCACCAAATCAAAAAGGTTACAATCAAAAGGTCTCTACCACTGCTTGCCTTAGAAATATCAACAAAATTTCCCTATGGATTCGACTCCGGACTCAAACCGGATTATTACTACAGCTTGACCGCCTGCATTTGGGTGTATACATTTGGATCAACTCATCAAGTTTTTGGCGCCGTTGTCGGGGAACCTTTGAAAGGTGCTTTAAGGTAAAAGGTCTCAGCGGTGAACAGATCTCTACCATTCAACCTCGTCTCCACACTCCATGAACCGGTAAATTCGAAACATTGGGGACAATGTTCAGTTTAGGTTGGGGGGTATGATCAGTTCATCAGTTCATTTTCGTTCATAGTTCATAATTTTCGCAATTTTTTTAAATTTTTATTGTCGTTGTTGATCATGTTTGAACATTGATTGTATAAATTGATTATGCTTATGAATCAGCATCAATCGTCTTTGTGACTGGCAGACGTTAAAGAACCAGATAGTGAGTCTAGCAATCATGGATGTAAATTTTTTTTGGTTTAGCCTAGGAGTCCTACGTACTTTTCCATCTGATGTACATACCATGATCATGAGAAAAGCAAGATTAGTAAGGAAGGCTGAAATCAAAGAAAAACAAGCGAAACCCCTCTGTGGCAGAAGTAGCTTTGCCAAACGCCGTCGTGCAAAAAGGCTTGGTGCCTGTAAACAGTGTGGCAGATACTTTCACGAAAAAAGGTACAACCAGTGTTCTGAACCAATTTCCGGTCGCGCACTTGATCGATTAGACTGGATAGTGAATGGGCTGAGTAAGGATTACCCTGATACGCCATGCTATTCCGGTACTGTGCTTAACCGATTTGTGAGAGAGGAAGTTGGGAGAGTTACTGGTTGTCCATTTTACACAGACATAGAGGGAGACTCAGATTAGATAATTTTCTGTAGGAAATGTGTACTTTTGTTGGGGGAGTGAATGCCAAAGGTCCGAATTTGTTGTAAAATTCTGTTTGTATAAATTTTTTTTTGACTGAAATGAAAATATGGGCCGAGTAAGGAATGCCCCAAAATACCAACCTGAAGCGTGGGTTGGGGTTCATCCTGAGACGCCGTAGTTTTTGAATTAAATTAGTGTGTTTTGTCTTCTTTGATTGTATATAGTGCAATAGAGAAAATTTTAATTTGTGGTTCAACGTTCGAACGCCAGGTAACGTTCGAACGTTGAAAGCTTACAGTACTCAGCCTCTGATGAAGCTTCTGCAGAAACTTGAAAGTACTGGGAGCTCAGTCCGTTCGAACGCCAATAGACCGTTCGAACGAAGAGTACTTACAGTACTTTGGCCTCTGACAGAAACTCAAAAGTACTGGGAGCTCACCACGTTCGAACGCCAGACCACGTTCAAACGATCTTTTTAAATTCCTTCTACCAACGTTCGAACGTCACCAACGTTCGAACGTTACAACTCAGGCTATAAAAGCCTGGTTCGTCGTTTTCACCCAAAATCCCCAAATTTTTCAAAACCCTAGAATCCATTCTCACCCCACAGACCTCAACTTGCCCTCATTCCCCAAGAATATCCAAATTCGACCTTCCCTAACTCCTTCCCACATCAAAATCATCAATCCCAGACCTTGAACCCTAAGTTCCAGAACTTTTCAGGACCCTCCCAAATCAAACTCACGTTCGAACGCCATGCCAAGGATGAAACTTCCTGCCAGGCGTGCTCCACCAGTGAATCAAGACCCAAACATGGTAGAAGAAGTGATTGAAGAAAGGGGAGGAAGGCAAAGGACCAAGACGTATGACGAAACCAGATTTCCTAATGCCTTGAAGGCTGAGAGGTATGAAAATTTTTACCGTAAGCATGCTATTGTCTGTGAGAGGGATGTTGTGATTGATGATTTTGCTGAGATTGGTATAAAGCAAGAAATGGAGAGGAGGGAATGGGTATGGTATTTGAGAAATGGTGGAGACGCCGTTGTTGAATTGGTGCAGGAGTTTTACTCCAACGCTGAGATCATCAACAGCGCAATACGGACATATGTTAGGGGTACCCACATTGACGTGGACGAAGCATACATTGGGGAAATAAGGGAAGAAATACCCCGGGTGCAAAACCCTACCTACCCACCAAAGAAGAATGTAGCAATGACTGTGGTAGGAAAGGAGTTGACAGGGATAACTGACTTTTCATGGGTAGGGAGGAATTTTTTTAAGCAAGGGGAGCTCACCGACAAGTATAAGATGTTGAATTTGATTGCGGTGTCCAACTGCGCTCCCTTAGGAAGAAAGAATGAGATTCTACCTGATATGGCCCGACTTTTGTATGCCATTGGCAAGGGACATAGCATTGACTTTCCCTCTCTCATCTTGAGTGAAATGAAGAAGGGATGTGATGTAAAAAGGAATGCACTCCCTTTTGCGACTTTGGTGACTGAAATGTGCACGGAGCATGGGGTAAGGGTAAAGCCTGAGATGGAAATCCAGAAGCCAATGGGGCCATTGAACAAGGCTTCATTCCGGAGAAGCCAAAGTCATAGTGGCGTCCCGGCGGCAAGGCAAGAAGAGCCCCCGGCCCAAGGAGTGGATGAAGTGCAAGAGGAGTTGGATGAGATGGAGAGAGAGATGGGAGGAGAAGAAGATCAGCCAGTAGGTGAGGGACCTAGCACCAGCACCAGCACCCGACGCTCATTACGGGACATCATGCTTAGCATTGAAGCTAAGCAAGATGAGATCCTTAGGTATCTGAGGGGTGGACATGGTGGAGCTAGTGGCCAAGGAGGAGAGTGAGAGAGAGGGACTTCTATTTCTGTTCTGTGTCTTGTTTTTATGTTTGTTTAAAGTGCTTCTTTGTATGAATTTCTTCTTTGATAGTTGTAAGTTTTTGTGTGGTTGTGAATGAATCGAACCGTTGATGTTAAAAGATGATATTTTGAAATGAATGGTTCCATTTATCACTTTTATTTGTTTTAATGCATTTGTAGATTTAGCATAAAAATTAAAAGGTGAAGGAACAAATGTGGATGTCAAGAATGCTTGCTAGAGTAAATATGCACATGATCGGTTTGACACCTCCATTTATCAACCGAAACTTAAAACCACATTTCTTGAAAAAATTGGTGTTCTTTCTATACTTAAATTGTCATATGTACATCGCTATTTGTTATTTTAAAAGTACAGGAGGATCTGACTCGCAAATGGAATTGGTATATAACCGATACCCCCTGGAAAACCTGACATACACAGTGGAGATAACAAAGAACACTAGGGTGAGTTTCGAACTTAACAATACTTTCGAGAGACAATCAATATTTACTCAAGCAAATTCTTTTCAAATCTCCATTTTTTGAATGATCTCATTAACCTTGCTTTGATTGACGCATTTAAAAGTGATCTATTGACATATCCCACACGGAGCCATCACATACGACACATACATGTGCACATGCTTGAGAAATGATCCTAGGCCATCTTTGATATAATATTGAGCCTTAGACCTTTCTTTGAAAATTTTTTATCCTTCGTTAGCCATGTTTGAGCCATCAATGTATAAAGTTTTCTTTGATAAACCTACATGATTACCAATCCACAGGAAAACATATTTGACATACCTTGGCTATCTAATTTTCTTACATCCTCTTTGTAAGATGATACAGAAAAAGGAAAAGAAAAAGGAGCATTCGAGATTATCATCCAAGAAGAGTTGATTGGAACAATTGAAACAAAACAGAAGCAAAAAGGCAAGAACTTGCCAAGAAAGTGAAAAAATGAGAAAAATGAAAGAAAGAAATGTCATCTCTCGGCAAAATATCAAGAAGTTAGAAAGAGGTGTGCTACAATACGCAAACAAAAGATAGCTTTTGAAAATCCCTGACGTCGTTTCATTAGCCACTGACCTCAGGCCACGCTACAACCCATGAAAAGCCCTAATTGATCTCAAGTATGTTACATGCATGTGTTGTTAATCAAAATTGGGATATGGTAAATAGCATTCCTTTTAATTGCGTTAATATTCTTTCATGAGATTATGCCAAACATAAGTAGTTGCTTCTTTAAAATTTCACTCATTTCCTAAGTTATGCATGTGATTTTTCGATTGGCCATCTTCTGATCACATGATCTGTGAGAAACAAGTCACTATAATCAGAGTGAACCTTTGCTGAGAGTATACTACGTGAGGTTTGTGAAATCGAAACTATCCATGGAAGGTGATAAAAGGGAGTATTTGTTACATAACAATTCCTGTTGCTTGAATGATCATTCCTATTGCATTGAGAATTTCAAATACCAATGTAACAAATGATAATTTTTGCATAGAATGAATACCTGTGAAATAAGGACGTGTGAGACATAAGTCAAAGTTGAAAATCTGGTGTCTCAACGACCATGATGCTAATTTACTTTAGTTAGCATTCTCCTATGCACATCTGTTCGACTGAAGTTTGTGGGTAACTTCTCTGGAAACCCTCACGAGACAACACTCGTCTGCTAGGGTAAACCTAGTGGTTCAACGGCTTGTTGCATAAGCTAAATGCAACCGGATGACCTACGAAAATGGCATTAGGAGTAGAATTTTCTTTTTCATATTACTAGACACTAGCAATATTTAGGTTGGGGAGTATGATTAGTACTTAAAGTTGACATATTATTATGACATTTTAAGACTAATGTTACTTTAATGGAGTTTAAGTGATGTCATTTCAGGCCCTAAACTGAACAAGGACCCAAGAACAACAAGTACCACACTTGGATGCAGCACCAGTACATTAGAGCCCAAAATTGGAGAAGCTTGGAGCACAACCAGAACGTTCGAACGCCAACTCACGTTCGAACGTCCACAATACACTGTAGCAGACTCAAATGTTGAAGAGAAGGCGTGTTGCAGTTAGGAAAGAAGACTGGAGCTCTGAAGTACTTGAGTGTCACGTTCGAACGCCAACTCATGTTCGAACGTGCACTTGAGTTGATGGAAGACCAGACCACTGCAGAGAGTTGGAACTGCACTTCACAGGAGGCCAACAGATCACTCGAGCGAAAGGGGTCAGAGCAAATCTGGCGTTCGACCGCCCTCAGTGCAAAAAGAGAAAAATCGTTCGAACGGCAGTCAACGTTCGAACGCCCTTAGTGCAAAAACAGAAAGAACGTTCGAACGTCATCCACAGACTGGCAGCAGAGTTGTTGACTGTTCACTTGAACTTGGGCGGCAAACACTATTCTTTCACCCCCCTGCCTCCTCCTCTTGCCTATAAATACTCCCCTTGTTTGAGAGCTAGAGGAGCCAAGCATAGTAGGAGAGCATAGTAGGAAGTAGATAGTGATGGAGGCTTAGACTCCCACTCTCATTGTAGTTAGTTCATTTTCCTTATGAATTCTTTATTTTAGAGATTAGTTTGGCTTTAGCCCAACATCTCTTGCTTGTTATAACAGTAGTTTTATGCTTATGCTTATGTTTATGCTTTCATTTCTCATGCATAGAAAAGAAATAGCTCCCATCTTGGTTGAGGAAGCAACCCTCCAATCTTTGGTTGAGGAAGCCACCCTCCAAATGTGACTAGCTTTCTTCTACTTTTATTGTTCATGCATTTCACTTCCATTGCTTGAGCTTCCTTCTTTCTTAGAAGAGTGAAACTCTTCCACTTTTCTAGAGCTTGATTAAAGCCGTGAAGGGTGGAACGTGATTCACTCATTCTTTGTGGAAGATTCGCTCCGCGTTTGTTGTTACTTTATCTTTTAAAGTTCTCCACTTGGAGGGATGAGCATCACTCACTTTTCTAGCTTTACCCAAGCCATGAAGAGTGAGTAGTTTCTCATTCACTCTTTAGTGAGAGGAGAAAGGCATGTACAAGTTGTCCGGGAATCATATTTGTGCAATGTTCTTTTATGCTTAACGTTTATTTCTCCTTGTTATCGGATGATTGATTGCATCTAGCAAAGCTAAGGTACTTTGTATAATTGTGAGCTCTTTCTATGACATGGATGACTCCTGCATAGAAAGACTCATCAGTTCAAGGCAAGTACCCCGGCTAGATCCTCATGACTACCCTTCAATCTCCCCCTTAATGTACTTCATTTAAAGAATGGACTATTAATATCATGATTGGATGTCTTGTAGAAACACTTGCTTGTTTGTAGACGGGTTAAGTCTCGGTACAGGCAATTCTTGTAAACTTCTAGAAAGACATCGGAATCATGTTCTTAATTCTCACAATCCATCTTTATCTTCCGATTAACTTGCTGTTGACACGGGTGTTAATTGAGTTATCAAGCACAATTATGACGAATCGGATAACTAACTACATGTCCAGATCCTTGCACTAAAGGGTGACTCTTTTTAATTAGCATTCATCTCCTATTTTGTTAAGAAAATCTTTCTGGAAAGAATCTTATATTCTGTCCAGCAAAACCCATATCTCGCAGCAAATCAAAAAGGTTACAATCAAAAGGTCTCTACCACTGCTTGCCTTAGAAATATCAACAAAAGTTCCCTGTGGATTCGACTCCGGACTCAAACCGGATTATTACTACAGCTTGACCGCCTGCACTTGGGTGTATACATTTGGATCAAGCCATCACACCACAGTAGGAAAAGAAGTCGAAATTGGAGGAGTTGCTATCCAAGTATATAGCACAAAATGAGACCATGATGAACAGTCAGGAAGTATCAATTCGGAACCTGGAAAATCAAATGGGTCAGCTTGCTAATGCCATTAACAACCGACCTCAAGGAACTTTACCTAGTGATATAGAGATCAATCCTAAGAGAGAAGGAAAGGAGCACTGCAACGCTATTACATTACGAAGCGGAAAAGAGCTATCATTACATCTGGGATGAGCCATTCCTATTCAAATAATGTGTGGATCAAATGTTAAGAAGATGTGTACCCAGGGAAGAGATCGAAGGAATCTTGCAGCATTGTCACTCATCAGATTATGGAGAACATTATGGGGGAGAGAGAACAGCGACAAAAGTCCTTCAATCAGGTTTTTTCTGGCCAACTCTCTTTAAGGATGCCCATTTTTTCGCATTAAAGTGCGACAGATGTCAACGGACTGGGAATATTTCAAAGCGACATGAAATGCCTTTAAACAGTATTTTGGAGGTTGAGATCTTTGACGTCTGGGGTATAGACTTTATGGGCCCGTTTCCATCATCTTACAATAATCTCTACATATTGGTTGCGGTGGATTACGTCTCGAAGTGGGTTAAAGCAACTGCTTTACCCACTAATGATGCAAATGTGGTGTTGAATTTCCTTCAGAAAAACATTTTCACGAGGTTTTTTACACTGAGAGCGATCATTAGCGATGAAGGTACGCATTTCTGTAATAAACATTTTGCAGCCCTTCTCGCTAAATATGGAGTCACCCATAAGATTTCCACAACTTATCACCCCAAGACTATTGGTCAAGCTGAAGTTTTGAATAGAGAAGTGAAGCGGATTCTGGAGAAAATTGTTAACCCAACCCGAAAGGACTGGTCGAAGAAGCTAGATGATGCCTTGTAGGCCTATCGAACAACGTACAAAACGCCAATTGGAATGTCTCCATATCGGCTCGTGTATGGAAAAACTTGTCATCTACCGGTGGAATTGGAGCATATAGCATATTGGGCTATTCGGAAACTTAACTTTGACTTGCATGCAGCAGGTGAGAAGCGTCTCTTGCAGTTGAATGAGATGGATGAGTTCCGTCTCCAAGCATACGAAAACGCCAAGCTGTATAAAGGGAAGATAAAAAGGTGGCATGATAAGAAGATCATTGAGCGAAAGTTTGAGCCGGGACAAGTGGTACTCCTCTTCAATTCGCGGTTAAAGCTCTTCCCGGGTAAACTCAAATCGAGGTGGTCAGAGCCATTTATTGTTACTAAAGTGTTCCCGCATGGAGCAGTTGAAGTCGAAGATTCCTACTCCAAGAGAAATTTTAAAGTGAACGGGCAAAGACTGAAGCACTATTGGGGTGGCGACATTGATCGCCAAAAGACTTCAATTACTCTCGCCAATCCGGAATAAAAACAGGGAGTAGTCAGGCTGATGACTATAAAATAAGCGCTATTTGGGAGGCAACCCAAAAATCTAGTTTTTAATTTTTATTTTATTTTTATGTCAATTTAGTCATTAGATGATTAGTACAAGTAATTAGTGTGTTACTTGCTTGTAGGTAGCGAGGATCGAAAAGAAACATCAAAGAAAAGAAAAGAGTGAAAAATAAATGGAGTTTGACAAGTAAAAAGAAGATGAAAACCAGAAAATCAGCGCCTAGGCACCTAAAACCAGCGCCCCAGAGCTGAAATTCTGTACCCATTCCAGTGATCCAGCGCCCCTGCACGTCCCAGCCAGCCTACTGCGCGCCCAGCCAGTGCCCCTGCGCCCAATCCCTGCCTAGGCAGCGCCCCTGCGCGCCCATCCAGCGCCTAGGCGCGCCCAAGCTGTCCGAACAGCTTCCAAAACTGCTTTCAGCTCAGATTTTCAGCATTCTGCACATAAAAAACTGCTTCAAACTCAGATTTTCAGCATCCAAACTCAGATTTTCAGAATTCCAACATCAAAAATAGCTTCCCAAATAAACTCCTACCACTACCACAAAAATTTCAAACCTCTAAAAATACATACACACCACCTCTTTTTCATCCAAAAATTTCACTCCATCATCTTGAATATCTCAAACTCCTTTCCACCAACATTCTCACATCTCAAGTGGCATCAATGAGCATCAACTAGCAACAAGGGTTATTCCATTCTCCATAGGTAAAGAACAAACTTGGCAATTTAAGGTACAATTCTCATTTATTCTCCATGGGTAGTGTTTAAGTCTATTTCAATACTTGTGAGAGATTGTTGGGTGTCTTCTTTGGTGGTGCTCATAATATTTGGGATGGCTTATCACTGCATGAATTGAGCGTTGCACACAAGGTGTTTGTTAAATTACCCAAGAGGGAACAAAGATTTGCTAGCTACTTTGTGACCAAAGTTTAGTTGTTGTGAGGGTTTATCATTGCATATTCAACATGTCTTCAAAACGCCAAAGAGGGGAAAGCTCTAAATCTTCCAAGTCATACAACAAAAAGAGATTTGCTAGCGAAGCGGCATCGGAGAGATTTCATACGTGGTTGGTGAAAAAGGTATTGATTCCCGAACGTGGTCTTCGCCCAGATGAGACGTATGATGGGTGTGTACATGACATGATTATGGAGCGTGGTTGGTTCGATTTCACAGAACAATCGGAGCCCGCCGTAATCCCCATTGTCAAAGAATTTTATGCCAATGCCAAGGAGGCTGACAACCATGTGGTTCAAGTCCGAGGTAAATCCGTGTCGTTTGACAAGAAAAGCATCAATGCTTATTACAACATCGAAAATATA
This sequence comes from Ilex aquifolium, assembly GCA_951799425.1. Classification (NCBI taxonomy): domain Eukaryota; kingdom Viridiplantae; phylum Streptophyta; class Magnoliopsida; order Aquifoliales; family Aquifoliaceae; genus Ilex; species Ilex aquifolium. The sequence goes on from OX637405.1 coordinate 18,892,214, forward strand.
CCCGATGATGATGAGTATACGAAATATAGAACTGAAGAACTTGACTTGGATGAGGTGATCAAGTGTCTATGTAAGTCGGGTGGTAAGTGGACATTAAAGGGGTCAGAGAGGGTTCACTTTTCACATAGCGAGTTGAGCCGGTTTGGGAAGGCATGGTACTACTTTCTATGTGCTAAGCTGATGCCTACCACACACTTTACTGAATTACTCCGTGACAGGGCGGTATTGCTCTATTGCATAGTTACATGAAAAACCATTAATGTGGGTCAAGTTATCCCAGATTCAATCACAAAGGCTATTAAGAGCGGTTCCAATACCGGGCTGCCTCACCCATCATTAATTTGCGGGCTATGTAAGAAAGCAAAAGTCACATGGAGTGCTGATGAAGTAGTTTAACAACCGCACGTGCCAATTGATCATCAAATCATTAGCCGCTTTAAAGTATGGAAGGGTGGTTTCTCTGAGCATAGGGGTGCCGGGTTTGTTATGGTGAATATGCCTCAAGAGTCTGGGGACCCATCGGAGCCTCCTCAGCCTGCGGCTGCTTCATCCCAGTCACCTATGGAGAGTCTAATTGAAGAGATGCGTGGATTGCGACGAGAAACATAGGAGTTACACAGAGAGACACAAGAGTTACATAGGGAATCTCGAGGCGAGTCTAGACGCAATGACCAACTTGCACATCGTTTGGACTCATTCATGGAGTACTCAACGAACTTCAATTCCTCACTAGTGCATATGTTTACCAACTTTGGTTTCAACTCGGGCACATCTCCAGTATAGTTTCCTAGTCCACCTATGTTTCCCGAATACACTCCCGACTCAGCGGACGATGAGGACGCTGACGATGATGCGAACTAGCGAAGTCTCAGGGAAGTCCTCTGTCTTAATTTTTTTTACTTTATACATTGAGGACAATGCTTAGTTTAAGTTTGGGGGTGTTTTCTTGTTTGAATTTGCATTATTAGGTTTGCATTTAGATAGCATATTTTTGCATGTTCTAGTACAACTTGAGCAATGGGTTGATTGAATTTTGATTATGGCCAATGATGAAATGGATGAATTGTTAATTCAAGGGAAATTGATGAACATGTTGAGTTTGTAGTTTAACATACTAGTTGGTTTTACACTGGTTATGATTTTTTTTCATGCATGAGCACATATCTATCTGTTTGGTTAGTTATCATTTAGAGAATTTATTTGGCTAAGTGCTTGTGGGAGATATCAGTGAAACTCTAGAAAATTTATTTAAGCATCATTCGAAGCAAGTTTAGGCATTCATATAAGTTTGGGGGAAATATTGGTTAGGATGAGTTTTTTTTTTTTTTTTTTTTAAAATGGGTTTTTGAAAAATTATTTTGATTTGATCTTTCATGAGTTAGAAAGAAGGAAAAAATAGGAAGACAAGAACAAGAAAGGGGCATGTGGTGAGTAGAGATGAAGCGTAAAACGCACTCGTTTAAGAAAACGCGAGATGGAGCGTAAAATGCACTCGCTCAATAGGAGGTGAGATGGAGCATAAAATGCACTCACTGAATGAACAAAAAAAAACGAGAAAAAAAAAAGAAAGAAAAAAAATATATAAATCTTTGTACATTCTAGTTATATGTTTTGCCTTAATTAGTAAAGGTTGATGTGAAACGTAAGTTCATAGAGTTGATATTGAGTATCTCTTATGGAGCGCTTGACTACGTAAATTTATCTGGGTGATGGCTAGTTTAAACAGTTAGAATATGCACATGTATTTAAAGGGTCATGACCGGAGGTAAAATTAAGGAGTATGTTGAGCTGTTGGACTTTGCATTGTTTTGAAGTTTCCCATGAATTATTATTTGCAGTAACTTTTGGGGCCATTATTCAGATTCATATTGATCCATTGTTTGAGTATTTGGTTGTTAGGATTAGTTTTTAAAATTTTTTTGTTCTTAGTATTTTGCTTGAGGACAAACAAACATTTAAGTTTGGGGGTATTTGATGAGTGGGTTTTATACCTACGAATTGAGTACTTTCGGCTTGAGAAATTTGCAAGTTTTCAATTATTTTATGTTCCTTTTTATTTGTTTTGTGTGTTTTGATGTTATTTTGTAGGGATGATCATTTAGAAGGAAACAAGATGATTTGGAAGGAAAGAAGGTCAATTTGGAGCCTAAATGTTGGAATTTTGAAGGCTAAACAACAAGGGAATATGCTAGGCTTAAAAGGGATCAGCGCCCCTGCGCCAAAACCAGTGCCCCTGCGCCACAAGGGCAGTAAATCAGCGCCTCTGCGCTGATTTTGGCGCAGCTGCGCTTGTGATGGAAGTTGGACGCGAATTAGGACTTGTTTTTGACCTGAAATTGGACTCTAATGCCTCTTATGTGCTAGGGTTTGAGGGGAATATAAAAATACTATTTTTGGGGGCTGAAATATAGAGAAGAAGACCAAGGATTGATATAAAATTGAAGGCAAGAATCGAAGAAACCGACACGAAAAAAATCAGACTTGAAGGCTAGAGAGGGATTGAAGATTGCAACTAAGTTTTCATTCTTTTCCCTTATTTTTACTTCTTGATTTTCTAAGATGTTGTTTAATTTGAGAAGGAATTTTTTCAATTAAATTATGAACTAAATTTTTATTAAAATTGCAACGGAACCTAATGTCTAGTTAAATTGATCTACTCTCAATTCTAGTTCTATTGATCATACATGAGTTGTTTGTCATATTTTGTGCTTAATATATGATTGTGTGGCCAACAATTAATTTGATAACCTAGATGAAATTGGGAGATGAATTCTAGGTTTAGATCTGAATATGATGACATGCGTCTGGTTAATTCTTCTTAGGATTGAATTGCTGGGTTTGTGTATAGGATAGGAATATACCTATATGCCGTGTGTAACTTTTATGAGAGTTTAAACTTAATGAATCTATTCCAACTTATTTTGCATAGGAATATAACAATTTAATTGGGAGAGATATGCTTATCTAACTATCGGAAGAGGTTTGATAAATAATTTTGAAGTCTCAGTTAATAACTTATTCTGATCAATTAACTGGAAAGAGAGTGGAAAGATTTATACGAAGCATTAGGGGAAGTTGTAATCTTAACTTCGTTTATCTGGTAAATTCAACCCTTGATTATTAAGTTTAGATTTAGTTTTAAATTAGTAAATTCATAGTTTAATTCCTATTGTTTAAATAAAATCGAATTGATATAAAGTTAGTACTTGAAAGTTATTAGCAATAATTCTCCATGGGAATGATACTCTACTTATAACTTTATTACTTGTTGATCATGTATACTTGCACGTAAATTGTCAATACCAGTAGAAATGGGAAGAAATGCAATTAATCAAACAATTAATGAAGTTGTTGTGTGATTGTAGGTAAAATGTTGGTTATAGCTTGAGTTAAGCCCCTATAGTACTGCTTAAAGTCAATGGATATTGGAGGTGGCTTAACGGCAGGCTTGGAAAGTGAAGAGATCAAGAAAAAGACAATTCAGGTGAAAACATTCTGAAAGGTTTGGTCATAGACCTTCCGGAAGGTTTGCACACTGGAAAGGCTTTAAGACTCTGCCCTGCCAAAACTTTCTAGAAGGTTTGCTTCAACCTTCCGGAAGGTTTTGCATACTGGAGTTAGAAATACCTCAAACCTTCCGGAAGGTTTTTCCCACTGCAGTAGAACCTACCACAAATCTTCCGAAAGGTTTTGCATACTGGAAAACATTTTCCTTTGCCTCTGCCAAAACCTTCTGGAAGGTTTTGTTGAAAAGTGCCAGACACCTGCAACTCAAGCTTTGCCACTTGGGGGTCCCACCTATGATTCTCGCACTTATCCCCTGACGTATTATACATACATACATGCCTCCCTACACCTAAGGTTGGACTTTGGAGGCCAAGGCATTTATGAGGAGGAGAGAGAATGAGGAAGCCTGGGGAGTTGCAGGCTAGGCTTGTCCTAGCCTGTCCAAGCCATCAACACAGCCCCTATTAATGGGAGACCTGCACACATAGGCTATAGGGCCTCATGGACGAAAATGCAAGAGTTACACCATTGTAGAGGATTATTTCAGCAATAGAGAGAGAAGCTCAAGGAAGAATACATAGTTTAGAGAGAGAAATTTTGTATTTTTGCATTTTCTTACCCATTTCACTTTTAGTAAGCTGTAAGACTCTTGTAATCCTCATTTAATGCACTTTAATGTCATTTATTTCAAGTGTATTGCAAGGTTAGTCATGTATCTTTGAATCTACCATTGTTACATTTAAGCTTTTCTTCTCAAGCTTTCCAAATGGGTTTTTAAATGCACTTATATTTGTAGTTAACTTTTCTTTACATTAGTACAAGTTTTAATCTCCATTTCATTACCATGTCTCTTTCTACATTGTACGTCTTTGCATTTAATATGAGTAGCTAAGTTTCATGTTGGCTAATCCAAGGGAGATTTCCTCTTGGGTATGCTAAATCAATTCTCCTCCATTCTCCCTCGTAGTGTAAAGTGTCCGGTTTGACTAGTTTGAGTGCGGACGTGGTTGTGAGCTCTTGATACACTGTAGACTTGTCACGGGGTATGTTTGAGCCTACACCTTCACATTAGTCCCTCACTTCCTATGAATCAATCTAACACCTAGGCACCATTGGAAGAATGTTTTGAATTCATTTGGCATTCCCATTGGAATGACCCCTTTGGATTAGCCAACCTTGTTTCCATTACATTTTTATCAAAAAATCCACTCACCAAAACACACAAACTCATAAGATTTTACACTTTTCCATTTTCAAGAAATCACCTTCACAATTCAATCTTCCTTCCCTGAGGAGACGACCTTGGAATACCCATTCCAAGTAAAACACGACACTCGAAAGTCTCTCTTCGCCTGGAGAACACTTTTGCACACACGCACATTTTCATTTCTCACACACGTTCTCCCCATTTCTTGCCTGATATCTGAGGAAGAGTGACACTCACCTAACCGTATAAGCCACATACACATTACCGGAATCATGTTTGGAGATTAGGGTGAACGCGATCAAGCATTTTTGGTGCCGTTGTTGAGGAAGGCAAAGCGTTGAATTAGAAGGTGATTTTTGGACAACGGAGGTAGGTCCCGTGATTCTCATCACGGGCCGAGGTACGTTGCTCCTTATATATACTTTTGTGTACTTTTCATTTCAATTGTAGATATTATTTTTGCATGTGGGGACGGGACGACCACAATATATTGGTTAGACGACCCCTAAAACCCAATATGAATCTTGACCAAGACCCACCTGAGGATGCCGGTGACAACTTTGAGGAGGAGGATGCCAATGTTCCAAGGTGTGGGGGAATGCCAAACCCTCAAATGCATTTTTCCCCTCCTAGGAATGAGGGAAACCATATCCCAATTAATCCTCTGGCGAGGTCAATGCAAGATTATCTCCAACCCACTCATAGCACCACTCTCTCATGCATTCTTTTATCGGTCCAAACTCATGCCTTCCTAGTTAAACCGGGAATATTACAACTACTTCCTCAATTCCATGGAATTGAAAGGGAGAATCCTTAGTTGCACATTAAAGAGTTTGAGGAAATAGTTGCAACCTTCCTCACTAATCATGTCATGGAAGACATAGCTCGCATGAAATTGTTCCACTATTCCCTTAAAGACAAAATCAAAACGTGGTTGAATTCCTTGAAGCCTCAATCAATAAGCTCTTGGGCACAAATGCTTTCCAAGTTTTTGAAAAAAAAAAATTTCGGTGCCTAAAACCACCGCTCTTAAAAAGTAAATCCAAAATTTTTCAGAAAAGCCCAATGAGCAATTTTACCAATGTTGGGATCGATACAAGGAATTGCTACAATCCATTCCACACCATGGCTTTGAACCATGGCAATTGGTGAGTTTCTTCTATGAAGGAATTACACCAGGCCATCGACAATTCATAGACATGATGTGCAATGGGGAGTTTTTAAACAATGATCCCGATGAGGCCCTAGAATACTTCAATACATTGTAACAAAATGCACAATCTTGGGATATTACAGATCCCACCGATGTACCAAAGTCTTCTCTGGGTAGTAATTGATTAACACAAAATATTGCACATCATATACACATTTTTACCCCTTTTTATACTTGCTTTTGAGGTGAAAATGGAAGGAATTGCAATATTTCTAACAATTAATGAGGTTTCGGTGTGTTTGTAGGCAAAGAGTTAGAAATGGCGTGAGTTAAGCCTCCATCGTAGTGCCCAAAGTCAATGGAGATGATGGGGAGGCTTGACGATGGCTTGGAAGGTGAAAAGACCAAGATTTGAGCAAAACAAGTAAAAACCTACCGGTAGGTTTGCTTATAAAACTACCGGTACGTTTTGTGTACTGGAGTTGGTTCTACCGCAAACCTTCCGGAAGGTTTGGCTACTGGAGTAAAACCTACCGGTAGGTTTAGCCATCGACCTACTAGTAGGTTTTGCTGAAAAATGCTTGAAACCTGCAACTCAAGATTCCAATTGCTTGGGGGTCCCACCTATGCTTCTCCCACACCTACCCTGGCATGTTCTACCTGCAAACATGTCATTCTTACACAAGTGTCTGAATTTTGAAGAAAAAGCATGGAGGGAGAAGAGAGAGAAAGAGGGAAGTTGGTCAAGGACAAGGGGGAGTGCAGACATGTCTGCACCTTGCTTGTGCAGGTGTCCAAACCTCTTCCAATGATAGAAACTCTGCAACACACAGACTATATACCTCTCATGGACGAAAATCACATATGACACATACTACACACCATAGTTCAACACTTTTAGAGAAAGAAGCTCCCACGGTAGAAAACATAGTTTTAGAGAGAGAAAGTTTAGGTTTTTGCAATTTCTTCACCCATTCCACAAGTAAAAAGCTGTAAGACTCTTTAATCTTTGTTGCTTGCATTTTAATCTCCTTTATTTCAAGTTTAATCGAGTTTAATCTATTGTTCTTGCACTCTTACATTTTCTGTTGGGTATGAAATGAATTTCTCTTTGTAGTTTACTTTTTCCTAGCTTTAATATATGTTATAAGTTTCATTCTCAACTCATTTCCATTTCCATTTCTTCTACATGTCTCTTTACATCATAAATGCTTTTACTTCAACCATGAGTAGCTAAGCTTTATGTTGGCTAATCCAAGGGGAACTTCCTCTTGGGTATTGCTAAATCAACTCTTCTCCATTCTATCTCGTAGTGTAAAGTACTTGGTTTTACTAGGTTGAGTGCGGACGTGGTTGTGAGCTCTTGATACACCATAGACTTGTCACAGGGTATGCTTGAGCCTACATTCCATATTAGTCCCTCACTTCCTACGAATCAATCAAGCATCTAGGCACCATTGGTTGAATGAATTGAGTCGATTTGGCATTCCCATTGGAATGACCTCTTCGGATTAGCCAACCTTGTTTTTATTGCATTTCTATAACCAATCTTCACTCACCAAAACACCAATTCACAAGATTTTTACATCTTTAATTTTTACCAAATTAGCTTCACACAATTCACTCAAAAGTAAAACACAACACTCAAAAGTCTCTCTACACTTGGGGAGCACTTTTGTACACACGCACACATTTCATCCGCACACACATTCACCCAATTTCTTGCATGATATCCGAGGGAGATTAGGGTTGACGGAATAAGTCAAGCATTTTTTGCGCCGTTGCCGGGGAAGGCAAAGTGTTGAATTAAGAAGGTGATTTCGGACAACGGAGGTAAGTTCCATGAATTCTCATCACGGGTTGAGGTATGTTGTTCCTTGTATATACTTTTGTTTACTTGTCTTTTCATTCGTAGATATTTTTTTGTATGTGGGGACGGGACGACCAAAATAGATTAGTTAGACGACCCTTAGGCCCTAACATGAATATTGACCAAGACCCACCCGAGGATGCCGGTGACAACTTTGAGGATGTTGGTGCTAATGTCCCAAGGGGAGGAGGAGTGCAGGACTCTAGAATTTCAAACCCTAGAATGCATTTCCCTCCTAGGAATGAAGGAAACAATATCCCAATTGATCCTCCGGCGAGGTCAATGCGGAATTATCTCCAACCGACTCGGAGCACCACTCCCTCTTGCATACTTCTCCCGGTCCAAGCTTATGCCTTCCTAGTCAAGCCGGGAATGTTACAACTACTTCCTCAATTCTATGGAATTGAAAGAGAAAATCCTTATTTACACATTAAGGAATTTGAGGAAATAGTTGCAACCTTCCTCACTAATCATGGCATGGAAGACATAGCCCATATGAAATTGTTCCCCTTTTCCCTAAAAGATAAGGCAAAAATGTGGTAGAATTCCTTGAAGCCCCGATCAATAACTTCTTGGACACAAATGCTTTTCGAGTTTTTGAACAAATTTTTCCCGATGCCTAAAACCACCGCTCTTAAAAAGAAAATTCAAAACTTTTTGAAAAAGCCCAATGAACAATTTTATCAATGTTGGGATCGCTACAAGGAATTACTACAATCCATTCCACACCATTACTTTGAACCATGACAATTGGTGAGTTTCTTTTATGAAGGGATTACACCGAGCCATCGACAGTTCATAAACATGATGTGCAATGGGGAGTTTTTAAACAAGGATCCGGATGAGGCCCTAGAATACTTTAGTACATTGGTACAAAATGCACAATCTTGGGATATCATGGATCCCACCGATGTACCGAGGTCTTCTCCGGGTAGTAATCAACCAAGTGGGGGAGGGATGTATGATAAGGGACCTGGAGGACTTGCTTTCCAAAATCACCAAATTGTCTCAGAAAGTGGAAATTCTAGAGGTCAACAGGAGACATGAAGTGTCTAACATTTCCAAGACCGAGGAGGGTTGCTCAATTTATGAGAGTGTGGAGCATTTCATATCAAAGTGCCCTAACATTCTAGCACTTAAGGAAGTCTACCATGAGCAAGCCAATGCCTTCAATCAAAGTAGGCAATCATTCTCCTCGCACTCTAACACTTACAATCCGGGTTGGAGCAATCACTCGAACTTTAGTTGGAAGAATGAGAATCCCACTCGTCACGGGTCAAGTTCATATTCACTCCCCATACCTCCTAAGCAAAATAAATACCATGGCCAAGGTCAATTGTCTAGCTCTCAATACCCCGGTCCAATCTGTAAGGGTATTCACAAAACCCGCCTCCACAAAGTTATGGTCAACAAGGACCACCCTATCCTCCCAACTACTAACCATCTCATAAGAGGAACTTAGAGGATGTGGTGCACCAATTCATACAAAGCCAAACCACCATCAACAACCAAACCGCCGCCGCCTTCAATGATATTCGAACCCAAATCACAAAATTGACCAATGCCATAGGGTCGGCCCAACAAGAGAAAGGGAAATTCTCCGCTCAACCCCAAGAGAACCCTAGAGGCCAACATGTGATTAGGTCATCCGAACGCACAAAGGAGAGTTGTGAGCAACTCAAGGCGGTGTCACCACCCTAAGGAGTGGCAAGAAAATTGACAAGACCATTGTGCCAAAAGTCTCACCCAAGACCACATTGACCAAAGAAAATGAGACTAAGGGTGACTCCGAGGGGGGTGAGATGAGTGAGAAAGAAAAAATTGTTGATGAAAATGTGCATGCATGTCCCATTCCGGCCCCTTTTCCCAATCGTTTGAAGCCACCCATGAAGGTGGCTAATTATTCTGACATTATTGAGATGTTCAAGCAGGTTAAGATCAACATCCCGCTCCTCGATGCCATAAAGAAAATCCCTTCATGTGCCAAGATTTTGAAGGATTTGTGCACCGTGAAAAGAAAGTTGAATGTGCACAAGAAGGCATTCCTCACCGAGCAAGTGAGCTCAATCTTGAGGACAAACACACCACCAAAGTTCAAGGACCCTAGATGCCCTACCATTGTCATCATAATAGGAAATTGTCAGGTGGAGCAAACACTTCTTGACTTGGGGCCAAGTGTCAACCTCCTATCATATTCGGTGTATCAACAACTCCAACTTGAAGAGTTGAAGCCAACCCCAATCACTCTTCAATTGGCGGACCGAAGCGTTAGAACACCAAGGGGAGTAGTTGAGGATGTCTTAGTCCAAGTTAATAATTTTTATTTCCCTGTTGATTTTATTGTACATGATACCCATCCGATTGCTAACCCTAGTTCACAAATTCCCGTAATATTGGGTAGAACTTTTCTTGCTGCATCTAATGTCGTGATTAATTGCAAGAATGGTCTAATAAAGCTTGCATTCAGGAATATGACAATGGATCTCAACGTGTTTAATTTGTGCAAGCAACCGGGGGATGATAAGGAAGTGAATGAAGTCAATAGGATTGATACATTCGTGGAGGATCACTTGGAGCTATTGAGCACTTTAGAGTTTGGGGAAGAGGAGGTTGATGATCAAGAGGAGCCGAAAAGCTTAAAAGGGGTAGAAAAATGGACTCCAACATTTGAGAAGCTTCCACATCAAGAGAAAAAGATCTTTCCATCGACTGCGCAAAATCCCATTTTGGAGTTGAATCCATTACCATCCAACCTCAAATATGCATTCTTAGGGGAGCATGAGACCATCCTGGTGGTGATAAGCTCAACTTTGGAGGCAAAGCAAGAAGAAGATCTATTGAAAGTGTTGAGGAGGCACAAGGGAGCAATTGGTTGGACAATTGCCGACATCAAGGGGATAAGCCCCCTCATTTGCACACACGGCATCTACCTTGAAGAAGACTCCAAGCCGTCCTAACAACCACAAAGAAGGTTGAATCCGATTATGAAGGATATGGTGAGGGACGAGGTACTCAAGCTACTTAATGTGGGCGTCATCTTTCCAATTGCCGGTAGTAAATGGGTTAGCCCCACTCAAGTAGTGCCAAAGAAATCGGGGGTTACAGTGGTTGCAAATGAGGAGAATGAGTTGATTCCGACAAGAGTAGTCAACGGATGGAGAGTGTGTATCGACTATCGGAAGCTCAACTCTTGCACAAGAAATGACCATTTCCCTTTGCCCTTTCTCGACCAAGTATTGGAGAGAGTAGTCGGACACTTGTTCTATTGTTTCTTGGATGATGGCCTTGGACAGGCTAGCCTGCAACCAACCATGGCAGCCCCCTTCTCTCCCATCCCCATTAATGCCATTGTCTCCAAAGTCCAAGCATGGGTGATGGGAGGCATGTAAATGTGTAGAATATGTCAGGGTAGGTGTGGGAGAAGTGTAGGTGGGCCCCCCAAGAAGTTGGAGAAGACTTACAGGCGTTCTGGGCATTTTGGGCTATTTCAGAACAGCGTACCGGTATGGCATACCGGTACGTCGAACTCCAGTAGGTAAATCGTACCGGTATGGCATACCGGTAGGTCTTCTACTCCGGACCAGTTTTTGTAGAATTGTCATAACTTTTGATGTAACTGTCCGATTGAGCTGAAATTTTGACACAATACATAGGACATCTAGATCTACAACTTTCATGTTTTTTAATTTTTCAGATACAAAGTAGATAATGGTCAAAATGGAAGAAAACCGAGGTACTGCCACCAAATGGTGCGGGTGCTGGTGCCTATGCTACCAAACACCGATACCTCCTTGATTTCTTTCACTTTTAAGCCTCCAAATCCTCAAGTAATGTGTCCATATTTTCACCACACATCCACACTTAGTTGCAAGGTTCTAAAATCCATCATTTAAGCTATAATTACCTGCAACCACAAGATTTCAACATTATTCACAACTTTGGCTAACTCTAAGTAATTAATTACAAAGTTGAGTTAAAATGCATGTAATGAGGCCATCAAATATGCAATATTTTGTGCTCATCATTGGGCCCCCCAAGCAGGTAGAGTCTGAGTTGCAAGTTCTGGCGTGTGTCAACAAAACCTACCAGTAGGTCAATGAAAAAACCTACCGGTAGGTTTTTTCCAGTAAACAAAACCTTCTGGTAGGTTTTGGCAGATGATCCAGTAGGTTAATTCCAGTGTGCAAAACCTATCGGTAGGACTATGAGCAAACCTACCGGTAGGTTTTCACTTGATTTGCTCTTTTCTTGATCTCTTCACCTTCCAAACCACCCATTAAGCCTCCCTTTCATCTCCATTATCTTTAAGCACTATGATGGGGGCTTAACTCAAGCCATTTCCTACCCTTTACCTATAATCACACAGAAACTTCATTAAATGTTAGATTAATTGCATTTCCTCCCATTTTCACCACAAAAGCAATTATAAAAGGGGTGCAAATGTATACAACATATGCAATTTTTTTGCTAATCAAGGACTTTGTTGATTTTATCCTTTCCTCCCTCCTTTGTCCATCTTTAGCACTTTTGTCCTTCCAAGTTCTAATAATTATATGTGAAACCCTACAAGATACACAAATTAAACATTAGCCATAATACTATTTAAATAAATCATTTTAATTCAATTAATGCACAATATTAACCCTAAATCCAAATTCATTATCATACTTTTTAGGGTTAATTAGGTTCTCACTATCAATTATTTAATATTAGGTAATTATGGTAGTAATAAGTTTTAAGTAGTGATTGTTTAAGCTTAAAGTTTAAAAAACTATTCAACCCCCTTCTAGGTAGTGTCGTGCACTCCACATGTGTAATCGTGAGGCAATATTCATATATATCTTCCCCTCCCGGAATAATAGGTGTTGATCCATGTATGGATCCTAGGTGATTTTCAAAGAAAATTTTTTCTAAACCTGGTTATGTTTTGAATAGTTTGAGCCATTATCGGACCCCTCCTAAGAAACATCCTTTAGTGTTCAAGAGTAATAGTTTTTTCCTTAGTTTTAAGCTTACAAAACTAATTGACTAGCCTTCCCTAGAGTGATCTATAATGACTTAGGGAAAAATTCAAAAAAAAAGCTAAATATGTGGCAGAGAGGATCGCCTTTAAGGTCGCTCGAGTGTTCTCAAGACAGCTTGAGAGCCTTGAGGTTGCTCGAGTAGTCCCTGCTTTGCATATCTGGTTTGATTTTACATTCATTTTAGTGACCACCGCTCTCCCACTACATGAGCGGTCATTCATGAATTTGTGTTTTCTTAGATCCCAAGACAAATCCTATTCTGAGCTTGTAAATAGAGGGATGTCTTCCCAATCTAGGGTAAGCCTATTTTAAGTATTCCGGGAGAGAAATTAGTCTACCTTACATCTTGAGAGCTTGGCCACAACCCTTGATCCCTAAAATTCAAAGGCTATCATCTTGTTATTCCAATCCAATCTTACACCATGGAGAAGAATAAGTTAGTTGGTTTAACCAAACTCATTGGAAGTGTGCATATTAAGGATATTGGTGGAGAAGATCACTCAAGGCCTAAATGAGCTATACGGCGGGGAGTTCAAGTGAAGCTTGATGCACAGTTAAAAGTTACAATTTATTATGCCTTTATGAGACTGATTATGTTTTAATTGTGTTTAAATCATAATGTTTCGGGATAAATGAAGTACAAAGGCTTATGTGCAATGATGTCACTTTTCCAAGCAGCACACATGTGTTTTAAAAGAGAACTCAAGAAGGAAGAAACAAGTTTCATGACAAAGTGGACTTTGCTTTCACATTCGAACACCACTTTCACGTTCGAACGCCACATTGAAATCAGTCAGGATCTCTAGGGGACTGCTAGGTAGGGGTGGCAATTTTTGACACGACACGATAACTCAATACGAACACGACACGAATAAATGGGTTTGGGTTGACTATTTTTGGTACAAACCCGTGTATGACACGACCCGTCAACACGAAGTGTTAATGGGTCGTGGTCGGGTTCAACCCGCTTAACCCGAATTGACTCGTCAACACGAAGTTTTTAACTCGAAGGAGATTGACCTGACCTTTTCATTGCATGTATGAGTTTTCATGTTCTGGTGGCTTGTTTTTTTCATTACTACTGATGTTTAATTTGGTTGCACGATGTACGATTAGCATATTTAATTAGTATTATAGAAATAAAATATTAATTATTTGTAACTGTTTATCAAGCACTGACATAATTATTGTATAAAAAAGATATTATTACTCATTATTATTATTATTATTATTATTATTATTATTATTATTATTATTAAGTTAATTTTTAGTTCGTAGAAAAAGTATGAGGAGAGATTCAATTAAGTGAAAATAAAATCTTAGCATTAAATTTTTTATTCAAAGTTTATGTGGGTCAACACGAATACAAACACGAATACGACACGAAAATAAACAGGTCAACTCGATACGACACGATTAGTTAAATGGGTTGGGTTGGGTTAGGGTTGACTAATGTTCGACACGACATAAACCCGACACAACACGATTCGATTGCCACCCCTACTGCTAAGGAGCTGACACGAGGCTATTAGCTGTTGATGTCAAGTCTGCATTAAAGACCACGTTCGAACTCCAATAGCGTTTGAACGCACTTCAGAGAGGAAATGCTTACATCTTCGAACATCAAGTAACGTTCGAACGTTAAACCCTAACAAAATGCATGCCAATTAGATTTCCAAGCTTTTAGCCCAACCCAAGAGGTTTTCAAAAAAAATACCCAAAAGAGGGTTGGTTTGAAAGTATTTCCCAAACCCATACTGTTTTAAAAACGTCAACCCAACTGACGTTTTTAGACCAAAAGATGTCAGTTTGATTGACGTTTTTTTGTGCAACAGTGTGTCCCACTTACAACACTAAAAACATCAATTGGACTGACGTTTTTAGTGCAACTGTTTTTTCTCCCGCTTATTTTATGAGTAAAATGTTTAATTTTTATTTTTGTTAATCCTACTGACGTTTTGTTGTTTTGCTCCCTCTCTTATTTATGAGTAAATGTTTAATTTTATTTATTTAAAAATTTAATAATATACAATAAATAAATTATGATCATTTAAAAATACATAAATTTTGAGCATATCAAACTTTAAAAATATTAAATGTATACATATAATTAATTTAAAGTTTACCATATAATTTTAAACGCATACATAAAATAAAAATTTTATTTTATTTTTAATGTTGATCAAGTCGACAATAATGTTTATTAAGCGGTGTAAAAATATAAGTTATTCATAACAAAAAAATTGAGCCTTTATTTCATAACATTATGCAGCGAATCTGATGGGTTAAAAAGGGCTGTCAATAACGTGGTTGATATTCAAAACAACATAAAGGATTATCGAGTACAAATAAACATGATGGGATCATCGTCCAAATTAGAGAAATCAGAAAGTTCAGGATCAGAAACAAGTAACGGATCCTCTAAAATTTTAATTTCGGCATATTCAGGATCAAAATGCTCTATTTTTGCAAAATCGAGTGCATGAAAATGATCAAGACGATGCTGCATTTGATCATTTTCACGTTTAAGGCTTGATATGACCTCGTCATGATTGTTTGAATTATGTGAATTGTAAATATTAGTCAAACGTGCCTTTGGTACCACAAGTCCATGCCAACGACAAAATACTTCAAGGTCACAACGTTTGTCATATAACTGTCGCCATCTTAGTGTGGGTTCGATATAAGCACCTGGAGGTGGATAATCAGTTGCAGGCCCAACAATTACATGTCCAGCTTAACCGAATGGGTGATAAGGGTCGATGGGCTCATTGCGGAATGCATGCTTTCGTCCATACCACGTTACACCACTAGAATTAGTATATGATTCAACAGAAGAAACTTTGTTCAGCAATGTTGATCTGTCCGTTGAGCGTTCACGTTTGTTAGCCGAAAATGAACTATTTTGGTCATTGCGTGAAGAAGAACTTGCATGTGATGTGCTCCTATACATTTTTTTTTGTGGTGGTGCATTTACACAAATGTGAATGGTAGTATATATATGCTCAGTTTGGCAATTTAAAATTACAGTGAAAGGACATCAAACTGCAAAGTTTGGAACTCATTTTACAGTGATGCAAAATGACAATGAAAAAGTTAGGATATGACAACACACTGAATAGACTGATAAAGCCACAAGATTGATTAAAGTAAATAGGTGCTTGGTTTATTTCCCTTGTTGTTCCAAACATTCTAACATCATTCCTCAAATGTATGTATGGTGTGTGTGTGAAGGGGAGTGTCACTCTCCCTTAGAATGATGTCAAAAGAAAGGGCAATGGGATGGTGAAATATGAAGTGTGTGTGTGAGCAAAAATGCTTCCCAAGCGTAAGAAGACTTTTGCGTATCGTATTTTACTTGGATGTATTCCAAGGTCGTTTCCTCGGGGAAGGATGTGAATCGTGTAGAAGGTGATTTTGGTGAAAGAAAAGTGAAAAATATTTTGTTGTTTGGAAATGGTTCGTGATTTTTGTTGTGATGAAATTGAATGGGAAGCAAGTGTTGGCTAATCCAAAAGGTTCACTCCAATGGGAATGTCAATTCAACTTGAAGCCTTCCTCCAATGATGCATAGATGAACGATTGATTCTTGGGAAGCTCAGGACAAGATGGAAGTGAGGATCTAATCATAAACCGTGACAAGTCTACGGAATATCAAAGACTCACAACCATATCCACGCTCAACCCAGTCAAACCGAACCACCGTACACCGAGGGTAGGAAAGAAGATGAGTTGAAATAGCATACCCAATGGGAGGTCTCCCTTGGATTAGCCAACTTAAAGATTTAGCTACTCATGATTAAAGGGAAGACAACTATGTAAATATTATTTTTATTAATCATTTCTGCTGAGATAAGATGTGGGCCGAGTAAGGAATGTCCTAATATGCCAACGAATTTGTAGCGTGGGTAGGGACTTGTCCTAAGATGCCATACTTTTCCAATACTTATTTGTGCATTTAAAAAAAAATGATTGTGTTTTTAGGTTGGCTTTTGAACGCCATATCCACGTTCAAATGTAAGGAGCTTAAAGCATCTCAGGTTCTACAGAGAACCAAAGTATTGGGAGCAACCTTAGTTCGAACGCTAGTTCCAAGTTCGAACGCAATTTCACAATTTTTTGAACCTTAGTTCGAAAGTTGGCTGTTGGGGTATAAAAAACTGGATCGTCTTCCCCATTGTAGAATTCGCCCCAACCTCTTCAAAACACAAACCCTAAGCTACCCCTTCAACCACCTAAGCCTTGAAAACCTCCCCCCCCCCCCCCCTTCAATTTTTCCTCAAAAATCATTCACCCAAACCATATTCCCATCCAATTTCTCACTTTTAACAGAACACATTCATTCCATCCCTCCTCAAAAAACCCTGATTAACCTCAATTAGTATGTAAATTAAACAATTAAAATACTCGAATTAGCATAACTAACGCACTGAAAATTAGTACTTAGAGTAAATTAGGGTTTGTACGGGAATAACCCTAGCTTTAACATTTTATCTAAAACTTGCAGGATAAATGCTGAATTAAACACAAGATGCAGGAGCAATGTCAAGAGAATGGAACATTGGAGGCTAAAGTATAATTAGGCAAATGAAGAGTCAGCATTCCATGCAAGTTGATTATTCCAGCAAAGCACCACCGTCCGGACGGTTGTGATGGCGTCCGGACGGTCACCCTTGTCAGACTCAAGCTCATCTCTTCTCCCACTTGCCTTCCCACGCCTATAAATAGGCTGCCCCCTTCTTCATTTAGAAGGCTGGAACAAGAGAAAGCCGAGAGAAACCGAGAAGTTCTGAAGAGAGAAAAAGAGAGAAAGAAAAGAGAAAGCACGCTCCGGTCCGTGTTATACTTCAGTCCTACGTCCTGTACTTTTATATTTTCGTTGTATCTTTCCATTCGGATAGTTGAACTGCTGCCACTTTTTCATCTTAATCGATCATAAGAGTGGTTGTATTTCAATCGTTCCCTGCGAAAGACATTTAAATTCCGTACTTTTATTTCCTGTTGTAATGACAACTGCTAGCTCTCCTTGCTTGTCTATAGCAATGGAGCGTGAGTAGTTCCGTATATCCTCTGGTTCGAGGGGAACACATGTATAATATTGATCTGTTTATGGAATTGCTGATGTTTTATTTATACGTTTATTATATATAAGACGGGCCAGCTAGAATGACCCCGGCGTTCCTACCAGTATGGTTAATCCTCCACCGGAATGCTGAGGAAGTTCCACTGACGCCTGGTATTACTATATATAATAATATTGCCTGCTAGAATAACCCCGGTGATCCTATCGGTATGGCTAGTCCTCCACCGGAACGCTGAGGAAGTTCTACTGTCAATATATATATTACAAGATAACCTATTGAATAATTCAAGTATGCCGTTTGAGTGACTTCACTTTCTGGGTGATGTATCTAAATACAGTTAGCCTAAGAAGCGGCTGTGTTATGATTAACTACCACCGGTTGACCTGACAAGTCACCGGAAGATAGTCTGTACCACCTGCGGATTTTACTTGGATTAGTCAATTGGAACATCTATGCCCAGTGTAGCCTAAGAAGCAGTTGTGCTATATATTACCACCAGTGTAGCTTAAGCAGCAGTTGTGTTATGGTTTATTATATATATATGCATTTGCAATCATGAGATCAAGTGAATAACTCAAGTATTCCTCATGAATGGCTTGACCTTCTGGTTTGCTTGAGTTAATCAGTTGACGTGGATATAACCAGTGTGGCTTGAGAAGCAGCTGTGTTACAAAATATTACCACCAGTGTAGCTTGAGAAGCAGCTGTGTTATGGTTTATATACATCAGACCTACCGGTTAGCTTTCCAGTAAAATGGAAGTTAATTGATGTGAGGTAGCAATTCCATAATACGACCAATATAACGCATGTGGGATCCTTGAACTGAAGGATATCTTTTATATTTCTGTCATTAATCTACTTTACTTACGCATTTCATTATTGTTGCAATTTAATTCCGTCTTTTAATTAAGTTAAGTTACTCGAACAGACTAAGCTCACACCACAAGCTCTCAAACATCAAACTACTCCAAACAACCTCTTTATGGCTTTATTTTTATTTTATTGTTTTTATTTTATCTTTAACTTCTAATTACTAAAACTCTCTGTGGGATCGATACTTGGACTTAAAAACCGAGAAAACTACAATTTGACCACTTATACTTGGGTGTAAAATAATAATATAATTCAGACACACTAAAAAGTGCGAATCAAGTTTTTTTGGTGCCGTTGCCGGGGAGTTACGGTAATTAAAAAATAAAAAAATATATATAAAAAAAAAAAAGTTGTTTGTGTATAATTTGTTTCTGTTTGTTTGTTTTTAAATAGTTTATGTCTGTACGGTCATCAGTAGGTTCAGTAAACCAGCAAGCTCAACCTTCTTCCTCATCCTCATCTTCCTCATCCACACAAGAATCGTTTGAATTAAGTATGGCTCGAAACGTACCTAGGGAAGAACCTCCTAGAGAACAAGAAGTCATCCAAAACATCCGACCTTTAAGAGAATATCTACATCCTACGCGAACAAATGTCCCATCCTGTTTCGCTTTTCCAGAAGACACTCCAAACATTAATATTAAATCAGGAACTATCCAGTTACTACCCCAATTCCATGGTCTAGAAACTGAAAATCCCTACATTCATATGAAAGAATTTGAAGAAGTCTGTGGAACGTTGCAAGATAACTCTGAAATGGTCAAACTAAAATTATTCCCATTTTCTTTAAAAGATAAAGCAAAACAATGGCTTAACACCTTAAGAGCCAACTCCATCACAAATTGGCAAACTTTACAGACTGAGTTCTTTAAAAAGTTCTTTCCTATACATCGTACTAACACATTAAGACGTCAAATCATGAACTTTTCTGTAAAAGAAAATGAAACTTTTTATCAATGCTGGGAAAGATTTAAAGATCTTTTCCAAGCCTGTCCATATCATGCATTCGAAGATTGGACCTTAGTCGGATTTTTTTATGATGCACTCCCATCTGCAATGCGACAGTTTGTTGAAATGATGGCACAGGGGGAGTTCATGAATAAAAGACCCGAAGAAGCATTCCAATTCTTTGATACTATTTCGGAAAGCTCCCAAATGTGGGACTCGACTTCGTCTAACATAGTAGAAAATAAGTCATCTACATCCGAAAGAGGAAAATATGTATTAAAAGAAGATGATGATCTAAGAGCTAAAATGGCTAGTTTATCTCGAAAACTAGAAGCCCTAGAAATGAAAAAACTAAAACAAGTGTCTGTTATAACAACTACTGAACAAATATGTGAAATTTGTGCGTTATCAGGACATCCTGCAACATAATGTCCAACTATACCTGCATTCAAAGAAGTTCTGATAGAACAATCTAATGCAATTCCAACTTATAACAACAATAATAAGCCCTATATGAATCCCTATTCTGAGACTTACAATCCAGGATGGAGGAATCATCCAAATTTTAGTTGGAGAAACACGCAACCCACAAATCAAACACAAGGACCACCACAGGCACAAAATCAACAACAACAATACCAACCATATCAACCCCCACATAAAAGAACTCTGGAAGACACAATGAACCAATTTATTCAAAATCAGATGAGTTTTAATAACCAAACAACTCAAGTTTTTAACGAATTTAAAACTCAAACTTCCCAAAGTATCGAGGATATCAAAGGTCATTTAGCTAAACTGACTCAATCCCTCAGTTTACCAGAAAAAGGAAAATTTCCCTCCCAACCAAAACCTCCACAAAATCAAAATCAAATTAATTCTGTGACTTCTGATCCTTCCCCAAGCCAAGTACAATCTATTACAACGCTAAGAAGTGGGAAAATCATAAATAAAACTAGAAAACCTAAAATTGCAAAGAACATACGTAAATCGATTCCGGTAAACGAACCCCTTGAACCAGAACCTTCAAAACAATCAGAACCAGAAAAGGAAAAAGATCAACCATGTTCGATCCCTTTACCTTTCCCCCAAAGAATTAAGAAACTCACATCCGAAAAAGATCAAGCTGAGATCTTAGAAATATTTAAACAAGTCAAACTTAACATTCCATTACTAGATGCAATTAAACGAGTTCCAGCATATGCTAAATTTCTAAAAGATCTTTGTACAAGAAAAAGAATAACTAATGTACAAAAAAAGGCATTTCTAACTGAACAAGTTAACACTATCATACATCATAAAACTCTTCTTAAATACAAAGACCCTGGTAATCCAACAGTTCCATGTATCATTGGAAATTTCCGAATCAATCGAGCCTTATTAGACCTCGGATCTAGTTGTAATTTAATGCCATATTCCGTCTATACCCAGCTAGGCTTAAGTGAACTAAAACCTTGCAAGGTCACATTACAACTAGCAGATAGATCGATCAAAGTTCCACGAGGAATTGTGAAAGATATTATTATTCAAATAGATCAATTCTATTTCCCCGCAGATTTCATCATCATAGACACAGAACCAACTTACGAAACATCTATATCCATACCTCTAATCTTGGGCCGCCCGTTCCTAGCCACATCAAATGCCGTAATAAACTATAGGAACGGAATAATGAAATTATCATTTGGAAACATGACCCTAGAATTAAATGTGTTTAACAGCTTAAAACGACCTAGAGAAGAAGAAAGTGACGAAGAAGAACCCTTTGAAATAAATTGTGTTAATACACTGACTCAAAGTTTCTTTGAAAACACTTTTCTAAAAAAAGAAGAAGATATATTTGAGTTACAATCAATATCTGATACCGAATCTGAAGATAAATCTGTGGAAAATCCACCAGGTGAAAAATTACCAATATCTGAACCCGTAGCACCAAACATAAAAATTGCTAAGACAGACTTAAAACCACTCCCAACCAATCTAAAATACGTTTTTCTAGAAAAAAATAAAATTCATCCAGTAATCATATCAGCAAACTTATCTGAAAAACAAGAGAAAGAATTAACAAAAGTACTAAAAAATCATCAAAGTGTCCTTGGATGGACAATAGCAGATATCAAAGGTATAAGTCCACTCCTATGCACTCACTGTATATACCTGGAAGAAAATGCTAAACCATCTCGTCAAATGCAAAGAAGACTAAACCCACATCTAAAAGAAGTCGTTCGCAATGAAATACTCAAACTATTAGATGCAAAAATCATCTATCCTATATCTGACAGCAAATGGGTTAGTCCTACACAAGTTGTTCCAAAGAAATCCGGAATCACTGTCATACAAAATAAGGAAAATGAATTAGTCCCAATGCGTACAGTCACAGGCTGGCGAGTATGTATTGATTACAGAAAATTAAACTCTCTTACTAGGAAAGATCATTTTCCATTACCATTCTTAGATCAAGTCTTAGAAAGAATAGCTGGGCATGCATACTATTGCTTTTTGGATGGATATTCAGGCTACAACCAAATTGAAATTGCAATAGATGATCAAGAAAAAACCACTTTTACATGTCCCTTTGGTACCTTTGCATATAAACGAATGCCATTCGGACTTTGTAATGCACCAGCTACCTTCCAACGTTGCATGTTGAGTATATTCAGCGATATGGTAGAAAGATATTTAGAAGTCTTCATAGACGATTTTTCAGTATATGGAGATTCATTCCAACTCTGTCTAGAAAATCTAGAAAAAGTTCTCATTCGATGTGAGGAAACAAACCTTGTCCTAAACTGGGAAAAATGTCATTTTATGGTAACACAAGGTATTGTTTTAGGCCACATAGTCTCCAAAAAAGGAATCGAAGTAGATAAGTCAAAAATCGATCTGATAGCAAACCTGCCTCCACCAAAAACAGTAAAAGACATTCGCTCATTTTTAGGCCATGCAGGATTCTACAGAAGATTTATAAAAAATTTTAGTTCAATATCTAAGCCTATAAGCAATCTATTATGTCAAGATATATCATTCGAATGGAGTGAGACATGTCAATCCGCATTTAACAAATTAAAAGACATGCTTATTTCTGCACCTATTATGCAATCTCCTGATTGGTCCTTACCCTTTGAAATAATGTGTGACGCAAGTGACTATGCAGTAGGAGCTGTATTAGGGCAAAGAAAAGACAAGAAACCATACGTGATCTATTATGCAAGCAAAACCTTAAATGATACCCAAATAAACTATTCAACCACAGAAAAAGAACTACTTGCAGTTGTATTTGCTTTAGATAAATTTCGTTCATACTTGGTTGGGTCGTCCATTGTGGTATTTACAGATCATGCAGCCCTAAAATATCTACTCACAAAGAAAGACACTAAACCACGTCTCCTGCGATGGATACTATTACTCCAAGAATTCGATCTTACAATCAAAGATAAAAAGGGAGTAGAAAACGTAGTAGCAGATCACTTGTCAAGATTAAATTACGAAATAAAGGAAGAATCAATTCCAATCAAAGAAACATTTCCAGACGAACAACTTTTCGCAATAGCAGAAGTACCATGGTATGCGGATATAGCTAACTATCTAGCCACTGGAGCTATACCTCCTAATTACACTAAATCTGATACAAACAAGTTCCTAAGGGAAGTACGTAATTTTTTCTGGGATGACCCTTATTTATTTAAATATTGTAAAGATCAAATAATAAGGCGTTGTATACCTAACCATGAAATAAATCAAGTAATTCAGTTCTGCCACTCTGAAGCATGCGGAGGCCATTTCGCTTCAAGAAAAACCGCTGCAAAAACCATGCAGTGTGGATTTTATTGGCCAACACTTTTTAAAGATACACATATCTTTTGTTTGAACTGTGACAGATGTCAAAGAATGGGAGATATTTCAAAAAGAAATATGATGCCTCTAAACCCTATTTTAATTATTGAAATTTTTGACTGCTGGGGCATCGATTTTATGGGTCCGTTCCCCCCATCGTTTGGCTATCTATATATTCTGGTCGCAGTTGACTATGTCTCTAAATGGGTCGAGGCAGTTCCTTGTCGAAATAATGATCATAAAACAGTGATCAAATTTTTAAAAGAAAATATTCTGTCTAGATT
Organism: Ilex aquifolium; assembly: GCA_951799425.1. NCBI lineage: Eukaryota > Viridiplantae > Streptophyta > Magnoliopsida > Aquifoliales > Aquifoliaceae > Ilex > Ilex aquifolium. The sequence continues at coordinate 18,915,999 of OX637405.1, forward strand.
TGGAATTCCTCGCACCATTATAAGCGACGGTGGATTACATTTTTGCAATAAAGTTTTTGAAAACCTCATGAAAAAATATTCCATTTCACACAAAATATCCACCCCATACCATCCGCAGACCAGTGGCCAAGCTGAATTAGCCAATAGGGAAATAAAATATATCCTAGAAAAGACAGTAAACCCAGATCGTAAAGATTGGTCTTTACGATTAACTGATGCGCTTTGGGCATACCGTACTAAATATAAAACTATTTTAGGAATGTAAAACCTGGGAAAAATTGAACTTTTTCTGAAAAAGGGCAAAATGGTAATTCTCCACCCTTATGCGTATTTGAAATAATCATGTTCTAGACCTCGGATGAGGAAACGGAGTGCGCCATTGGATTCGCAACGCGAAATCTAGTAATCACTAGAAATTTCGTCGAATTCCGAGATAGTCGGATTTTTTGCACGTCGTTCGAGGCGACTGCGTGGCGAATGTAATTTTAAAGGTCCCCAATAATGGATTTTATAAAATTTCCTTATAATTAAGTTAAAGTTCAAATAAAATTAATTTGAACTTAATCCGAGGTATAATGAATCGTTTCGGGACGAAAAACGGACCCGAAAGTCGAAAATATGCGGTGCAATGTGGACCGCGCAATTAAAAGTATAAATAGGGGCTAAATATCTGAAAAATCAGATATTTCCACCCCTTTAGCTGGCTGTGTTCAGACGTTGAAGGGAGAGAGGAGAAAATTTTGATTTCAAGCTTTCTTCTTCTGATTCCGGGAGTTCCGTCCGTTGGAATTCGTCGATTCAAAAGGCAAAGTTCATCTACGCGACGAGGGCTACGCGTGGGTACCAAAAACAACAAGTTTCACCGAAGGTGAACGGGTGGGGGTGTACGAAAATCAAGATTCGAGTTGTATTTCTTTGCTCGGATTCCGTCGAGCTAGAAGGGAGAAGTGATCACGTCGACGAGGGCTATGCGTGGGTACCAAAAATGAAGATTTTCACCGAAGGTGAAAAATCGAGATTTGGAAAAATCAAGCTTCGAGTTGGGTTTTCGGGTCTTGGGAGCTTCCTACGGGATTCTCACGCTACAAGAGGTAGGGGTTCTCCTACTTGGGTTGATTTCTTACCTAGAAATGCCTATGATAAATGGGCTGGATATATATATATATGTATATCTATATATATTGCTCTATGTATACATATATTTATATGTATATGGTTATGGAATAATGAGGTAAATGGGTAGTTTGTTAGAAAATTTCACTTGCCCATTGGTGGAATTTAGGTAAAATGATTTTATCCTAAATGAGTATGTAGAAATTGCCTATTGGGATTTCTTGAATTATGTGAAAGTTACGTGAAAATTTGGCATAATATGTGTTACAATGTTGTTTGCCTTGAAGGTGTTTGATTAAATGTCTTGGTTGATGTAAATGTTGTTATTCGATGAAATTGAGATAACATGTTTAAGTGTGTTGAGGTACGTGAACTTATGCACTGTGATATGCCAATATATGCTCTTTGATGTATTGACATGGTTAAGAAATATGGTAGTTATATGCTATTGATATAATTGCCATGAATTTGAACATGTAAAGTTGTGAATTAAATTGTCCATATGACATTCACTCCATATGGGACATGACATGGATATGCAATGGTGCATCACATTGCATTTGCACGGAATCATTCATTTCATGGGTGAGTGCATGGTTGACGTCGACACCAGGCTTGGTGATTGACGCGAGGAGTAGTCCAAGTTGCATACATTGCATATGGGACATGGTGATGCATCACATTCATGGGATGTTAGCATGGGTGTGGGTGTGATTGTGCATGGATGATTGTACCACAATCTATGTGGTATTAAATGCATGTGGTTACGGGAATTGCTCATTGGCATTATCGCATATAGAGCATGACAGTGGTAACTCCATTCATGAATATTAGCCGTGAGTGGAAGCATGTGTGGTTGGTGCATGGTTAAATCAACACCTTGTTTGGTGCTTGATATGTGGACTCGGGAGAAAAGTGGATCGACGATCCTTTTTGAGTCGCATGGTTGCATTGCATAAGTAAAACTTGTGTCTGGGTATAGCAAGAAGGGGCATGGCGACTTCCTCGGGTGAAAGACCCGGAATCACTTAGTTCAGTCACTCCCCTGAGGTGAAATTCCGGAAAAGTGACATGGTGTACGGAACCAGCGGTGTGACTCTGAGAATCCGTTGCCCAACAAAGACACAAGAGTTTTGATTTATAAATGGTCGTTGAATGTATAACATCAACGGCGGATTTTACAACACACTGACATCTCATTGTGTGTGTGGGAGCCGGTAGGGCTCGGGTTGTGTTATATGATTGAGTCTCATCTCACTCATGGCATGTTATACACATTGACATTACATTGTGTTGTCGAGCCGGGAAGGGCTCGGGGTGAGTGCATAAATGAGTCACATCTCATTTCATGATACATCAAACACGTTGGCATTAGCATTGTGTTGAGGAGCCAGGGAGGGCTCGGGTTGAGTACATGAGTCTCATCTCATTTCATGGGGCTTAGGTAGCCCGGTTTAACATACATGGCATTGACATGTAAAGGGAGTCAGAGTGGACTCGGGTTGAGTGCACATGGGTGGGTCTCACCTCATTCATGGCATGACATTATAGCATTACATCATTTAATTGTATATTATTTGATGGAATGGTTACGGATTTATGGATGTTGCATGTGAACATTTCATATGCATATAGGTGGAGGAGTAGCCTCTGTAGGAAATACTCTACTGGGCGTTGGCTCACCCTATACGGGAACACATTTCAGGTGGGAAAGATACACCGGCGGATGGCTCCATTTTGGACCCTCATGCTTGAAGAAAGCCGCATGTGGCTTTACTTAATGTTTTGTGTAATTACATGTTAGAAACTATATTTTGGGGCATGTAATGCGTAAAATAATTGTAATAGAACTTATAAAGACTATTGTTAGATTAGTCTTTCATGTTTTGATTTAAGTATGGTCAATTGGACCCAGTGTGGCCAATGTTTACTTATACATGGACCCGGTGCGGCCATTGCTTTATATTTGACCTCGGATGGGTCTGGTAATTGTGTATTGCACAGGTTGGGTATTGGGTAGAGCTCCCCATACAAAGGAGACTCTGCCCAAATTTCGTTAAGTTATGGACCCCGGTAAATGGGGCATAACAGTGTGATATCGAGATACTAGGTATCTACAGGTATTCCGTGGGTTGATGGGTAATCAACGGACCCCCGGATTTTGGGGTGTCACAAGGAATGTCTCCTTATAGACTAGTGTACGGAAAACCATGTCATCTCCCTGTAGAATTAGAACATCGAGCATATTGGGCAATTAAAACAATGAATTTTGATTTAGACAAGGCTGGAATAGCTCGAAAATTGCAAATCAATGAATTAGAAGAATTAAGAAACGAAGCATATGAAAACACTAAAATCGCAAAATCAAGAACAAAAATTTTCCATGATAAAAATATCATGCGGAAATCTTTCGAACCATCTCAAAAAGTTTTATTATACAATGCAAAGCTTCGTTTATTTCCAGGTAAATTAAGATCAAGATGGACAGGTCCCTACATCGTCAAACAAGTATTTGACTACGGAGCAGTTGAAATCGAAAATCCAGTAACCGGAACTATCTTTAAAATAAACGGTCAAAGGCTTAAACCGTATTATGAAACTTTTACTCAAAACATCACTGCTGTGCACCTTTCTGATCCTGTCTATTTACTTTGAAAATTAGCACTTAATCCTACTAATTCATTGTAATTTCTTTGACAGAGAAAACCACCTGAGTAACAGCCAGAATCCTACTTGGTGAAGCAAGGTTCTACCATCAATGTTGATGATTACTGTGCTTTCGTCACAACTAGTAATTAGTTTAAATTGGGGAGGTATGAATGTGAATTTAATTTTTACTTTTAAAATAACTCTTCTACTTTAAACAGATAACTTAAATATATATATATATATATATATATATATATATATATATCTTGTCTTTGTAACTGGCAGACGTTAAAGAACCGGATAAAGAGTCTTTTATCTTATATTAAATTAGAATATACAGTATGGATATAAAACTATTTTGGTTAAGTTTAATTATACTGCGTCATCTTCCAAAAGACGTTCACGCACTGATCATGCAAAAAGCCAGAAAAGTCAGAAATCTGGAAATATTTGAAAGTCAACCAAGACCACTGTGTGGAAAGAGTCTGTATGCTAAACACAGACGAGCAAATCGTCTCGGTGGTTGTGTCAGATGCGGTCGAACATAACATTTAAGACAATACAATCCATGTGCGGAACCGATTTCAGGTCGAGCGTCCGATCGATTACGGTGGATTAGGTATGGGCAGAGTAAGGACTACCCTGAGGCGCCATCCTACTCCACCCCGATGTTAACCAAGTACGTTCGAAATGAAGTTGGTCGAGTCATTGGTATTAATAATCCAGGCAGTTCTGACTCCGACTCAATATAATCAACAGAATTTTGGAAGAAGTATATATGTATACATATACATAACTATAATATATCTATAAACAATGTATATATTTGTATAAACGTACATGTTTTTTTCTAAATATACATAAGTATAAGAGTAAGTAGTTAAAAATGTACATAAATGTAAATAACTATAATTTAAGTAGGCAATTCCGTAAATAAGCAATAACAAATAAAAAATTAAAAACCCATTTTTGGACAACGAAAAAGAGTGGTAAGCAAAAGTTTTTAGTAGAATGAATATATATGAAAATTTTGTGTATTGCAGGAAATTGAAGAAGTAACATTGCAGGAGAAATACAAGCAAAACACAAAGGAAAAAACATCAAACCCGAGAGTTGGGACCGTCCGGACGGCAGTCCCACCGTCTGGACGGTGGTCCCTACTATATATACACTCCTCCATGCAAAACCGATCAATTCTCCATTTCTGCACCTCCAAAACTTCGGCCAAACCCGAAAAACTCAAGAAAAGCCTACCAAATCCACTACATTTGATCAAAATCTACCACATTTGCTCCGATTATTCTCCTACCCATAACATTTAGAAGATATTTACCGATTGAAATCATTCAAAACCGAGAATCCGCGGAGAAATCAAGAAATTATGGATTTGAGGCAAAGACCAAGAAGATCATCAAGAAGGGCTCAAGCAAGTCTACACCGAACAAGCTTACCTGCTATATGCACTCGGGATAGGACACAGTATCGATCTACCGAACCTAATCGTAGACCAAATGATCTTAACGGTAGCCAACAAAAAGCCCTCACTCTCGTATGGCATGTTAGTATCTCAATTGTGCAAGAATAATGGTGTAATCATTGACCCCGTATGGAAGGAAGTTGAGCACTATGGAGCATTAAACAAAACCTCATTGAAGAAAAGTCACGGAGGACAGCAAGAAGATGTACCTGAAGTACAACCAGCAGAGCCACAACAGCAACAGCAAGAAGAACCATTCCACCCACCTGAGGAGTTCATTCCACAAGAACAGCAGCAGCCACAAGAGGATCAACCTTACATCCCTGTGGACGACCGAACCGACAGACAGATTCTGCTGGGATTGGAAGCCACCCTCACTCAAATGGATGCCAACATCAATCAACTTGGCCAGCGTATGACAGAATATGAACAGAGTCAGGCAGAAATATTAAGGCTATTTAGACAGCATTTTGGAGAAGGTCCTTCAACTTCTTGAAGACCAAGGGAGTCTACTTGAAACATTGCTTCCTTTCACTCACCCTTTTTATTTTATGCACTTTCAATTTCTGCACTTAAAACTTGAAGTTATGTTTTATGTTTTATGCTTGTGTGATTTGAACTTAGTTAAGTTTTGCTTATATATGTTTGAACTAGTATGTTTGAAATTTAAGTATGTTTAAATTGTCTTTGTCAAAATGAGAACATAAATTGCTAAAATAGGAAACATATTTCATACAATTCATAGTTAGATTAGGATTATATTCTAAATGCCTTGCAAAAATACTCTGATCTCATGAGACTTTCATATTTTAGCTGTACGTTATCTCAATATTTTTATTCGAACTTAACCTTAGAAGCACAAATAGATGTCTTTATTTTTGAAAACCATGCAAAATATTACACTCTTTCTATATATAGTGGAGATGTAAAAACCAAATGCAGAATTAGAGCCATTCTTTCTTGGAGAGAAATGCTACATCTACTCAACTACGAATCTTCGATTCAGCGGTAACTTTTCTTTGAATAGTCTCATTATATTTGCTTTAATTAGCACGTATTGAAATATATTATGTACATTGCCCTTAAATGTTTATCTAGAAAGAATACAAATATAGGATTTCTGGAAAATGATCTTAGGCCATGTTTCATTAATCTTGAGCCTAAACCATTTTTTTTACAAAATTATCCCTAGTCAGCCGTGATTGAGCATAATAATAATAAGTCTTTTCTTAAACCCTAAGAAACACCCGAGCCACATAAAAATATAATACACCTACCCTTGCTATCTAATTTTCTTGCACCCTCGATTTAAGCAGCAGGATACAGAAAAGCAGAAAAAAGCAAAGAAAAGGGAGAAAAGAAAATCCCGGCTCGAAAGAAAAGTCTAGAAAAGAAAACCAAAAAGAAAGAAAATAGCCAAGAAAGTGAAAAATGGGAAGAATAAAAATAACCTGCAAAGTCATAAAAAAACTAAAATGAGGTGTGCCACAATGTTAAACGATAGCACTTGAATCCCACCGACGTCAGTTCTTACACCCCGACCCCTGACCACATTACAACCCTAATAAAGTCCTTTTTTATTCCAGAAATCATATATTTGCATCCATTCTAGCAATCTAAAAAGGAAAATGTTAATAATATATTTAATACAGTGTTAATATTCTTTCATGAGATTATGTCAATTTCCAGTCTATTCAAAATAACCGCTCCTTTTTATTACATGTGCAATAATTCGTTTTGTTATCAATATTCCAATCACATGTAAAATTGTGAGAACAGTCACTATAACATGTGTGCTATTCTTACTGAGTGTATTCCAGGGAAGGATTGACATCAAGACTACCATGAAAGAGGGTAATATTTTTCAAATGATTTTTGAAAATAAAAACATCACTACACACACACACAAGTTTTCATAAAAATATATAGATAATACTACACCCAACATATGATACTCTCAAGGTGATCAGAAAAGGAAACATTCCAGCAAGACAGAAGAAATATCATTCTAATCATGCATGTGAAAAATATGAAATATGCATTCCTAATTACTGAAGTTTGTAGGTAGCTTCACTGGAAACCTTCACGAGACACAACTCGTCCACTAGGAATCACCTAGGGGTTTAACGGCTTATTGCATATGCTAAATGCAATCGTGAAAAAATCTACGAAAATGATTTTACCCCTACTTGTATTATATTTTCTTTTTATTTTACTAGAGACTAGTAAAGTCTAAGTTAGGGGGTGTGATTAACCTCAATTAGTATGTAAATTAAACAATTAAAATACTCGAATTAGCATAACTAACGCACTGAAAATTAGTACTTAGAGTAAATTAGGGTTTGTACGGGAATAACCCTAGCTTTAACATTTTATCTAAAACTTGCAGGATAAATGCTGAATTAAACACAAGATGCAGGAGCAATGTCAAGAGAATGGAACATTGGAGGCTAAAGTATAATTAGGCAAATGAAGAGTCAGCATTCCATGCAAGTTGATTATTCCAGCAAAGCACCACCGTCCGGACGGTGGTGATGGCGTCCGGACGGTCACCCTTGTCAGACTCAAGCTCATCTCTTCTCCCACTTGCCTTCCCACGCCTATAAATAGGCTGCCCCCTTCTTCATTTCAGAAGGCCGGAACAAGAGAAACCGAGAAGTTCTGAAGAGAGAAAAAGAGAGAAAGAAAAGAGAAAGCACGCTCCGGTCCGTGTTATACTTCAGTCCTACGTCCTGTACTTTTATATTTTCGTTGTATCTTTCCATTCGGATAGTTGAACTGCTGCCACTTTTTCATCTTAATCGATCATAAGAGTGGTTGTATTTCAATCGTTCCCTGCGAAAGACATTTAAATTCCGTACTTTTATTTCCTGTTGTAATGACAACTGCTAGCTCTCCTTGCTTGTCTATAGCAATGGAGCGTGAGTAGTTCCGTATATCCTCCGGTTCGAGGGGAACACATGTATAATATTGATCTGTTTATGGAATTGCTGATGTTTTATTTATACGTTTATTATATATAAGACGGGCCAGCTAGAATGACCCCGGCGTTCCTACCGGTATGGTTAATCCTCCACCGGAATGCTGAGGAAGTTCCACTGACGCCTGGTATTACTATATATAATAATATTGCCTGCTAGAATAACCCCGGTGATCCTATCGGTATGGCTAGTCCTCCACCGGAACGCTGAGGAAGTTCTACTGTCAATATATATATTACAAGATAACCTATTGAATAATTCAAGTATGCCGTTTGAGTGACTTCACTTTCTGGGTGATGTATCTAAATACAGTTAGCCTAAGAAGCGGCTGTGTTATGATTAACTACCACCGGTTGACCTGACAAGTCACCGGAAGATAGTCTGTACCACCTGCGGATTTTACTTGGATTAGTCAATTGGAACATCTATGCCCAGTGTAGCCTAAGAAGCAGTTGTGCTATATATTACCACCAGTGTAGCTTAAGCAGCAGTTGTGTTATGGTTTATTATATATATATGCATTTGCAATCATGAGATCAAGTGAATAACTCAAGTATTCCTCATGAATGGCTTGACCTTCTGGTTTGCTTGAGTTAATCAGTTGACGTGGATATAACCAGTGTGGCTTGAGAAGCAGCTGTGTTACAAAATATTACCACCAGTGTAGCTTGAGAAGCAGCTGTGTTATGGTTTATATACATCAGACCTACCGGTTAGCTTTCCAGTAAAATGGAAGTTAATTGATGTGAGGTAGCAATTCCATAATACGACCAATATAACGCATGTGGGCTCCTTGAACTGAAGGATATCTTTTATATTTCTGTCATTAATCTACTTTACTTACGCATTTCATTATTGTTGCAATTTAATTCCGTCTTTTAATTAAGTTAAGTTACTCAAACAGACTAAGCTCACACCACAAGCTCTCAAACATCAAACTACTCCAAACAACCTCTTTATGACTTTATTTTTATTTTATTATTTTTATTTTATCTTTAACTTCTAATTACTAAAACTCTCTGTGGGATCGATACTTGGACTTAAAAATCGAGAAAACTACAATTTGACCACTTATACTTGGGTGTAAAATAATAATATAATTCAGACACACTAAAAAGTGCGAATCAACCCCAAATCCAAGATGCCTCCAAGAATGAAGATGCCCGCTCGATGAAATGTGAATGTAGTAAGCGAAGAGCCGAATTTTGTGGAAGAAATCATTGAGGAAAGTGATGGAAGGCCAACGCTTGTTCGTCGATACGATTGCACTTGATTTCCCAACATCCTCAAGGCCGATAGGTATGACACTTACTTTCAAAATCAACCCATTGTGTGTGAATGAAATATTAAATTGCACCATTTTGCCGAGTTGGGTATACTGGCAATAATGGAAGCAAGGGGTTGGGATAACTATTTGAGAAATTAAGGGGATGCATAAAAGGAAATTGTTAGGGAGTTTTACTCAATGCCGAGGTGATGAATGGGGTGATCAATACCTATGTGAGGGGGATTTATATCAATATGAGTGAAGAAGCAATTTTGGAAATAAGGCCGATGCCACAGGTACCTCGGCCTAACTACCCTCTAAGGAAAGAAGTGAATTTGGATGTGGTAGGAGCAGAATTGACTGGAATTGCGAGATTCCAGTGGGGAAACAAACGTTTTCTCAAACAAGGAGATGTGACTGACAACTACAAAATGCTTAAGTTGATTGCCATTTCAAATTTTGCTCCACTTAGGCAAAAGAATGAAATTCTGCCAGACATGGCTCGGCTTTTGTATGCAATAGGAGAGAATCATAGCATTGATCTTCCATCTTCGATCTTGTCTGAGATGATCAAAGGTTGTGATGTTAAGAGAAATTCACTTCCCTTTGGGACGTTAATGATAGAGATTTACATTGATTGGGGAGTGAAGATCAAGCCAGATTGGAAAGTGCTTAATCCAGTGGGATTCTTGAACAAGGTATCATTTTTGGAGGAGCCAGGGCCACACTGGAGGACAAATAGCAAGGGAGGAGATACCGCCAGGACATGGCACCAATGAGGTGCAAGATACTTTGGATGTCGAGGAAGAGAGAAAGGCGGGGCAGGCCCATGCTGAGATGGGTGATAGGAGGACTCTATGAGAGATCATGCTTAGCATCGAGGCAAAGCAAGATGAGATCCTCCGTCGTTTAGGTGGTGGAACAACTGGACCTTCGGGCTCTTGAGTTGCTAGTGACTGTTTTCATTTTTGTTTCTTTGGTTTACCATGTGTTTTGTTCTCTTTAGACAATTTAAGTGTTTTGTTTTGAATATGGGACATTTTGAATGGTTTATGCTAGTTGCATAGTTTTGCAACAAATTATCTTATTAATGCATTTGGTAAATTTTAGTCATTGCATGTTATTTCCCTTTAATTAATAGAACTGATGTAATATTAAGATTACTTGCTAAAGTGACTAAGCACAGGGTTATCTTGACACTTGATCTAATAATCCGAATTGGAAACCTTATTTCTTTGAAAAATGGTATTATCTCTATGCTTAAGCATCGAATGTACATTGGTATTTGTTACTCTTAAGAAAGTGCAGAATAGCCAGGCTTGAAAATGGAATTGGGATATAACCTACATTCTTTGGAAACCTGACATAATTAGTGGAGATAACGAAGAACCCTGTGGTAAGCTTTTGAGCCTTGCGATGTTTTTGAGAGAAAATCTGCACTTACTCAAGTAAGGTTTTTCATTTTCCATTCTTGAATAACCTCATTAAGTTTGTTTTGATTGATGCAAGTAGAGCAGTATGTTGATGTATCCCATAAGAATTTGTTCACACGTTAAATACATGTGCACAGACCTAAGAAAGGATCTTAGGCCATTTGCGATTTTTATTTGAGCCTTGTCCAATTCTTTTGCAAAAAAAAAAAAATTCTCTAGTCAACCGTGATTGAGCCTGAATATAAAAAATTCTTTTCTGTAAAGCCATGTTTTTTACCAAGCCAATGGAAAAATATATATACCTACCTTGGTCATCAAATTTTCTTGCACATTCTCTTAAAAGCAGATTTTATGGAGATGAAAAAGGAAAGGATGTGGGTTGAGAGAAAAGGAAAAGGGAGAACAAAAGAATAGAAGGAAATGAGCAAAGAAAGAAAGAAATGCAAAAGAAACCAATCCAGCAAATGAGTTGTGATTTGAAAAAAAAAAGGGACAAAATAACAGGGATGAGTTATTAAAAGACAAAATGAAGGATAGAAGGAGAAAATGAGCAAAAATATAATATAATTGGATAACCCTTTTGAACTCTTATTATCCATCATTTCATTCACCACTTACCTCTAGCCACATTACAGCATGGAAAAAGCCCTATTTGATCTCAGGTCTGATGCGTGTGTATGAAGTCAACTAAAATTTGGGATATGTTAATAGCATTGCTTTATCAGTATTAATATTCTTCCATGAGATTATGCCAAATGCGTTTTTTTTTTTCCCTGGATTTCATTCCCCCAATTTTGTGCATGTGAAAAATTGTGATTGATCAATCTTATTCCACTCACATGCCTTTTTGAGAGAGTCACTAAAGTCGAAGAGAATTCTTGCTGAGGGCATTCTAAGAAAGGTTTGTGAAATCGAAGCTACTCATGGAAAGTTATAAAGAAGAATGTTTGTTATATGATGATTCTTGTCACTAGAATGATTATTCTTCACATAGGGAATTTCAAATGCCAATGTAGTAAGTGTTTATTTTTGCATACAGTGTGTACCTATGAATGAGAAGTGTGGGGAAAAAATTCAAAATTGAGGGTTGGGTGTCTCAATGATCATGCCAATAACTCACTCTGATAAAAAATATTACATATACATATCTGTTCAACTGAAGTTTGTGGGTAGCTTCACTGAAAACCATCACGAGACAACACTCATCCACTAGGGGAGACCTAGGGATTTAACGACTTGTTGCATATGCTAAATGCAACCGTGTGACCTAAGAAAAATGGCATTGTAAATGTAATTTCATTTTGGTGTTTTATATTACTAGGGACTAGCAATATGTAGGTTGGAGGGTTTGAGGCAAAGTTAAAAGTTACATTTTATTATGCCTTTATGAGACTGATTATGCTTTAATTATGTTTAAATGATAATGTTTCAGGATCAATGAAGTACAAGGGCTTAAGTGAAATAATGTCACTTTTCCAAGCAGCACACATGTGTTATAAAAGAGAACTCAAGAAGGAAGAAACAAGTTGCATGACAAAGTGGACTTTGCTTCCACGTTCGAACGCCATATTGAAATCAGTTAGGATCTCCAGGGGACTGTTAGGGAGCTGACACGAGGCTACTAACTATTGATGTCAAGGCTGCATTAATGACCACGTTCGAACTCCAATAGCATTTGAATGCACTTCAGAGAGGATATGCTTACACGTTCGAACGCCAAGTAACGTTCGAACATTAATCCATGATAGAATGCATGCATATTAGATTTCTACCTGGATTTTCTGGCATAGACTTGGACTTTAATCACCTAGGTCTATCTTTTACCACCCTCATTTGCCTATAAATACCATCCATTTGAACTTGCTTAAAGATATCTGTGACACCCCAAAACCGGGTGTCCGTTATTGACCCATGATTAACTTGAATTAAGTTAAGATATCAATACGCTCTGATACCAAGCTGTGATGCCCCAAATATCAGGGGTCATTTATAAGTCCGTTGGTCCTCCATCAACCCGCGAAAATACCCGTGGATGCCGGTTAACCCGACACCGCGGCACCACATCCCCTTACCGGGATTTAAGAAAAATATAAAGTTTATATGATTTTGATTGATTGACCCTTCCGAGGTCCAACATACCACTATTGGTACTCTATTATTGTCCATTTATAACATTTGAGTGAAGGAACTCATAGCCCAAAAGCTTGGCAAAACAGTTTTAAAATTTCTGATTTTTGGAAAGTGTACCGGTACGCCTTGCCTACTAGACCACAGTGTACCGGTACGCTGTACCGGCGTACCGGTACGCTGAGCATACTGGACCACGCTGTACCGGTACGCCGTGCTCAGTTTTGCCTGTTTCACCTGTTTTTCATTTCCAATCCATTCCAAACTTTTCCACAATCATCCAACACATGTTTAATGAAGTTTTTCACATAAAACATGATACGTATAAGTTCTATTACAATCATTTGTATACATTTACATGTCATAAACTAAGTTTTCATGATTAGTTTACAAAAAAAAACCCAAAGTAAGCCACATATCGGCCTCTCTTCATCCTTGGGGCCCCGAGTAAGCGTCATCTACTGGTGTGTATCTCGCACCTGAAATGCTTTCTCGTATAAGGTGAGCTACGCTCAATAGAGTATCTCCTACAGAGGCTACTCCTCAACCTAGATGCATATGAATGCTCACATACAACAATTTACGAACAACATTGTTTTCAATCATGAAAATGCAATCCCATGATAGGAATTTACATGGCATGCTATGAATTGAGATGAAACTCACTCATGCAACTTCAAACCCGAGTCCTCACCGACTCCCACAACACAATGCAATGCACTTGTGAAGTAAATCCGTCATTGACGAAAATCCATCCAATGATCGTTTTGAAAAAAAAATCATGTGTTGATAAACCAAATCATTGTTGGATGATTCCCATTGAATGGGCATTTTATAAAACAAAATCAAGTGTCTTTGTTGGGTATCGGATTCTCGGAGTCTCACCACCGGTTCCGTACACCGTTACACTTTTCTGGAATTTCATCGCCGATAAGTGTATGAACCATGTAGCCGGGTTTTGCACCCGAGGGAGAATCTAGCCCTTCTTGCTATACCCGACACAAGTTTTTTTTCATGCAACCATGCGAATCAAGGGGATCTTCGATCCAACCTTTCCGATACCACTTATCAATCACCAAGTATGGTGTTGATCAACCATGCACACACACACCCACACTCATGACTCATGCCCATGAATGTGATGTCAATTCTATGCCCAAATTGCAATGCATGCCAAGTGAGCAATTCCCACATATCAACATGTACCATAGCAATTTATATCATATGCATATAATCACCCTTATCCATCACATTGTCAACATATCAATGAACATATCTCAACAATCATAACAAACATGTTATTACACAATTTATGTCCAAAACACACTTCACTCACAAGAGCACAATCTAAACAAATAGCATGCCCACACAATACCACATTCCAAGAAATTACACAAGTAACTTCCATACATCAAACCCAAGCTAGAAATTGGTTCAAGCCATTTCTATACCCATTTCCTCTTTTCCATAACAATGGACTATTTTCCATAACAAAAGACAAGGCATAGGTAGTTCTATACCCCTAGTCATTCCCTATGGACACCATAGGTTGTAAATAACCAAGGTAGGAAGGAACCCTACCTCTTGAAGCGCAAAATGGAAGGTAGAACCTTCAAAAACACCAACCACAACTCTAAGCTCTTGATTTCCCAAAAATATCCTCCTTGGATCTTCGGTGAAATCTTTCGTTCTTGGTGTGGTTGCGTAGCCCTCGTCGATGTGATCGACTTTAACTCTTGGTCTGAATGATTCCAACCGACGGAACTCCGTAGATCGTAGAGAGTAGTCTTGATCTTTGATTTTTCTTTTCTCCCTTCCCTCTCTTCCTCTCAAACGTGTGAATGGGCTGAAGAAGTGTGGAGGAAATCAGATGTTTCCCCCTATTTATAGCCTTTAATTGCGCGGTCCACATTGCGCCGCACGTTTCCTATTTCCGGGTCCGTTTTTGTCCCGAACGACTTATTTCATCCCGGTTTAAGTTCAAATTATTTTTATTTGAACTTTTCTTCAATTATAAGGAAATTTTATAATTTTTTTTTTTTGGGACATTCGTGAGGTCACCCGACACCCAGTTGTCTCGTAAAACGTGAAAAATCTGACTATCTCAGAATACGACGAAAATTTTCTAAGCAACTCAGTTTCGCGATACGAATCCAACGGCGAAGTCCGTTGCGTCATCCAAACTCTAGAGAATTACGTATTTTAAGTCCGCATTATAGTGGCAAATTATCGTTTTGCCCTTTTTCAGAAAAAGTTCAAATTTTTCCCGAGTTTTACAATATCTCTTTTTTGGAAATGGAAAAACCCTTCAAAAGTAATTAGTCTTTTTCTACTTTTACCAGTAGTTTCATTAGCTTCCATTGTAAAGCTTCATTCTTCACTTAGAGGATTGAAACTCTGTCACTTTTCTGGCTCTCATGTGGCTTTGAAGAGTGGATAGTGTTTCACTCATTCTTTGTCAGAGATAAGCACATTATTTTGATAAACGTTAACTTGTAATTATAAGTTCATCTACTTGGAGGGATGAGATTCAGTCACTTTTCTAGCTTCCTTAAAGCCATGAAGAGTGAGTAATTTTTCATTCACTCTTTAGTAAGAGGTGATGGGCATGTAAATTATTGTTCGAAAATTATATTTGTGCACTTCATTTATGTTTAATGATTTATCTTTCCATTGTATATTGAATGATTGAATGCATCTAGCAAATCTACAAGTGCTTTGTATAATCATGGATCACCTATAGACAAGTTAACTCTTGGTATAGGGGATTTCATTGGTTCCTTGCAAGTACCCAAGGAGGGTCTTCATGACAACTTTTCAATCTTCATTTTCATTATGCTTTAACTAAGAATGGGATAACTTAACAGTTGATGGATGATTTGTAGGATTGTTTGCTTGTTTATCGACGGGTTAAGTCTCAGCATAAACAATTCTTGCAAATCTCTACAAAGACATCGGAGCCATGCTCTTAATTCACACATTCCATCTTTATCCTCCAATTAACTTACTATTGACTTATGGGTTAATTGAGTAGTTTACAAGGCACAAATATAACAACCGGATGAATAAGTACATGTCCGGATCCTCAAGCTGAAATGTGACTTTTTCATTTAAGAGAATCTTATATTTTGTCTAGAAAATTATATCATCATCATAACTTCAAATCTCAAGGGTTCCAGTCACTTTGGTCTCTATCACTTATAACTTCAAAACACCAACATTAATTCCCTGTGGATTCGACTTCGGACTTAACCGGATTATAACTACAACTTGACCGCCTGCATTTGTGTGTACACATTTTAGATCAAGTCAAAGCTATCCATAATGTCAAAGAAGGACTTTCAATGGAGAGGTTTATTGAAGGAAAGGAGCGTCAAACCATGGTATTGGTTGAGGTATAAGACTCGGGGTACCTGTAAACTAACCTTGGGATAGTGGATCAGGTTTTGATAAACCCTAGAGAGGTTCCCCGCGATTTTTTTAAAGGAGGATTTTCGCGTCAACAAATTGCTTGTGTTCTTTATTGTTCTTAAATATACAATTGCTATTTGAGCACACTCAGGCACTATGTGTCTGATAAATTGATTGACTAAATATTCATATCATACATAGTTGCTCGATTAGATTGGGATCGCCGACAGAGATTGAGTGTTAATCAATAATTTAATAAAATCAACACATTAATCTTCATGGGTTAAATGGGTTGTGGTGGTTGAAAATGGGTTCTCATGTTAAATTGACAATATCATTGTGAGAAGAGGTAATTGAGATAAAGTTAGGTTAAAATTAGTGTTTGTTTAAGCATAATTTTAATTAACCTATTCACCCCTTCCCCTCTAGGTAGTGTCTAGCAACCCATGTGTTTCATTGTGAGGGAAGATCCACATAATCTCCCCCAACAATTTCAGCTCGATCGGAGTTCGTTTCGCCATTGATCTTTACAGATTCCTCTTTCCTATTTCTCTCTCTTGGGTTCATCTCTTCCTCTTCTTTCTCTTGGTTCCTCACACTAGCCCCCAACCTCCTTTTATGGCCCCTTTAAACAATGCTTAGTGACACTTCACTTACAAACCTTATTTATTGCCCATCCTTGCACCACAACAAGTGTCTACACACTTGTCACTCACACACACACCCACAAGCTTAGTCACTTGGTACTTCCCCCACTCAAAGAGATACGTCTCTTTGATTATTACATCACATGCCGCACTTTCATGCAAGTGGACAATTGTCCTAACACTTGTTACACCTACTTAGTTAGTTTCTAGCTTCTTTATTGAGTGACGCATACACATACATATGTCTTCACCTAAACTACTCATAGCCCATGCTGATGGACAAGTGCCCATTGTTGATTTTTATATAATTTCTTAACACTTCATGCTTATATTCTTCACCTACATTAACAAGTATCCTTCAGACATTCAATACCAATAATTTGACCTCTAAATGAAATTAAAGACATTCATTATGGTCAAACTCTAAAATTAAACTCTAATATTATGAATAAACATAATCCATTACTTTTTGTAATATAGATGGGATGTCACACGATTCATTGCGATGATCGCGTACAGGTGATGCTTTTCTCAAGACTTCGGTGGGTGTATTTAGAGGAGAAATTGATAAGAAAGAAAGTATCTAACCATGGGGGTATTGGTTGAGATATAAGGTTTATATCCTTGTAATTGACTTTGAAAATAGTAAATTATGCTAGATGAACTGCGGTCAGTTCCGTGGTTTTTTCTGAGAGGGTATTTATGTTAAATTGCTTGTGTTGTGGATGATCTTTTTATCACTTTAAATTTTCATCTACACATACAATAACACACACACACACACACAAAATGTTTAATGGAATGATTCATTGAATTCAATATCTTGCATATTTATCAAATTGGTTTTGTGTTAGTGGGCTTCATTGGAGAGGTAAGGTTGGAGAATTGGATTGTAAATTGCTTGTTAATTGGCATACACATAGCATCCATTCATCCATGACGGGTTATTCTTATTAAAGGAAAATGGGTTAAAAGGGCTTAATTGACAAATTAATTAATTAGTTTGATAATTGTGGTCAATAGGTTTACAATTGGTGATTGTTCAAGTGGGAAGTATTACAAACCTATTCACCCCCTCTATGTAGTGTCATGTGATTCTACTTGCATAATCATGATGGGAAGATACTTTATACACTTCTCCCAATATGCTTGGACAAATGTGTGATGTAATTTAAAACTCTAGGTGTGATGCCTAAGAAACCCTAGGAAAGATTCTTAAAAGGAGACTAAGAGACTCTCTACCCCACTAATTAACTATCATTCATTTAAAAAAAAAATTAAAAATAGCCACCACTTTAAAAAAATTTAAAAATATAATTTCACCGCCCTAACTTTTCATAATTGTTTTATCACTGTAATTTTTCATGATTTTCTAGCTAACTCTTTAAAAGGTATGATGACAATCTATATCTATCCATACTTCTATACTTTTTATAAATGTTAGCATCTGTGAAAAACTTTTAATTTTCTAATTTATTCCTAATTATTATTATAAAGTCAATTCTACCCACATATTTGCTTTCATCCAATTTTTTTTCTATACTTATTAGACTTTTAAGTTCTCTTGGACTCTTTTATTATTAGTATTTAACTTTTAACTTCTCGTGGACTCTTACATACAGTTTCTATATCTATTATTATTTATATAAAAAATAATAATCTCCAATCTATATTCTATTATTCGATACATATAGTTGGCAGCTTGAATTTTACTAAACAATATATGTCACATTTGTTTTTTTTTTTTTTTTTTGTATGCAACAATATCATAATACTATAATAGAAATAATAGTTTATAATTTAATCAATCTCTTTGACAAAAAATATAATAATATATTTTGTGGTGCCAATACTCAAGAACGACAATCTATATAATAAATCAGCTAGCAAGTTAAATTTTAACCCCTTTATATTTTTCCTCCCAAATCTATCACACCTTACTCACCTCACCGACATCAATCATCTGTCAGATGTGTCAGCGGTCATGCCGCCTCTCTCCTTCGTCCTTCTTGTTCCTTTTTTTTGCCCTCCCTCTTTTACTACTTACTCTATCTCTCTATGTTACTGTCAGCGTCAGTCGCATAATGCCAGAACCACCGCCACCACCACATGCCAACAACATCATAGCCACAATGCCATTGCCTCCGCCACACCCCTCCCAAGTATTTCTCCCTCTTCTCTATTTCTCTCTCTCACACACACACATGCAAACCCTCCCAAATTGCTCGTATATTTAGAAGTTTCAATGCTTAATGTTATTTTTCTTTTTTATTTTTACTTTCCCTTTTCATCATGTCACCAGCACAATGTCTTTTGTTAGATCTGAGTTCTAGAATGCTCAAACACAACACAACTTTTTTGCTTTAGTGGCGATGTTTGTTTTTTTGAGGAAGGAATTTATATATGTTTGGAACTTTCTCAACCGAAGACATCGCAGCGCCACTATCTGTCGTTTCTACTTGGTTTCTCTCACACCCTCTCTCTATATCTCTTCATTTTTGTTTCTATCTCTCTGTTTATCTATATCTCACCCTAACCCAAAAACCCCCCTCTCCCAAAAACCCCAACCTAGAAAACCCCAATCTCACTCCCTCTCTGTTTATCTATTTCTCACCACAACTCAGAAACCCCCCTCCTGAAACCTCTAACCCACAAACCCCTAGTTTCACTCCTTCCTGAAACCCAAAATCCCCTACCCATTTTTCTCTCACTCTCTCAAACCCCATTGTAGAAACCCCTCTCCCAAAAACCCCAACCCACAAACCCACCCACCCCCCCCCCCCCCCCAATTTTTTTTTCCAGTCCTATTTATGAAGCTTATAAGATGTAGTTTATTCATTCTTAATAGTCTGTGGCTCTACTAGTTGTTATGCTTGAAAATATCAAAATTTTTGTGTTCTCCCCTCTGTTAAATTTATTTCAGGGAATGAGATGCTCATCGTTATTCTTTCTAGATCGCATGTAAAATGTCTTTTAATCTGATCTATGTTATGGTACTTAGAATGTAATTTAATGCACCTTTATTTCGCATTTAGTGATCTTCATTGACTTCAGGATTTTATCAAGAATGTCTGTGACACCCCAAAATTTGGGGGTCCTTTATCAACCCGTTGGTCACCCATCAACCTATGGAATACGCGTGGATACCAAATAACCCGATATCGCTTCATTACACCCCATTCACTAGGACCATAACAAAATGAAATCCAGGTAGAACCTCTTTTGCACGGAAGCACTACCCAATACATAACATGTTTACATATTATTCATAGGACCATTCCAAGGTCCAAACCCCAAAGTTTACGACTTAATATTATCCATTTACATCATCTAGAAAAGAGCGCTCAAGATGTGAAGGCTCGGCAATGTTACATTTCAAATTTTCAAGTTTTTAAAAGAGGTACTAGTACCTCGAGTATGTGGTACCGGTACCTGAGTCCTTTGGTTGCCAAGTACCGGTACTTGTGAGTCATGGTACTGGTACCTGGGCCCTCGACAGAGTGGTACCAGTACCTGTGAACCTAGGTACCGGTACCTGAGCTCTTTGGATGCCAGGTACCTGTGAGGAACCAGTACCTAGAGCCTAGATTCCCCCAAACTCTCCAAAATCCAACTTTTAACCAAATAACTCATTCAACACCTATTCCATTCATTTGTTTTACAAAAGAATAATGTCCCAGAGTGTCTCATTACATGTTTTTATCAAAATACAAGTTTCGTACATGATTTATACATGACCAAAACAAAATTACATAAATGATTACAAAATGTAATTTAAGAGCCACATTCCGGTTCGGTCATCAACACGGGCCCAAGTGAGGGCCGTCCCCTGAAATTTGTCCAATACCTAAAATGTATCCCCATAAAAGGTGAGTCACGCTCAATAGTGTATCTCCTAAGGCGGCTACTCCTGTAACACCCCAAAACACACCCTGGACGGCATTACATTCTAAAATCATTTACATAATTAGAGCACTAATATAATCCATCAATAAGAAAAGTTTTTCATTCATCATCCATAGAATTTACAATATCATCCCAAAAGAATAAGCCAAGCTATGGAAATTACATTCCAAAAGAATTATACTTAAACTTAGCAGCGGAATAAACAGAATATTAGACAATACATGATTTCAAAATAAATTCTCTAGTCTAGTGCAAAAGAAGCTATATCTCTATATGTCCACCTCGGGATCTAGATTTCCCTCGAATGGGGCCTCCCAATACCCCTGCTCGTCAACTCCGAGGTTCTCCTCTAGCACCGTATCTGAAAAATGTAATTTGTAGGGGGTGAGCACTAAGCTCCGTAGCAACATTCCTCCCAAACTCGAACAAGGTTTATAAAAACATATAAAATGGTCGGTCTCATTTTACAAATAGCATATATAATCTTTGAAGTAAAAAAGGGACATTTTAAAATGGATCTCAAGTTTAAGTAGCAACAGTAATTTAAATAAACAGTAAAAGAAACCAAGATCCAATACATATCCATTTTTCCAAAATATAAACCATTTTCCCACAAGACCTTGTGGAATCCCATACTCCCACAAGTCCTTGTAGGAAACCATTTTCCACAATTATACAACAATCCATCAATATGTATATGTATCTCAAACATGATGTAAGGCAAACCCCATGAATCGACACATTGAGTAATATCTAACCCACACACACCCACACAAATCTTATCAAATATATCCATCCTTTAGGAAGGGCGTATGCCACACCAATGGCAGTGACGTATCCAACCCAGGCATTAGTATACTAACCCTCTTACACGGCACCCGTGAGCAATAGCGGTTTAGTCTTACCAAAGCACTAACCCCACTACGAGTGGTAGGAGAAATGTCAACCCCCACGGAGCAAGCAACACGTCTACCCACTCTACGATATCTCGTCAAAGGCCACCCATGGTCCTCCCACACTCATAAGAGATACAATACCAAACCCAATTTCACAATTTACAAGAATATCTTAAAAATCCTCAATTTAAGCATGTGACATTTTCAATAACCAACAAAGAAAATGCAAGAGATCACAACAATATCATTTTATTACTCAACACAAAACACTATGATTTTGAAATCAAGAATAAATGAAGAGTTCAAGAGGAAAACCCATCACTCTTGAAAACTAGAGTTTTTCAAACAAAAGAGGGATTTCATGGGTATACCACCCTAACTTTGTGTAAAACATGTAATCTTTGTCAAAAAGCCCAAGAGAGGATGATTACATAGCATATATATACCATTGATAGCCAAAACATACATATATAAATACCCTAACCTCAATGTAAGAGAAAGAGAAGAAATCCCCTACCTTGATGTTCTTGGAAATCTAGGGCTTGGATCTTGAATCACCCTTAAATTCCTTGTTTTTTCACCTTTGATCTTGTGTTTTTCTCTTCCCCTCTTTCTCTCTAATGTTTTCTAGGGTTTTAAGGTGTGTAATGAAGGCTAAGGGGATGGTAAGAAGTATTTATAGTGGGGGAAAAACCGGCTGTTCGCGAACTAAAATTGTCTGATTTTTACAGCGACTACCGGTAGCTGATTTTGACTACCGGTAGCTCAGGTACATTGGCACTCGACTACCTGTTGACTACTGGTAGCTCGGGTACACTGGACACTCGACTACCTGTTGACTACCGGTAGCTCGGGTACACTGGACACTTGACTACCGGTAGTTGATCCCAGATTTGCCTACTTCCTTTATTTTTCATTTCCAATCCATTCCTAAGCCTTTCCAAAACCATCCCAAACCTCTCCAACATATATTTCTACCTCAAACCTATTTAGTACAAGTTCTAGGACATAAAATTTCATATTTTCACATACTAAAACTAAATTTCAAATATTATTTCCTCGAGTTATACTATATCAACATTTTTAAAACAATTATTTACTATATATCTATATACATATATAAAAGAAAAATGCGGGGTGTTACAACTCCCCAACCTAGATGCATATGAAATGTCACATGCAATTTATCACATCAAGCATCCATTCAAATACATACATGTCATAAATGAATGCTACTATTTAATGCCATGTCATGAGATAGAACTCACGCATGCAATACAACCCAGCCCTCCACGACTCCGATAACACATGTCATACCATGCGTATGCATTCGGGCATTCCAAGCTCCCGCCATTGAAATTAAACATCCAATGACCATTTTATAAAAATCTTGTATCTTTCTTGGGGTAGATATTTATGGACTTCCACCAACGATCACCTAACCGACACGGCATCTATGGACTTACACCAACGGTTCCGCGTACACCGACACACTTTATGGACTCAATACCAACGAAAGTGCGTATCCGAGATTACCAGGTCTTGCACCCGAGGGAGAATCTAGTCCTTCTTGCTAACCCCAACACTTGTTTTCAATGCAACACGTGCGACTCAGTCGAACTTTGGTCCAACTTTCCCAAGCCCACTTATCAACCCACCAAGAATGGTGTTTCATCAAAAACATGCACACACACCCTGACTCATGTAGAATGCCCACGAATGCGATGTTACCCGTGCATATGCAAATGTAATGCACAATTACATTTCATATCCTTATGCAATCAAATTGTACAATTGCAATTTCTATCTCATGCTCATCACATCATACGACATATAATAAACATATCCATTTTCCACAAACAAACCCAAGTATGTTACATGTGATACCAATTCAACTAACATATTTGAATTCATAAGCATTTCATCAAACACTTAATAGACAAAATTATGTAAACACATAGCATGCCCAAACAACATATTTTTCATGAAATCCAAGTCAAGCAATTTCATCAAACCCAAATCATAAAAGAATTGGTTTTAACATATTCTTATACCCATTTTTCATATTCTAACAAATCTAAGTTTGTTATACATGAGAATTCATCTCTAACACCCTACATATTTCATATTTTAATCCTAGGTTGGAAATAAACCTAGTTAGGAAAGGAACCCTATCTTTTGTAGCATATATTTGCGTAGCAGAATCTCCAAAAACCCAAAATCAACTTCTCAAGCTTATCCCAAAATTTTTGTCTTTGATGTTTTGAAGAAAACCATGATCGTTGGTATGATTTCATAACTCTCGTTGCGTAGAACAACTTTAATTCTTGGCTCGAAGCAATCCAACGGTTGGATTGTCGTAGATCGGAGGAAGAAGGTGAGAGAGCTTGTTTTTTCTCTCTTTTTCTTTTTCTTTTCTTTCTTCCCTTTTTATACTCCTCAAACACTTGGCCCTCGTTGCGCCACATGTCCCAATTTTTTGATCCAATTTTATCTCAAATCAATTAAATCTCGTCTCATGTTAAGTTTAATAATTTTTTATTGAACTAACTTTAAATTATTTCTTGGGTTTCACGAATAAAATCAATCACGTTTATTTTAGTCAATCACATCGTAAAATGAGAAAAATTCGAATGCCTCTGAATTTGATGAAAATTGACTGGATAGCTAGATTTCGCGAGACGAATTCAATGATAAGGTCCGTTCCATCATCCGAGTTCAGGAAAAATCTGAGTTTTTAACCCATACTGTAACGGCTAATTATCGTTTTGCCATTTTTAATAAAATTTTAATTTTTCCAAGTTTTACAATGTCTATATGGACTGGGAATTTATTGGTGAGCGTTTTCACAAGATGACTATGGTGGAACATTTTTATGTTCTTTCTTAAGAATTATTAAGTTGACTCTCCCTGATGAACGCGTAATATTACATATTTAATGGCCTCATTACATGAATTTTGACTCAACTTTTTATTTAATTGTTGGTTAGTTGAGTTTGTGTGTAAAACCCGGGAAATTTAAACTTTTCCAAAAAAAAGGGCAAAATAGTAATTTGCCACTATAATGTGTATTTAAAATACTCATGTTCCAGACCTCGGATGAGGAAACGGAGTTCGCCGTTGAATTCGTATCGTGAAATTTAGCCACCCCGTCAAATTTCGTCGAATTCCGAAGTAGTCGAATTTTGCACGTCGTTCAAGGCGACTGCGTGGCGATTTACCTTACGAACGTCCCCATAAATAAATTTTATAAAATTTCCTTAAAATTAAGTTAAAGTTCAAATAAAATTAATTTAAACTTAAACCGGGATCAAATAAATCGTTTCGGGACGAAATCGGACCCGATTAAGCGAAGGACACGTGGCGCGACGCGGGCCGAGTATTTAAAACTATAAATAGGGGTAAATATCTAGAAAATCAGACTTTTAGCCACTTGTGTTCTTGTTTGGCCGGCCAAGAGAGAGAAGAGAGAGAAGAGAGAAAATAGATTTTCTTCAAGCCTTCTCCGGCGATTTCCCGGACTTCCGTCGCTCGGAATCCGTCGAGCCAAGAGTCAAAGTCGATCCTCTCGACGAGGGCTACGCAACCACACCAAGAACAAGGGATTTCACCGAAGATCCAAAGGAGGAGATTTGGGGGAAATCAATTCTTGGGCTTGGGAAGTGTTTTTGAAGCGTCATTCGGGTGTTTTACGCTTCAAGAGGTAGGGTTCTCCCTACCTTGGTGTAATCTTTCCTTAGTTGTTGGTAGTCTAAAGGTTTAATATGTTATGTCTATGATGGACCTTAATATATAGGGTTATGATTATAGAAATGGAAAAGTGAGCTTAGGAATGGCTTAATCTAATTTCTAGCTTAACTTTGGTATATGAAGTTACGTGTGAATTATTATGTAACTTGGGGAAATTTGAGGCAAGTTATGTGATTTATAAATTGTGCCTAGAAGGTGTTTGATTAAATGCCTTGCTTGAATGGAATGGTTGTTTTGATCCAATTTAAATAACATGTTTAAGTTCAACTTGTGGAATCATATGCTTATGATATGATTTGTGATTAAATGTGCTTGTTGATATATGCATGTGTTGATATATTAACATTGAGATAAGTATGGTACTTATATGCTTAGGATATAAATTCACCATGGATGTGATGAAATTGTTCATGTGTTGTTCTTGGCATATTGAACATTATGTTGTATGCAATGGGACATGGCATTGCATATGCACGGAAGCATCTCATTACATGGGTGTGTGTGCTTGGTTGATGTCAACACCACACTTGGTGATTGACGATATGGCTTGGGGAAGTTGGGTTGAAGACCCAGCTAAGCCGCTTGATTGCATGATAAATTGGGTCGGGATGAGCAAGAAGAGGCATGATGACCTCTCGGGTGCAAGGCCCGGTGATTTGGGGGGTGCACTCCATTGGTATAAGAGCCCATAAAGTGTACGGGTGTGGAAGACCATTGGTATAAGTCCATGAAAAAGTCCGATCCCAAGAAAGACCCTAGTTTTCAAAATATCATTGATGTAAACATAAATGATAAAATGAAACACTTTGGCATTGCATCGTGTTATAGGAGTCGGAGATGACTCGGGTTAAATTGCATGAGTGGGTGTCATCTCAATTCATGGCATGGTGGTGTTGCATTCCAACTTAGAATGCATGTCCTTATGAGAAATGATTGTTTGCAAATGAATGTTACATGAGTATGAGCATCTAGGGGGAGAGTAGCCCTTGTAGGGTTTACTTTACTGGGCGTTGGCTCACCCTATACGGGAAACATTTCAGGTGTGGGGTTCGCACCGGCAGATGGCTCACTTGGAGAGCATCAAGTATGAAGGGGGCCGGTTTGTGGCCTTAGTTCGAGTTTTTGTAAAACTTTTGTATAAATTCCATTTTGATGTGTAAATTATGGAATTAATTGTAATGGAACTTGTACAAACAATGTTTTATGTTAATAACTTCATTAGGTATGTTTGGGATGAGTTTGGAATGGTTTGAATTGGATTGGAAATGAAAAAAAACTGTTGAAGTGGGCAAACAAAAAAAAAAAACTACCTTTGACTACCTGTAGTCAACAGGTAGTCGTGTACCAGTAGGGTACAACTACCGGTAGTCAATGGGTAGTCGAAGGTCTAGTAGGCAACAACTACCGGTAGTCAACAGGTAGTCGTTGGTCCAGAAGGTTCCAGCTACCGGTAGTCAATAAACAGCTACCGGTAGTTAGTCCAAAAATCTGGAAATTTGAAATTATTTCACCAAGCATTTGGACCTTGTTTTCTTTAGTTCCAATGACACAAATGGACCAAAATTGAGGTAGATTAGGGTACATTGGACCTTGATTGAATTAAATGATTAAAGAAACATAGATCACAACTATGGACAATAATTCCGACTTTGGGGAATGTTAACGACGTGGTGTCGGGTTAAGCGACATCCACGGGTATTTTCGCGGGTTGACGAGTCGTCAACAGGTAATAAAAGACCCCCGGATTTTGGGGTGTCACATTGTGAATAATGTGAAAATTTTGATATTGCAGGTAATCATAGGGTAAATAATGTTTTTCAGAACTCTGCAACTAGGTGTGGATGAGTAGTGAAGAGATGGACAAATTTGATGAGGATTTGGAGGCTCCAAAAGTGAAAGAAATCAAGAAAACATAGTGGTACCAGTACCAAAACATTTTGTACCGGTACCCAAGTGGTTTGAAGCTACTGGAATATTGGTACCGGTACCCCCACCATTTGGTACCAGTATCCTAGCATTTACCATTTTTTACCATGATGCACTTTGAATCTGAAAAAGTTCAAAACATGAAAGTTGTAGCTCTGGATGTCCTATTTCTTGTGTAAAAATTTCAGCTAAATCGGATAGTGGAATCAAAATTTAAGACAAATCTACAAAAATTGGTCTTAGCTGTCATTAAAAATGCAAAACACTTGGGTACCGGTACCAGTACTCCAGTTAAAAAAAATCAGAAAAACTAAGGTTAAAGTCGGGATTTCACTGAGAATAACACACACTTTCTATTAGGTCTATATATCTCTCTTTCAGGAGTTTGGAAAAAGAAATAAATAAGGTTAAAGAGAGAGGCTACTGAAACTTAGGAGTAGTGTAGAGAGAGAAAAACTAGGGTTTTTGCTTTTCCTTCACCATTTTCATTCTTGTAAGCTTCAATCTTCATGTAATCTTTCTTTCTAGCATATTAATCTCGTTTATTTCAAGTTGTATTGGGTTTAGCTAGGGTTTACTAGTTTTATTGCTTGTATTCGGCTATTTTCTCTTTAAGCTTTACATTTTGTGTATGAATGTTATTTCTTTTGTAGTTTAAAATTTTTCTTACATTAATACAAGTTCATGTTTGATTTCATTATCATGTTTTTCTCTTTCGTGTTTGTTCTTGCCTTTATTATAAGTAGCTAAACCTTTAGTTGGCTAATCCAATAAGGATTTCCTCTTAGGTATGTGAAATCGACTCTCTTTTATTCTTTCTAGTAGTGTAAAGAGTTTGGTTTGACTGGGTTGAGTGTGGATGAATATGGTTGTAGGCTTTTGATACACCGTAGACTTGTCACGGGATATGCTCTTGTCCAAGCAACTACATTCATCTCTCGCTTCCTACAAATCCATCAAAAACTTAAGCACCATTGGTTAAATGGAATGAATCGATTTGGCATACCCATTGGAATGAACTCTATGGATTAGCTAACCCTCTTTTTACTTGCATATGTGTCAAAACACAAACCCCCAAACTTCAAATCACAATATTTTCCATTTTTCCCTTTCACAAATCACTTTCGGAAACACTTGATCTTTCTTTCCCTAAAGAGACGACTTGGAATACCATTCCAAGTAAAACACAACACTATAAGTCTCTCTACACTTGGAGAGCATTTTTGCATATTCACATACGTTTTTGTTCATCCACACACAATTTCCCTGCATCTTATATGAGCTTGAGTGAGAGTGGCACTCACCATTCATTATAAGCCATACACATAATCGGGTTCGTGTGGGAAGCAAGGGAAAACAATCGAGCACTCCCTAACACCAAGTGTTTGTAGCATTTGATTGAATAAGGTAACTATGGGTTTGTTTACGACATATTGTTGGGCACTTTCAAGCCGAAATGGGATTGGAAACTTGAGATTGAAGTCCAAGGTTAATGTAACATTCAATTATAATGTTAATTTTGGGTTTGCTGACTGTTTTTTTTTTTAACAATGACAATCACTTTTATAGAGCAACTAAAAATCATCACATTGTCATATGATCATGAAGGAACTGAATTGAGAAAGTAGAGGCTTTGTTCAGGTAGAGGAGAAGCTTCACATAAAAGGTATTGTTTCCATTTCAAAGCTCTGTTTGGTTTTCTTCCTTTTTACTGTTTTTATTGCCATTTTTGTGTTTGTGCTCTTTCGTTACTATTTGACTATTTCATGATTGAAGAGCATCTACATTGTTTTCTTTTGTATGAAAAATGGGCAATGAACAAGTGGCAACACTTCTTGATGGGTAAAGCACCATATTCATAAAGTTGTGCTCCGAGGTAAATTTTAATTTAATGTTTTGGTTTCAGAAAACCATATACCTAAGATTTGTTGGCATTCACCAAGAGGTATGTAAAGATGATGAAAATATATAACACCTTTACATAAACAACCAAATTCTAAGTTAGATCTTTATTTATTAGTTTTGTTTATTGGTAGTAGGAATGGTATTTCCAAATTCTCTCTCTTTCTCTGGGCTTTTTTGTCTCTCTGTGAAGGTCTAGGTTGTTATTTGTTTGATAAGGGTATACCATCGAATTTATTTACAAATGCTACTGAGCTAAATGTCCTGAATAATTTCACACTCTCTCCACATTTTTCTTTGATATTCATTTGAAGTATTTTGTTTGGTCGAGTATATAGATTTTCACCATTTGAATCATTTTTTTTAGCTAAATTGAATGGGTATGTTCTGTTGATGCTGCAGATTGACTTGGAACAATACCAAACTTGACCCTACATTGCTTCTTGGAGGCTATACATGGTATCACTCTATTTTCCTTATACACTTTTCACATTTGTTTCACTCCATGTTGTTGTAATTCTCATTTTTAGAGGTGGTTGTATGTAATTGTAATAGTTCTTATCAGCAGAAGAATTGTTCTCTAAAATCATGTTTTTGGAATTGTTTAGGCGGTCATTTGGGGATGTCAGTGACAAGGTTGTGGCAGATTTTGGTTATGGGTATGGTATGTTAGGTTGTTTTAGATCTCTTTGATTGTTTAAATCACTAATTAATTTTAAAATCAGAAAGCAATAATTAATTTTAAATGTGTTCGAGTGGTGTAGATAAAAAAAGGCAATAAAGGCGATAAATGAGGATTACACTTTCTCCTATCTTTGTGAGTTACCAAAAATTAAGCCGAATTTGACATTTACACCCTTTATTCAGAATGGGTATGTGGTTGTTTGTGTGGTTGAATTTGGTTGTTTTGGTGGTGTTGTGTTAATTTTGATACTAAGGAGAGCGAGCAACATGAGCAACTTAAGAAGTATAGTGACATTGAATTGTATTCACTATTAGATTGTGCCTTTTGGAACTTCCTATGTGTATATAATTCATGTGTTCAAATTTCCCTGGAGTTATGCTCAAGTAATTATTATTATTATTATTTTGATCAGAATGCTCAAGTAATTATTGGGTTTATTGGTTTATGGTTGTCAATTTACATTTTCTTCTACGTACTATAATACTTTACATGCCAATTAAGGTTTTGCTTTTATATCATCGGTAAAATCTTAAATAACATGTGTTTGGGTTTAGATAGAATTGTTATTGATGTGTTACGGTGACTGAGAGTATAACTACTGCAGTTATTTTTCTGTTTTTAGTTGTATTGAATTCAATTGTATCTTGCCATAGATTGTTTGCGAAACTTGACTATATCAATTGGGCAAAGGAGTGATCAAATACTCCTATTTCTACATTTAAAAGAAAACATTGGGCCTATTAAAATTACCAAGGGTCTATTGAAACTGCCTTCCTCCATCCACCACCTCAACTCAACGAAGTTACTACCGTAGGCAAAGCCATTCGGTGTATCACAAATTCTAAATCATTGCAATTTCTTTTGGATTACGATTATGGTTTCATTGAAAACTTATTTGGTTGCCAAAATGAATTAACCACATGTAGTATCAGTTTTTGACTTTGGCCTCACACAACAATTGCCCAGTTCACTATATCACTATTAATTCAACCGTATCTTTCTATTTACATTTCTTATTCTTAGATTTATTAAAAATTGATGGTTGTTTGTAGATATTACATCTATGGGGGGTGTGATAGTTCTGTTAGGGTGTGTTTGGCAAACAATCTATGACAATTCAGTCTTTGGACTAATTATATTGATAATGTCTTTTCATTCCATATTTAGTTCAAATATTAAGAAGTAGTAGGCCCCATATTTATCTCATCCAATACGTTATTTGGATAGAGTGAGTATTGAATGATGGTATAAACATTAAATTACTAAAAAACTCTCAAGATTAAAAGTGATATTTATATCCTAGAGATTCTTGAGGGTAAAAATGTATTTTGCCCAAATATATCTCAACCGGATTATTTAAACCCACTAAAAAAGGTGGGTTTTATTTAAGAGGATATAGATAGTATTAAATACACTATTCATCCGGGCCGGTATTATTTCTAAGTGATAATACTGGGTAAAAAATGTGTATCCAAACATGTGTATAAGAAGGATAAGTTGGACCCGACATTATTTTTTTTAATCCATCTTTCCTAATACCTAAAGCAAACACACCCTTAAGGTATTAACATCTTCCATTCAACTTTTTAGGTGAGTTTGATAGTTTTGGTATGGTATTAATGTCTTCCATTGATGATATTTATAGTCGTAGTAATACACGATCATTTAGATTTCTTTTGATCATTTGCATCGATCTTGGATATATCATGCTTCTACGATGGTTTGTTCTTTTTGAGGGAGAATGTTATTTATTATTTTATTAGCAAATTCTCTGTTTTACAGGCTATAAAGCATCAAATTTAAGGAGTGAAGCTTTTTAATTAGTTTTTTAATTTGTAATATGCTTCAATGACAAGGATTCAAAATTAAATTACTTCTGGATTCGTGTATGAAAAATGCAAGTTGTTAAATGAATGGTATGTCCTTAACTTTCGTAGGAATCATTTCGATGATGAAGAGGGATTTGTAGTTGAGGTTATTCCAAGAAGATCCTCTTAATTTTGATTCGTTGGCTATTGCTTTTATTGTGTTGAAGTTTAGGGAGTCTTCTTTTTTCTTTTTGTTTTTTTTTTTCAGTTCTAGAATTACTTTGGTGAATAATTTGGATTACTTTTGGCTTTTGTCATAATTATTCAATGTGATTTAGCTTTTGGTATTACAGTTTTCTCCCAACGTTTGATGGACTAAATCAATTATTCTACTTCATGTGAGCTTGATTTGATTTGATGTTTATTTTACGAGCTTTGATTTGAGTCCAGGATGTACATAGTCACTTTTCTAAGATATTTATGAAAATATCTAAATTATGAAAATATCTAAATTGTGTAAATAGGGTGAGATTTTTTTTTTGGTAGTATTTTTGGAGAAAATTCTATCAATTTTTTAAATTTATTAGGCCTAAAAACTTATTCAAGCTCTTGAATGCATTGTGTTACTTTTATCTTGCTATTGCCTATTTCTTAGTTGTCTTTTTTGTTTTGATTACACAATGCTTTGAAGGTGATGAAGTTCTCTGAACATAACAAATGACTTACTTTTCGCGGTTCAGATTTATCTAATTTTTCTTAGTTGTCATTTTGATCGTTATTTGTTGAAATTTTGTCATACATTGTCTTTATACATGAACAAATGTTTGTAATTTTTGTATGAGTAATTTAGTGTCTTCAAGCACAGACAATTACTAGTCTTATAATGAAACTCCATTATAAACAAAAATGAAAATATTTAAAGAAACTGAAAAGATATCTAAAAAAATAACATATTAGGTACTTAAAGGGATATCATAGATTAATAACTAAATTTAGCACTAATTAAAATAATATTTAATTATTCAATACATAATTTATTATTCAAATGAATTAAATTAATTTTTTATAAAAAAACTTATTTAAATATATTTAAGTATAACTTTTTTTTTGGGTCAGATATTCAAGTACTAGTTATTCCCCGTGCCTGAAGGCACGGAATAATAAAAAAAATAGTCAGTAATGAACATATTTGTATTTAC
This sequence comes from Ilex aquifolium, assembly GCA_951799425.1. Lineage (NCBI taxonomy): Eukaryota > Viridiplantae > Streptophyta > Magnoliopsida > Aquifoliales > Aquifoliaceae > Ilex > Ilex aquifolium. The sequence goes on from OX637405.1 coordinate 18,949,176, forward strand.
ACCCAAAATCAAATCACAAACATAAAAGAGAGATAAAGAAATTTAAGTACCGGATGTAAATGGGGTGAGCGGGATTAGTGGTGGTGGGTGGTGACAATCGTGGTGGTGGTGGGTGGTGACAATCGTGGTGATGGTGGCAGTTGTGGGTGACAACAGTGATGGTGGTGGTAGGTTTTGGGTGACGATGATGGTAGCGGCAGCCGTGAGTGACGGCGGTGGTGGTGGTGGTGGACGATGGTGATGGTGGTTGGCAGTGGTGGTGGTGGGACGACGACGGTGGTGGCGGGCGGTGACGATGGTGGTGGTGGGCGACGATGGATGTTTCTAGGCGACAGTGTGATGGGTGGTGGCGAATGATGGCGATGGTAAGTGTGGTGAGGGTAGGTGACAGTGAGTGGCTGCAGTGGTGGGCGATGACGGGTGGTGGTGGTAGGGGTGGATGACAGTGGCTGGTGGCGATGGTGGGCGATGACGGGTGGTGGTGGGTTGTGGTAGTGGGTGACGGTGGGCAATAATGGTAGTGGTGGGTGCTAACGGTGGGCAACGGTGGTAGTGGAATGATGGTGATAATGGTAATAAATATAAGAATAAGATGATGATGATGGTGGGTGGTGGCAATGGACGACGATGGTAGCAATCAGTGGTGGGTGGCGATGGTGGTGGTGGTGGTGGCAATGGGGTAGTGAGGGTGGGCTGTGGTGGGTGTATTTGTAATGGTCGTAGGGGTGGTGGTGGGGCGGTGGGGGGGGGGGGTGGTAGGGGTGATGGTGGAACAATGGCAGTGGTGGTAAGGTGCAATGGTGGTGGTGAGGCGATGGAGGTGGTGGTGGGCAGTGGTGGTAGTGGTAGTGATAGTGGTGGGGGTGGTTGCGGTTGGTGGCGACGGCGGTGGTGGTGGTGGTGGCGGTGGCGGTGGCGGTGGCGGTGGCGGTGGCGGTGGCGGTGGCGGTGGCGGTGGCGGTGGCGGTGGGGATGGTGGTGGTGGTGGTTAGGGATGTCAGTGGACCGAAGCGGGGGGGGTTCTAGTGTCCATCCCCGTACCCGCTTAAAAAACCTTCGTCCATCCCCGGTCCACCCTCGTTAACGGGTATAATTTTCATCCCCATTCCCGTTCGCGGGAAAATTTTTAATCCCGCCCCCGTCCCCGCTTCCCCCGTACCTGCCCAAGCTTAAGCCCAAGCCCAAGGTCAAGCCAACATAATCCAAAATTCTAAATAAATTCAACATTTTAAATAATCCAACAACATTCTCCAATAACTATTTGAATTTGATATAATTCAAACAACAAAAGGGAAATGTTGAAAATGGGGAATGATGAAATTGTAACCAAATTACACCATACCTCTTTAAATTAGCCTTGAACTGTTTTGATAGGATTCAAACTGTTTTGATAGGATTCAATTTGGAAGAAGTTTGAAAACTCTCCAATAGTCCAGTTATTGGGGAAAAAAAAGGACAAAGGGGAAAGAAACCTTGCAACATTTTTAAGTACATTTTTAAACAAGTTTTCTTTCATATTGGTCTCTTGAGGAAATTTAGAAACTAGAATCCTACATTCAAAATTTGCAACTATGTAAAACTTGTAAGCCAAAAGCAATACATATTTTAATAACGTTGTAAAACTTGAGGTTTTGAAGATTTCAGTTTAAAGGTTTTGACAAACACTGATTCATCACTAATTTAAACTATATATAAGTCAGGCAATTATAAGCAAAACAATTCTGGAAAAAAAAAAAAAACATTTCCAGTAAAATAGCCAAGACCAACCACAGTTACACCCATATTGAAAAACAAACCCATCATCCAAATCAAACCCATTATCCTAAACGGAAGATTTAATCTCACAGAAGCAATGCCCACCGAGAACTCCAAATGCCCACCGAATTCAATCATCCAAATCTTATTTAATCTTGCAGAAGCAATGCCCACTCAGTCCACTCCTCACAATCTCCACGATGTTAAGCCACAGAAGAGAGAGAGAGAGAGGACTGACCTCAGTGACTTGTGAGGCTGTGTCGGCGTTGAGGAACAACAGAGGCTTTGTCGATGTTGAGTAGCCGGCGTTGAGCTAAGACGCCTGGAGGGAGGTCTGATTTTAACGTTGAGCAGTCGACACCCAATATGGAGGGAGGCGGGCAGCTGAATGGCTGATAGAGATTAGAGAGAGTAGGTCTGGACTCTGTTTAGGGCTTTACTGAGAGTATATATATATATATATATTTATTTATTTATATTTAAAGGGTATAACGGGGACGAGGCGGGTAAGTCCATCCCCGCACGGGTTTATACGGGTATCCCCGTATACGTCCACCGTTCAATACGTATAGTCCATCCCCGGTCCAAACGGGGCGGGTTTGGACGAATACCCGTTTTTCTCCGGTCCATTGACATTCCTAGTGGTGGTGCAGTTCCAAACACTATTTTTTTTTAAGTATTTATGAGAAATAATTCCTAGAAACACTTTTAAAAAGTCACTTCAAACACACCCTTAGGAATCTATTTTTCCTATTAAATTTGGGGTTTTTAATATTAGCCGTCAGATTAACTTTAAAGTAAAATTTAAAACGATCTCAACCGCGAATAGCAAAAGTCATTTTGTTTATTTTTTGAAATTTGAATTGTATTGTATTTTATTATATATAGAACTCAATCGTGTATTGTGAGTAGAAAAAAAGAAGGAAATTCCGTGCATGCGTGCATGGCACGGGACTGTCGATAGTTTAGTTGGTAAAACTTGAGATAATTAACGGCTAAATTAATATATGTTTTGTTAATTCTGTTATTTTTTTATTTAATTCAATTAAGATAAGTAAAAGTTAAAACAAGGGCCCGTTTGGTAACACTGTGTTTGTGTTTTTTTCTGTTTTTGTTTTCATTTTTTGCTAAAAAAAAAAACAAAAACGCGTTTGGAGTGTGTTTTTATTTTTTTTTTGGTTGGTCAGTTTTGTAAACAACCCCAAATTTTAAAAACATCAAAAGAGGTGCTTTTGAAAACACGGCAAAACGGAAACACGCGCGCCCCTTTAAACCATTTAATGAGGTCTAGCCATCGAACTCCATTAGCAGCAAAAAAAGGATTTTTTTTCATTCCCACTATAAAAGCATTTTTTTTACCCCTTTTTGCTCCTGTCGTTCATCTCTCTCACTCTCACACTCTCTCGTTCATCTCTCTCACTAGGCAGCGACAAAAGCACACACACTCTCTCTCTCTCTCTCTCTCTCTCTCGCCCTTCGGTGGGTTTTAGTGGTGGCGGGGGTAGATTGGGGGTGGGCTTCGGTGGGTTTCAGTGGTGGAGGTGGGGGTAGGGGTTTCGGTGGTGGTGGGGCTGGATTGGGGGGTGGGTTTCGGTGGTTGTGGCAGTGGATTGGGGGTGGGTTTCAGTGGTGGATGTGGGGGTAGGGGTGGGGGTGGGGTTTCGGTGGTGGTGGGGCTGGATTGGGGGGTGGGTTTCGGTGGTTGTGACAGTGGATTGGGGGTGGGTTTTCGGTTGGTTTCAGTGGTAGAGGTGGGGGTAGGGGTGGGGGTGGTGTTTCGGTGGTGGTGGGGCTGGATTGGGGGTGGGTTTCAGTGGGTTTCAGTGATGGGGTGTAGTGGGGTTGGGTGGTGGGTTTCCATAGTGGTGGTGGCAGCGTGGTCAGTGGTGTTGATTGGTAGGTTTGGGTGGTGAATTTTTGGTATAATACCAAACAAGTTTTTTATTTTTGATTTCATAATTTTTAAAAATATAAATGACTACCAAATATGTTTTATATTTTTAATTTTTATCACACAAAAAACAAAATTTTGTTCTGTTTTTTTAAAAAAAAAAAACATAAAAACAAAAACGTTACCAAACGCACCCTTAAACGCCAGGAGTTCGTCTATTGAAAACTTTAAGAAGTCTGTACATTAAAAACGTGACGAGTCTCTACGGAAATCTGAACAACATTGCTTGTCTCGGGCCTGGTAAAGATTTGAGAGAGAAAAGAATAAAGGGTTTAGGAACAGCAGAGACTTTCTCAGCGCTCCTCTCTCTGGTCACCCAGATCCGGTTCATCGTCGTCGTCATCATTGTCATCGTATCATCATCATCTCTTTTCTCTTCCTGGTATCTACCTTTCCCGTTCGTTATTTTTTGTATTGAATCTAATGATTAAATATGAAGCTCAAGGAAGGCGCTTGTGGTTAATTTTTTTAATAAATGTTGACATAGGCATATAATTGTGATATGCATTCAGTTTTGATGATAATCTTAACGGTTGTGTCGAACCATTTCCGGTGATCAGCTAATTGGAGGCTTAGAAGAGTGAAATCTAGACAAAATATCCTGTAAAATTGCATGTGACATGGTTTATATACCTTAAAACAACTATTAAAATGTTCGGTCATTCTAATGGATGATTAAAATAGAGCCAAACTTAGGGTTATGCCCGACAATCACCAATGATGCGTCCTATTCCAGTCCAATATAGTGAGATAAAAGCAGAGTAAGAATCCAGGGTTATCCCTGTCAGAGGGATAGAAATCCTCTAAACAGATGAGCTCTATTACATGATCAGTTCTAGCCTCCTGTTAACTGCATGGTGTGGGCGGGGACCTTGTGCAGCAAGCCATTGAGAAGCTTTGTCAGCAGATCTTCTGGCAAAATTGAAGGAGTTGTTTGGCACTAATTCCTGTGCCTAAGATATCTTGAACTGGGCCTTGGAAAAAAAATCATTAGATGAACTTGCAACAAAGCCTTTCCCTGCTATATGGGGTCAACTAGATGAACTATATTCAGTCCTCGTGCTCTGTCTAATGAGTAAATATTGAATGGAACAATGATACAATGTCATCATTAATGATATGGTATCACCAACCAATAATAAAACCCCAATTGGGCAAGGTGAACACTACTTGACCTTACATGGAGGAAGAGTGGGAGTTATTTGATTACATGACAGGTTGGTTATTATTTTTTGTCGGTCCATTTGCTTATTTATCTTGGTATCACCGTTGTAATGAATATTTTCTCCTGTCTAATGCTATATTTTCTTTTTTTTTCCCCCGGAATGAATGCTATATTTTCTGTTAACTATGCGGTTTACTGTGATACAGTAATTATACAGTGTAAGGATACTGACAATTGTAACTCATGACATCACGAACATTGAGGAGACGACTCCACCATGGGGATGTTGACGGAAAAAAGCATGAGCATTTGGAGGCCGCAGGGATGGATGCTTTGAACGAACCTTTGCTTGGAAATAATGGTTATGATGATGCACACTCAGAGGTAGTTTCGGATTCTTTTTGCTTCCTTACTGATTTTTTTAAAAATCTGATGATAGTTGTAAATGCATTTGGTCATTTGATTGGTTTATATGAGTTGTAGGGAGACACTCTTGCAGACATTTGGGATGATGAACAAAGGAAGGAACATCTCCATTGGACGTTTATTTTCTCTAATTTAATTGCACAATGGGCACAATGGTTAGGTATATATTTTCTTACAGTAGTTTCTTACTTTTTTTTGGTGCATTCATGTTTTCTACATCAGTTGTGTTTAAGGAAACTAGATCTGGATATGCACTATATGGGGTTCAGACAATGGTATTTGATTAGGTCAGAAATATCTAATAGCTGACCAGTTGCCATTTTTCTTTCTAGATTACAGTAGGGGTTTTGAGGATACTAATTTTGCATCTGTCCACCATGGTGCAAATCTAAATGCGAAAATTCCATCAAACAGTTCTACATTTGCTTGGGACATGTGTTTGTCATCAGCTTAAAGTTGTATAAAAATGAAGAAATATGTTGATGCAGAATTGTGGCTCACAATCTGGGTCTTTTTGAGACCTGCAAAATGAGAGAATAAAGCGAAGCAAGAAGAAGAGCACCCCGGTTGTTGCTTGTGGGATTGGACTCTAGCCTAGTAATTAGTGGATGAATTGAGAATGAGATACCGAAAGGAGAGAATGATTAAGCTTCTGTGAGCATGCCTTACTTCTGGAAGCTGATATCTTTTTTTATATTGAAGATGGACGTAACCAATTATGAGTGGGCTCATATTATGGGTACTGCTGGATTGGCGGGAGTACCCTTGTTTTTAGCCCCATTAATTTAATTGTTTACCTATATTTCAGCATCAAACATTAACTGACTCTACCCAATCCTCTTGTGCTTGCCATTTCCAGGGGACTTGGCCCTTAGTTTGGGTGTTTCCATGTGGTTGGGCCGAAGTTTCTAGGCTTTGGACTTAAATCATTGAGCTTTTGGGCTGCTACCAAGCAGGGTGGGTGGACGATGTCTGCCACACATGCTGCCCCAAAATATCTCGATGAACCAATGTTACTTAAATTGTGGGTCAATTGGTACTTGGAATGTGTACGGGTGCGATACATTTTTTCGATGTGGTGGGATAGAGGTAGAATAGTTATTACGCTATTTTGGTTCGTAGTTCGCTTTGTGTCGTATCCGAATTACTTTTACTATTATATGAGATTACTTTTATTTATACACAATGTTAATTGATATTAATTTTATAATTCTGATAAGAATTCTAAAGCAAACCATAGTCCAAGACAAAATAATAGCTAATGGTTATAAACTTATAAATATTAAAAGCTAGGCATTGCATAGTTGTACGATGTAAACATTCAAACCATAACAAATCAAAATATCATTTAAAAATCACCAGGATTAAAAAAAAAAACCAATTAGGGTTACAATTTGGGGGTTAGTGTTATAATTTGGGATTACCACATAGATCATATTTAAATTTTAGATTTGAAACGATCCGGTATGTTCGGATTTTATGGAATGATCTTGATTGTTCTTTTATAGGTATTCATTTTAGATTTGAAACGATCCGGTATGTTCGGATTTTATGGAATGATCTTGATTGTTCTTTTATAGGTATTCTAAGTAGCTATTATAGGGGAGCTTATGTATAAATATTCCTCTTCTTTTGTGATTTGATTCTCTTAAAGGTTTTCTACAGTTGCCTCTTGAGATTACTCATGTTTCTTTGCATTCTGTATTGTTCAGGAATTCAGATAGGAGTCCCTTGTTTTTACCTCATTTAATACGCACATTTAGTTATCTTTCAAGGATCTTCCTTAAGTGGATCTCCCTATATGTGGGTGTGATTTAAGGTGGACTTCGCTCCTAGAGTGGTTATTTCCATTGTGTTGGGCTGAAACCTCTAGGCTTTGCACTTAACTCATCTTGGGCTTTTGGGATACTGTCGAGCTGGGCTTAGTGGGCAAAATCCTTACATCTAAAGGAATTTTCATGTACCTAACAATTGTTAGATATGAAGACTTTACATTCCAATTCTTTTGGCCTTCCTATGTTCTCTTAAAGGATAATTATTAGATGTATCAACATGATGTTCGCAATGATCCTTTTTGCTTAAGAGAAGTGATGTTATAGAGTATAGGCTAATAACGAGATTTATAAGTTGTATAAAAAATCAATGCCAAAAAAACAATATTTTTTACAAAGATCTTTTTGACTCTTATGGTATTCCTGTTGGTTCGTAAAGTGAAAAATGTATGCAAATCTAAATTGGAATGATTAAACAACAAAAGATGAAAGTTACTTTAAAAGTAATAGTAGTGTATCATTCGAGCAAGGATCTAAATTTTGTTTTGTTTCGTTTCTACCAAACAAGTTTTGGTCGAAATTGATAGATTCTATGTCTTGTAATGTTTCAGGATGTGTTGGCAAATGTTTTGAAATGTTTTCGGGTAATGTTTTAGAATCAAAATTTCAGATCTTTTTTATAACAAAACCTCAAAGTAGATCCAACTTTGCAAATTTAGATTTTTGTTTTCTAGTTAATCTGTTTAGTTGTTATGGTTTTGGATTATTTTTATGTATGATATGTAGATTGAATTGTCTCTAAATCGAAGGTGTGCTGAGAAAATGGTGATATATTTGAAAGATTTTATTGGAACTCTGTGATTTGTAATGAAAACTCTAAGCCAATTCTAGAACATCATAGTACAAATGGTAGTTATTGACATTTAGTGAAACTTGGGAGATATGGAAGATAGTAATCAGAGCAGTTCTAAAATATTATGTTTCCCTATGATCTTTGACAACAAAAGAACTTTCTTACATATTATCGTTTCAACACAAATTGGGATATGCCTGCATATTTTTGTGGTGTCATGGGTTTTTGACAAGGAAAGTAGTTGTAAGAGAGCTATTAATCTCCTTATTTATTGCTAATGAATTATTATTAAACATGCACGTATATTTTTCATTCTACTAATCAACATGATCAAAGATGTTTTTAGGAACTCTCTATTATAGAGTAATAGAACTACAAAGCTAACATAAAATGAAGTTATCTCAATTCAATTAACTCAACTTGACAATGTCTGGTCCTAACATGAGTTGGTTGTATAAATCCTATTTTGCCTGTGTTCTATTAGGGTGCGTTTGGATAACCGATAAGGATAGGAAGGGATAAGACTTTTTGTTTCCTAACCCATCCCACCCAAACCCAATCAGCCACTTAATTGGATGGGTTATGTTTGCTATCCAATCCAAACCATTGTTTGGCAATGAACAAATCAATTTCGTTGGCCCACATACATTGACCTTTGATTTTGTATAAGTTTACCATTCTAACCATTCACCAACGTTAATTTCAAAGAGATGAGAAACAAAACAAAACGGATCTGTCTTGACCATAACCAGGCGAAGAGAGAGAGATCTACAGAGTGGTTGCGGGAGAGCAAGAGACAGATCTGGACTCTGTCATCTTCTTCGTGGTGGGTTAGAGACTCTAATTAAGAAGAAATTTTTTGAAAAAAAAACTCTACACCCAATAACCAAATCCTCCTCTCTGCTTTTGTTTATGGCCTAGTAAGAAATTTCACAAAAAAATGTTTGTTGATGGGTTATGGCTTCTGGTTCAACAACTCAAAGAAATTTAAAAAAAAAATTAAATCTGCCATAGGTTTGGAGAGAACATACCTCAACACCCAGGTTGTTCTCTCCAGTTGCTTTCACGTTGATGAATAGTGGAATGGAGGCTGGTGTATTGAAGAGGATAAGAAGACATAGTAAGGGTACAGTCGAGTCTGATCTTCCTGTCATCCACAGTGGACTTCCTCTGGTTTGGAGAAAGCAAGGGCAAGTGATTCAGGGTTGGTAAAGAAGGGGTATTATAGTAATTAGGCAATATATCCCATTGGCTAGGTTTGTAACCCATGGGGGAGGTGGGTTACATTTAATCCGTAGCACCCGGGTCAAGGTTTGACCCGGGATTTATATCCTCCCTCAATTTTTACTTCCTAAACAAGGGTTTTTTGGGACCCATGGCTTTATTAGCCTATCCATATGGGTGTTAACCCACTTTAACCTACTACGCAAACACACCCTTAAGGGTTATACTTTTTGTTAACCATAAGCTCATATATTTTTCTTTTCTATTTTATTTTAAGTTAATTTTTGTTTTCCTTTATCCTTTAGTGTACTGTCTATGGCTATCATATTACTCTTTCTCACTGATACCGCAGTGGGCCATCTGTAAACATCTCCAAACTACCAAAGTAGATTCTTCCTTAATTTATCATATATATTTGCTACTTCTACTTTTTTCCAGATACTCATTTCTAATTCTACCCTTCCTAGTTTTACCATGCATTCATCTTAACCTTCTCATTTTTGCCATGCTCGTTGTTTTTTAGTTTCCCAAAAATCAGTACCATAAAGCATAGCCGGTCTTTTGACCATTATATGGAACTTTCCTTTTAGCCTAAAGGGTATGCGTCTATTAGACAATGCCACTCTTAAGGAGTATGCATCTATCAGACAATACCACTGATGTATTCCTCCATTTAGTCATCCTGACATTGCTCTCACTAAAGTCACCATATTATCGTACATATCCTTATTCACATCCATATACCTACCATAGTTGTTAGTATCGTACGATACGCGATACGTATCGTACGATACGTCACGATACGGAGCTAAAACGATACGGATCGTAGGTCTGTATCGTTTTTGCGTTGTATCGTCCGATACACGATACGTTTTTACGATACGATATGTATCGGTACGATACGAACGATACGCGCAAATGTGTTGTTTTTTTTTTTTTTTAAATGTAACGAAGTCGTTTTGGCTAAATAACAGACTGATTTTTTAATCCCTCCCACTGAAAACGACGTCGTTTTAGAGCTAGGGTTTACAAAAAAAAATTAAAATCCCTCTTTTCCTCTCTCTCTCCATTCGTTGTCTTCCTCGGTGTCTTCAGACCTCACGATCGACGACTTCAGACCTCACGATCGACGAAGACGAAGACGAAGAAGCAAAACACTTCAGCCTTCGACCCAAAACGACAGCAGCCTTCGTTGTCTTCAGACCTCACGACCGACGAAGATCCCTCTGTTCTCTGTCTTCTCTCTGTGCTCTCTGTTCTTCGTCGAAGCAGCCAAGCCATCGAAGCAGCCCTCGATCTGCCTTCTTCTTCCTCCTCCAGCCTACTCCAGCAGTCCAGCTAAACCTGTGCAAGTGTAAGATAATTTTCTGTTAATTTATTTACAAAGCCAAATAATTTATTTACAAAGCAGTCCAGCAGTCCAAGATTAGAAGTCTATTTGGTGTTTGAAGTTTGAATTAGTGAACTATGGTTGTGAACTTTGCATTATAATATTAGTGAATTAATGAAATGCTATGTTTTTATGAGTGTATGATTTTTTTTCAAAGGTATATATATTTTTTTATTATTTATTTAAAATTATACTGTATCTTACAATACACGATACGATACACTATTTTTAATTTACGATACGCCTTCCGATACACGATTTGATAACTATGATACCTACTAATAACTTTTTTGTTCTTTAGAACCTTTCCTACTATATCTCTAGGGGCTGTAGCATATTCCTTCTCCAAGTCTATAAAAATCATATATAGATCCTTATTTTTCTCTCTATACCTTTCCATTAGTCTTCGAAGTAAGTATATAGTTTCCATTGTTATTGATCTACTAAGCCAGTCTTCCTAACTGTAATATATTGGTACTAAAATAATCTTCCTTCACTCATCGAGTATTTTCTTAGGTATTAAAACTTTACTAAATATTCTAGTTAACCATAGTACCCCAATCCCAATAGGTATACATCACGCCCTAAAGCTTTCCGTGTTTTTATTTTCTTTAATACCTCCTTTACCTTAACGTTTAGTTCTATTGGAAAATATGTTTTCTTTAATCTCCTATTGATGTCTATATTCCTCAATATCTGGCTCCCTATGTGATTTTCATTTAGTAACTCTTCAAAGTAATGCTTGTATTTTTCTTTGATTCTCTCGTTTGTTCCAAAACCCTATAGTCTTCACTCTTAATACATTTTTATAGTTCAAATCTCTAGTTTTTCTCTCATAATTAACAAGTTCATTAGAGTAAAGATCATCATATGCTCGGTACTTAGCTTGTCCTACCCTTTCTTTTCACTTCTTTATTTGCAAGTTTGTAACTTTAAAATATTTCACCATTTTTTAGTTTTTTGCCATGTTTTATAAATCTTTGTTGCTTTTGGTGCAGAGGACCTCTGCAGTCCATCATCAAGTTTCTCTCGCTAATGTTCAATTATATTTGATTCTCTAAGAACTCTATAGATACATCTTTTATATGTTCTACTATTGTATTCCACATTACATTTGTTTCATCTTCTAAATTTCACATTGCTTCTTTTAGTATTTTGATATTAAACAAGTCTATCTTTTCACCTTTCAAATTTTACCATGTAGTTCTTGGATTTTAGTCTCTTTCTTATATCTTAACTTGTTTTTGATAAATACATTATACATCTAGTCCCTTTATCCTATGTTGGGTGGTTAATCTTTCTCTTGGAATGGTCTTACACAATGTTATTTAGATCATGAGTTGATTTGGTACATGGTGTGGGTACGCGTACACGACACGATACTTTCTTAGGTACGCAGTATGCTGTCCGTAGGCGTAGCTGATACAGTGTTTTCGGTCCCAATTTGATTTGGAACCCTTATGTAAATCACTGTCACTACTATATGATATTATATATATATAATAGTAATAACCCGTGCCTGAAGGCACTAAATAACTCAAAAAACCTCGAGCATCAGTCATGCAATATAAATATTTTCAAACAATATTTTATTTTTTATTATTTCTTTAGTTACACAATTCAAAATCAATTTGAAAACACTATTTTCTAAAAAAATTTGACAAAACTTCTCTAAAAACACGACCTCTAAAAATATCAACATTTACACAATTTATATATTTAATCATTATACCTAAAAAATATTTTTTTTTTTGGGTAGAAGTCGATATTGGCGTGTTTGTGTTGGCGGGTGCGTAGTGCCAGAGAGAGAGACTTATATGAGAGATGAGATAAACTTATGAAAGATAAGAATATGATACAGAGAGAGATTAGATTTTTAAGGGGTATTAGATGTATTTTGTTATTATTAGATATATATAGCCATCCAGACAAAACTCTCCAACTCCTGTTACTTTATTATTATATACGTTTAGGATAGAGTGAGTGTGTGTGTGTGTGCAAGTATGAAATAGATAGAAAGATAGAGTTATATAAGAGATGAGAGTGTGTGTTTAAAATGTGTGAGAGATAGGAAAGAGAGAGATATAAAAGGAATGAAAATCCAATTAAGATCATATATATATATATGATGGTTTAAGTGAACAGGAAATATTGAATAAAATTCATCACATGTCTATGGTTATTAACAGCTATGTCAGTAACCTTGATAGCCCTGAACCTGATTTAGTTGACTTAGTCACCTCAGGATTCACAGGTGTTTTGAGAAGTTGGTGGGATAATTATCTTACCCAAGATTCGAAAGATGAAATTAGACATGCTGTAGTTCTTGATGATGAGGGAATCCCAGTCTTTGACGAAAGGATTGGTAGAGCAAAGCCTGATGGTCTTAATACCCTTATCTTCACCATAATTAAACATTGTGTTGGAACACCAAGTAATATTGAAGTCAGGATCCATGATCAGCTTAGCAACCTTAGGTGCCCAACACTTAGTGATTTCAGATGGTACAAAAATGTCTTTGTGTCACAAGTTATGCTTCGCCCAGATTGTAATAAATCATTCTGGAAAGAAAAATTTGTAAATAGTTTACCAAATCTGTTTGCCCATAAGATTAGAGAAGCCCTTAGTAAGGACACAGGGATCATAGAGTATGACTCCCTAATTTATGGTCAGCTTGTCAGTACCATTCAAAAGGAAGGTCTTAGAATGTGTATTGATATGAAACTTAGTAAACAATTACAAAATGATAAGAAAAAGGCTAAATATGAAATGAGAAATTTTTGTGAACAATATGGTCTCCCTCCAGTAGCACCATCAACCAGCAGAAAACATAAACCCCATAAAATTTCTAAGCCTTATTCTAAAAGCAAATCTCACTACAAACGTAGTAAGAAAACATTCTCCAAACCTGATTTTTATAAAAAATCTGGCAGAAAACCCTATAAATCTTCTAAATCTAAGACTTATAAGAAAAACTTAAAAGGAACAAAGGGTAAAGGTAAAGCCCAAGATGATATTAAATGTTTTAACTGCGGTAAAACAGGCCACATTAGTCCAGACTGCCCAGTTAAAAAACAAGTTAAAAAGTTAAATTTAGCTGAAAATGAAGAAGAAGAAATTCTCAGAGTTTTTAAACTAAACAACCAACAGAATGAAGAAGAGAGTCCAGTCTCCACTAGTAGTCCTGAGAGTTCTTCAGATTATCAGCCAGATTCAAGTGTTAGTAAAATGGGAATAGGAAACAAGGACTGTTGTTTACTAGGAACATATGCAGATGAGAAGTAGGTAATCTGATCTTGAAGATCAGCTGGAAAGATTTCAAGAATGGGGCCGTGAACCTGCCACCACCTTACAAACCAGGAAGGAATCTGGCTTTTGAAATCTTTATCAAACTGAATGAACCAGGAGTGAGTTAAGGACTCATCCTGATAGAGCATAAGCTTAGACCATGACTCAATGTAATCATAGTAACTAAACTTTTTATTATATCTTTGAAGATCTCGGAGCAATGAAGGGTGAGATCCCCATTCTTTGAGAGATATAATATTCTTGATGAACAGAGAATGGTAAATAGTTTTACTCGGGTCATTCTTATCAGGTATGGGCTTGATAAAAATAGACTTAGGGGTCGTTTGGTAACGTTTTTGTTTTTGCGTCTTCAAAAAACCAAAAACAGAGACAATTTTTTGTCTTTGTTTTGTGGTAAACGCTAAAACAGAAAACATGTTTGGTAGTCATTTTTGTCTATCAAATTATGAGAAAAAAAACAGAAAACATGTTTGGTAACTATTTCATGAAAAATGATTTACAATCATGTATTAAAGACCTTCAACAAAGCATCAATCAACACTTTTTTTTTTTTTTTGGAAAAGAGAAAATTTATTTCATCAATCAATGAATTACAAGAAGCAAAGGAATTCAAAGAACTCTAATTACAAAGAGGTGGCTTTAATCCTTCGTCATCAGGACTGATAACTTCCATTACTTTGTCAGCAAATATCTTGTTCACGGACACATAAGCTTGCACAGGGATCTATCAAAGCAGCCACCAAGCTCTGGTTTCTGCAAAATCTCATTGTACTCACTTGAATACACAGATTTTTTGGGAAGTTTAAAGGGTGTTGTTGAAGGTTGGGCATTGGAGGACTCTTGGGTTTTCTTTTGTGCAAGCTTCTCATTCTACGGTTCAGTGGATTGTACTGCTTTAATCGGCAATAGCCGAAGAGGGATTTTCTTTGAGGTGTGTGAGAATGAGTATATGTATGAGAAGGTGCTCTGTGAGAAGGTTGCAGAGGAAGCCATGAGAGTGGGTTTGGAGTTTGTACGATTAGGGTCTTACAAATGAAATCTACATACAAATGTAACAGATCTATGTATATTGTGGTGAAAAAAATACAGATAAAACAAAAAAAAATAGGATTAGGTTCTGTGATGTACAAATCTAAGTAGATCTAAGCATATATATATACAGATCTATGTATATATATACATATATCTATACAAGATCGTTTTCGTCTGTCGATCTATGTATATATATACATATATCTTACCTTCTTCGTCTTCAGATTCTTCGAGATCGTTTTCGTCTGTCGATCTGTGAGCCTTCTTCGTCTTCGTCGATCTATGGTGGAAGAGAGAGAGTTGCTGAGAGAGCTCCGGAGTAGAGAGACGTGTTGAGAGAGACAAGAGGAGAGAGTCTCGCTCTTACCTTCAGAGAAGAGAGAGAGTGGCTGAAACAAGAGTGGGTTGCGAAGGACTGATATGTGAGGATGAAAATGACAAAATAACCCATATTTATACTCTCTCATATGAAGTGGGATTTTGTGGCTAACAAAATTCGAAGGTGAGACCTCATTTAAATTGAAATGCGTGTTTTGTGTTTCGCGTGTTTCCTGGAACAAAAAATTTTTGTTCTCATTTTTTTGTCTTTGTCTCCAAAACAACTAATATAAAACAAAAACAAAAACAGTACCCAAACATGTTTTTGTTTTTATTTTTGACAAAAATTGAAAACAAAAACACAAAACACAAGACAGAAACACTTACCAAACATCCCCTTAGTAAAGAAAAGAATATCTTGGTAGAATTCAAATGATTTTTCTGGATTGGATGGGATAAAGGTCAATCCTTCTCCAAGATAAGCATCAACCACATCTTTTGGGTTGCTAAGGTGAGCATGGGCTGACTCAATAGCAAACACAATATGGGCTGGGCTTTTGTCAATGTATTCCGTTTTTGGGCCTTTTGGGGTTGGTCCATAACGGTAATATGGGTTGACTAGGAGGTCAGTTAAGTTTTTTATCTATGTCCAATACCAGTACTCTTGAGCCCTGTCCCCAAAAACAGCTTCAAGATAATGAACAATCTGATACTGAAACATCAACCAGGACATTTTCTCAGCGGATACCAGTAACCTCCATCTCTACTATGGAAAATTCTGGTTTAACGAAGCTGCCGTCGCAAGATGGGTGTCCACAAACTGAAAATCAAATTAATTCTGTTAATAAAATTAATTTACAAAAATGGTATTCTCAAGTAAGAATTATTATTAATAATGATTTTATACTTGACACTATTGCCCTTATTGATACAGGTGCAGATGTAAACTGTATTCAAGAAGGAATTATTCCCACTAAATATTATGAAAAAACATTTGAAAGATTAAGTTCTGCTAATGGCAGTAAAATGAATGTTGCTGACAGACGGGACTAGTGGGTCCTGCTGTTGTTTGGGAATCCACTTTCGGTGGAAAAGTATATGTAGAATGCTTTTACCAAGGGGAAAAGCAGACTGATGGGAATCTATCGGCTACTTTACTAGGGGAAAGTGCCGGGTAAATCTTGTGATATCTTATCGTTACATGTGACAGACAACTTTTCTATCTCTTGTGGAGACAGTAGTGATTGAAGCTACCACAAGTAAAGGTAAGCATCACGGGGTGGTGATATCTGCTTCATCAAGGTCATCATAACCGGCATATGGGTCCTGGGCATCCTGGAAAGGGTCCATGGATGGATTGACGGATCCTGCAGAAGAGGCTGGTGATGAAGAACTTTGACTAGTAGCTTGCTGAATTAGTTCCTGAGCTAACTTGAGGAGCTCAGATGCTGACGGCTTAAACGGCTTACTGGAGTCCTTCGATAATGTTTGTTTCAAAACATCATTTATCTTAGTAAAAGATATGACTGACAAAGTTATTCTTGGATTACCTTTCATCTATTTGTTGTATCCTTTTACCACAAACATTGAAGGTTTATCCACTAACCCTTTAGGGCAATCTGTAACATTTAAGTTTATTCTTAAACCTGAAGTTAAAGAATTAAAACAACTTAAAAATGAATCAATTTCTAAGTACCTCAGAATAATTAATCAAAAAATCCATCTAGTGAAATTTCTCAAAGAAGAAATTAAACACAAAAGAATTCAAGACCAGTTAACCAATCCAATCTTAATTGAAAAAATTAATCAATTTCAGAAAAAGATTGAAGAAGAAGTTTGCTCTAACCTTCCTACAGCCTTCTGGCATAGGAAAAAGTATAGTGTAAAACTTTCTTATATATATATATTGGCAGAGCTACACAGGGGTGAGGATGGGCATGGGCTCACCCTCAATTTTTTTTTTAAAAATATGATATGATATGTATATTTATATTTATATATTCGAAAAATTATACACATTTTTTTACTTGTGCTCACTTTATAATTTTCTTATTTCAATTATTTAGTTTTGTTTATTATAATAAGGCTTTCTTCAGATGACTTTCATTTTATTATGAATTTTTGTAAGTGAAAGTTCTTTCAATTGATCTTTATTTGACTTTTTTTTCTACTAAAAATTGTCTTTTATTTTTATTCGAGTATTGATTATAGTTTTTATTATGTGCCAATCGATTTTTATTTTATTAATATGTTTACCTTTTAAATTTTAGTTTAATAGTTTTACTATGCTAATATTTTAGTGATAATGTTTAGAACATCGTTTATTGAATATATTTAATAGATTGTTAGTAAATAACTAATATTTTTTAATATAAAAATGACAATTAACTTCATTTTTTACGATGGTGATAATTAGTCAATTTTTTATACATATACAATATACATTATTTTTTTGGCCTTTTTATGTTAAATAGACTTCATGTATCAAATATGATATAATAAATATAAATATATTATATAGTGTGATTGGTTAGGAGGAAAAAAATTAGAGTGTATAATTAAAGTACCCACTCTAAATAAAATTCTTGGCTCATGACATATGTTAATGAACCTATAATTTGTTAGAAATAATTCTTATTATTAAAGTTTTAATGGGTATTAGATATATTTTGTTATTATTAGATATATATAACCGTCCAAGAGAGAGTTACATGAGAGATGGAGGAGTGTGTATTTAAAACGTGTGAGAGATAGGAGAGAGAGTATGAGATGGAGGGAAAGAGAGTTGTATCAGTTAGTATGAGATTGAGAGAGAGAGTTAGATGAGAGATAGGAGTCTTAGAAAAAATTTTACATGAGGACTGTTGGATCAATAATTGTCAAGCGATCTGAGCCGCGAAAAGTTCAAGACAAACAAAATTAGCTACTTTATTATATAGATATATATATATTTTGGGAGGGGGAGGGGGACTTGACCTCGGAAGGCAAAGCCATCACAAGATAAGGAGTACCATTAGACCAATAATAGTACACAATAAATTCATAGTTAGTTACTATTTATTTTACATTTGTGCTCAACTTTTTATTATCTAAATTTTTTTATAATTATACTTTCCATATACACTTAGTTAGGTTAATATTTATTTTACGTCTGAGATATATATTTCAAAGCGAATCGATTTGGAGTTATTAGTACCATTTGGGGTGGGACATTTAGGTGATTTGGACTGCGAAAACCACCCTGTTGGGATCATTGTACCTAGATCGTGAGCCGTCAAGGTCAGCGATTTTTGGTAACCATGGTCTTACAGTACTTCCATGGTCTACGTTCCACTCGTCTAGTTAAGAAAAAATCTATTTGACTTTTATATAACCTAGTTTTAAAAGTTATTAAATGTCCATCCCTCTTTTCAAATATTTGCTATCATAAGATCATATGGAATAGCAAAATCTAAGATAGAATCTTCAACATCATTCCTATCTCTAAATCTGTGACCGTCCTGTCATATCCAATTCAATTCTTTTCTATGTGGCTATTAAACTCTTCTATGTATACTCTCTTTCCTATAGGTATTGCTTTCATTGTCTCATCCATATCATCCCAAAATTGAGTTTTAATGAGTTCATTATCTTATTTGATATGCATACACTAATAAAATTAATATAATATCCCCCATTACAAGTTCAGCTAAATATCATTCTATCTCCTTTCCTTAGAAAGGTTACTACTTCATGTTTAAGATGTGAATCCACTATTATTCCTACTTCATAGCTATGTCTAACTTTTCCAGCATAATAGAGTTTATATACTGTATTTTCTACTTTCTCTGCTTTAGTCCCTACCCACTTGGTTTCTTGTATGCATGCTATAGTAAATTTGTTTAATCATAGTTTCAACTAACTCCATTCTTTTACTTGTTAGTATTCTTATATTTCAAGTTGTTAACCTAAGTTTAGTATTATGAGAACTAACCTCTTTACCTGCACTCATCCAGACTCCAAGACTCCAGAGTAACGCAACGCAGGAACCCTTGCTCATTTTTCACTGAATTCGGGCAACTCAAATACTGTGTCCCTTTTCCATTTTTCGAAACGTCCGGGTGTAGCCACGCGCATCGCTTGAGGGGAATGCCCTAGTATATAAAATTGAGTTGGCTACTCAATATTTTTTTTTTTATGAATATAGTTTGAATTTTTATTCTTGAACAACATTTTCAGATTTGTACATTCGTCAAAAGAAGTGGAGTCTGTAATCAGTTGTGTATAACATCTCTGGTTGCCAGGTAGTTTAGGGTGCTAGGTTTCTCTTTGTTTAGTGTGTCTTGGGTGCTACCCAAAAGTTGTGGACCTATTACAGTGGTGGAAAAGGGGTTATGGTAGGAATAAGGCTTGCAGGTTTGGGAGGTAACTAGCCTTTGTTTATGTTGGAATGTTCAATTAGAGTTAAATCGAAGATTTATTGAAGGTGTGGAGGCAACGATTCTAGACCTGAAGCAGAATTTTTCAAGACATAAGTTTAAATAGTTCTTGGGGAAGGCTCCCCCTCCATCCCCTTTTCTCCTCCTTTTTTCTCTTTGGAAGCTTTTGTTAAACTTTTCGGAGTTTTGGGGTTTAGTTGTTTGGAGCTTGGAGCTCCCATTCTGTTTAGTATAGGTCCCTTTTGTTTTGCTTTCTAGCTTAGATGTTTCTTTGTGTATGCTATGTGTTATGCATATTTAACACCTGTGATTATACTTTTGTGTAGGAAAAATAAACCGACATGCTTAATTCTTTTCTATAAAGAACTACCTTGAGAGAAGCATGCTACAGGGCTTGTGTAATGTTTTTACTTGCAGGCTTCCTGACTAGTTTATAACATGGTTGAAATCTTTATTCTCTCGGTTGTCTATCTTGTTTGGGTAGGGAAGAAAATATAATTTCAGAACATTGACATTTCATCTCTCTCTCTCTCTCTCTCTGTGTAGCAAATGTTGTCTTTGGATCTGGATCACTAATTGGACGAATTTTTCCCTATCCTTCATCCACTCAAAATGGATCTACCAAAAAGATTCTTCCACCTTCACTTAGTCCGTTACAGGTATGTTGATGTTTTTGTCAATAAATCATCATATATGCATTTATTTATGGATAATTCAAGAATACTTTTATAGAGCAGAAAAAAACCATTGTCCAATGTCGCTCCTGCTCGTGTAGCATGTGGAATATTCTATAGGCTGGATGTGGACTGAAACTCACATTTTTCACACGGGATGCCATTAGACTTGGATCTGCATTCTTATGCATGAGCACTTTAGTTTTGAACTAAGCATTGGCCCTTGGGAGCACTCTGTTATTTGGCATACACAATATTTTTTTCTTCATTATCACGTCAAGTGAATGTTCAAGGTGAACGAACGCACTGTGTTTCGATGGAGCCTAGGCATAGGCCCTCTCCTAAATACCGTGTGAGATTGCAAATTCAGCAGCCTAGGCACAAACAACTACATTCTGGCTTACAATAATTCAGCACAATGTGACACACTGCATTCACAATAAAGATTAGTAGTAGGACAAGTATAGGTCTATCCTACAAATCTGGAGTTCTACAAATTTAGCAGTTATATTATTGGTATTTGCAAAACATAGAGGCTATGCAGTTAATGGCACTCTGTTAAGTTTTAGGGAATTTGAGGTAAATACAGTAGATGCTTCTCATTTCATCTAATTTCAGTAGTATACAACAAATTACAGAGAAATTCCTAGCCTAATTAGTCAACTTTCATTCTCAATTTTAGCAAGTTACGTCATATATCAATAGTTTTATGCAAAACACAACCAATCTGGGATTGTTATCATCCTTCACCAATTTCAACATCAGATGTCTTTGAAAGTCTTCAAAAAGAAGAAGAAGAAGGAGAACAGAGCCAGAAAGCTGAAACTAGTGGTCTAAAAACAATGACAGACGAGGAAGGAAAAAGAAAAGAAGAGTCAGGCAAAAATAGGGAGAAAGGGACGGAGGACACATAGGCCATAGAAAAAAGCAAAAGAGAACAGATAGATCTCAAAAACCAAAACATAAACAAAAGAATGAAAAATGGAGTGAGGGGAAGGAGGGAAAGTCTGACTTGTGCATGTGACACAGAGAACAAACCTCCATTATCGCAAACTCCACAACCTCAGTTGTCATACATCCCTTTTGTCCTACATTAGGTGATGGAGAACGAAAAGAAATTGGATAAGCGTGAATTCAAGATTTGGATTAATTAGTAGTAATTTTATTATTTATTTCCTAGATTATTTAATTAAGAAATATTTGTTTGACGAGGACTATTAGTAAGAATTTAATTAGAAATTTTTTATAGAGTTTGAGTAGGAGAGTAATTTGAGAGTTTGAGTAGGACTTTTTTAGGATTTTAGAAGAGTGATTTTTGACTTGGTAGGAGGCTTAAATTGTAAATAAGAATGCAATATTGCAATCTCATTGTTTTAATCTGATTATGAATATGAATTGATTAATCTCTACGGAGAATGCGGAGAATATTGTGTTTCTTGACTTAATCCATGCAAGGGTTTAGCATCTCATATTCTTTCTTCTCTGTCTCTTCCCATCCTGCATCAATCTGGTATCAAAGCAAAACTCCAATCCATAATAGCTTGAGATAGTGTTCCTATGCTATCAAGATAGAGGGATGTACTTTGCCAACTGACATTGATTCTCTTGGAATACTCTTGCTATTGTTTTTTTAGTCGGGGAGAACTATTGGAGAGCAAAAAGGAATTGGATAAGCATGAATTTAAAAGTTGGGTTAATTAGGAGTAATTTTATTATTTATTTGTTAGATTATTTAATCGAGAAATATTTGTTTGACTAAGAGTAGCAAGGAAAGTATAAATAGTAAATTATCAGAGTTTTAGTGGAAGTGTAATATGAGAATTTAATTATGATATTATTTTAGGAAAGTAGGAGATGATTTTTCTCTCAGTAGGAGACTTGGACTATAAATAAGAGTGCGATCCCATTGTTTTAATTAGATTATGAATATGAATTGATTAATATTTGCCGGGAATATTGTGTTTTTTTATGTAATCCTTGCGAGAGTTTGGTATCTCTTATTCTTTTTTTTCCTGCTCGTCCCGTCCTATATCATTAGGACTTGATTCTTGCTTGCCAATTCCTTTTTTTTCTTTCATTTTCCTTTGTTTTGTTTATGTGCATCCCCATTCCCAAAGCACCATAATATGTGGTTTATGCCAGTTGTCACCGACCATTTAAAACAAGGGTTAAGAGAAGTACACCTACATATGTTAGGCATTGAATAAAAATGTACGCATGATGGTGCCTTGCCTAGACCTTGATGAGACACAACAAATGGGCCTTGCTTCGCCTTTTGCATCTAGGCTCGCCTTTAAAAATCTGATCTTGTTCTCAATGGAATACAAGGTTAGACAAAATGGAATGAGATTTCTATTGTGGAGGTGAGATTTTTGTTGTGGAGGTCAGGTGCATGAATTAAGATAAACAAGCATTGAGAAAACTCCTAAAAAATTGCTCTAATTTGAAGCTATTTCCATCATCCAAAGCTTCATCCATTCTAATATCCTTTACCTAATTGCTTGCCTTTTCCAAAATAAAAAACTAAAAAAAATCCTTGTCTTTCACTCTTTACCTCTAAGGTGTTAACATGACAACGAGAGTGCACTCCACATGCAATATTTGGCTCAGTGTCCTTTTTCCATGGCCATTGCATTTGGACTAGATCATATTGTCACTCCAGGAGGAATTGATTTATCGAACTAGTAATTTGGATTATAAGGCTAGACCCATTTCCAGTTGTCTAGGCTTGCCATTGAGCTTCTCATTTGAAGCCATGGCAATTTGGATGGGACGTGGATGATATTTTAGAGCGAATCATAATATGAAAAAGGCAATCTTGCTCTAATTTGGGTAGTTCTTGACAAAAAAACGTGTAATATGGGTAGCTTTTGACCAAAATTTGGATAGCTCATGATAAAAAATATGTAATTTGGGTAGCTTTTGACCAAAATTTGGTTAGAAATTTGGTCAAGAGTTATCTAAATTATTTTTTTGCCCATATTTAGGTATTACGTGACAAGTTTATGATAAAAAATCGTTAGCAATTTGCACGTTTTCTGCTTAAGGGACCATATATGAACATATTTAATATTTTAGGGATCAAAATGATGCAATTGAAATATTGGGGACCAAAATGAGACAAACCCTATACTTTGGGGACCTCCATTGTAATTAACCCATTGTTTTAATTGACAAACTGGAAATAAGATCAAAAGATCCAATATTATAAACCTTACTTGGTTTAATTTCTGGCAAATGCCAATTTTATAGCATATTCTCTACATTAGAAAATTCAATTTTACTTTTGGTAAAATTTCTTAAGCATTGTACTTAATGGTATGTGTTGATATATATGTATTCTATTTGTTATAGTGTTATAATAATATTCTTTCCTAACATTACTCTACAGTGACCTGTGCTATAGTGATATACTATTCAGTATCTTCTACCTTACCCTCGCTTTTTTGTCAACGATTTAGTGGAACAAAAACGACACCATCCCATCCCCTGTTAACAAGTCAAAGTTCCTACACGACTTGGGTGAAGATCCATGAGAGTGCAACTGAAGAAACATATAGATAAATCACTGTATAACAACATCACTATTTGAACAAGCAGAATACATATACTATAGAACACATATAACTTATAGATCGACATATATTTCAACAGCAAAATTAAGCTGCCATTACAATGATACTAAATATATATGGTAAAGGGTAGGTTGGTCAACACCTTATGATTCTCTCCTCCTCACTTCTCTCTCTCTCTCTCTCTCTCTCTCTCTCTAAACATTAATAGATTCGTTTAGTCCTCTTATGACCACTAGGTTGGCGGCTACATGAAGCGCTACCTGAATATTAAAGAAATGAACATGTACTCGAACTAAGAAGTTATCTCCTGGATGAAGGGTTGTTTTCAAGTTAATCTAGTCGTATTGTGTGCCATTTTCCTGTGCTCATCTTTTGCATTGGATCAAGCTACTACAATGTGCTTTTTATTCTTCCACAATACAAATTATACTTAAGAAAACACAATATCTAGTAGTTAACCAATGATATGAGGGAGAACCAACCCAATCAACATCTGCAACCCTTCAACCGTAAGATGTCCACTTGATCGATACGACAATCCAAGTTAGGAACTCATTTAAGATAACGACAAATACGAATAACAACATCCCAATGTGGTACTCAAGTTGCATCCATAAACTGACTCATTACACATACCGCATATGTAACATCTAGTTGAGTTTCAATGAGATAATTTAACTTCCCAACCAACTTATGATATCTGACAGGATTTCTAAATTGTACACCATCTAGCAGAAGTTTGTGATTCGGATCCTTAGGAACATCAACCAATCTGCTGCCACTTAGTAAACATGCTTGTTCTAACACATCAAATACATATTTTCTTGAGAAAAGCTCATACCCTCCTTAGACATGGCATAAGCAAACATATATTGATATTGGTGGACATCATGTTGAGTTGTCAGCCCGTCACTTTGTGGTAGGTTTAATAAATTAAATTCACCTCGGTGGAGGACTTTGACAATCAAGTGCTTGCAGATTGTCCATGCGGTGCAATTTGAATCATTTGCATTTTTAGGAATGGGGAAAGTATCTTGCAAGACAGCTAGATGTTTAATCACGGGCATACTAATTTGTAGATCAGACGACTTGACGGGCTTACCACTCTATCAGTTTGTACTATCACCAAATGCTGTCTAAGCAAAAAAAAGAAGTTAAACTGATACCAGAGAGAAAATAGAATTAAAACTTTGTTTCTCTGCTAGTTTCTGGCGATTGTTAATCATCTGTAAGTTGAAGAGAATTTTTTATTCTGAGCTTTATGATTTGGTGCAGGAAAGCTTCTTTTCTTTTTCCTAATTTTGTCTCCAAAAATTACATTTTTACCTTTGTAATTGATGCTGAAAATCAATATATTTTAGGAAGCAAGACTCAGAAATCTGCAGCAGAGGTTGAAGGTCCCTTTCGATGGTTCTCGTGTGGAGCATCAAGTATGTCTTTGTCTAGTCTCTTGTCTTTTTAGTAATGAGTGTTATCTTTTCTTCTTGATCATTTATATCAACGTCCTTGGTTGATTTTTATCTACTACTTGAAGTTCAAGATATTTCTTCCGGATATAGTAAATGTTAGCAACATATATTAGAACAAAAGAGTCTTTGTGAAATTATGAAAAAATGTGTGTGCTGTTATCAGCCAAGAACAAGGTTCATCTTTAGAGCCTTGTTAGTCGGACACTACATCCACAAAGTAATACAGGATTTCCATTAATGCATGTTGTCAGTTACTCTCTCTGAACACTGGTGGGCTTCACATCTTCCCTAATGTAATTAATATGCACATTCTTCTCATTGAGCATATTGTCAAACTCTTTCTTTAATGTTCATGCTGATATTCCCGCTGCAACAAATATGCACAAGTTTCAACTTTTCTTATTGTCCTAAGATATGGTACCTGGCTTCTCATATTCATAGTTGTCAATCAGCATTGTATATAGTATGGATTTCGTATTTTTTTTGTCTCTAAATGGACAGTGTTATGCATTATAGAATATACCATAGTTGTCAAATCGCGTATCGGAAGGCGTATCGTTTTTCAAAAATAGTGTATCGTATCGTGTATCGTAAGATACGCGCAATTTTAATTTTTAAATAATTATTAATAAAAAAAAAATATATATATATATATATATACATTTGTAAAAAAAAAATAGACTCATAATAATATAGCATTTCATTAATATTCTATCAACTATTCAAGTTCCCAACATAGTTCAGTAATATCAAAATAGAAAGACCTCTAATTCAAACTTCTAATATCAACTGCTTGAACAACTTTAATATTAATCAGAAATTTTGAACTCAATTGAATAATATTAACAACATACTTTATTTTATTTTTTTAAACCACGACTACTGAAACGACGTTATTTCACCGGCTAGTGATTTAAAAATATGTCTTAGGGTAAAACGATGTCATTTCAGCTCCAAAAAATCAAAAAATAAAAAATAAAAATAAAAAAACAGAATCGTTACGTATCGGACGTATCGTATCGTGTATTGTACGATGCGATGCAAAAACGATACGGAGACACGATATGTATCGTTTTTCAGGTGTATCGTGACTTATCGTACGATACGTATCGCGTATCGTACGATACTAATAACTCTGGAATATACAACAATTTGAAACGTCAATCAAAAGTTTAAAAAATGTCAAGGATTGTAGTTAAATGCCGAAAACAGAAGTAGAAAAAATATCAGATGTACAAAAGATTTTATATCAAATATCCTTTCCTTCTGAAAAGACCATAAGAAATGAGGGTTTGATGACCTATTATGAAAATGCTTTCATTCCATCAAACTGGTTAACTAAGTATAAAGAATCTAGTTTGGTAAACACTGCATGTTTCTAGTCTTGTTTATGTGTATGATATGTATTTGTAGAGGGTCATGTAATGAGCACTTTAACAGATACTTGTATCGGGCTTGTTACAACAAATTTTTATTGAACATCACCTTACAAATTCCAGTGTTTTCCAGTCTTCCTATATTTCCTTCTAAACCTTTTGGAAGTGTTTTGTGAATTATAACACTGCATGAAGGTATTTTTTTTTGTTTTTTTTGCTAGGGGCAGGAAAATACCAAATAGAACTTGTAAATATTTTGAAATAATAGAAATATAGTTTTCTTAAAAGAATAGGTGTGAATTACCTTTTTCAAATTGTCATGACAATCGAATTGTTTGTCTTATATACACTACCTATGGTATGTAGTTCATTTGAGCATCATGTACGCAACATAAACTATTTAGAGAAGCATACTTGTTGACTTCAAGATTACTACCTCTTCTTATATCCGGTGGAGATGATTTTGGTTTAGGCATGTTTGAGAAAAATGACAAATATGTAAATGGTTAAAGTAATGAGTCAAGATACATATATAATATAGGCATGGTGAACACCTATCCTACTTCTGTTTAATAATTTGACACACTTTTGTAGAGGAATGTAGTGTATATAAAATCTATTGCTTGGGTTACTTTTGTCTGTTATGTTTGCAACTGGCATCATTGGTAGTTTTACATATAGTGCAACAATATAAGTTAAACAATTGAGAGGAGAAAAAATGAGTTTTTTTTTTTTTGTAGTTCAAATTGTAATGAGACCAAATTTTCGGTAGCAGGATGCACTCAAGCAATTATGGAGACTAGCTTATCCTGATAGGGATCTCCCACCTCTTAAATCAGAGCTTTGGAAAGAGATGGGATGGCAAGGACCCGATCCCTCAACAGATTTCAGGTATGTGACAGTAGAAGTTGATTTTCACCAAAATTTTATCCGTAAATTGATATCCTTTTGAATTTTGTGGGACAAATTTTAGGGGTGGAGGATTTATATCATTGGAGAATCTTATCTTTTTTGCCAAGATGTATCCGGTTGGTTTCTTTCCTTTCATTTCATGACTTGTATTCAATTATCAATTTGATGAAATGTTTCGTTTGTTTCCTTTGGACTTGATAATTATTTTACTAGCAATCTAAACAATAGAATTTTGACAAGTGAGAAATACTATTGTATAAGGGTCAATTTACTTTAGTATTTAGTTACCGAGAGCAGTTATGGGGTATGGGCCAATGTGTGAGACTCTAATGTAGTTGAAAGAGGGCAACATTCGGGGCTTACCTTGGTTTTCCCAAAATGTCAACAGGATTGTGAATAATGGGGAGAAAATTCATTTTTCGGAGGATTATATTTGTCTCTTTAGTATTCTTTTTTTCCTTTTTATCGAAGTACCGCTTTTCATTCGTGTTATGATTTCTTTTTTAATAATATGTTAATGTTGCTGATAAAAATGAAATTACTTTTAGGAGGATGTTTGTATTGGGGTTCTTTATTCTCATCTCTTCTAATACCTCATATTTGTGATATATCAATGAACCATATGATTTTGTTTGCTTCACCAATAAGATGAAATTGCAATTTTTCTAGGAATGAAAAGGATGAAGGAGTTCATGATTTGTGCTTCTTGTTTTTACTTTATTTAATGAGGTTTTCTAAGTTCTATCCTCTGCTATAGGAAGTTGGATTAGCATTTGTTAGAACTTCCCTTGTAGATCCTTTTTTGACTTTTTGATTGATAGTTGTTTTGTTCTAGTTTTTTTCGGTCGTTTATGATATGGAAGGCACAAGTGACTATAGCTCATGGAAATAATATTATTCATGATTTGCTTCAGAAAAAAGATTGTGTGCTTACATTGCTATCACAAGAATTTTAAAACCTTAGTATTTTTGCAGAATTTGTAGATGGCCAATTAAAAAATAGAGTTTCATTTCGCAAAGCAACGAAAAAAGCTATTGAATTAACTGAACAAGCAGATATAAAAGGAATTCAAGCACAAATTGCAGGACATATTGACGGAAAAGAAATTGCAATGTGTCGTATGGATTAGAGAAGGTAGGGTTCCCCCATAAACCATTCGGGCTAAAATTGATAATTGTTCCTATATAGTTTGAACTATCTGTGGGGTCTTAGGCATCAAAATTGACGAAGACATTTACTTGTCTTTCCCTTTTATCCAGTCCGGTGATGCAACAAAAAATACTAAACTCGTTGACTCTTTTTTTGTTCAATTAAAACCAAAATGACCATATCAAAGTCTTAATTGTATAGGGTTGAATAAAAACTTAGTTGGCCATCTAATATAATTGATATGGTTAGTGGGTGACTTCTTGCTTTTTAGGATTGGGATTAAATATAAAAAAACTAGCCTCATAGTATAAACTAATAACCATAGAACTAATAAATCATCAATATTGATTCTTCCACAATTAAACTAATTTACAAAAAAAAATAAAAAATCAAGACTGTTGAGCCCATAAAGTCTAAGAAAATTGATTGGAACAAATTTCATTATGAAGCTGTACTGTCAAATTTAGACCTAACCATTAACTAAGAAGTGATGGGAAACAAATTCTAATGATTCATTGGTCGGTATGGCAGACAACTGGGGACCCATTCATCTATTGAGAGAAATCATGAACTAACTCTACGTTTGAAATAGAGATTTAAATATAAATATTTGCCCGCGAGGATCACTAAATTTGGGGCAATCCAATACGATAAAAGGGCAAAACAAAATACAAATTTATTATAACTTTGTGAGGATGAGAGCATTTATCACCTTTTTCTTCATGTCCGGTTGAATTGTTATTGTGTTTCGAATAATTTCTATTATAGGATTGTGTTAGGTAATTCTTAGGCACTATGTTACTTTGTTTGGGGAAGATTTCAGGGATTTTGGAAGGGATAAAAGGCTGCCACTTTTCGCAGCTGTGCCCATCTAGCTACTTTCTGTGTTATTTGGTATAAATGCTGTTCTTGTCATACAAGTGAACCAGCAGATAGTTTATGGAAAAAAATTCATTTTTGGTATCTTTTTGGGCTTTGATGACAAAAGAGTTCAAGGATATTCCATTTTTTTCTATAATTTTATATAGGAGATTTTTTGTGTGGAATGTAGAAGTCTTATGTTTTGAGATATTTTTATGCTTTTGTCCCTTTTGTATATATAGATACAAGGTCCTTGGAAGGATGTCTTGCGCATCATTAGATCCTTACTTCATATTTCCTTTTTCTTCTCTTTTAATAAAATTCTCTTTTTTTCATAAGCTAAAAACTAAGGTAGGTCCAACATTTAAAAAAAAAGTAAACAACTTAAAGTGCAAGAGAGAATGGGTTTTATTTGCCACAAACCATTCATGTTAGTATAGGGTGAAGGTTCCAATTACTCTTATAACTCTTCCCACAAGAAGGGATTAGGGAGATGGGAAGAGGCAAGAGGGAGACAATCTAAAATTAAGTGAACGCATACATCGTGGTTGCCATTCGTGCTTGTGGTTTTTTTTTTTTTTTTGGGGGGGGGAGGGAGGGAGGGAGGGAGGTATGGGGAGTGCCTTCCATGTCACAAGACTATAACTGATTGATTGGGCAAAAGATACTTGGCCAATCAGGTAAGAAATTTCAGTTGTGGTTGCCATTTTTTACGCTTAAATAGGTTTCTCATAGGCATCAAATTTTGTAGCAATAACTTGATCAGTACTTGGGCGGCATAGTTGGTCATATTGTGTAAGTTGAAACTTGAATAATTGTATGATAAGGTTAAGGAAAAGAACGAGAATGAAACAATATGGTGCGTAGGGTATGTATTGCAAACACATTATCACCTATTTATATTAGATTGATATTAACGACAATTACAATATTAGGAAAGTAAAGCATAATAGGAAAGTAACACTCGTAAAGCTCTCCATCAAGCTGAAGCATAGAGATAAAAAATGCCCACCTTGGAATAAAGGCTCTAAAAGGTGGACCACACTAATGGTTTGGTGAGAAAATTACTGAGTTGACTACAATATTTCTACATAAATAATAAGGATGATAAAACCAAGCTTTGAGTAACTGCTTTAAACCATTCAAGGACTTCTTTAATCGAAATACACTACCACGATACTCTCCCTAAGTAACAAATCGATGTACTTGCTCCATGTGAAATCTATGACATCCCTTATAAAACAAGTAATATCAAATGACGATCACGACAACACAGAGGAAACGAACACGGTGATGGCAACGGACAAATACAACAACACGAGCACCACCACCACCACCAGCAAGACCGGCACAAACGAAGACAACCAATAAACTCCACAACGAGCCAAAGGCCAACGGGCAAAAAGAAGTTAGGCCTTAACAATCGAAATCAGGGTAAACTTAGGCAGAATCGGAGTTGAATCAGCCAAACCAATACCAAACCATAATGAAAACTCTAGAATTGGCACTGAACCAGGCTGAAAACACCGGTTCAGAACTAAACCAGGATGAAAAACACAACTAAAACCAAACTGTATCGAAAACCATTGAATTGGCGCTGAACCTGGATGAAAACACTGAACTGGAATCAAATCGGGATTAAAGCCATTAAATCAGCACCAATTGTGCATAAAACCACTGAACTGACACTTGACCAGTTTGAAAACATTGAATCTTAAATCGGGATGAAAACCACTAAACTGGTCCAAAAACCATTGAGTCAACACTAAACCGGGCTGAAAAAATGAAAGCGAAATTGAATCAGGAAGAAAATCACTAAACCAACGCCAAACTGGCCTAAAAACCACTGAATTGAGTTTCGAGAAGGTTTTTTCAAATTCATATGATTTGGAACTCGCAGTTGAAGTGGGAGTTATTAAATTCAATTTGCCTCTGTGGTTTACCGGTTTATGTTTTGCACTCCGTTATGTATTGGAGATTTCGTATTTTTACTGTTTTTGCATCTCATTACATGTTTTTAGCAAACCAGTCCTACAAATATGGCAACGTCACAATGATGCATTTTGCTGAGCTTCTTTTTTCTTTTTAGAATGTTACAGTTCTATTAGATTCTATGCCATCTGAAGGCATTATAATTGTGTCTGATTACTTGGCAGAGTTATTAAGCAGCCAAGCTTGCTCTAGTCTTTTGAGATTCCATTATGTGCCCTTGTTTCCTCTAGTTTTAGCTCAGTCCAGTTCTGAACTTTTTCGGATATCTCACTGCTCTCTCTTGCTGCATGTTTGTGTTTGTGGCTTTTTTGTTGGGCACATATTGACACGTAATGTTTTGTAGTTCACATTTAAGGTGACAAAATATTCTAGTAATAATCATCTGTATGTCTTGTCGTCGTGTAATTCGAGTATTGTCTAGTTACAGAAGTTTCTCACGACTTTTTTGTTTCTTAAACAGGAAGCATTCTGGAGCTTGCTGCACAAAATAGATGGAAACAGAGCTGAGTGGGAGTATCCCTTTGCTGTAGCTGGCATTAATATATCTTTTATGTTGATGCAGATGTTGGATCTTCAATCAGGTATTGAAATTTTGGTTCAGGGGTATCTAATCATGCATAGCATCAACACCAGTCATGCTCTCATTAACTGACAACCGGCTGAGATGTATGTGGTAGCAAAGAGACCAAAATAGATCATCTGAACACAACCTCTATTTTTTTTTTTTTTGTCATACAATCAACTGGGTGATGAACTTGCATCTTAGTTGACAAGCTTCTACCATGGTCTCATAGATTTGATATTATTCTCTCAGGGCGGCCCACTTCTTTGGCAGGAATCCGCTTCTTAGAAATACTGAGTGAGGATGAAATGGCTTTTGACAACCTTTACTGCATTGCCTTTCAAATGATGGATGCTCAGTGGCTTGCAAAGCGTGCTTCATACATGGAATTTAATGTAAGTACTTAACCACTGCTATTTTATCATCCAATTCCATGAGTAATTTACTGGAAACTGCAATTCTTGATCTTGTTTGTCGCTCATTGGATGTTCTATTTTGATTTACAGGATGTTCTGAAGTCCACAAGAACACAATTAGAGCGTGAGCTTGCGCTTGAAGATATTTCAAGTGTGAAAGATTTACCAGCATACAATCTATTGAAAAGATAACTCAGCCTAACATTTTCCAGCGAGTAACCCAGCTTAACGGTTCATCGCACGTAAAATTCCTTTTTTCTCCTTTTTACTGTAATTGTCGTCAAGTAAATGATCCTAGGATCTCTTATTTCACATTTGAATATTTCTTTCCTTTATATGATTATCAAATATAGCAGCACGAGTAAGGGCGATGTATGATAGTTGAAGGACCTAAGATCAAACCTTGCATGGTGGTGATGTTTGTTTTACTGTAATCAGATGCCTCTCAATTTCCGCGTCTAAATGGTTATTTTCTGTGTTCATCGGATTACATACATTTCCCAGGACTACTTGTTCAATGTTCATAATGTTACCAAGTAAAACATATCTATTTTCTTCGGTCACAATTATGTTCAATTCCACATTCTATTCATTTCCTTTTACATGGTGCAACCTTATCCGAGCTGAAAGCTCTTGTTCAGTTGATGCATCTTGCTCCCTGGGACCTTTTTTGTTACAGGTATTTTTATTGAGACAAGGCACTCCTACTTTTGGAAAACTTCAATTGCATTATCATTCATCTTGTCTTTTAGGATTTAGTTATTAAAATGAATTACATGGAAAATAATAAAATTATTGGATAAATGAATAGGTACTTTCTTCTAAACTACTAGTATGACTTGATCATTATTTATTTATTTTTTGTATAATTCAGTGGATTGATTAAATGAAAAAGGGACTCCAAGTCCAGTTGGCATCTTTTAAGTCATAAGGTCCAATGTGAGAATTTTTTGGTCCAAAAGGGTAGTTATAGTCACATAGACAAGATTCCTTCAATGAAAGGCGTTAGTCTCCCAATATGTTATAACTGCAGCAATATCTCTCTCTCTCTCCTCCGTCTTTCTCAAAATTTCCTCTCCTATTTCTTTACATTCCTTTTTCTCTCATCTCTCTTTCATCCCCCACACACTTTCTCTCATCTCTTCACTAAATTCTCCCCTCTTTTCTAAGTTCTTCTTTCTTCTCTCTCTATCTTATACATCCAACTTATCTTTATATTTTCTCTCTTCTATATCCCTCCATCTTTTATATATACTAGAAATAACTCATTGCTTGAAGACACTTTACAATATAAAAAATTGAGTATTGATCGTGTAATATTTTATATTTTAAATAATAATTGTTTTTTAAAATTAGGTAATTTAAAATTAAAAGTGGACAAAGAGAAAATAAGAGAGGTTGGGGAGAGAGAAAATAGAGGTAGATGTAGATTAATAGAGTTGTTTAGTATTGGAGAGTGTGTTGGTTGAGTTGTTTGACATTGGTGTTTGTGCAAAGAATATGATGTTTTTAGGTAGATTTTTTTTTTTTCGGAATGAATTTTTTAATGTTTTATGAAGATTGAATTAATCTCAACCATTATTGTATTTTTATTAATAAGTAATTCAGAAAGCTAGTTGTAGTATTACATAGATAATATATTTATATTTTTCAAATTCTTATTGCTTTTGTAGCAAAACATAATTGACATAATTAATGAAATTAATGAGATTTTTTTTAATTGGACAACAAAATTAAAGGATTTTAGTTGGAATTGAGAATAAATTATGCCTAATTAATGGAGTTGATTATATTGAGTGTTAGTACTATTGGCCAAATTGGACAAGGAAAGGCGCCCAAAACAGTGACATGAATTTTATTGCAATGGGACAATCAAATTGGCCTACAAATAGGAAAATTCACTGTTCTTATAGTTTTATGAGTGTAAAAATTCGTTATCTGTGACGCCCTAAAAATCGGGGATTCTTTTTCAACCCGTTGATCACCCATCAATTCGCGAAATACCCGTAGATACCGTGTAACTCGATATCACACCGTTATGCCCCATTTACCGGGATCCATAATTTAACAAAATTTGAGCAGAGTCTCCTTTGTACGGGGAACTCTACTCAAAACACAACTTGTGCAATCATACAACATTGACCACACCGGGTCCATTTATCCATACCCATATAACCACATGCAATTTTTTACATTAAAAACAGTTCATATGAGTTCGATTACAATTCTTTTATATTTACACGCCAAATTGGGATTTTCACAAAAGTTATACAAAATGAGTCATAAAAGCCACAAGTCAGCTTTCTTCACCCTTGAGACTCGAATTGGGAGCCGTCCGCCGGTGTGAACCCTGCACCTGAAATGTTTTCCCATGAAAGGTGAGTCACGCTCAATAGGGTATCTCCTAAAGAGGTTACTCCCCAACCTAGATGCATATGAAATGTTCACATGTAACAATCAACCATTCAAAACATTCACATCAAGAATATGCATTTAATAACAAGAATCTCATGTTATGCCATGAATTGAGATGAAACCCACTCATGTACATCTACTCGAGCCTTCAACGACTCCCTTAACACATGCAATTGTCATGTATGAAAATCGGGCTTTTTAAGCCCCCGTCATTGACGTTACATATCGAATGACAATTTATAAACAAAATCATATGTCTTTGTTGGGTAGCGGACTTTTGGTGTCGCACTGCCAGTTCCGCACATCGATACACTTTTTTGGACTTACACCGTCGGAAGTGTATAAACCAGTAGCCGGATCTTGCACCCGAAGGAGAGTCTAACCCTTCTTACTATACCCGACACAAGTTTTTCATGCAACCGTGCGACTCAATCGGAACTTCGTTCCAACTTTTTTCGAGCCCACCCATCATCCACCAAGTATGGTGTTTGATTGAACCATGCACACACACACACCCACACTCATGTCCAATGCCCATGAATGTGATGCCAACATCATGCCAAATATGCAATGAATGTCAAATGAGCAATTTCCACCATTCAATTGTCAATTATATCAAAAGCATATAATTTGCACACTTATCATAATGCTAATATATCATAAGGCATATATTAACATCACACCCATAACAAGTCCCTAGTATGTTATCACATTATCTATGCAAACATACTTGATTTCATATTTGCATTTATTTCAAACACTTTCAAGGCATCCAATCATGTCATCACATAATTTGCCCAATTAATCACACAACTTAATAATCACATTAGGTAATTTCCACATACCTAATTCATAATAGAAATTACTCTACCCATTCTCAATACCTATTTCCTCAATTTTTACAACAATAGGCAAGTGATACAATTTCTATCAACCTACCCATTTCACCAAATTCTCAACAATAAGCAAGTGTTAAAATTCTCTAACAACCTACCCATTCCATATAATCATTCTAGATTGAAAATAAACCTAATTAGGAAGAAAACCGTACCTCTTGAAGCGTAGAATCAATGTAGAAAGCTTCAAGAATTCAACTCAAGCTCTAATCAAAGCTTTCCCAAAATTTCGTTTTTCAAACCTTCGGTGAAAGCCTTCGTTTTTGGTATGGTTGCGTAGCCCTAGTCGATGAGAACAACTTTAATACTTGACTCTAATCGATTCGACGTTCGTAGAATTGTAGATTGTAGAGAGAAGGTGGATAGCTTTCTCTTTTTCCCTCTCTTCCTCCCCAACGTGAGAACCAGCAGACCAAATGGGGGAGAAATCTGATATTTCTCCCCTTTTTATACTTCCTAAATACTTGGTCCTCATCGCGCCACATGGGCTCTTTTTCTTGGGTCCGTTTTCGCCCCGAAACGATTAAATTTCGTCCCGATTCAAGTTCAAAATATTTTTATTTCAACTTGTTTTAAATTATTTTCCAACTTTTGAAATTTTATTAAAAATTTCTTTTTTTGGGTCACCCGAGACCCGATCGTCTCGTAAAACGCAAAAAATCTGACTATCTCGGAATTCGACGAAATTTGACAGAGTAACTAGATTTCGCGAGACGAATCCAACGGGGAGGTCCGTTTCATCATCCAAGTTCTAGAAAAATTCAGGTTTTCAACCCATATCGAAGTGACAATTTACCGTTTTGCCATTTTTTCATAAAAGTTCAAATTTATCTGGTTTTTACACTATCCACTATTGGTGCGATGTTGAAATCGTGACAGTAGAATATGAATTTCCTTGTTGGACAATGAAATTGACCTATAAGTTTGATTAAATTGAGTTTGAGTATCAATAATTAAATTAGACAGTGAAATACACCCAAAACAGTGAAATCGACCTATAAATTTGCTTAGATTGAATTTTAGTATCGCTAGTCAAATTGTCCAATAAAATACACCCAAAAACATTGAAATTAGGCATATTTCACTGTTTGAACCATGATAATGAAATATAAATTTCATTGAAATTTAGACAGCCAAATTGGCCCATGGTTGATTAGATTGAAATTTGAAAAATTTGAAGGCCTGTCCCCGTTTGTGGATTTGTTTGATGATAAATCCACCAATGAAACTTGTTTAATATTAAGTCAATTTTGATCTCCATTGTCCAAAATAATATATATAATTACAACAAATTTGAAAACTAACAACTCTTAAATTTTAGGAGTTTGACTAACATTAAAATTATATCCATATATAGAATAACACTATTTATTTCTCTCTCCCTTATATATATACTAGTAATTGCCCGTGCTTGAAGGCACGAAGTAAAAAAAAATTATTGTTGTTAATTAAAAGACATACCGAGTAAAAGATAACTAAGGACATTGAGAAATGTATTTGAAGGCACTTTTTTTTATACCTATCAACATATTTGCATCTAAAACTTCAAAATTAAGCATAAATTTATATAAATTCATCTATTAGTCAATTTCATATTCTCAATCAATCAACAAACACTAAAACCAAACTACGTAGTTTCATAGTTTGCACAAAACAACTTGTAAAGAAGGTTACACAAAAAAATAACTCTGGCAATGGTTACACAATGTTGATGTGAGCTATTTGTTATCAAGTTGATCAATCTCAACTTGTAAATTTCTTTGATGATTGTTTCACTGATATCACAGACAAATAAATTCCAACTATTTCAATTATTCCACACATAAAACGAAATCAAATAAATAATTCTTGCAAAAAATCGAAAAAAACAAAGACTCAATCCCATACAGTACCTAGGCCACCCTAAATAAGTGCACAACTAAACTGTTGTAGCTCAGAGATTCAAACTTACCAAGGCGTCAATGGATTTTTCGATTGGTCAACCCTACAAAGAACATTAAAGAACAATTAAAATAGATTTGCAGATGAGAGAGTGAGGGGAAATAGATTTCTGGCTGGGGAAGATGCTAACATGGTCAACCGCTGAGTCGAATCGCCAAACGATCAGCTAAGGGCTGGGCTGAACTTTTTCTTCTCTTTGACATTTTCTTGATAATCTAGAAATCACCTCATGAAATACAGCAAGAACATAATACATACACAAACAAACATACACACTCTCATCAAACTGAACAGGTCAAATCAAGCAAAACATAGACAATCAAAAGTTTAGAACAAACCAATTCAAGAACCATTAAACAAATTAATATTGAGCATCTTCATTAGCACCAGCAAAGATATTCACAAAATTGAAAAGAGCAAAACAGACACACATGTAGATATACCTGTAATGAAGACAAAAAAGCAAAACACAACAAACTGATTTGCCACAACAACATCCCGATTCCATTAAATAATAAGAAAATTCAGTTCAGCTACAAACCAAATGACTTCAAGGATTCAAACCCAAAACATTGCATTCAGTCTCCCTCATCCTTTTTGGATTTTTTCCCATTGGTTGACCTTCTCCTTAGCACCCTGCAAAAAATTAAAAGTCATAACACCATGAAGCATTAAATGTTATTATCTTAATGCACATTGATAACACAAACTTCCAACAAAAACAAAAAGTTAATGCTAAAACACACCTCCAATCCTAAAACTATTGGCAGCAAACAATCATCACATAAACCACTCATCTTTATGGTCTTTAGTAGTATCTACAAAAGCCTATTCCTTTGTAAGAAACTTGTAAGCATTTTCTAACAGCCACAACTATTGGCCATATATTCCCCCTCACCTCTAGCTAATGCCACTTTTTGGACCCAACCAAAGGGAAAAGCTATGCATATTAGTGATTATCATCCGTCATAATAATACACTAATGAGAACTAATTAAATCTAACATAAAACAAAAAAAAATGTATTAAAATTGAGAGACCCAACTCAGGAAAAAAATGCGCAACAGGATCCTGATGATATTATTTTAAAATTCTTGACTGTTTTTCAGTTTCAATCATCATCTATTAAGAAATCAACACAAAAAAGGCCTCAACCACTGCATCATTCTAATAAAATGGAAAGGGGGAAATATACTTCATGCCCAATAATGGTAGCAATCTCTGCATCGGACTAAAATGATGAGGCAATGTTGTAAACACATCCACCTAGTAAGCAAAATGCACTAATAACTGGCTCATTGTCAAAATGCTATAGTTCATGATCTGTTTAAATAAACTCTTGGAAGAATAAAAGTTTTCAAGTTTATAAAGATCATGTATTGAGAAACTTCATTTTTCTAAAGGATGCTTTCAAATTCAGCACCTAGTTGTTTACTTCAATTGTTTAATTCATGTTCTTTTGAATTTGGTCGATTTTTGTCCATGGATCTTCACCCAGTCACCTTCTCAAATCACACCACCCCAAAACTGAAGACAAAACTTTTTGAAATCAAATGATATCACCTCTTTCACATTTTATAAACACATAAAATCACCTAATTAACATGTTCACTCAAATGAATACGCATTTCATTGATACCTATAACAGAGATCCTAATCTTTTGCGGTTACTATTGTGTCACACACTAACAATCATTCAACTTTCGTTTGCTAATCACTAACATTGATCACTTAAAAATCACGAAAAATCATTGCTTTGTGTTAAAGGTAATAATTTAAAAAATAATATCATAATATAAATAATTTAACTTACTGTTGTCTCGGCGAGAAGAATTGACCGCTCCACAATATCGATCTTCTCTATAATTTCAAATTTCCGCGATCCACGATTCATCTACTTTGCTGGAGCATCCTATCAGCTAGAAAATGCCCAAAAAAATGAAAATCAAATTTATAGACTTTTTGTAAGTTTGGGAGTAAGGAACTAAATTACCAAATGCCAAATTTTGGCAAAACAGAGAAGTACAAAAGTTACTTTATGAAAGGAACAATACATTTTTTAAGGTTTTTTCATGAAACCCATCAACAGAAAAAGTAGATATGGAACAAAACAAACTAATTCTACCAAATCAATGAAAGGCATCAAAACCAAGCTTCCCACCGAACCAAATTTGAAAGCATTAAACTAACCAAAATGAAGGACCTATAAACATTCCAAACAACATATAAAAACCCCTAGATTCCTACTTGCTTAGCGAACAGATAAAGTCACCATGTGTTTTGTTGTGTGTGTGTCGTATGTGTTGGGTGTGTGCGTGTTGTGTGTGCGCTCTGAGAGTTATGGGCATTTGGTCGAACACCTTGTTTGCGTTGTGTGTGTCATGTGCGTGAAGAAAACAGTGAGAGAGAGAAGTAGAGCGAGAGAGATGCACAAATAAAGAAGTACAGTATTTACCTAGAGAGACAGCGGCTGGAGAGAGCAGCGAGAGAGAGAGGGGGCAGCGGCCGATTGAGAGGGGCTCATTTCTAGGGCTTGAATTGGGAGAGACATGATTTGGGTATCGCCAAGTATGGAAAGAGAATATTTTGGGCTGATTTCTCAGAAAGAGATAAGGGGGGTTTGGAAAGCGTAGGTCAGAAGGCGTGAATATAGCAATACATAAATGAAAAATCATTTGAGATGGATTTCATGGGAGAGATTTTGGGGATAGTTTGAAAGGTAGGGATAGAGGTGTGAGAGATTAGGAGAGAGAGATAGAAGTGAAATTGGAGAAGATTTGAGAGATTTTGGAGGAGGGAGAGAGTTGTGAGTCAGCAAATGTCATTGGGCGGGAAAAAAAAATTTAGGACTAACCGTAGACCATTGGATCAAAATTTTTGAGATGATCTGAACTGTCTTTTGTTTTAAAACGATCTAGACCTCTCTTTGTCTTTTGGATTTTGTCTCAAAACGATCTGGACATCTTTTTGTCTTTTGGATTCAAACTTCGCTTGTCTCAAAAAAAATTCGACGTTCGTAGAATTGTAGATTGTAGAGAGAAGGTGGATAGCTTTCTCTTTTTCCCTCTCTTCCTCCCCAACGTGAGAACCAGCAGGCCAAATGGGGGAGAAATCTGATATTTCTCCCCTTTTTATACTTCCTAAATACTTGGTCCTCATCGCGCCACATGGGCTCTTTTTCTCGGGTCCGTTTTCGCCCCGAAACGATTAAATTTCATCCCGATTCAAGTTAAAAATATTTTTATTTCAACTTGTTTTAAATTATTTTCCAAATTTTGAAATTTTATTAAAAATTTCTTTTTTTGGGTCACCCGAGATCCGACCGTCTCGTAAAATGTAAAAAATCTGACTATCTCGGAATTCGACGAAATTTGAAAGGGTAACTAGATTTCGCGAGACGAATCCAACGGGGAGGTCCGTTTCGTCATCCGAGTTCTAGAAAAATTCAGGTTTTCAACCCGTATCGAAGTGACAATTTACCGTTTTGCCATTTTTTCATAAAAGTTCAAATTTACCCTGTTTTTACACTATCCACTATTGGTGCGATGTTGAAATCGTGACAGTAGAATATGAATTTCCTTGTTGGACAATGAAATTGACCTATAAGTTTGATTAAATTGAGTTTGAGTATCAATAATTAAATTGGACAGTGAAATACACCCAAAACAGTGAAATTCGACCTATAAATTTGCTTAGATTGAATTTTAGTATCGCTAGTCAAATTGTCCAATAAAATACACCCAAAAACATTGAAATTAGGCATATTTCACTGTTTGAACCATGATAATGAAATATAAATTTCATTGAAATTTAGACAGCCAAATTGGCCCATGGTTGATTAGATTGAAATTTGAAAAATTTGAAGGCCTGTCCCGTTTGTGGATTTGTTTGATGATAAATCCACCAAGGAAACTTGTTTAATATTAAGTCAATTTTGATCTCCATTGCCCAAAATAATATATATAATTACAACAAATTTGAAAACTAACAACTCTTAAATTTTAGGAGTTTGACTAACATTAAAATTCTATCCATATATAGAATAACACTATTTATTTCTCTCTCCCTTATATGTATATAGTAACATTTAAACACAAAAATAGTACCATTTAAATACAAAAAAATAGTAACATTCAAAAATAAAAAATAGTAACAATGAATATTAATATTTGAAAAAATGACATTAATAACATGGTCAACAAAAAAAGTTACATTGAATATTGATATTTCGGAAAAATAATAACATTCAATATTAATAGTAACATACTCATCAAAAAAATAGTAACATGCTCATCAAAAAAATAGTAATATGCTCAATAAAAAATATTAACATGCACAACAAAAAAATAGTAACATTGAAAAAAAATAGTAACATGGATAGTAATATCAATATTAAATTAATCATAGTCTTTTTTGCAAGAAAAAAAAATGAGAGAGAGAAATGGTAATGATGTCAAATTTAAATTTGAATTTCAGATTTTATGGAAAAAAATCTTTCATTAAATGTGAATCAATGATGACTGTTTAGGAAATTAATTTAATGTTGAAAATTATTTTTTAAGTCATTCGAAGGGCATTTTGGAGTTTCAAAAAATTATTGAACTTAACTACTTATTAATAAGATTAACAACGGATTTATCTCCAAATAAGTTTCTTTGATGGACTAAACTCATTATAAGTCCATTAATAATGACTCAACCCCAATTTCGCTTGAAATTTTAGTATCACTTATCAAATTGGACAATGAAATACACCAAAAATAGTGAATTAGACATCATTCATGTAGAAAAACTATCCAACACTTAAAAAGAGAGGAACAAAAATTATTTCAGTGTTATTCGTCCTAAGACACAAATTTCATGTATTACACTATCTTGGACAGTAAAATACCCAAAATTTCGCTATATTGGATAGTGAAACAACTCATTTCACTGTCACACTCACCAACACAACAATTTGATCATCACAAAAAATAATCTAATAAAACTTATCTCAAACACAACATCAAAGTTGTATCGCAATGACACAAGACTTTT
Organism: Ilex aquifolium; assembly: GCA_951799425.1. Classification (NCBI taxonomy): domain Eukaryota; kingdom Viridiplantae; phylum Streptophyta; class Magnoliopsida; order Aquifoliales; family Aquifoliaceae; genus Ilex; species Ilex aquifolium. Next base: position 18,992,063 of record OX637405.1, read on the forward strand.
TTACTATTTTATTCTTTAAAAACTCATAAGAATAAATTACATCGAACATGAACATAGAGAGATAGATATAGGCATGAGGGAGTGATAACATCATTTATTGCAACAAATCTGTCATGGAGTTCATCCTCATAAATTCGTCAACCACAAGAAGTGGGATATTACATCAAGCAAGCTGGATAGTGAGTTCGTCATAGAATTTTGTCTGTGAGGAAGATGTATAACGACGTTGTCTTTGCCTTTTGCTTGTACTTCGATTCTTGCTCCTATTTGGATTGTGCTTTTTGGTATTTCACTCACATATTTATGACGAAATGGTATTTCAAATTTGCATCTTGATGGAAATATTGACAAAAAATGTGATTTTGATCCATACTAAGTGCTATAACTTTAATAAATGTATCATCCAAGTGTAAGTTATCGCGAAGTAATAAAATGTGGAAATCCGAGATCGTACCGCAAAGAATTGATTAATAACTTAGAACACAAAGAAATTAAAAGTAAAAATTGCTTTTGAGAATTTAGGGTTTGAAATAGTAATTGGGAATATTAAAGCATCGGGATCCCCTACCAACTCCACACAATATTTATTTATAATCCAATTTTTAAACTCAATTATGAATCAACTGAAAAGTGATCTTAATAGGAATATGTAGCAGTGATAATATTGAAAACATATCCAAAGATATAATTGATAAATTATTTGAATAAATCTAAGTATCCAATTTTAAATCACAAGCATTTATCGTGCTCGGAATCAACAATGAATCAAGTTCTCTAACAAATAAAACCTATGTTTATCAAAAACAAGAAATTATTAATTTTTATAAAAATTCTAGTTAATTAATTCAAACATACAAAACCAGTTATTTAACTCGCAATGAATCTAAAATATTCGATGTACATGACACAACAAATTAAGAGATTTTATTGAGCAAAAACTTTATTAAAAGACAAGAATCAATTAATAAGAAAAATCATACACCAAAGAACAATAGATCAAAAATAAATACCGTGCTTCATTAGAATAATCATCCCTAACTTTAGTTGAGGATTTATCAATCCATGAGAAGAACAAAAGAAAAACTGGGGAAGAGAGGCTAAAAGCAAGATACCCCAATTATGGTTTACAAGAGTTTTTATATAGGGATTAGGAAGCCAAAAACCCAAACAAAGTTAAAGACTCGTTCTAGGTCAATCTGTCTATAGCGTCCGGAAGTGTGTTTTGGACTGTACAGATGTACGACTTTTTCTTGCATCTACTGTACATGGCGTCTGGATGCGCTTTGTCAACCATCTGCATGCAAGGCAATTCAATCCTTTTCGGATTACTCCAAATCTTCTCCCATTCACGCATTTGCCCTCTCAAGTCTTCAAGTTAACCAATTTACTTACAAAGTGGGAAAACACTACAAAAGAGAGGTAAAATCCAAAAACTAACAAATTATGCATAATTAACTACCTTACCTATGTAATTAGCCAAATGACTCACTAATAAACATGCACAATTCATGGCAAATCACTAAGAACATTAGGGAGAGAGAGAGAGAGAAAGAGAAAGAAAGAATGAGAGAGAGAGTGGGGAGAAGAGACAAGGATGGAGAAGAGAATGTCACGCCCCAAATTCAAAAATAGACGTGATCTAATTAATAACCTTTAAAATCATGAAAACATAACTAAAAACACCATAAAATAAATCAAAGCAACATTGCTCAACATCATCTACACCAAAAACCCTCAAACATAAATCAACCATTAAAAACTTACATCCACAAAAGCTTAAATAAAAGAAAATATTTCTCTTCAAACTAACTAGTATTCATAAACATTATTGAATCATCAAAACCATAAGACTAAAACTGGTAAACAAGTCTCTGAACCTCAAAAGTACGATCCACTTCCACTTCCACTTCCCAATCTGTGTTATCATGTAAGTTTGTATCCTCCTCAATATTAAAATATAAAAAAAAATGTTAAAAGAAAGGGTGAACAAAAATAAATTAGTAGAGAGACTTTCTCAAACCTAAACAAGGTTTAAAAATAAATAAAACAAGTAGGTCTCAATTTACAAAATAACACATATAGTTTTTGAAGTAAAACATGTGATACTGTAAAGATCTCAAATTTTGATACATAAACAGAAAATCCATGATTAGAATAAAATCATTCAAGAAGCAACAACTTATAACAAAAACATCTTATATACGCAGTGTGATTAGCAAGAATTCACGCATCGAATATATCTGATTCACAAAAACTCCACCTTCTAATCAATCCCTACAGGACCACAAAAGTTTAGGGAGTGCATATACTGACGTATCAGTATTTAACGAAATCCCTTCAGGAATAATATACTAATCTTCAGTCTCGATTCTCATGAACGAATAGTGGATTAGAACTTGTCACGTCCCGATTTTTTTTCTTTTTAAAAAAAAAAAAAACCGGGCGTGATTAAGGAATAAAACCGCACATAACTCATAATAACATTCCTTCTATTATTATTAACATATTCAGCGTACGGTTACATACAGATAACATAATCCCCACTTGATCAACTAAAATATTATTGACACAACATAAAGAGAAATAATAGTAGCAGTATCTATCCACGGTCTCCCAGCTTATTCTCCTGTCTAGTTTCATATTTCTAAAAAATGTTAGATAGGAATGAGCTCACTAGCCCAATAGGATAACGTTTATCAATGACTATCAAGGTTTTAAAATAGTACATAATATAATTGAACAACAAGTAAATGCAATAATATGTCAAATTAATTTTAAAAAAATGCAGCACATATCGATCATGTCAATTCGTCAATTTTCTAGTTCATGCATGAACCGCCTCCGAAGAAAACTTTGGGGTCTTACACCCTAGAGAATCCAATGCCATTCTTACTTTTATGGGAACACCAATATCGGAAATTTTGTGGTGCCACACAAACTACCAACGACAACCGATATTACTAACAAGTGAACACAAGGACAAGTACGAATCTTGTGAATCTTCGCAAAGACCACGTGTCTACTAACCTTCAACCATCGATAATGTGTATTCATGACTATTAAAATCCAACAGCAAGTAGAAAATCAAACACTAAATAAATACTCAAAAAAAAAATATTTTATATGCAACTTGATTTCACAAGATAATTAGGATCTCAATATAAATAAAAAAAATATAACTTGTACATCATCACGATTTATTTATAAAACTCAAGTTCGACCCTATGATTAAAGCGATATAATATTATATTATATAATTAAAATAGATTTGATATGAAGCCCCCAAACATACATAAGATGCATTAATGACAGTAAAAAATAAAAGAAATCCTACCTCTGACGTAACCTTGACTCGATATCGTGTACTGCGGCAAAACAATTGAAATAATATTTTAGAATAAAAATAGATAATAAGGACTTAGTTAAACTAAAATAATTTTTGGAATAACTAATGAAAAATAATGATACTTAAATTTGATCTAAAAATATTTAACGAGAAGCAAATTTAAGTGATTTACACCTATAAAATTACTAGATAATAACTCAAAATCTTACCCAAAATTTTGATCGTAGAAACGAACTCTTAAATCAACAAAATTATGACCCGTTTCTTTCTTTCCTCTCTCTTCCTTCCCCTCTTTCTCTTTTTCTTCTTTTTTTTGCTGCCTTGTTCGAATGACCAAATGCAGGCTATTTATAGCCAAAATCTTGGCTTCCAACGTCATAGGTGATGTCTCTCAATTACATCACATGGACAGTTGTCCATTTGTTTGCTATATGTTTTTTTTTTTCCTTTTTGCACGTTTTTAATTTAGCAACCCATGTCATCGGACACTTGTCCTCTAGATGTAACACACACACACAATATATATATATATATACTTGTAGATATATCCATCTATTATACTATTAAGAAAGTTGACCTAAATCATAGTCATTTGACTCGTTTTAACGCGAAGAGTCTATATTTGAGGTTTATTTGTTCATTTTAATTAATTAATTTATTATTATTATTTTTATTATTATTATTTATAACACTTAATTATATAGAATCATAATTGATGACCTAATTGGCGTGTTAGTAATTAATAGTATTTTTTTATACGGGTTGTCACAATCTACTCCTCTTAAAAAGAATTTTGTCCCCGAATTCGATACTAACCTTGAAAGTTAAAAAGGTAGGGATATCTTGTACGCATATCTGCTTCCAGTTCTCACATGGCTCCTTCAATACCATGATATTGCCATAGCACCTTTACGAGCGATATAACCTTGTTATGTAATATTTGCTCCTTCGTATCGAGAATTTGCACAGGTCGCTCTTCGTACGTTCCATTTTCTTGAATTTGGACATCCTTCCAGTCAATCATGTGAGACACATATGGCTCACATTTCCTTAGCATGGATACGTGAAACACATCATGTATTCTCGACAACTGAGCTGGCATGGTAAGCTGATATGCCACATTTCCAATGCGTTGTACTACCTTGAAGGGTCCAATGTATTTGGGAGCCAACTTACCTTTTTTTCCAAATCTAGATATTCCTTTCCTAGGGGATACCTTCAAGAATACATAATCACTCACTTGAAACTGCAAGGGTCTCCTCCTTTGATCTGCATAGCTCTTTTGTCGACTTTGAGTCGTGAGTAGCCGATCCCGAACTACTTGGCTCTTTTCAGTGGTTTCTTTGATAATTTCAGTGACACCCCAAAATTCGGGTGTCAATAATTAACCCTTGATTAACTCTTATTAAGCTAAGATATCAATATGCTCTGATACCAAGCTATGACGCCCCTAAAACCGGGGGTCCTTTATTAACCGTTGATCATCTATCAACCCGCAGAATTACCCGTGGATGTCGCTTAACCCAACACCACGGCACAACATCCCTTTTACAGGGATCACAAAACACAAAACTGTATACATTTAATCAAATGACCCATCTGAGGTCCAATATACCATAATTCATACCCCATTATTGTCCATTTACATCATTTGTATAAGAGGACACAAAGCCCAAAAACATGGCAAAACAATCTTAAAATTTCATATTTTTGGAAAACCTACCGGTAGGTTAATGTTCTACCGGTAGATTAATGTTCTACCGGTAGGTTTTTCCTACTGGACAAAGTTCTACCGGTAGGTTGATGTCCTACCGGTAGGTTTTGCCTACTGGACAAATTTCTACCGGTAGGTTTTGCCTAGATTTGCCTGTTTCACCTGTTTTTAATTTCCAATCCCATCAAATCCATCCCAAAACCATCAAATACATGTCTAATGAAGTTTTCTACATTACACATGATCCATACAAGTTCAACTACAATCATTTTCATATGATTACATGTCATAACTAAGTTTTAACCAAAGTTTTACAAAAACACAAAATAAAGCACATTCCGGCTTTCTTCATCCTTGAGGTCCCGTATGAGGGCCTTCCACTGGTGTATAGCCCGCACCTGAAATGTTTTCCTGTATAGGGTGAGCCACGCTCAATAGAGTATCTCCTACAGAGGCTACTCCCAATCCTAAGTGCATATGAAATGTGCACATGCAACAATCAACAAGCATCATCCATTCCAATTAAGAATATGCAATTCAATGTTAGAAATTCTACCATGCAATGTCATGAAATGAGATGAGACTCACTCATGCACTTTAACCCGAGCCCTCACCGGCTCCCACAACACAATGCAATGTCAATGTGTAATAAATCTGTCATTGATGAAATATATCCAATGATCATTTTGAAATAAAAGTCATGTATTTATAAAACCAAATCATTATTGGATGTTACACATTGAATGACTATTTTATAAAACAAAATCATGTGTCTTTGTTGAGTATCGGATTTTGGAATCACACCGCTGGTTCCGTACACCATTACACTTTTCCGGAATTTCACCACAGGGGAGTGTATGAACCAAGTAGCCGGGTCTTGCACCCAAGGGAGAATCTAGCTCTTCTTGCTATACCCGACACAAGTTTTTCATGCAACTCAGCCGGATCTTCGATCCAACCTTCCTGAGTCCACTTATCAACCACCACGAATGGTGTTTGATCAACCATGCACACATACCCACACCCATGCCTCATGCCCATGAATGAGATGCCTCCGTGCATATGCAATGTAATGAGCAATTGCAACATTAATATCATATTCATATGTAATGGATGTCATATGGATTATTTCTACCACATCTTGACACATACCAAGGATAAATACATCCTAAGCATATAATCTCTATAAATCATCACAACGCCAATATATCATGATCACATATCAACATTTACATTCCCAATGGTAATTCACATCATCCAAGCATAGGATTTCAATTTACCCCGTCATCCAAGCATGTTATCTCAATTTCATCAAAACAACAACTTCAATCATTCAAGGTATTTTATCAATTACCCATACAATGCACAACTCATGTAAACACATAACATGCCCCCAATTCCACACTTCTCAAGAAATCACATTAGGCAATTTCCACATACTCAATTCAAGATAGAGTTTATTCTACCCATTTTCAATGCCCATTTCACCAAAACAACGACAATAGGCAAATGTTAAATATCTCTAACAACCTACCCATTCCATATAATCACCCTAGGTTGGAAATAAACCTAAGTAGGAGGGAACCCTACCTCTTGAATCGTAAATCAATGTAGAAAGCCTTCAAGAACACCAATGGAACCTTAGCCTTGATTTCCCCTAAATCCCGTTTTTTGGATCTTCGGTGAAACCTGTCGTTTTTGGTGTGGTCGCGTAGCCCTCGATGAGAGGAACAACTTTCCCTCTTGGCCCGAGTTGATTTGAGCAACCAATCTTTGTAGATCGTAGAGAGAATGTGGAGTTTCTCCCTTTTTTTCTCTCTCTTCCTCTCCAAGGTGAAGACCAGCTGATGAATAGGGGAGAAATCTGATTTTCTCCCCTATTTATACCCTTTAAATACTTGGTCCACAACGCGTCACACGTCCTCCTTTTTCCCGGGTCCGTTTTCGCCCCGAAACGATTAAATTTCGTCCCAGTTCAAGTTCAAAATATTTTTATTTCAACTTGCTTTAAATTATTTTTCAACTTTCAAAATTTTATTCAAAAATTCGTTTTTTGGGTTACCTAAGACCCGATCGCCTCGTAAAACACGAAAAAATCCGACTATCTCAGAATTCGATGAAAATTGACAGGGTTGTTAGATTTCGCGAGACGTAGTGGCAAATTACCGTTTTATTGGTTTGCAACTCGTACCGTAGTGGCAATTTACCGTTTTACCCCTTTTCGTAAAAAGTTCAAATTTACTCGAGTTTTACAATTTCTAGACCAAATAAAATGTTATCACCGGCATCAGCCCAACATAGAGGTGATCTACATGGTCGTCCGTACAAAGCCTCATACGGAGCCATGTCATTATTGCTTTGATAGCTGCTATTGTAAACAAATTCCACCAGTGGAAGATGTTCACTCCAACTACCTTTGAAATCTAGAGCGCAAGCTCATAACATATCTTCCAATATTTGGATCACCCTTTCAGATTGACCATCTGTTTGAGGATGGCAGGCAACACTGAAATGCAATTCGATTCACATAGATTTTTGTAAACTCTGCCAAAATTGAGCCATAAAACGAGAATGTTGATCTGACACGATTGATAATGGTACCCCATGTAATCTTACAATCTCCCGTATATAAAGTTGACTTAATATAACTAGAGTATCAATATTCTTCATGACTAAGAAATGAGCCGATTTGGTGAGTCGATCTACTATAACTCATACTGCATTGTATCCTTTTGTAGTTATAGGCAATCCAATCACAAAATTCATAGTGATATGATCCCATTTCCACTCTGGGATAGGTAAGGATTGTAACAACCCACCAGGTTTCTGATGCTCTATTTTTACTTGTTGATATACAACACATCGAGCTATAAATTTAGCCACATCCTTCTTCATTCCTTTCCATCAATATTGACGTTTCATGTCTTGATACATTTTTTTGCTGCCAGGATGTATGAAAAATTTAGAGTGATGACATTCTCTGAGTATCTCTTCTTTCAAATGAGCATTATCGGGTACACACAATCTTCCTTGATATAACAGTTCCCCTTTTCGTAACCACCAATTCTCAAGAGCGTTCTCATCCTCTAGTTGGGTGCGGATGGATTCCAGGTGTGAATCCAAACGTTGTAATTCAACAAATTTCTGTTGGAAAATAGGTTGAGCAATGAGATTAAATAAACGTGGTTGAACTTCTTTTTTACTCATCCAGAGTCATAATCCTCTAGTGCTTACATCAATCGCCATTTGTCCTTCATCATGTTGATCGCTGCACATCGGGATTTTCTACTCAGTGCATCAGCCACCACGTTAGCTTTTTCTGGATGGCATTACAGTGTGAAGTCGGAATCCCCGAGATACTCTATCTAGCGTCGTTGTTGAAGATTCAAGTCTTTTTGAGTGAATATATACTTGAGACTTTTATGATCTAAGTAAATCTAAAAAAATTTCCCATATAGATAACAACGCCATAACTTTAAAGCAAAGACAACAACTGTCAATTCCAAATCGTGTGTGGAATATTTTTGTTTATGAACTTTTAGTTGTCTTGATCCATAAGCAACACCCTTATTATTTTGCATTAATACACATCCAAGTCCTTGTAATGATGCATCCGTATAAACATCATACCCGATACCACTTTCGGTTATAGTAAGGATAGGAGTTGTGGTCAACTTCTCCTTTAAGATGTTAAATGCATGTTCACATTCTTTAGTCCAATTAAATTTTTCTCCTTTCCGGGTGAGTCGGGTCATGGGCATAGCTATTCTAGAAAATCCTTCCACAAACCTTCGATAGTACCTTTCCAATCCCAGAAAACTCTGAACTTTCGTTGCATTCTTAGGTCGATCCCAAGTCATTACATCCTCAACCCTAGCTGGATCCACTGCCACTCCTTCTTAGGATACTACATGCCAAAGAAATTTGACTTCCTTCATCCAGAACTCACACTTACTTTTCTTGGCATACAACTTGTGTTTCCTTAATGTTTGTAGCACTGTGCGAAGATGTTGTACATGTTCCTCCTGTAACTTTGAATAAATGAGAATATCATCTATGAAGAGGATTACAAACTGATCAAGATAGGGCCTGAATACCCAGTGCATCATGTCCATGAAAGCTGCAAGTACGTTTGTAAGTCCAAAGGGCATCACCAAGAATTCAAAATGTCCATATCGAGTATGGAAAGCTGTTTTGGGGATATCCTCCTCTCTGATTCTTAATTGGTGTTATCCAGTTTGAAGATCAATTTTTGAATAGTAAGAAGATCCTCTGAGTTGATCAAATAGGTCATCAATACGTGATAGAGGATATTCACCTTGAACTTTTTGCCATAAACACAATGCTCACAGAAATTCAGTTTACTTGTCTTCTGACCACACAACAAACTCGTCACCCGATTCAGTTTTCGATAGTCAATACAGAGTCTCAGCGTGTTGTTCTTCTTTTTCACAAAGAGTACAGGAGCACCCCAAGGCAACGTGCTTGGTCGAATAAATCCAATACAAAGAAGTTCATCCAACTGTTTTCTTAATTCCTTCAATTCTAATGGTGTCATACGGTGAGGGGCAATAGATATTGGTTCCGTACTAGGGTATACCTCAATAGTAAATTATATCTCTCTTTGCGGGGGTAGTCCAGATAGTTCCTCAGGAAATATGTCAAGAAAGTCACACACTACCTAGATGATATCAGCTGAGGTCTCACCCAGTTTCTCCCCAATTAAATTGGCAAAGAACTCCAAACTACTTCTGTTCCTTATAGGGAACGGACGCGAAAGTGATGTTCACCCACGAATTCGAACTCTACATCTCTCGTGGTATGGAATTTGATTTTCTTACTATGGCAATCCATGATAGCATGATAGGAAGACAATAGGTCCATTCCAAAAATTATGTCATATCCAATTATTTCTAAGGTAACTAAGTCCATAATCAAATAGCGCTCTTGAATTCGGATCATGCAATTTCTACATACCCTAGTTGTTTCCAAGCAATCCTCTGTAGGTAAGTTTATAAACAATGTGTGACCCAAAGATTCGAATTCTAACCCTAATGCAACAACATATGAAGTGTGAATAAAAGAATAGGTTGCCTCCGGATCAAACAAAATACGTGCCCAAGAATTATAAATAAGAACGATACATTCAATCGTTTCTTTAGAGGCATTGTTAACTGGTATCGTCATTGTATAGATCCGGGGTTGGCCTTCAGTAACTACTATTCTACTTCTTGGCCTTTTCAGTTGTGTCTAATTTGGAAATGACTGCGAATGTCCTACTTGAGTTGTTGGTCCTGCCGCCTGAGTAGGGTAAGAGCGTTGTTGCGGACAAGATTAATTGAATGGATGATAAGAGCCTTAATTGGCCAACCTTTGAGAAGACGTGAAGGGACACTGATTCTTATAATGTCCTGTTTGCCCGCACCCAAAACTTTGTTTTGTATCATTGGATGTTCTGTTCCAATTTTCAGAATTTTGTCCCTAATTCGCACTCCTCTTTCCATAGGTACCTTGCTCTGGCCGTCGATATGGGGCCATTCTTTGGTGATTACCATTGCCATTATTTCTCATCTGACTTCCTCTGCATTGCTGACGACTTCTAATATTTTGGATATCCTCCAGGTCTCTTTCTACTAGCATAGCTCTTTCCACCAGTTTCTTATAGTTCCTCAGTCGATAAGCTATGAAGCGCCCTCGGATAGAAGGCTTAGACCTTGTTCAAATCGCTTGGCCTTCTTTGCATCAGTAGAAACTAATTCCGTGGCAAAGCAAGAGAGTTCAACAAATTTGGACTCATACTGCGTGACTGTCAGGTTACGTTGTAGCAACTCCAAGAAGTTAGAGAACATTTTATCCCTCACGGACTCTGGAAAATATTTATCATTTAACACTCTTTCAAATGTGATCCACGTCATTTGGTCTACGTCCCTCATTCTTTTGACTGTATCTCACAAGTGGTCAGCTTCACCCTCAAAAAGATAAGAGGCCAAGGTAACTCGTAACTCTGTGGCAATATCCATATCATTCATTACCTTTTTTACTTGTCGAAGCCACCTCTCTGCATCAAGTGGCTCTGCACTTCCCTGGAAGGCAGGGGGACGTTGCCATAGAAATTCTTTGAGAATCATCATTCTTCGCGTTTCGGCCACATTTGCTTGTTCCTAGACTGTCGGTTGTGTTACCGTAGTGTGGTTATTATTTACCATGCAGCACATATCGATCATATCAATTCGTCAATTTTCTGGTCTACGCATGAACCGCCTCCGGAGAAAACTTTGGGGTCTTGCACTCTAGGGAACCCAATGCCCTTGCTTTTTTGGGAATACCAATACCGGAAATTCTGTAGTGCCACATAGGCTACTAACGCCAACCGATATTACTAACCAGTGACCCCAAGGACTAGTAGGAATCTTGTGGATCCTCGCAAGGACCACGCATCTACTAACCTTCAACCATTGATAATGTGCATCCATGATAATTTCATCAGAATCATAAAGTAGAGTCATATCATATTGTATTCAAACCCAACAACAAGTAGAAAATTAAACACAAAATAAATACTCAAAAAAAAATATTTTATATGCAACTTGATTTCACAAGATAATTAGGGTCTCGATACAAATAAAAAAATATATAACATGTGCATGATCACGATTTATTTATAAAACTCAAGTTCGACCCTATGATTAAAGCGATATAATATTACATTATATAATTAAAATAGATTTGATATGAAACCCCCAAACATGCATGAGATGCATCCATGACAATAAAAGATAAAAGAAACTCTACTTCTGACATAACATTGACTCGATACCATGTATTGTGGCAAAACAACCAAAATAATATTTTAGAATAAAAATAGGTAATAAGGACTTAGTTAAACTAAAATGATTTTTGGAATAACTAACAAAAAATAATAATACTTAAATTTGATCCAAAAATATTTAACGGGGATTAAATTTAAGTGATTTGAACCTATAAAATTACTAGATAATAACTCAAAAAATCTTACTCAAAATTTTGATCGTAGAAACGAACTCTTAGGTCAACAAAATTTTGACCATTTTCTTTCTTTCCTCTCTCTCTCTCTCTCTTCTTTTTTTTGTTGCCTTGTTCGAATGGTCAAAGGTAGGCTATTTATAGCCAAAATCTTGACTTCCAACGTCATAGGTGATGTCTCTCAATTACATCACATAGACAGTTGTCCATTTGTTTGTCATATGTTTTGTTTTTTTTGTTTTTTTTAAATTCTTGCACGTTTTTAATTTAGCAACCCATGTGATAGGACACTTGTCCTCTAGATGTAACACACACATATATATAATTATAGATATATCCATCCATTATACTATTACGAAATTTGACCTAAATCATAGTCATTTGACTCGTTTTCACGTGAAAAGTCTATATTTAAGGTCCATTTGTTCATTTTAATTAATTTATTATTATTATTATTATTATATTTTTTGTAACACTTAATTATATAGAATCATAATTCATTTCATAAATGAATGCTATTATGTCATGTCATGTCATGAGGTGGAACTCACACATGCAGTACAACCCGAACCTTCCACCGACTCCCATAATACATGTTATGTCATGCATATGCATCTAGGCATTCCAAGTCCCTGTCATCGATGTTAGACATCTAATGACCATTTTATAAAATATTGTGTCATTTTTGGAGTGGGTATTTATGGACTTCTACAAACGGGTACCCAACCAACATGACATCTATGGAATTCCACTAACGATTTCACGTACACCGACACACTTTATGGACTCAATACCAACATGAGTGCGTATTCGAAATTTTTGGGTCTTGCATCCGAGGGAGAATTTAACCCTTCTTGCTAACCTTGACACAAATTTTCATACAACTCGTGTGAATCCGTCGAACCTAGGTCCAACATTCATGAGCTCACGTATCAACCCACCATTGATAGTGTTTGATTAAAAACATGCACACACACCTGCACGCATCTCAATGCCCATGAATGCGATTCTAACCGTGCATATGCAAATGTAAGATGCAATTACATTTCATCTCATCATGCAATTAAAATATGTAATTACAATTCATATCACACGCTCATCACATCTTAAAGCATATAATGAGCATATAATAACATTCCACAACACTATTAAGCATGTTATAGCAATTTGAATTCAACTAACACACTTAATCTGTGGCACTCCTAAAACCGGGGGTCCTTTGTCAACCTGTTGATCACCCATCAACCCGCGGAAGTACTCGTATGTGCCGCATAATTCGATACTATAACACAACATCCCCATTATCAGGGTCACACCCGACACAGAGTTTGGACAGAGTCTCCCTTGTATCGGGCACTTCCAAGCGCATAACCTGTGTACATTCAATCACTTGACCAACCCCTGGTCCAATATACATCAATTTATACTTATTATTACCCCATATACCTCCCTTGAGCCAAAGGAGTCGATGCCCGGAGGTTTAGCAAAATATTTTAAATTTTTTGAAAATTTAACAAAATCTACCAGTAGAAGAGCTCACTGAAATTCTTCTACCGGTAGGAAATCAACGTTCTACCGGTAGGAAAACTCATTGGAAATGTTCTACCGGTAGGTATTTGACGTTCCATTGGTAGAAGTGCCCAATTTTTTCCTGATTCGATCATTTTTCAATTTTAATTCATTCCAACCTCATACATCGTCAACCCAAACTCATATAACATGAAATTTTTACATTAAACACAGTTCATACGAGTTCGATTACAATCCCTTACATACAATTACATGTCCAAAACTAATTTACATAATTGTTTTACAAACATGATTTTAAAGACACATCTCGACTTTTCTTCATCAATGAGGGCTCGAGTGAGAGTCATCCACCAGAGCATGTCCTGCACCTGAAATATTGTCCCCATAAAGGGTGAGTCACGCTCGATAAGATATCTCCTAAAGAGGCTACTTCCCAACCTAGATGCATATGAAATGTTCACATGCTATTCAACAAGCAACAAATAATCCATTCAAGAATATACAATTCATAAGGGATCTTCTATGTCATGTCATGTTATTAGATGAGAGTCACACATGCAACTCAACCTGAGCCTTCACCGGCTCCCTCAACACATGCAATGTCATGCGTATGAAACCGGGCATCCCAAGCCCCTGCCATTGATGTTACACATCCAATGACTATTTTATAAAACAATCACGTGTCTTTGTTGGGTACACAGATTCTGGTGTCTCACCATCAGTTTCGCACATCGATACACTTTTTTGGACTTGCACCGACGGAAGTGTATAAACCAGTAACCGAGTCTTGCACCCGAGGATAATCTAGCCCTTCTTGCTATACCCGACACCAGTTTTCATGCAACTGTGCAACTCAGTTGGACCTAGATTCAACCTTCCCGAATCCACGTTTCAACCAGCAAGAATGATGTTTGATTCAAAAACATGCACACACACACACCTACACTCATGTCAATGCCCACGATGCGATGCTTTCGGTAAATATGCAAATGTAATGTACAATTGCATCTAATATCATTATGCAACCAAGTTTTCAATTGCAATATCATCATCATGTTCCACATTTTATGAGGGCAATGTGAACCACTTATATAACTATCAACAACCTTAATGTCAATATATCAAGGTGCATATACCAACATCAAATCTCAAGCATATTATAACATAATCAATGCAAATAACACACTTAATCCACATATACATTTTATCAAACACCTTCAAGGCATAAATATAAACACATACCATGCCCAATCAATACAATTCCCAAGAAATCACAAGTTAGTAATTTCTAAATACCCAATGCATGCTATAATTGATTTTAACCATTTTCAATACACATTTCTTCATTTTAACTACCATAGGCAAGTGTTATACATGAGAATACATCTCTAACACTCTACCAATTCCATATATCAACCCTAGGTTAGAAATAAACCTAATTAGGAAAAGAACCCTACCTCTTGAAGCGTAAAACAATGGTAGAAAACTCCAAGAACCCGAATCAAGCTTTAATCCTTGCCTTCTCCAAAATCCAGTCCTTTGAACATCGTCCAAACCTTCGATTTTTGGCATGGTCTTGTAGCCCACGATGAGTAGAACACACTTTGTTCTTGGCCCGAGGTGATTCGACCAAAGAAAAGTCGTAGATCGTAGAGAGAAGTTGGAGAAAACCTCAGTTTCTCTCTTCTTTCTATTTTTTGAAAAATCTGATGGGTATGGGGAGAAAATCTGATTTTCTCCCCTACTTTTACCCTTTAGATGCTTGGTCCTCGTTGCGCCACACGTTCTTCTTTCCTGGGTCCGGTTTTGTCCAGAATCGATTAAATTTCGTCCCGGTTTAAGTTCAAAATATTTTTATTCGGACTAACTTTAAATTATTTTTTAATTTTTGCAATTTAATTCCGGTCTCGTTTATTAGTTCACACGACACCCGATCACCTCGTAAAATGCGTAAAACATCTGACTGTCTCGGAATTCAACAGAAATTGACTTGGTAACTAGGTTTCGCGAGACAAATTCAATGGTGAGTTCCGTTTCTTCATCCGATTTCTAAAAAAAATTGGGTTTTCAACCCGTACCATAAATGACTAATTACCATTTTACCATTTTTCATAAAAAATTAAATTTACCCGGATTTTACATAATCATTCATAGGCATTCTATCAAACACCTATAAGGCACAATCTAAACACATAGCATGCCCCAAACAACATGTTATCTATGAAATTCTTCTTAATCCATTTGATCAACCCAAATCATGTAAGATTTGATTTTAAATCATTCTTATACCTATTTTCTTTTCCTAACATTCCTAGGTATGTGTCATACATGAGATTTCATCTCTAACACCCTAATTATTTCATATTTTAACCCTAGGTTGGAAGTAAACTTAGTTAGGAAAGGAACCCTACCTCTTGTAGCATATATCTGCGTAGGAGAAGTCCCGAAAGCCTCAAGTCAAGTCTCAAAGCTTTAGCCCAAAAATATCATCTTAAAATTTTGGAGAAAATGCCCGATCTTTGGTATAGCGGCGTAGCTCTCGTCACATAGAACAACTTTTGTTCTTGGCCTGAAGTGATCCGACGGTCGAATTGCCATAGATTGGAAAAGAAAGATAGGGAGGGGGTTTTCTCTTTTTCTTTTCTTCTTCCTCTCTTCTATCTTTCTTTTTTCCAAAAATGCTGAAGACAATGGGGAGAAAAATCTGATTTTCTCCCCTATTTATACCCTCCAATGCTTGGCTCTAATTGAGCCACACATCCCATCTTTTTCTGATCTGACTTCATCCCGAATCAATTAAATATTGTCCTGTGTTAAGTTAAATATATTTTTATTGAACTAAATGTAAATTATTTTTTGATTTTTTTAAAAAAATCTGATCGCATTTATTTTAGTCGATCGGTGCCTGATCGCACTGTAAAACGCAAAAAATTTGATTGTCTCAAAATTCGATAAAAATTGACTGTGCTGCTAGATTTTGCGACACGAATCCAAAGGTGAAGTCCGTTTTGTCATCCGAGTTCTAGAAAAATTCGAGTTTTTCACTCGTACCATTGCGAAAAATTTTTATTTTGCCATTTTTCATAAAATTTTAATTTTCTCTGGTTTTACATTCTTCCATCCTTAAACGAATTTCGTCCCCGAAATTACACCCACATACACATATAACGACAGACATATGCAACAAGTCATATAATACTCTATGACTACAAAAGATGTATCTTTATCCTTAAATAAGAACGGATAGATAGTTCGAATAGTGTCCTCATGCTCCCATGTCACCTCCTCCATACAACGGTGCTGCCACAACACCTTCACTATCCTCACAGTCTTGCCGCGAAAAACCTGATCCTAGTTGTCCATGATATGCACTTGTCCTTCCTCGAAGGTTCCATCTGCATCAACCACCAGCTCACCCTAATTCACCACATGTGTAGGATCTGGAATGTACTTCTGGACATGGAGATATGACACACCGAGTGAACACCAGATAGATTTGGTGATAACGCCAACCCTAAGCGACCGCACCAACCCTCTCGAGTACTTCGAAGGGTACGATATACCTCCGCGACAGTTTCCCCTGCTTCCCAAACTTGACCACTTCCCTTTTAGGCATAACCTTCAAGAAGACGTGATCTCTGACCTCGAACTCTAGAGATCTCTGCCGTCTATCGGCTTAGTACTTCTATTGGCTCTAAGCTATAAGAAGATGTTTTCGTATCAAACCCACCTTCTCCAAGGTGTCCCTAATTAAGTCCAGACCCGTGGAGGGTCCCTCTCCCACTTCCATCCAACACACCGAAGAACAACATGACCTCCCATAAAGTGTCTTATAGGGTGCCATCTATATACTCGTCTGGTAATTGTTGTTGTAGG
Source organism: Ilex aquifolium (assembly GCA_951799425.1). Classification (NCBI taxonomy): domain Eukaryota; kingdom Viridiplantae; phylum Streptophyta; class Magnoliopsida; order Aquifoliales; family Aquifoliaceae; genus Ilex; species Ilex aquifolium. The sequence continues at coordinate 19,009,531 of OX637405.1, forward strand.
TGAACTCCACTAAGGGTAGGTGTTCTTCCCAGCAACCCTTGAGGTCAAGGATGCATGCCCGAATCATGTCCTCCAAAATCTGGATGGTTTTCTTTGACTGACCAATTGTCAGTCTGGGGATGAAAAATTATGCTCATCATTAACTGTGCCCCTATAGCCGGCTGAAAAATCTCCCAGAAGTGGGCCATGTACTATAGATATTGGTACCCTGTGCAACCGGACTATCTCTTGTATGTACAACTTATTTTTTTTTTTTTTTAAATGTTTGGAGATGATATATATATATATAAAACGCCGTCTGTGGGAATCGAACCCACGACGTACAACCTACAGAAGCACTCTCCACTGTGAAAGTCATCCGCACAACCAAAAAGTGTGCCGACTTCGTGAGTTGGTCCACGATCACCCACACCACGCCATGCCCACATGAAGTCCGTGGTAAGTGGGTCACAAAATCCATGGTGACATGTTCTCACTTTCACTCAGCCACCTCCAAATGCTAGAGCCTGCTAGTCTCTAGTGCTCTGTCTTGACCTACTGACACGTGAGACATCTACTAACAAAGTTTTCGACGTGTATCTTCATCCCACTCCAGTAGTACTGGCGACGAAGATTGTGGTACATCTTTTTACCACTTGGATGCACAGCAAAATGGGAGCAATGAAACTCTCTGAGGATCTCCTCTTTCAGACTAGAGACTGGGGAATCATAACCCTTCCCCTAAACTGAAGACTACCATCGGCGTGAATGGCCCAACCCTCGTCACCTGTACCCATCTATACCCAGTCCTTGATAGATAATATCTCTATGTCCTGCCCCTAGGACTCAATCACCCTACTCAATAGAGAAGGCATAACCACTAGACTTTCCAAAATACTCTGAGTTTGATCCCTGTAGTATAGCCCGAACTATCCCATAATCTCGAACATCTGACATTCTCGGGAAGCTATACTAGCCAAGACTCCCCGTGACTTTCAACTGAGTGCATCAGCCACCACATTTGCCTTACCAGGTTGGTAATGCAAGGTGAAGTCATAATCCTTCAAGTACTTCATCCACCTGTGCTGCCTCATGTTGAGGTCCTGCTGCGTAAAGATGTACTTCATACTTTTGTGGTTTGAAAATACCTCAAACTACTCTCCGTACAGATAGTGGCGCTATGCCTTCAAGGCAAAGACAATGACCGTCAACTCCATGTCGTCTGTAGAGTAGTTCTTCTCGTGGTTTTTTAGTTGCCAAGAACTATAAGTAACTACTCTCCCGGACTGCGTTAGAACACATCCCAACCCATCCTTGGAGGCATCGCAATACATTGTGTACCTCTATCCTCTCTCTGGCTCTATGAGAATAGGAGCTAAAGTAAGCCTCATCTTCAACTCCTGGAATGCTCTCTTATATGAGTCATCCCACTAAAACTTAACCTCTTTTTTAGTCAACCTAATCATACGTGTGGCTAACCGTGAGAAGTCCTCAATGAACCTCCGATAATATCTTGTCAATCCCAAGAAACTGCATATTTCAAAGATTGACTTAGACATCTTCCAACTCAGAACAACCTCAACCTTCTCCGGGTCCACAGACACACCCCAAGCAGACACAACGTGCCCCAAAAATTTTACTTCCATCAGCCAAAATTCACACTTGTTGAACTTGGCATATAACTAATAGTTTCTCAAGGTATGGAGAACGATCCTCAAGTGACCCTCATGCTCCTCCTCAGACTTGGAGTAGATCAGAATGTCATCCACAAAGACTATGACAAATTGATCTAAATAGGGTTGGAACACCCTATGCATAAGGTCCATGAATGTCGTCGGGGCATTCGTCAATCCAAATGGCATAACTATAAACTTGAAATGCCTGTATCGTATCCTAAACGTCGTCTTAGGGATATCGACCTTCCTAATCCTCAACTGATGGTATCCCGTGCGTAGATATATCTTAGAGTAGACTCGTGACCCTCTCAATTGGTCAAAAAGATCATCGATCCACGGTAGTGGATACTTATTCTTGATAGTGACCCGATTCAACTGCCGGTAGTCAATACATAGCTGAAGGGCTCCATCCTTCTTCTTGGCGAATAATATTGGAGCGCCCTAAGGTGAGCTACTTGGTCTAATAAAACCTTTATCCAATAATTCTCGTAACTGGACATTGAGTTCTTGTAACTTCGCAGGTGTCATCCTATGCGGTGTCATAGAAATAGGAGATGCAATGGGTTGTAACTCAATGGAGAAGTCAACATCTTGATGTGGAGGTAATCTCATTAACTCGTCTGGAAAAATATCCGCATACTCACAAACTACCCGAGGTAGACCTAACTCCTGTCTCTCATCATCCTCAAGTGTGAGGCTCACAAGTCAATCCATCAATTGCTCATGCCAACGGGAGTTATGCACTGCTTGGGGTAAGGCATTATGGTTTTCCCCCTAAAACTTGAAATACACACCCTCTGGCGTATAGACAATGACCCTCTTCCGATCACAATCAATGACGACTCGGTGTGTTGCCAACCGATCCATCACGAGGATGACGTCAAACTCTGACATGTCCATAACCCTAAGGTCCACAGTGAGTTAGATCCTCGAGATCTCTAACTCACATCCTCGACATATTTTATCAATGCACACCCTAGCTCCTAGGGGAGAACTCATATGCAATGAATCTTCTAAGGTTTCAACTTCTAAGCTCAAGTCTTTCACACAAGATGCAACAATGAATAAATGTCATGCACCCTAATCAAACAATACCCTTGTACATAAGCGAGAAAGTAAGAATGTACTCTAAATCACTAATTGATCTGCTGGCTCAGTCTGTGGTGTGATGGTGAAGACTCGCCCCTGGGTCCCTGCTTACATGTCCTATCCTCAGCTTCGGCTTAGGCCCTGGCCCAGCTGGCCTGATTGCGAAGTCCCCACACTTGAAGTATTAGGGGCCTATGTAACACCCTGGAACTGAAACTGATTTTCTTGGCCCATGGTGGGATAGGGAGGAGTGAAAAATATCTGTAGGTGTCCCACCAATGATTGGGACAGAGATGCCCCATAGCTCTACGATCCCTGCCTTTGCGAAAAATCCCGCTGGTGGCATATGTAGCATGTCTTCTAGCCAGTCTGATAGGGGGCCTTAAAATTTCTCCCACCTTGGGAGGGTTGACCTTGGCCTTGGCCTTGATAGCCTCGGCCCTGCTCTTGTGATCCTTGAGGGGTATATGTCCTTTGTTTTTTCCCCGAGCTGGTGGAAGAAGATTAACCTTCCTTCTTTTTGTCCTTAGCACCCTTCCCCCCCCCCCCCCCCCGATGCCCTTAGCGTCTTCCACCCCCTCTCAATTACAATGGTTGTCTCGACCATTGAGTCCAAGTCTTGTAGGTTGTGGCCCACAATATTTGATAGCTATAATTACTAGCTATACTTGTGTGTAAATGGATGGATTGTGACATGTGGTTGTGTTTGGAGGATTGTTGTAAGGGTTACAATTTCAAGTACTTAAAATGTTTGTGCTATGTTTGTCAAATGAGAATGTGGTATTTGAGACTCCCGAGCGTAAACGGGTAATGATGTGATTATCGAGACTCCCAGGTAGAAACGGGTAGTCGTTAATACTCGTCGATGCTTCCCAACGTTAATGGATAGTTGGATATTGGATGTTGGGTATTGGTCATTAGATGTTGGATATTTGATGTTGTATTTCACTTTTAATTTGCATGAGATATGATTATAAATATATTGTGCTTATGTGTTTTCTTTCTATATGTTTCGAATATACTCATTGAATATGTGGTTAGCTCACCCCCCAATAGTTGCTGGTTTTCAGGTACCTGGATTTTAGGAGTTGGTCCACTAAGTAGTCTAGCTTGGCATAGAGGTGATAATGTTAGTTTGTACACTGTGTCATGTGTCAAATTGTATGTGGTTTGTTAAGCCATTTTAAGGGTATGGTGCCCTAATTATAATGTAACGTTGTGCTAAGTAATTGTCAGGTTTGTTATTGTGGTAAAGACATTTTATTATTATTGGACAGAATAATTATTCTGATTTAAATTATGTTTAGTGAATTAACAGAATAGGATTACTCACATCCTATCTCTTTTTCGGGAAAGGGTGTGACATTTTTGGTATCAGAGCTAGTGTTTGATAGGTTCTATAGACTTTTCAAGTCTAACTGTTGCAGTGGATCATTAAGGGTGTGTCTGTCAAGTTGGGTAGGATGTTTTATGTGTATTGAGTAATATGGGGTACATGTATGTTTATCTATATTGATTTGTAGTTTTATAGCATAGTGAATCTTGGATCTTTCAAAAACGATTAAGATTTGGGTGAAGAGGAACGGTTCGATCCCAATATGGGGTACGTGTATGTTTTTCTGTTTTTTTGTCGAGCCTAATGGCAAAATTGATCATTTGATAGGTGATGAGAATGTCCACATCGATTAGTATTATTTTCTTTGTCGTGTTATTTTTTGTAGGTTATTAAGCATACATTTTCCATTTATGTCTTATGTTTTATTTCAATTTAAACTTATTATGTATTTTTCACCCATGAAAAGGAATGAACCTTATTTACGATTGTTCAATTATGAGATGAATGGCGAGGATGCATGTCTAGCAGACAGTGTACAAGCCACACAATCCTTCAAGATAATTTTTTTTTTCTCCAACTTAACATTAGCTGAAGCTAATGTAAATACAATATTGGGTTCTTCAAACCTGATTAAAGGCTCCAGAATAGCTATTATCAAGTTACCAAATGGACCAAAAATCCATATCAACGATGCTTTATATCCAGTCAGATTTAGAAAAAAATTACTAAATTTCAAATATATACATCATAATGGATTTCATATTGAAATTATGAATGATAATAATGGAGAATACCTCTATATTACTTCAATTGTTTCTAGCCTGAAGCTTATATTAGAAAAACTTCATACTTTTTCCTTTGAGTTGTATTGTACAACCATAGGAACACTTGAATCAAATAATGTGATGAGTCAGAAGCTCTTTAATCCAAAGTACTTTTTTTTTGTACTTTGGCATGACCAACTTGGTCACCCTAGGTTAATAATGATATGTCGAATCATCAATACCTCATATGGACATCTTCTAAAAAATCAGAAGATTCTTTTGTCGAGTGATTACCCATGTACTGATTGTTCACAAAGAAATTGGTTATCAGTCTATCTCCCACAAAAGTCAATGTTAAAATCCCCAACCTTTTTACAAGAATTTAAGGGGATATTTGTGGACCTATTCACCCATCATGCGAACCATTTCGATGTTTTTAAGGTCTTAATTAATGCCTCAAGACGATGGTTACATGTTTCTTTACTATCCACTCGGAATGTTATTTTGTCTCGTTTTCTTGCCTAAATAATCTGGTTAAGACCCAATCAAGACAATTTGTTTTGATAATATTGGTGAATTTACATCTCAAACATTTGGTGATTACTGCATATCTGTTGGGATTGATGTGGAGCACCCAGTGTTCACATTTATACCAAAAATGGTTTAGCCGAGCCTTTATCAAACGACTTCAATTGATTGCTAAACCTCTACTTATGAGAATAAGTTACCCATTTCTACTTGGGGATATGCAATATTACATGCAACAGCCTTAGTTCATATTCTACCAATTACTTACCATCAATATTCTCTAATACAACTTGTAGTTTGTTAACCCCCAAATATTTCTCACTTACGAACCTTTTGTTGTGTTGTATATGTCCCAATTGCATCTCCATAATGCACTAAGATCGGTCTACAACGTTGACTAGGAATTTATGTTGGTTGGTATTCACTTTCAATCATTAGGTATCTTGAGCCTTTGACGGGAGATTTTTTACTGCAAGATTTGTAGATTGTTATTTTGATGAGATGGTCTTCTCACCGTTAGGGGGAGGAAATTCACTGCTTAATAAAGAACGGTATGAGCTTTATCTCATCTTGATCTACGCACTCTCCAATGTGAAATTGAAGTGCAAAGAATTATTCATCTCTAAAAAATTGCTAATTAGTTGCCTGATGCATGTATTGATGCAGCAAGAGGAATTAGTGGGTATTAGTACATTGGTCTATAGCCGTTACCCATTGATATACCAAATTTAATATAGTATGTGATAGTCATTATGTTTGAGGGCCTATAAAATGAGGTATTGACTACATTGAGAAATATACAAGTTGAGAAGCTCTTTCTCTAGTATTTCTATATTCTCTTGTATTTTTATAATTCTATGTTTTATATTCTCTTAGTTTTATAACACAACAATATTTTTTAATTTGATTTATAATGTTAAACTTCCTTTGCACCTTGGTTTTCAAAATTGGCTTAAATCAAGTTTGAATATTGAATATACTCTCTATTTTCACTCAGTTCTTTATTTTAGAGAATCAATCACTGAAAATTCATTTATAATAGATTGTCTATTTGGACTAACTAAAATAGATGGTCCAATTTGAGTCTCAACATTTGGAGAATCAACGTCACTCTCTATTTTATAATTAATGAATAAAAAAATGACACATGTGCATTTTGTATTAAATGTTATTCACTGTAAAGACTATTTCTAATAAAATATAGAGTTCTATTGAAGTTGTTAAAGAAAATTTACTCTATTTTAAATTTTCATCAAAGATGCTCTTAAAATAAATAAACACTATTTAAGATTATCTAATTATTAGAATTAGTAAATTCTTTCATTTTTAGAATGAACAATACTATTGGAACATAATTCGATGATATAATTTGAAAATTTAATGATTATGACCATTAAATTGTTAATAAATTTTAACATTGAATGCATTCTATTTTCAGTTATAATATAATAAACCTCCAAATTATGTCTCAAGTATTTTAAAATTTCAAAGAATTACCTCAGGGGTTTTAATATTTTGACTTTTGAGGTCTTACCGGATGTTTAAAACCCTCCACAAAATGTCCGTTTTCTTCCACGTGTATTAAAAACAAAAATAAAAAAAAATTGTATTTTGGCCCATTTAAAATTGGGAGGATGTATACGAAGCATAATCAAAACCCTATGCGACAACGGACCGCAGAGAAATTTGAAATGGAGGAGGACACATTACTCTACCTGCAACTGCACAAGCTATCTGCCATGAAGTCCGAGGAAGACCTCACACATATACTCACAACCCTATGGAGAACTCGCAAAACAGGTTTCACAGCTCCCAACAAGTCTCACGTCCAGTCCCTTCTCAATCTTCCAACTGCCGGTGAACTCGAACCCGTAAGACCAACTATCGCTTTTCGTGTTTCATATGCTAATTACAGAAATTGCCGTGAAAAATGTAATTGTTTTCACTCGAAGCAAGACATAGTTTTACAGTACGAACCACATAACGCCCAAATGATTGTATGGTTGTAAATAATTGATTCACGTGTTGGTTTGCCAAGTTACATGTGAAGATCGTTAATGTATTCCTTCATTTTATTGTCGATAATAAACAATAACTATGATTTGCAACATTTGTTATTCAATTTTATCTTGCTTCATATGTGTATATCAGTATGTGTGCGTGTATCAGTGTTTGTATACGTTTGCATATAAATCTATCGAATATTAGAGCTAGGAAGTTGAATCCTCAACTTATAAAAGCACAATAATGGTTAAAATTAATCCAATTTTTATCTACTTTGATCTAGTGTTATAAAAATTCATCCCAAAATTGCATAATTAAAGAAAAAAATAAAAAAATAAATTAATATTTAAAATATAAATATTGCACAATTAGTTTGATTTTTAGTATTGTAGACATGGAGATATTGCTAGTTCATCAATAGTGCTTGAAGAAGAAGGTCAATTGCGCAATAGGTATTGGCCCCAGGACAATTTCAAAATTATGTGCATCTAGTACATAGATGTGCATTGATTTGTATATACACGTACACAGTACATTTTACAGAGAGGCTTGTCGCAGTGTTGATACATGAAAATCTAAGTTTGAAATCTCGTAGGTATCCCCATTTTTAGTAAATTTTCAATTTATTAACTCTGTTAAATAACGGTAAAAATGGTCATTTGCTTAATAACTTTTGCTTAAAGACCACAACTAGGAGTCTTCTAAGGTGGTGTTTGATAAACTGAAAATGCAGTACTGAATTTTAGCCTTTAGTTATAGAATGCTGAAAATTTTAATTTGAAAACTGTTAGGTATGTACAAAAAATTAAGTACTAAATTGGATCGCTATGTTTCATTGAAATGAATTGAATCTACAAATTTTTATTTTTCTAATTTCGCTCTTCCCCTCTACCACCTTACTATCATTACCTTATCCCAAAAACCACCAACAAAACTACTACTTTGCAATTGCTGCCACTCCCCCCTTCCCCCCCACACCCCCCCCCCCCCCCCCCCACCACTACCACTTTATCTAAGGCTCAAGGTGCACCAAAGCGCTAAAGTATCATGGGGTCTAAGCACAAGGCGCGAAGTGAAGCGCGGGCTTTATCAAAACGAGATGGACGTCGTAAATTACAAGTGAATATTTTTCTTATATGAAAAATTTTCAAGCAAGACATCAAGATCAAACAAAAGAAGGCTAAGGATTTTGGAAAAAAAAAAAATAAGTTCTAACTTTTCAAATCCACTTGAAACAGCTAATTTGGACAAAATTACTAAATTGAGATAAAATTGACGGAGTACTTGAAACAACTAGTTCAAGCAGAAAATTGAATCAACTTGTTCATACGGTTACATCACTTAGCATTATTTTCCTTTTGAGCGGGAGAATAACCAATAAAGACGCACTGCATAGCCTTAGGATCAAGTTTTTCCCCCGGATGCGCTGTGGTTATATACAAACAAACACATCCAAAAACTTTAGGACGAATTGAAGAAATAGACGGAATCGATAAAATCCCAGAAAGACACTAAACTTCCGAAGATTATATGCCTTAGCATAATTGCCCCGTTGAGATTACGTGTGGGATGCCGCAGTCCAAATCTTATGTGTAGTACGTATTAAGTAGTAGAAAACTACGACTGATAGACGGTTGCATTGAATTAAACTCCCAAGACATAACCAAAGTATTTTCGGATATCCACTGCATTACGGAGGTACCAGACTAACCGAGTTTCTTAGTCTCCCCAGTTAGGTACCCATCTAAAGATATCGCTTCGATTGATAATAAACATGCCCTCTGCCATGCCAAATAGTTACTCCCATCCAATTTCTCTGGACTAATTTGGAGAGAAGAGTTATTTACTACAGCACCCAAACAGCTCACCCACTTCCTCCGGTACTTGCTCCAACATTTGTAGAAGTCGCACTACCTTCAGACATGTCCATACAATAGGAGAAACCAAAAACAATGAAATTGGAACCCAAAAAATTGCAAAACAGTGCCCAAATAGTAGCAGGACATTCTTACACACAAGCACCAGTAGCGGGGAAGGCTCAATAGTAGTCAACAGTAGCAAGGGGAGTGTTACACATGGTCGAGAGAGCAGCAACAATGTCAGAATAGTACTAGAGGCCAACTGAGACTGAAAAATTGGCCAAAACCCCCTCAAATCTGTTCTAATCACAACCAATCTTCATGGGTAATACAGATCTAGGTATTTTGCACCCCATCCAGCAGCAGATTCGATGCAAAAGAACCAGATTTAAAGGCCAGAAATTGGGAATGTTGGTTGAAGTTCGAAAAATCCCGAAAATCCTTCAAAAATTGGAAAACCTCCACCAAATGGCTTCAAAAAAATTCAAGAAAATTACCATAAATAGCAAGACAAAATTTTGAGTTTTCCATGCAAACTTAAAAAATTTATGACATTGGCCCGTCATTGAAGCCAGCCCCCTAATTTTTTTCCAGTAATTTGCAATGATTTTCTACCACTCTTTGACTTTAGATTTGGATCGAAGCTCTAATGCCAAGTTGAATTATGATTTAATTAGGGTTTATGAGAAGAGGAGGAGAAGAAGAAGAGAAGATAAGAGGTTGTGGGAATAGAGTAGTGTGTTAGGATTACACAGCTACATCCAAATATTTATATAAAGTCACAAAAGTACCAAAAATACCCTTAAGAGTTACATCATAATATAACATAACATAACGTAACATAACAATTAGAATATAAATGTATGACTTGTAGTAAAAGTTATCTTAATTAATGTTTTTCCGATAAAAAAAGTCATGTTAATTAATACAGTACCTTAATAGCAATCATCTAATGTATGCAATCAAAGTTCATAAAACTTTTGATCACAAAATCTTCAAGAATTTCATGAATTGTAAAAATTAACCTGAAATCTTCCGGACTTCTATGAAATTCTTTTTCAACAAGTTTACGTATCAAAGAACAAAGACAAAATTGCAAAGAAAAGTCTTTGAGAATAATATGTAATATCAAATGCTTACCATTCTTTTATGTTGAAATCGATTAGAATTTTGAAATGGAGTCTTTCCTTGGATGGTTAGAGATTCGTGTTGATAGCGTATTGTGAAATTAGGACAATTTAGAAAATATAAACGGACAATAAAGTATTAGAAAATAAAGAGAGAAAATTAATTCTTCAAGAACTTAGACAACTTGATATTGAAGATATTCTTTCAAAAATTTTCTTCTTGTACATCGCTCAATTTGATAAGCTCTCATTTTATAGGCATCCTTTCATAATATAAAATTAATGAATAATTCATCCACAAGTTAATGGTAATTATGATACCGACTAATGAGTTGGAATTTGACATACTTCATCCACTTAGTAGGTCATCCATAAAAACACTAAATGTGGCACCCGCTAATTAGTTGGAATTTTATCTACTTCATCTACTTAGTAGGTCATCCATAAATATACAAAATGTAATGTTTATAACACTGAAACATTTTTGTGTGTGTGCTCCCATATTGCTTCTTTCCTTTTATTACCATCTGTAAATAGTTTATTAGAAGTCTCAATTCTTACTCTTTATGAGATTGCTGTGTTTTTGTGCCTGTCTTTTGGTACATGAATAATAGGTACCATGCTTACCATAGGTTTTGGCATGCCTTCGTTCACTTATCAGAAAAGTTGTACATCAGAACTTCACTGGTGATGATATCTTGAAGCTGCTTCCACCTGATATGTCACTTGATCTGCCAAGTCTTCTTGTTTTGTTACTCCAAAAATTTCAAAACCAATGGAAGGAGGAAATAGCTAGAGACCAGGTGATTTTTCTCTAACTTGTTCAAGCATATTCTGAGACAAGAGGATTTATAAGTTGGATTCTAAGATTGAACTGCCTTAAGATGCTTCGTATTACAGATTTATTGCTGGGCATTTGTAATTTGGAAAATTGATCTCGGGCATATTCCTTAGTTGCAAAAGGCTGTTGTTAAGTGCATTTAATAACTCCTGCTAATGTCAAATGGAATTGTGGGAAAGGAAGTTATGTTTTTTGTTTTTTTCAAAATTTATAGAGTTCTACTATTGTCGGTTTGAGATTTTACTTGAACTGAATTGCCACAAATCACAATCACTTCTTTGTGCTGGTTTACTGTTCTTGACAATAAGCTGGTAGTCTTAGTTAATATTTTTTACACTAAGGGCATGTTTATTTGGGGTATTAAAGGTAGAGGTGCAATTTGGGAGGGTTAATCCGAATCCAACCCGAAAAATTTAGTACTTGGGCAGTAACTTTTAATATTTTGGTTGGGCTTTAGACAAAAAAATTTCAACGCGAATTAAATTTGGGCAATATTCGAGTTAAAGCTACTGGTTTATAGGTTCAACCAAAACCTGGACCGGATTGTTGAGTTCGGGTTCAACCCGAAATCAAAAGATTTAATATAAGAGATCCCTTCTCATTTTCAACTAGGGTATTTGACTGCCGCACCTGTCATCATTCCCATCTCCCTTTTACTCTCTCTCTCGCGCCCCCCCTCCCATTGTTTCACTGTCTATGGTCCTTGTTTTTGGGTGGATGTATATACAGAGGAACAAATAATAGAGTTGTTAAAGTTCTGCTGAATCCTTTTCATCCATTGACTTTATTGCAGAAGAAGACAAAGAATGGAATGAAAATGAGTTCTGTTTTTTTGGTCTGAGAACACACTCTGGCACTTCTCAAGATTTCATTACAGTGACGTACATTTGGGTTTGGTGAGAAGATTTAGGGCTAGGGTTTGTGCTTAAATCTTGATCTTGTTTCTCCCAATTGGTTTGGAAGATTTTTTATGACTCTATGCTTGGAATTTATAAATGTCAGTTCAAAATTTGTTTCGGTTAGGGATCTGAATTATTTTGTCCCAAAAATTAGGATTGCATAGCAAATAACTAATTTGGGTAAATCCGAGAATTGAACCCGATCAAACCCGAATTTCAACCTAGCCTTCCCAACCTGAGTTTGAAAAATTGGACTAGGGGTAGTACTTAGGTTAGAGAATTTGGGTTAAAAGTTGGGTTGGACTTGGGTTTAAGATTCTATAACTTGAGTCGAGTTTGGGTTGACCTCCTTGCCCACCCAACCCACCCGAGTTGCACCCCTAATTAAAGGATGGGATTGGACTAAATTAGTACAATTGTCATTTAATACCAAGTTTGGATCAAGTATAACTCTTGACATTAAAGACATTTTAGTACAGGTAAGTTGCTAAAGTGGGATTTAAGACCCCATGCTTGGTATAAACATTATGTGGTATTAAATGGGGAATGATTGATATTAATATCCAAAATGACAAGAGTATCCCTATAGACTAAAGATTTATGCATTGATGTAGGGTGTTTTTTTTTAAAACTTAATACTATACATTAATCCCTCATCCAAACATGAGATTAGTATTAGAGTAATGAGATCATAATTTATCCAAACCTTGATCTAAACATGATTTAATTAGGATATGATAAAGTGGTTCATTAATTATTATCGCTACGATCGATTGTAATTGAATCGATTGTTCAATCCATTCCCATATTATACTTAAATTAAACATGTCTAATTGTTAGTCATTGTTGTACAATAAACTAGTAGGGCTCTCATTTTCTCTACTGTTGCTTCTTGCCGCTTTGGATTAGTGAGAGCTTTGTTCAAACCCTGAGGAATAGAAATAGAGGACGAGTAAGAAACAAAGATACGATAGGATGGAGACAAGAAATCATAAGAAACAAAGTTAGAGATGGAGTGTTTAGTACAAGCTTGAACACCTTTCCTAAATGCAATAGGAAGCTTAGAGTCATCAACAGTTGGATTATCAAGAAACTAGGTAATGACTGGAAGCTCATAACTAGATAAATCAGTAGGAGATGCTAAAGTTGGAGTAGAGGAATTCAACTGACCCGACGGCACATGGGTGGTCTGTCCCTTCTGACGTCGAGAATAAGTCTTCAGAGTACCAGATGGATCATTGGTAGCAACTATCTGTTGCTCCCACTTAATAGTATCCCACTAGAAAAGTAATTGAAGAAAGGGCTTCTGACATGCCATCTCTTCCTCAATAGTAGTGTTTCCCCCTAAAGAGATGGCTGAGAAGAGAGAAAAAGGACTTAAACTCACGAAAGGTGACATACATGCTAACTTACATCTTTTGAGATGAAGGATGGTAGGTAGCGCTTATACCCTTTTTGAGTGGGAGAATAACCAACAAAGACACAATGAAGATCCTTATCAAGTTTTCCCCTATATGCTCGGTAGTCATGTACCAAATAGACATACCCAAAAACTTTAGGAGGAAGAGAAGAAACATAAGGAATCGATAAAATCCCAAAAAGACACTCAATAAGAGACTTAAATTGCAGGACATTGGAAGGTAGACGATTAATAAGATAAGCAGCGGTTAGAACTGAATCTCCCCAAAAATGTAGGGGAACATTCATAGTAAACATTAGCGAACGAGCAATCTCACGAGGATGACAATTTTTTCGCTTAGCAAAACTATTTTGTTGTGGGATATTCATACAAGTAGTTTGATAAATGATACCACTTTCATTGAGATAAGAGCGAAATTTTCCATCAATGTACTCACTTCTATTGTCACTGCGAAGGACTTTGATTTTGGAATTAAACTGGGTACCAACTATTTTATGAAAAGAGTGGAAGTAAGAGAAAACTTTACATTTAGTACATAGTAAGTAAACCCAACTAAGACGAGAATAACAATCAATAAAAGTGACAAACCAACGATAACCTGAGAGAGATACAACACAAGAAGGTTTCCACATATCAGAATGATATGGGTATCAACTATTTTATGAAAAAGCCAGAAGTAAGAAAACTTTACATTTAGTGCATAGTAAGTAAACCCAAGTAAGACGAGAATAACAATCAATAAAAGTGACAAATCAACGATAACCTGAGAGAGATACAACACAAGAAGGTCTCCACATATCAGAATGAATGAAAACAAAAGGAGCATTAATTTTATTACTAGTATTAGGATAAGAAAAGCACCATGTGCTCTACCACCGCATATTGTTTTCCTTGATTTTAGTTCCTGAAAGATACAATGAGTAGGAAAAAAGGTCACTGAACAGTTCAAAGATTTGATAATGCTACTAACAGCCAACAAGCTAGTGGAGAAATTGGGAACATGGAGAGCAGGGGATAGGGTGGGTGAGCAATTAATTGAAACTTTCTTGGAAATTGAGGATAAGGATCTATCTGCCACTTTAACTTTATCCCTACTTGATTATGTAGAGGATGAAGAGAAAAAACTAGAAGAACTTGTCATGAGGTCTGAGGCTCCAGAATCTATTATCTAAGGAGCAGATGAGGATGATGAAGTAAACACTAGATATAGCTGTATGAACAAAGTTGGAGGAAGAGACATAATTAGGAGCTGTGGTAGAGGCATCAAGTCGAGCCATCATGCGCCAAAGAATTTGCATCTTATCTTGAGAAAAGGTAAAAGGGGTGGTGCCATTAGACTGAGGTGGAGTCTCTGAAGATTTAGTCATATGTGCATGAGATCGCACATTATCACTTTGGCCACAACATCGTTCATGTGTAGGACGTCCAATCAATTTCCACCAAAACTCCCTGGTATCCTTGACAATAATGGCACTCGACTCAGGATACTTGAATTGGGCTGAACTCAAGTCCCTTTGAGGAATAACAACTAACACAAATTACTCCTGAATAGGTGCATGAACCATTGTAGTCCTTCAGCTCTCCTCCTGCTGGACATCGGCATAGGCCTCTTGTAAAGTGGGGAATGGACTGCAACCCAAAATTTGGACCTGAAGATTGTACTCAATATTAGATCAACAAGAAAGTCATATACCCTTTCTTTGTACCATATGTTGAAATTTCACAACATCCTTGGTACAATCTATGTGGAAACTCGTGTAAGCTCCTGCGTAATAACTGCAAAGGTCGTATTTATCTGATTAGTCTCCCGAACTTTCTTCTGAAGATCATAAGCCTAACATCATTGCCCCGTTGAGAATATGTATGGGACACAACTGTCCAAATTTTATGTGCATTATCAAGAAATAGAAAACCACGACTAATAGACGGTTGCATTGAATTGAACAACCAACACATAACCAAAGTATTTTCAGATGTCCACTACTTTAAAGGGGTGCCCGACTCACTAGGCTTCATAGTCTCCCCTACCAAATACCCATCCAACACCCTAACTTGGATTGATAATAAGCATGCACGTGACCATGCCAAGTAGTTGCTTCCATCCAATTTCTCTGGGTTAATTTGGAGAGAAGGATTGTTTGCTAGAGCACTTAAATGGCTCGACCCACTCCATCCGATACTTCCTCCGACATTAATGGATGTTACATTACCTTCTGACAAATTCATGCAGAAGAATCAACACCAAACAGCCAGTAATCACAAGAATAATAGCCCAAAGCTTGCATCACAACCATAAAAACACTATAACAGGAGCTAAACAACTCGTAATGCACCAACCAAAATCAAATCAGGAGCATAAAAGTCTCTGTAACAGCCAGATACAATAACAGTGGCCGAAAGGGCGAAATAGTGCCTGAACTGGACTGTCGGCACACAAAAACAGGTAGAAATCTTCGTAACTCGAATCCAAAAGAAACAAAATGATGTGGGCAGTACTTAGATAGCCAAATTGCACCTAATCGTGCAGATCAATCCCAAAAAGCCTCCAGATAGCCCAAAAAACTAGATCGCAACACTGGGGCAAAATCAGAAAATTCTTTGAAAAACTGAAGGATCAGTCGTATGATTTCAAAAAAATGCAGAAAAATAACCATAAGAATCAGCATCTAGAGTTGATTCTACCCATAGTTTTTTCAAATTTTTCTAACATGTCATGCTGACGTCAGGTTCTGGCAACGAATAGTGCAGGTTTTGACGACGATCAGTTGGGTGATTTTTGACTAGTTTCAACAACTTTGAGACGTTAGATCCGATCGTAGCACTGATACCAAGTTAGTTTGAATTAGATTGTGAGGTCATTAGAAAGTACAAAAAACACCTCCCAACATATATATAACCTCAAAAGTATAAAAAATACCCTTAAGGGTTACATCTCGTATAACATAACATAACAAATAGTTTCTATTGGTGAGTTGCTGTTGGCAATCACAGTACAATTATGGTCATCTTTGTAGCAGGAGCAATTGTCTCATCCTAATTAATGCCATATTCCTGTGCAAAACCTTTTGCAACTAATCTAGCTTTGTTCTTTCATCAAAGATATCAGCTTTAGTTTAATCCTATATACCCACCGACAACCAAAAATATGCTTACAAGTAGGTAAAAGGATTAGATCCCATGTTTCAGTTTGATGCAATGTAGAAAGTTCTTCATTTATAGTTTGTTCCCAAATAGGATCAAGAGTTGTCTCCTTATAGCAGGTAGAGTGAACACAAATCATAGGAATAACAAGTGTTAGAAAAACCAAGATATTCAGGATACTTACGGATGCGCTTAGGATAGCGAAAGCGGGGAGTATCTACATCATTAGAAGCTAATGAAGATACATCCAAAAGAGAACTAGGAGTTGTATTTGCAGAGGAGTTCATCTTGTTCTTGCGAGAATAAGTATGAACTATAGGATATGATACAATTAAAAAAGAGAAAAACTGAGTCGAAGACTGAATGTCAGAAGTGGCACCTCACAAATAAAAGAATCATGAGAAATATCATAAGGAAAAGGGTTATTATAAATAAGATCAAATTTGCTAAATTTGTCAGAAGTAGAGGGAATGAAAAAAAGGAAATATGCTCAAGAAAAACCACGTCTAGATTCATGCAATATTTTGGCAGCATGATCATAACAGTGAAACTGATAACTATTTTGTCCCTCACCGTAACCAAGAAAGACACATGGTGGAGCGAGCAGATAACTTATTTCGTTTAGCTTTAGGAATAAGAACAAAACAATTACAACTAAACACACACAATGAGAAGTAGTCGGACAAAAGGAGAAACACTCGAAGAAATAATACAAGGAATCCGATTAATGAGATGAATAGTAGTGAGAAGTGCCTCCCCCAAAAAGAGTTGGGGACGGACACAGATAAAACTAATGAGTGAGCAATCTCCATAATGGGTTTGTGTTTTTGTAGGCACACTATTCTGCTCGGGAGTGTCTGCATGAGAGGATTGCAGAATAGCTTCATAAGATTTCAATAAATCAAGAAAACAAGTATAATTGTATTCTTAACCCCAATCACACTTAAAACATTTAATAACTGAAGAATATTGTGTGTGAAACATAGAACAAAAAACAACAAATATAGAAAAGGATTCATATTGATGTTTTATGAATAAATCTAACAATATTGAGTATAAGCATTAGTAAAAGAAACATAGTATCGAGACCCCTTTTTGATGGCAATGGGGGCATGACATCACACATCAGAATTCACAAGGTCAAAATGAGTAGAAGAAGAAGTAAAACTGTTTTTAAATGGTGAACTAGCGAATTTGGTAAGTTCACAACCAGTACAACAAGAAATATCATGCCTAATTAAATTGCCTAGAGCTTCAATAGAAACTAAAAATCTTAAATGAGAACTAGAAATATGTTCATGATGAGAATACGATAAATAAAACACTAAAAAGTCGGGGTTCAAGCTAAAGGAAGACAAATAAACAGAAGAAGCAACCACAGTTGGAATGTGCAGTTCTCCAACTCTACGGCATGTCCCGATTGACTTCTTATAATGAGGATTTTGTGAAATACAACCAGTTTAAAGTTGACTAATAGAAATCAAATTCAAAGATAGTTAAGGGATGGAGTAAACATAAAAAAGAGAGAGAAGTGAAGTCATGGCATATCCAATGCTTACTGATGACATTGAAGTTCCGTTGGTAGCTAGAACAATAGTAGAGGATGGGGGACTGATATAGAAAGCACCAAAGATGGATCATGGATCATTAGTCATATAAGGTGCAGCCATGTAGAGTTGGATATACCTAAAAGAGTTGATGAAGACAAAACTTTAGACTAAGGTGTAGAAAGAACCTTCTGTAACTACTCGACAATGGAAGCCAAAGAAGGGATTAATTAAAATTGATCGTTTGCAAGTGTCGTCATAATTGAATTCCACTTTCCATTGTTCCAATTTTTTAAAAACGTTGCAGTCGATTTTGTTCCACTATTGTAGTTTCAAAACTAAGCCCTAATATTTTTTTGTGAAAATTTCATCCACACCCCCCTCTGTAAATAGACCTATCTTTAATAATATCTCCTCCTGATTCTGAAATTTCAATGCACTCCCTTTTAGTTCTATTATATTAACTTTTAGATTTATCAATTCAATATTTAATTTTGTCAAATTAATGTCCTTTATTTAATTTAAACTAAATTAACATTCCATCTCATCAAATCAGAACAAATTGATATTTAATTTTATCAAATTAGCATTTAGTTATATTAATATAATATTTTATTTCATCAAATTAATATTATTTCTTTAATTTAACATTAAATTATTATTTAATTTCATCAAATCAATACCAAATTGACATTTAATTTTATTAAGTTAAAATTTAATATATTTCATAGAATATTAAATTTTATTAATTTAACATTTAACCTCATCAAATTAATGTCAGTTATTTAATTTAACACCAAATGAACATTCAATTTCATTAAAACATTTAAATTTATTCAATTAACATTAAATTTTATCAAATCAACACTGAATTAATATTTAATTTTATCAAATTAAAACCAAATTAATATTTAAATTTATCATATTAAGACCAAATTTATTTAATTAATATTAAATTTTATCAAATAATATTTCAATTTTATATATGAAGGGTGATGCATGAAGGATGGTCAGATGACGTTGTGGAGGACAGACGATAGCAGAGAAATTAGAAATTGATGGAATTTTGACATTGACTTTATCGACTGTAATTTTATTATAGAAAAATTATTTTTAACTATTAAAAAAATTTAAAATCCTGTAATTTATAACGAACAACAAAAAACATACCACAGAGGGAACTTAGGTAAGATAAGAAAATAAGAAATCGAAAAGTGAACCTCTTACCCAACAACTTATAAGAAAATGAACTTAATGACTTAAAAGTCTTAACAGATGTTTTGGATGAAAAAAAGTTTAAAAAATTTACATGAAAAAAATTAAACTATCTGCATGAAAAAAAAATTGCATGAAAAAAATTAAAAATATTTGCATGAAAAAAAAATAAAAAAATTGTGTGATTTTTTTTTTTTTTAAAATCTGCATGAAAAACATTTATAAATCTGTTAGATTTTTTTTTTTTTTAAACCAACTTAGGTAGTGATCGATAACTGTGGAGAACGAGTTGAAGAATAATGGCCGACTTCAGTCTCCTATGTTTTCTAGTAATCCCAGATCGTTTTGGACCTTCACAAACAACAAAATGTGTGGTATATATAGTGAGAAAAGGGTTGAGGGCATTTTGATATATTTACATAAGGAAGGGTAGTTTTGATATTTTCAGAAAATTTATAGTCCAACCGTTACTTTTTGTACTGACAGATTTAAAAATTACCGTTAAGGGGGTGTCTGTGATTTGAAAGTATAAACTAGAATGTGGTGCAGTGAAGTTTTAGAATTGGGCGGGGGTGTCATTGAATTTAGACATAACTAGAGGGGGTGTGGATAAAATTTTCCCTATTTTTTTTTTAAAACCTGCGACAATGGATGAGGACAACAAAGGGTCTTGCCATCAATTCTAGAAAAAAGCTCCAACTTCTGAAATACCAAAGTCTAGACGGTGCATTGGAAACTAGGGTTTTGGTGTATGAAACCAATGATCAAAATTTCGTTTCGGTCACCTAGGAAACGGAAACGTTTCGACGTGTTTCAGAAACGTTTCGACCCATTTTGGAAACAGAATAAAAAAAATTAAAAAATTTAAGAATTATTTTTTAAAACATTGGTCAAAATATACCAAAATATCTTGAAATACCTTGAAACATTCTGAAATAATTGTGCAAATGTATTGAAATATAATTAAACACATTATGGAATATCTTGAAGTATTAGAATTTCGATTTCATCACTGATTCGTTTCGATCTCCTTGGAAACGGAAACATTTCGGACATTTCGAAATGAAATTTTGATCCTTGTATGAAACTAACCCAAAACCCAAAACCCAAAACCGTTCTACCAAAAAATAAAAATTACAGCAAAGAGAGATGAAAGCAACCATGTGTGATCCACAATTTGTGGAGCACCATACAACATATGAATGGTGAACAGTCTGTACTGTTCACATGATACTATTTTTTTTTTTTTTGGGGTTTGTTTCTGACTGTGTTGCTGCCTCACTGTTCACACGACACTCTTCTTCTGGGTTTGTTTCTGACTGTGTCACTGCCTTGGCTCTGATACCATGAAAGTTTCGATCAAACTGACAAAGAAGAAAATATATAGATAGAAGAAGAGAGAGAAAAGAAGACTGCAATTCTAATATTCCATAATCATGAAAATAGTTACAAGAGTTTTATACATAAAGCCCTGCATCAAGAAACAGATTAGACTACCCCTCATCAAATAGACAAAAGAAATAATAAATAAAATTTTAACATGCTCCACAATTGAGACTGTAGATTTGTACTTGAGTAGATTGCTTACTTTTTGAATCAGCTACTTTCCCTTTATCTATACTCACTCTTCTGTTATTTTGTTTAGGTGCAACTTTCCCAGCATCTATTGCCAAGGACCAATTTCTCACTCCAGCTAGATGCAGGCTTGCCTTCAAATCTCCCTTATTTCCCGTCATCAGAAATTATGACAACACTGTGGCCTCGACAAGATGATCCCCTTATTCTTAACAATCTTGGGGCTTCTGCCTCAATCATTGCTGAAACTAATATCTCCAGCTTGGCTCCTTTGGTCCTCCAACACGATCATGATCCTCCTAATGATCTTGTATGTGGAATTAATAAATTCGGGTTTTCTCATTTTCTTTTATAACATCTAGCTCATTGGTTTATGTTGATTTCCATCATAGAATATGTTTCCTTCTTACCTTTTGGATTATCTAGATTTCAATTTTAGTTCCACTCGTGAAAATGTCTAATGTTGGGCATCCAACTACTCCCAACTGCATGTCTTCAATTTTTCGGTATAATTAACTGAATTTTGTGCTGTGATTTGTGAAGAATATAGACAATCTCAGTGATAACTTTAATAAAATAGACAAGAAATAAGAGAGAGAACTGAGAAGAAAAAAATAATCATATTGTGCAATTCATCATCAACTAAGATACATAATAAAAACCCTTATATAGTAGGGCACCATAAAACAAATAAAATGACTAAACTCACTCAAATACTAGAAATACTAGACTACTCTAACACCCCTTCAAACTCATGACGTGATAGCTGAACTTGAAAACATCAAGAGTTTGCTAAGGAGAGAACGAAAACGTGCTATGGTGTGAGACTTTGTAAAGAAATCTGCTAACTGCATAGTAGAAGATAGAAAAGGGTGAGAAAGTGTGCCAAGCTGAAGATGATGGTGTACAAAGTGCCAGTCAATCTCAATGTGTTTAGTGCTCTCGTGGAAGACTGAGTTATGAGCAATCTGAATAGCACTAGTGTTGTCACAATACATAGGGGTAGAAGTAGAGAAGGATATGCCAAGATCAGTGAGTAGCCATTGTAACCATACTATCTTTTAGCTGCAATAGATGCCATAGCGCGATACTCAGCTTTAGCAAAAGAACGAGTAACTACTGTTTGCTTCTTGTTTTTACAGGATATAAGAAAATCACCTAAAAAGAGACAGAAACCAATGGTGAATTTGCGATCTATAGCATCACCAGTCCAATCAGCATTAGAGTAAGCCTTTAGATCTGTAGAAGAGGAGGAAGAAAATAACAGACTCTGATGCAAAGTACCTTGAAGTTACTGAAGAATGCGTAGAACAACAGCCCAATGAACAGTGGTAGGTGAGACAACAGACTCACAATGTGTACAACATAAGAGATATCCGGACGGGTGATAGTAAGATATATCAAACTCCTAACAATAGTGCTATATAGAGTAGGATCAGGCAAGAGAATGCCATTCGCAGAAGAATACTGAACATTGAGCTCCATGGGTATCCCAATTGTCCGATTATTTGATAAACGGGATTGCAGAATAACATCCAATGTATACTTAGATTGAGAAAGAAGATAACCTTTGGGAGAAGAAGCAACCTCAATTCCTAAGAAATATCGAAGCTAACTCAAATCTTTCATCTCAAAATGTCCTGCAATTGAAGTTTTAAGACTTGTATGCTAGTGATGTCATTACCTGTAGTAATCATATCGTCAACATAAAATAAGAGAACGATAAGGCCAGAAGCAGTTGATCACAGAAAGAGAATAAAATTATGATCACCGGCATGAAAACCTATGCTAGTGATGTCATTACCTGTATTAATCATATCGTCAACATAAAATAAGAGAACAATAAGGCCAGAAGCAGTTGATCACAGAAAGAGAATAAAATTATGATCACCGGCATGAAAACCCAAATCGCAGATAACTGAAGTGAACTTGGCAAACCATGGCCTGAGCGCCAGTTTAAGGCCATATAACGTCTTTTGAAGTCTACATACTTGACCAGGACTAGTAGACAATCCAGGAGGAGGAGTCATAAACACCTCTTCAGATAAATCACCATGGAGAAATGCATTTTTCACATCCATATGAGGCAAACTCCATTGATGAATGACAACCACAACAATCACAGTGCGAACAATTGTCATCTTGGCAATTGGAACAAAAGTCTCATCATCGTCCAAACCATACTCTTGAGCAAATTCCTTCGCTACAAGGCGAGCCTTACACCGAGCCATCAGATTTGATTTTGATTTTATAGACCAACTTACAACCGATGGTGCGTTTGCTAGGGGGCAAGGACACTAATTCGCAAGCTCGAGTCTTATGTAGAGGATGTTAGAGTAGTCTAGTATTTCTAGTATTTGGGTGAGTTTAGTCATTTGATAACTTTAATAAAATAGACAAGAAATAAGACAGAGAACTGAGAAGAAAAGAATAATTATACTGTGCAATTCATCATCAACTAAGATACATAATAAAAGCCCTTGTATGGTAGGGCAACACAAAACAAATAAAATGACTAAACTCACTCTAATACTAAAAATACTAGACTAATCTAACACTCATAATATATTAATGAGCTTGTCATACAGGGTTAGTATGGTAAGGCAGTATGAAATTTGTATGATGTGCTTTGATTATTCGGAATAGGTTTTGTTTGCATGTCAATGATCTGTGTATCAGATTTTGGTTTGGTGTCAATTGGACCCTAATGCATAAGCATGCATTTCTTTGAGAGTTGGATTTTGCATTTCTTTTCTTGTGCATTCCTTGTAGATGTAAATAGCGTAACAATTTCATTCCTCCATTGAAGTCTGGTGTTTCATATGTCAAAATCTGTGTATACTGGGAAATATTATCAAGAACACCTGTGAAGAAGCCAAATAGAATTATCAAAGACTAGATGATGCGTTACATGATTATTGCTGCTCATATTCATGGAAAATTAGAAGTTTAATATCCATCCTCCATTGTGATATGTATTTTATGAAATGTAGCAATTCATTTGGTTGATTCTTAACGGAATAAAGAACTACATAATCTCTGATATTTTTGATGTTTTATTCAGTTATTTACAGTTCTATAATTTAAAACTCTTGCTAAACCAGTACAACTTAAAACACTTCAGTGTGCTAGTTTTTTAGTTTTTAAAATGAGAACTGTAGTTTATAATGTTTTTCCTTTCAAGGACAAGTTCTCAATGCATTTCTTCATAAGGAAACTAGTACTGATGAATAAAATAAATGACGGTAACAGAGTGAAAGCAATGGATGGCAAAAAGAGCCTCTGAACTTTTCATCTCAATACTTTTGTATACTTTTTGCACAACTTATTGTGGTTATTTATACTATATACGTGATTTTTAGTAGCGCAAATATCATAAATGCTCCTTGAGCTGTGGCCCTTGTTGCAATTTGTCCTGTCAGCTGGAATTTGTCTTAAATTTTAGCTTTATACCTTAAAAGTCATAGCTATTGGTCCCTCCTGACCAATACCCTAGTTAAAACAAACGGAGAAGTTCACATGTGACATTGACGGTAGTCTTGTTAAGGGCATAGCAGGAACTTTAATTAGACAGTTTAAATGGCACTATGGTATGGTCTTCTCTAAAATTCTCCTTCCACATATTATAATGCTGTCAAATTTTAAACAAGTAGATTGAAGAGGGAAAATGAAACACAGGAACACAATCTACGACACACAAAACACCGAAGGGCTACAGTTTCATTATTTTCACTTAATTTTGCACAAGACCCACATCTATATTTAAAGGTGAAGAAAACGTTAAACAAGGAAAGAATCAATCAATTCACTGTGATTGATACCCCCTTCAACTTTTGGTCATGTTACAGTTAGCTCTCTTTGGTTTCAATTTAAACAATTTACCCCCCTCAAGTTTCCATTGGACTAAATTGACTAACTGAGTGGACAGAAAACATAAAAGTCCTAAAATAACCTTCCAACCATAACCTTTATTGTTACTTTCTTTCCCCGGCTAACTTGCCACCGTTTTCACATATCCACCTTCATTGTTAGCTGCACTGCCCAACTTCCGCCTCCACCATTACCATCACCAAAAACTTATCACCATAACCCACTTCAATCACAATTATAATCACAAATCACTTCAATAAAAAAACATTTAAAAATTAAAAGATGTTGTAAATATTACATTATATATATTCTATCTACATCATTGTATATATTATATATATATTGTATATAAAGGTGGATGACCCCTAACCTACCAATTACTACACCAAGTAAATAGATATTAGTAAGTGACTCTATCTATAACTCCCATCCATTGATTACCCAAAGTTAATTTTGTATTTGATGATCATTATGGTTAGAGGCCTATAAAAGGAAGTCTTCATCACATTGAGAAAGACACAAGTTGAGAAACTCTTTCTCTTGCATTTTTATATTATATTCTCTCTGTCTCTTTGCAATTCTATTATCTTTATCTCTTAGTTTTACAGCACGTTATCTGCACTAATAGCTCAAGCATTATTCAAGTGAATTTGAGTAAAGTGATAGATTTCTATTCTCTTCGGGCTTTAAAATTTCAGATAAATTTCTTTTAAGAGAATTAATTTTTTTATTCTATAATTATCTATGCACAAATAAAAGAAGTTTAATTACAAATTATGCCAATCTCGAAGAGTATTTGGTCTCCATATTACTACCTCCTATCTCTGGAAGAGAGAGTGATAGATTATTATATAATTCTTTTAGCCCGCCCGAATTCCAAGAAGAATTATGCATGAGCTTTCTTTTGGTTAAGTTCTCTGCATTCCTATTTTGAGTTCCAATATCCTTGTATTATGTGAATAAGTTGAGATTGTGTACCAGAACATCCTTAGATTAGGCTATTGTCTTGTCATACTATGTGTGCTATTTCAATATATCTACCACATGTTATGACTCACTTCATGTCGAATCTCACTAAACTTGAGATTGTCGTTCTTGATATTCCTGTAACATCTTTCTTGGATCATTGAAGCTTTTAGGTCCACTTGACGGCTATGAATTTAGATCCACGTGATAGTTATGAATCTTGATGATACTATCAAAGAAAGAAATGACGCATCCTTGTACGATCGCGCAAAGATAATGATATTCCTTGGTCATCACCTTCCTGAAGGATTGAAATGCGAATATCTCACGGAAAATGATTCACTTGTCCTTTGAAATAAATTAAAGGAATGATACGACCACCAAAAGACCATTATACTCCCAAATGACCATTATTCTCCCAAATGCTCAACATGAATGGATGCATCTGAGGTTGCAAGATTTTAAAAAGGCGAGCGATTATATCTCGACACTATTCAAAATTAGCTCACAATTGACACTATATGGAGAAGAAATTATTGATAAAGATGTGTTAGAGAAAATATACTCCACCTTCGATAGTGTGTTTACTCCACCTTTGTATGATTGTCATTTCACGCCTCTAATATGTTCCTGTAGTAGCAATATAGAGAGTGCATGTTTATTAAATATTTTGGCATGATATCATATCTTTTTGTGGCTGAATAAAATAACGAGCTTTTGATGAAAAACCATTAATTTTGCCCGACTGGTTCTACACTGAACAAACCATCCAAGCATTATGCAAAAGTTTGCTATAAGTATAGTATGAAAGAACATTGGTTACGTACTAGTCGTACGTCCAAACATTTGGTGAACCTTTACCAGACATTAATAAAGGAAAAATGAAAGAAGATAGAGAGAAATTTCATTGATTATCGTGAGCCAGTGGACCTTACTTGTCTTGATGTTGCCCATCCAATTGACATAACTTACTTTGACGTTTCTGATTTCTTTGTGGATCCTAATGGCAAAATTGATTATTTGATCGGAGATGGGAATGTCCACATCGATTAGTGTTATTTTCCTTCTCATATTATCCTTTCTCAGTTGTTAAGCATACATTTCCTTTATTTTCTAATGTTTTCTTTCAATTTAAGCTTATTGTGACTTTGTTTTTCTGAATGAAAAGGAATGAACATTACTTACCAATTGTTCAATTTTGAAATGAATGGTAAAGATGCATGTCTAGTAGACAGTGGTACAACCCACATAACCCTTCGACATAAAAGACTTTTCTCCAACTTAACATTAGCCAAAGCTAATGTAAATACAATATCGGGTTCTACAAACCCGATTGAAGGCTTCGGAAGAGCTATTATCATGATACCAAATGGAACAAAAATCCATATCAATGACGCTTTATATTCAGTTAGACTTGGAAGAAATCTGCTAAGTTCCAAAGATATATGTCGTAATGGATTTCATATTGAGACTATAAATGATAATAATGAAAAATATTTCTATATTACTTCAATTGTTTCTGCCTAAAGCTCATATTAGAGAATCTTCCTACCTTTTCTTCAGGGTTGTACTGTGCAACCATAAGAACAATTGAATCAAATAATGTGATGAGCCAAAAGATCTATAATTCAAAGATTTTTGTACTTTGACATTACCGACTTGGTCACCCTGGGTTAATAACGATGTATTGAATTATAACTAACTCACATGGACATCCTCTAAAGAACCAGAAGATTCTTTTGTGAATTGATTACCTATGTACTACTTATTCACAAGGAAAATTTGTTGTTGGACCATCTATCGCAAAAGTCAATGTTGAAACTCCAACTTTTTTTACAAAGAATTCAAGGGGATATTTGTGGACCTATTCACCCATTATGTGGGCCATTCCAATATTTTATGGTCTTAATTGATACCTCAACATGGTGGTCACATATTTTTTTACTATCTACTTGGAATGTTACTTTTGCTCGTTTTCTTGCCCAAATAATTCGGTTACGATCACAATTTGCAGATTATCTAATCAAGACAATTCGTCGTAGTGATGTGGGTGAATTTATATCTCAAACATTTGATGATTACTGCAAGTCTGTTGGGATTGATGTGGAGCACCCAATTTCTCACATCCATACTCAAAATGGTTTAGCCGAGTCTCTCATCAAATGGCTTCAGTTGATTGCTCGACCCTTACTTAGGAGAACAAAATTATCCATTTTTGCTTGGGGAGGACATGCAATATTACATGGAACAACCTTAGTTCGTATCCGACCAATTGCTTACTATTAATACTCTCCAATTTAACTCGTACTTGGTCAACCCCTAAATATTTCTCACTTATGAACCTTTGGTTGTGCTATATATGTCCCAATTGCACCCCCACATCGAATTACGATGGGTTCACAATGTCGACTAGGAATTTATGTTAGGTATGATTCATCTTCAATCATTAGATATCTTGAACCTTTGACCGGAGATATTTTTATTGCAATATTTGTAGATTGTCATTTTGACGGGACAATATTCCCGCCGTTAAGAGGAGGAAATCCGTCACTTGCTAAAGAACAGTGTGAGCTTTCTTGGACTTCAAAACTCCAAAAAATTGCTAATCAGTTGCCTGTTGTATTTATTGATGTAGTAAGAGTAACCAAGTCTTATGTGCCAGCTGTGAACACTCCGGTAAAGATTGATGTTTCAATTGAAAAGTCCATAGTAGCAAATGAATCATCAATTACATGCTTGAAGCGTGGACGATCGGTGAGTTCAAAAGATTCTGCCCCCCGAAAGAGAAAATTAAAAAGGTAATCAAATACAACTCTTGAAGAAGTTGTTGAATTAGAGAATAAAAATGCACCCACATTATCTCAAATAATATCCTCCCTTTAAGAGGAAAAAGTATCTGAAGTGACAAAGACTCTTGAAGAGATACAAATATATGCAAATGATTTTTTTGTTTTATTAACTATGCATGTATATAAGAGATGAGAGATCACACAAAAATGAGCATCAGTGATGTATTTTCTTTTGTAGTAGTTATTGAAATTTTGAGTGATGATGATCTTGAATGATGCACAATAGATGAATGCCGATATCAACATGATTGGCCAAAATGGCAAGAAGCAATCCAAGCGAAATTGGATTCTCTTGCAAAGCATGGAGTATTTAGACCTGTAGTCCTTACACCTAATGATGTAAAACCTATTGGTTATAAATGAGTTTTTGTGTGAAAAAAGAATGACAAAAATGAGATCACAAGATACAAAGTGTGCCTAGTAGCGGAAGGATTCCTACAGAGACCTGGGATTGATTATGAAGAAACATACTCACCTGTAATGAATATAATTACATTTCGTTATTTTATTAGTCTAGTAGTCTCAGAAGGACTCGACATGCGTCTTATGGACATTGTTACTACATATTTATATGGAAAGTTAGATACTAATATTTATATGAAAGCCCCTGAAGGATTGTAATTGCCTGAACCAAACACATTAAAACCACGAAACATGTACTCAAGTAAGCTGAGACGATCCTTATATAGATTGAAACAATCTGGTGTTGGTTTTCTAAAATCAAAGTTGGTGTCAGGTTTCAAGGATATAAATAGATCTCCTTTTTGCTTCTTTCTCCGCTCCAGAGCTTGGGAAATAATGAAGTGCAAATCACGGGACTCTATTCGAAGTCCCCCTCTTCTTCATCTATTTCCCAAAGTTGGGGTCATTAGATTTCATTCAATGTGGTATAACCGTCTCAGTGAGTACTTGGTAAAGGAAATGTATGTTAACAATCCCATATAGCCATTTGTATTTATTCAGAAATTAGAATCTGAATTTTTCATCATTGCAGTATATGTTGATGATATAAACCTGATTGGAACTCCTGAAGAGTTGATAAAAGTTGCTGAATATTTAAAAAAGAATTTGAAATGAAAGATCTCAGAAAAATAAAGTACTGTCTCGGCTTGCATATCAAGCATATGTTAAACGAAATTCTTATTCATCAAATAATCTATACAGAAAAGGTCTTGAAGCGGTTTAATATAGATAAAGCATGTCCGTTAAGTACTCCAATGGTTGTCCGATTTCTTGATGTCAATAAGGATCCCTTTGGTCCTAAGGAGGAAAATGAAATGCTTTTTGGTCATGAAGTATCATACCTAAGTGTATTTGATGCTTTGTTGTACTTAGCACAATGTACTAGGTCTGATATAACATTTACGGTCAACTTGTTGACAAGATTTAGTTCTGCACCAACTTTACGACATTGGAATGGTGTAAAACATATCCTACGTACATTCGTGAAATTACAGATTTGGGCTTGTCATACTCAAAGCAATCAGCCAATGGTTCACATTTAGTCGGTTATGCTGATTTTGGATACTTATCAGATCCCCACAAGGCTCGTTCACAAACTAGGTATGTTTTCACATGTGGTGACACAACGATCTTATGACGATCTACCAAACAGAGTTTGATTGTTACATCTTCCAATCATTCTGATATACTTGCACTCCATGAAGCGAGTTATGAATGTGTGTCGCAAAGGTCTCTAGTCTATCACATCCGAGATGCTTGCATACTCTCTTTGATTACAGATTCACCAACAATCTTATTTGAAGATAACGCTGCTTGTATTGCACAAATTAAATGAAAGTTTATCAAAGGTGATGGAACTAAGCATATTTCGCCCAAGTTCTACACTCATGAACTCCAGTAAAGTCATGAAATTGAAGTAAAACAAGTATGATCTAGTGACAATTTTACAGATCTATTCACTGAAACTTTATCATCATCAACATTCAAAAAATTGGTGTATGACATTGGAATGCGTCGGGTTTGTAACCAATGCAATTGATTTATTATGGGGGGGGGGGAGTATTCATATCAAGATTCATGATATATGCATCTTGTACTCTTTTTTCTTCGTCTAGGTTTTGTTGCATTGAGTTTTCCAAACAAAGTTTTATTGAGGCAGCATTAGTGCGTCCAACGCTATTCTAAGATTCATTTAAATATGTACTCTTTTTCTTTTGCTCGGTTTTTTCCTACAAGATTTTCCTAGTAAGGTTTTAATGAGACATATTATCTTAACATAGTGGTCATCCAAAGGGGAGTGTTGTACATATTACATTATATATATTCTATATACATCATTAATTCATTATATATATTATATATATATTGTATATAAAAGTGTATGACCCCTAACCTATCAATTATTACACCCAGTAAATAGGTATTAATAGGTGACTCTATAACCCCCACCATTTGATTACCCAAAGTTAATTTTGTATTTGATGACCATTATGATTAGAGGCCTATAAAAAGAGATCTTCACCACATTGAGAAAGACACAAGTTGAGAAACT
The DNA here is from genome assembly GCA_951799425.1 of Ilex aquifolium. Lineage (NCBI taxonomy): Eukaryota > Viridiplantae > Streptophyta > Magnoliopsida > Aquifoliales > Aquifoliaceae > Ilex > Ilex aquifolium. The sequence continues at coordinate 19,040,731 of OX637405.1, forward strand.
CTTTCTCTAACATTTCTATATTATATTTTCTTTGTCTCTTTGCAATTCTCTTCTCTATATCTCTTAGTTTTACAACAAAAGAAATCATTTAGCCTATTAATTCAACAAAAAAAAAAAATCAGATTCATTCTATCTCAACCCGTGGTTATACTTCACTGATTGAATTAGCAACGCCCTCCCCAAGGCCACTAACAACAAACACCACATCACCCCATATCCAAGCTGACGTCGAGCCACCTCCCATTCATAAAAATATGAATCAACGGCAATGAGATAAGTTCACAGATTCATTGATTTGGAACTGATGTCAGTGCGAACCAACGATGCCTGGTGGTAATAGTGACACTCATCAAGGCCACCTCTAAAAACCTAATCTGACAAATAATGCCCTAGTCACTGTCGCAATCACCGCCAACCATCACCTGCCACCAAACCACCGAATGAAAAATAAAAAATGTGAAAAGAACAAGCCTGCCACAAATACACCAACCACTACCTAGCATCGTCCCTACTGTAAATGGAGTGCCACAACCAACGCCAAATCTCCTATTCAATTGGTTCGATACCCAACCCAACATTTATTGCTTAACGATTTTCGGTAGCGCCCTTATCTTTCTTTTTTACCATGTTTAATGTGTTAGAGGATGTATTTTGAACATAAGATGCATGGATGTTGTTATTTTTATTTTTCAGAATTTTAAAGATTTTTTTTAGAATTTTTTGGACGTTTTATATAGCATTTTCGCGTATCAGTTGATACCGTACTGCGACCGATGTGTATCAGTGCCCTCTGAGTCGATGGCCAATACCACGACCTCGAACCATGGAGATTAGTGGATTTTCAGTTATAGTTGTCAGTAAAGTGGGTGGTCAATTGATATCATATTTCGTATCAAATAGAATTTAAAGAAATGAATAGGATATTTTATGTGGTTGTTCAATTTGCGGCTTCGTTAAAAAATTGGAGGTTGATGAAGGAAGAACTTATTTGATTGATTTTGATGTGTCTGTGATGTTGGTGTGTGTGTATGAGAGAGAGAGAGAGAGAGGTGCATGTTTGTGTAGAAGGGAGAAGAGAGAGATAAAGAGAGAGAGCGGTGTGTGAGTGCACGCGTAGAACGTAGAAGAGGGGAGATTTTGATTTCATATAATACCCCAACTAAAGCTCACATGAGCATCACGTGTAGGCTTCTCCGCTTGTTTTAAATGGGCTAATTGGACGAAGGGGCTGATTGTTACGATTTTCAAGATATAAGCCTAAAATTGAGAAAAATTGAATTTGAGGGGGGAGATATTGATACGAGAAACATAGTTCAAGGGGTGTTTATGATATTTACCATTGCTAATATCACCAAAGTCATTGCACAGTTGTTGTCATTTGCATATTTTATGGGAAGGTTCAAAAGTTATTTTATCTTGAAAAAAATATGCTTACTGTATCATGGTCTGTGCTGAAGATGTGATATCTTCACCAGCATGAGTAATGTCATATTGATTACTCCAGATGTGTAATACTCATAAATGCATAGATGAGGTCGCCCTCATGTGTGGTATTGGGACTTATTTTTGTGAAGAGCTCCCATGCAAAGAAAATGACACTGTAGTTAGCACTTAAGCCATGTAATATCTGAATTCATTTTCTTGCATTTCTTTCTTCATACATTTTGTGCTTCCAAGCCGGCTATGAGATTCAATGAAAACTTTGAGCGAGGCCATAAGAGCTTTAGATTGCCATTTTTGAACTAGAAAACGAAGAAGCCTTATATTTTAAGACCAAATGGTATTTACTTGACTTTGGGCATAATACTTTGTCTATCATTAAGTTCTGTTTGAGCGAGGCCATATGAGCTTTAGATCGCCATTTTTGAACCAGAAGACGAAGAAGCCTCATATTTGAGGCCAAATGATATTTACTTGACTTTGGGCATAATACTTTCTATCATTAAGTTCTGTCGCTTTTTAGGGGGCACATCACCCTCTTTGCTCGTCTGATTTGGGACTAGTGCCACTGATGTGTCATTCAATCACTGCACACTGTGCACAGTACTTAAGTCCAGTAGTATGTCATTGCATTCTCTTGCATTCCAACACAGTTTACATGCTTCATTATGGCTTACAAATCTGAGCAGATTGATGGAGCTAAGAGCCTAAAGTAGTCTCTGTTTTTCATATTAGCCAGCTTATGTTCTTGTTGTTTAGAGAACTCAAGCAGTTATGAGCTCACTTTGGCTGGGGCTCAGACCTTGATTTTGAGGCAGCGATAAGACATGAACTCTCCTAGTAATTTTATTTCTTTAGCTTTGTCTTAATGCGTTTCCATTGATACAGGGAATTCTTCCCCGCCTGAAGTCAATGACTTGGACCGTGGAGAATCAGAACATGAGAGCGACTACTAGAGTGGCAGTCATTAGTCTTAAGGTATGAAGGTCAAGACTCAAGAGAAAGTGGAAGTGCATTTTTTTAATTGGCATGTACAGATTTGCTGCCTTTGTTTGTGCTAGTTTCTCAATGGGCATAAATTATGGCACCTTTTATTTCTACTATCCTTTAGGCATTTGTTATGAAAGATTTCTTACATACTGGTTAGTGGGTTATGTGGCACTGACTGCAAGAGAGAAGTGGAAAGTGCTCAATGAAATGGAGCATAATTTTGAATGGTCTCTTAGCTCGAGTGTATTGTTAGCGATCTTCCTGTATTTTCTTCTGCCACAGATTCTCGTAAAGCTTGGTGAAGCTTTGTTGTACCAGTTATATAAGTTGAGGGCAATATATCATCAGTGTGCACTTGTGTGCAATTTTGAACATACATTTTAACTAAAAATTGATTCACAGGGTTCCTCTTTCCATGGAGTGCTTATATTCTCATCTTTGGGTAATGCTCACAATCTTATACCCTTAATGTTGTTTTCTTTGCTTCGATTCCTTGTAGCTGCAAGATTATACCAAGTCCCCTTTAGAGGAAATCAAGGTGAAGTTTCAGCTGACTAGAGACTCACTCGAGGCTATGTTGAGATCAATGACCTACATCAATGAACAACTCTCAAGCGTTGTAAGCATACTCTTGTCCATATGTGTTATGTTTGGTGTCACGGTCAGAGTTATATACGCCTCTAATAGTGAGGATTGTAGAGCTGCTGGCATTTGTTCTATTCTTCGTGTTTAACCATTTTTTTCTGCAGAACTTTTATATATATTAATTTAATATACTGTCATTTTTGTGTCTAAATTTATTCTCATAGATGGGAGGCATGGGAGAATAGTTGCTATGCAATAAAAATCATTATGGTTCGCTCACGCTTGTTTTTTAAATTTCTCTGTACCAATGAGCATAGGAAACCTTTTTGCAGTTGTCATTTCTTTCCCATCCCAAGTCTCTGTAGGGTCATTGTTCTTCTACATTGTCTTTTAGTTAGATAAAGAGTAAATTTTGTTGGTATAGTTCATTGGAGAAGTACAATGAAACAAGGTAAGACAAAGTTGAAGACTGTTGATTGTGAACATTTTTCTACAGTACTGAACGTCAATTTTTTGTTTTTGATGTTGATTATGAAAACACGTTTGTTATGTATAAAAGTTTCCCAAGTTGAATACATGAGGACAAGAAAAATTAAGCTAGTTTAAGCAAACAGGAAGATAGCCAACAACAATTCACATACAAGTTCAAGTAAAGCTGGTAGGGGTATCCTAGGGACTTCTAAAGATATCCTTCCGATATGATATTTGCGCACATTCTGTCTTGTACATTTGGAAAGCAGATATAAGCTAAGCATCACCTAGAATTTGTACAAGCGATGTTCTCGAGGTCTCGGTTTAAGGCAAATGCTCATATGCAAATTTCTAATGATCCAGGTTTAAGACACCAGTTTTATATGAAATTCTATCTATATAGTGCAAGGCCGACTTGAAAGATTGCTGTCATTGTAAACTTTGATAAAAGAGAGAAGGAAAAGAAAGAGAAAATATTATTATGGCTCCATTAGTCTGTGTATTGACATAATGATAAAAGATGCAGAATAGAAATAACGATCCAGGTTTAAGACACCAGTTTTATATGAAATTCTATCTATATAGTGCAAGGCCGACTTGAAAGATTGTTGTCATTGTAAACTTTGATAAAAGAGAGAAGGAAAATAAATAGAGAAAAAATATTATTATGGCTCCATTAGTCTGCTTATTAACATAATGATAAAAGATGCAGAATAGAAATCTTTTATAATAAAACAAAACAATAATAGAAAAGGACTAAACTACTCCTAATATTAGCATCTTCTAACACCCCCCACTTAAACTCATAGTATGGTAGCAGAAAATATCAGGAGTTTACTAAGAAGAAGATGGAAAGACATATGGTGGGAGATTTCGTAACAAAATCTGCCAACTACATAGGCGAGGAAAGGGATGGAAGATTGATAGTGTGCAACTGAAGATGATGTCGCACAAAATGATAGTTAATCTCGATAAGTTTTGTATGCTCATGAAACTCCGAATTTTAGGTGATTTGAATTGCAATCTTCTTGTCGCATTGGGATAGGATTAGACATAGAAATGCCAAAAATGAGCAAGTAAACATTATAACTTTAGCAATTGTAGTGGAAGCAAGAGCACGATACTCGACCTCAGCAGAAGAACGAACAACTACAGTTTGTTTTTTGCTCTGTGAGGAAATAAGGGAATCACCAAGAAAGAGACAGAAGTTAGTGATCCATAGAGTTGTCGACCAAGTTATCATCTGAATAAGCCTTGAGTTCAAGGAAGAAAAAGAAAATTATAGACTTTGGTACAGTGTACTACGAAGATAACGAAGACAACAGTCCAGTGGACAGTGGTAGGTGAAACAACAAACTAATTAATAAAATGAATGACATAGGAGATGTCTGGGTGAGTAAATGTAAGATACTCTGAGCTGTCCACAATAGTGTGATATAGGATAGGATTAGAGAATAAAATACCCTTGAAGAAAGAGTAACGAATATTGAGCTCTAAGGGTGTCTCAACGTTTGAGTGTCTGATAAGCGGGCTTGCTGTATAAGATCTGAAGAACATTTGGATCAAGAGATGACATACCTCAATCCCCAAGAAATATCAGAGTTGACTCAAATCTTTCATTTCAAAATGATTCTGCAATCTATTTTTCAACAGCAGAATGCCAACATTGTCATCATCAGTAACTGTTGTCATCTTAGCAACCGGAGAAAATGCCTATTTGTAATCTATGCAATACTCTTGAGCAAATCCTTTTGCTATCAAGTTGGCCTTGTAGTGTTCCACATAACTATTAATTTGGTTTTCATTTTGTAAACCCACTTACAACTAACTATGTGTTTTCCATAGGGTAATAACACCAACTTCTAGGTTCCAGTCTTGTACTGTGTAGGAAGTTCCTCATCCATAGCCTGTTTACAAAGATGATTAACAATAGCTTCCCATTAGGAGGTTGGTTTAGAAAGAGAGTGGAGAGAAACCAAGAAAGAACAAAAGTCAATAGAATAGTAAGAGTTAGAGAAACTAAGTCAATCTAGACACTTACGAGGGCGTTGAGGATGGTGAGGAACATGATCCACATTGTTAGAACCTTGAGTGACAGTAGAGGAGTGGGAGGTACTGCATTTGTAGAAGAGACAACTATAGTTTTGTGAGCATATATACACAATATGAAGACGATTTATCGACAAATCAAAAGAAGGCACACCAAAGATACTGATATCATGAATATGTGTCGAGCAAAACATCAGTAAAAAATGGGTTATTGTAAATTAGATCAGTCTTACACAAATTGAGGAACTAGATGAATAGAAAAGGAGAGAATATGTTCTATAAACATGATGAGGGGCATAGAGTTTGTGTAACTTGGAATAAACGTGAGTGAAAGGGATACAAATTAAGTGTAGAGTTTCCGTATATATAGTCAAATAATAAAGGTACAATAAGGATAAAAAAGGTAAAACGAATGTAAAAAGGAAAACCCTAATAAACTAGGTTATAACTCCAACACTCCCCCTCAAGTTGGGCGCAAAAATATCAACTAAGCCAAGCTTGACAACCGAGTCCTGAAGAATGGATAGAGTGACAGGTTTGGTAAAACATCAGCAACCTGATCATTGGTCCCCACAAACAATGGAGTGACAATACCACAACTAACCTTCTCCCAAAGAAAGTGAACATCGATCTCTATATGCTTCGTCCTCTCGAGTAGTACAAAGTCAGAAGAGAGCTATATAGCAAATCGATTATCACAATATAATGTAGATGGAGAAGTCACTGGAAATCCCAACTCGCCAAGAATCGATTGTAGCCAAATAATTTCACACGTGCCAAGTGCTAGTGCACAATATTTTGCCTCTGCTGATAAGCGGGAGACAACTGCCTGCTTCTTGCTCTTCCAAGAAATAAGATGATTCCCTCAAAAAGCACAGAAGCCCGTAGTATATCGACCGTCACACGCTCCCCCATAATCTGAATCTAAATAACAGGCTAGAGAACCAGTCTGAGATCCTGATGCATAGAACAATTCAAGTCCAGGACAAGACTTGAGGTACCGAAGAATATGATAAACTGCATCAAGATGAGGCTGACATGGCCTGTGAATGAACTGACTAGCTCGGCTAACAGCGAATGAAATGTCTGGCCTAGTGTTGGCTAGGTATATAAGTCTACCTACCAACCTCTGATAGACAGTCGGATTTTTCAACTCCTCACCTTCAGTAGTAAGCTTCAAGTTTGGAATCATGGGTGATGATGCCTGTTTGCACCCCAGCATCCCAGTGTCTAAGAGAAGATCCAGAACAGAACATACTTTTTATGAGAAAAAATAATACCCTTGCTGCTACGGGCAACCTCAATCCCAAGAAAGTATCGCAGAAATCCAAGATCCTTCACATCGAAGGCCTTCCCAAGGTCTATCTTGACCTGTGCAATCCCAGAAATATCATTCCCGTAATAATAATATCATCTACATATACCAAAAGGATGACACACTGTCCAGAAGTATTCCGTTGAATAAAACATGGGAAAATTGGAAGGAGGTACACCAAACTAGACTTATTTGACAAAAAGTACACAGAAAAAAATGTAGGGTTGTTAAGTCCTTAATTTTGATACTTATTTGTAACTAAGTACACAATTTGAATTTGGATGATTTTATTATGACTCTTTTGTCCTCCATTGATCCATGTGTATTTTCTTTGGAAAGTGGTGCATTAAATATCTCCTAGTTTTATGGGAGAACTTTTAAAAAGTACGCATGAATCAAGGTGCATTATATATATATATATAAATAAATTCGTAATTATCTAAATTTTGAATTATCTTTAATTCACCTTGATTCATGCGTATTTTTTTTTGGAAAGTGATTTTATTTTCAAATTATATTTATGCAATAAATATTTACTACTACTAGTTTTATAGGAGAATTTTAATATTTCGTTTATTTTAGAATATATCACTTGTTTGAATTTCAAAATTTGTAATATCCGAACTCCATAATAGTGTAACAAAAACAGTGTAACAAATACACTGTAACAAAGACAGTGTAACAATACACTGTAACAAAAAAGTAATGTTCAGTAGTTTTGTGCATGTGGTAACAAATTCAAAACAGAGATGAACTGTTTTAAATGAAATTATATGAAAATATATGTTTGACAAAATGTAATAGTACAATAATTTGTGTAAATGGCTTGTTACACTGTTACACTTTTATTGTTACACTATTCAGGTATTAAATTTATTTGAAAATAAAACCACTTTAAAAAAAAAAAAAACGCATGAATCAAGGTGCATTAAATATAATTTGAAAACAAAATCACTTTCCAAAAAAAATTTGCATAAATCAAGGGAGGACATACAAATATAGAATATTAAAGTTCTCCCACATATATATATATATATCTATAAATTCGTATATATATACGCATAAATTCGTGTATGTATATATATATATATATATATATGTGTGTGTGTGTGTGTGTGTGTGTTAACAAATACACATGAATCAAGATGCATTAAAGATAAGAAATTTTGAATTAAATGACCCTAAAAGGGGTATTTAGGTCTTTGTACCCATGTAGTGTACTTATTTTCAAAACATTTTTTAATGTGTACTTTTTGCCAAATAAGTCTAATTAAGTGTACCGACTTCCAAAGAACCCATAAAACATATATGATCACAATGACATCTGGTGAACCCTAAACGTATAATTACATCACCAAACCGAGAAAACTAGGCTCGTGGTGACTGTTTCAGTCCATAAAGAGACTTACGCAGTCGACACACCTTGAAGAATCCATATAAATAATCTCGTCCAGATCACCATGAAGAAACACATTCTTCACATCTAACTGATGAAGATGCCAAAAGTACTCCGCAGCCAGAGAAAAAATCAATCGAACAGTAGTCAATTTTGTCACGGGGGCAAATGTAACACCAAAATCACGACCTGGTACCAGAGTAAAGCCTTTCGTCACAAGTCTAGCCTTGTGACGATCAATAGTACCATCCGCAAGAAATTTCAGGGTGTAAATCCAGCGATAACCAACAGGCTTCACCCCTGAAGGTAAAGAGACAATATCTCACGTATTATTACGCTGAAGAGCGTCCATCTCCGTTTGTATGGCAAAAATCCACTGGGGCTCCCGCATAGCCTCTGAAACAGAGCGAGGAACCGACGTATCTGATAAGGCCATGCTATAAGCTCGAAATGTAGGAGACAGATCACCACAAGAAACATAAGCAGGGATCAGATATAAAGTCCTGGCAGTCCAACCATAACGAACAACTGGATGACGATCAGGCTGCGGATAACGACGCCCTAAATCATCATCCTCCACTGATAATGTCTCATCAGGGAAAACAACTGGCTCAGTACCTGCAATCTCATAAGTACTAACAACAGGTGCATCAATATGCTCAACGAACTGAGAAATATTACCCGCATCACTTGAGGTAAGGAGGATAGGGGATGACAGCGAGGGCGACGAACATAAACCTGCAAAGGAAAAGAGACTGGTGACTCTGTACTGATAGGGATGAGTGGCTTTGGAGGAGGAGAGACTGATGACTTTGCAGTGATAGTGACCAATGACTATGACTCCTGTGGTAACGAAAAATCAAAGAGAGTATCATCAACTAGAGGGGTAGACATAGGACTGGAAGAAAAATAAGGAATATGCTCAAGAAAGATAACATCTAGACTATGATACATACGACGCCTAATAGGATTATAACACCGATACCTCTTAGACTGATGACAATAGCCCACAAAGATACAACGAATCGCTTTATTATCAAGTTTATGGCGAGTAGGAGACCGATCCTGAACAAAACATGTGCATCTAAAAACACGAGGGGGGACCGGAAAAAGTGTCATCTCAAGGAATAAGACCTGTAAGAGTCCTATGCTGAAGAACACGACTTGATGTACGATTGCACAGAAAGGTAGAAGTCAAAACAACAAAATGCCAATAAGATTTTGGTACTTCCATACCTCTAAGCATACAACGTACCATCCCTATCAGACTCTTATTTTTCCTTTCAACAACTCCATTTTACTCAGGAGTATATGGACAAGTGAGTTGCTGAAAGATACCCTGAGAAGAAAGGTGAGACACTAAGGCATAAGACACATATTCTTTGGCATTATCCGATCAAAGAGCATGAACAATGACATCGAATTGTGTCTTAATCATCTGGAGAAACTGAGTAATTATAGGGAGTACATCGGACTTCCTATGCAAAAAGTAGACCCAAGTACAACGAGTATGGTCATCTATAAATGTCACATAGTATCGAACACCTGACAGAGCAGTAACAGGAGAGGGTCCCCAAATATCAGAGTGTATTAGATCAAATGGCTTGGGTGACTGGTGCATGCGAGGAATATAATTGGTCCTAACATGTTTCGATAGGGAACATATAACACATTTAAGTTTACCACCAACACAGGCATTGCTCAAAGCAGGAAACAACATACATAAATATTTAAAATTTATATGTCCAAAACGGTCATGCTACAACTGAACAGTTTGTGACGAAAAATCATAACGACAAGGACTAGGTAAAATACTAGCATGCAAGCTTGGAATAGATAAAGACAAAGCAGGTGATGGAGGTGGAGGAACTGGTGAAACTGGAGGTGAATCGCCTAGATAATAAAATCCATCTCTCTCATGTCCCCTGATAATAATCCTCCTAGTACTCAGGTCCTACAAATAACACGAATCAAATAAGAACACAACCGCACTGAGAAAATCTCTGGTTAATTGATGTACGGATAATAGATTCATGGCCAACTTTGGCGCATGAAAAACTGAATGTAATGTAAAGCCATCTGGGAGGCGGACTGTACCCCTACTAACAATAGGGGCATGTGTCTCATCTGTTAGCTGAACCTGTGTATGTAACTGCTCGTCAAAAGTGGTGAAGTGATGGGCCTCACCTTTCATATGACCATTCGCACCCGAGTCCAGCATCCAAAGAGGAGACGGACTGATGCGAGCATAAAGGTACGAGGTATAACTGTAGTGGTGGAAGTGGCAGTAGCAGAAGTCGGACCCTGAGAAGTTAGGGCGGACATAAGTATATCTAATCGGGAAGTGATAGCATTTATATTACTCTGTCAAGGAGGAACAGTAGGAGCAGCAACAGGAGCAGCGACAGTAGGTGGTGGTATCTTAGCAATAACAATAGTACGGCCGCGAATAGGCGGTTTAAGCTCCGGATGGAGCTTCCAACAAGCAGCCCTGAGATGTCCTGATCGGCCACAATAATCACACTGACGAGAATCCCCCTGTTTGCGCTGATTTGGGGCGCCTGTCCACCTCTGGCTGAGGATCCTGAATGAGACCCGACAATAGCTGCAAGGGCGATCTGGTCGGCCGGAGGTGTCAAGGCTGCAATTGGAAGTGATGCAATACAGACGCGGCGCTCATGCTGCTCAATCATCGCATACACCTCATAAAGATACAGAAGCCTCATCATCGACAAGATCTGTGAACGAGGTCCTTCAAACTCATTACGAAGTCCCATAAGGAACTTGTGAATCCTATCCTCTTGCTCTCGAGTATGCAGGAATGTCATTCCCTCGGGCTCTATCCTCGGAATAGCAGCAAGAGGACGTAGAGTCTCATACTCAAGCCAACGTTGGGCCAAATAGCCATAATAACCCTGAACCATCATATCTCCATGCCGAGCATATGAGAGCTCCTGAGAAACCTCATAAACACTAACTCCCCATCCTGACTGAGAATGTATCTCTGATAATGCACTCCATAGCTTTGGAACAAAGTTATGAAATTGGTGAATCCTGCAAATAGTTGGCTCCATCGAGCCAAATAACCATCCAAGAATAGTGCAGTTCTCAAAAAATCACGCAGAATATCCAGGGTCGTCATCAGCCGACTTTGGATGAGATCCTGTCAGCCAACCAAGCTTCCCTACACGGCCTAAGAAAAGTTAGAATGAACGTGACCACTTAGCGAAGTTACGACCATTCAACAACTGTGTCGTAACCTTTTGAGAGATCATGCCCTGCATTGCTGGTAATGCAATTGTGCCAGTAGGTACTGTATACTGGTCAAACATAAAAGGGGAAGTACTAATAGATGTCTCAAAGGTTGGGGTCTCAACGGTAGAGGTGTCAACAGTAGGTTTCTTATGTCCCTCAGTAGTAGTCATATCAACAATACTAGGGCACCTGTGATAGAAAAATAACTCTTAAGATAAATAGAGGGATAAAATGAGGGAGAACAATATACCTCAAGTCAACAATAGCGACAGATAAAGAAGGTCCAGAAAACTCCCAAATAATCAGGTCACGGTGCCCAGAAATCCAGAAAATATAAAAGTGATCTACCTACATCAAAAGCAGATCAACGGAGAAGAGGATTCGCTCCCTCCTAAAAAAGTCCTAGATACTGTAACCTGGCAGCACTGTGACGTAGTGTGTGAAGGACGAAGCTACAACGAAAAACGCGACCTGACAATGGGCTGGACAGTGACCCAGTAGTAGGGATTGGGTTGGGCAGTGGGCTGGTCTGGGTTGGGCAGTGGGTTGGTCTGGGTTGGGTTCGGTTTATAGACTTGGGTTGATTTAATATGATTAGTTTATACCATGGGCAGTGTATTGGATTTGTCGGTGGTTTTGGATGGGAGGCTGGGTCTGATGCCCTTTGAATGCTGGTTTATGCTGTTTGTCGGTTTTGGGTGTGACGCTATGGTGGGTGGCAGTAGGTAGCGCTGGGCAGTGGATTGTGCAATGATTTATTGGCTCAGTTCGTTGAGTGTGCTTGTCGGTGGAGTCGGTCGTTGAGTGGTATATGTGGCTGTCGGTGGTATATGTTGAAGGTGAGGTTTGTCGGCAGCGGCAGTAGGCTAAAGGCAGTTTGTTCGCTAGTATGTGGGTTTGTGGGCAGTGGGTTTTTCGCTGTTATGTGGGTCGCTGCAGTGGGTTTGTCGCTGGGTTTTGTTTGTTAGTTTGGGCAGTCGGTGAGGGATGCAAGGATGCTGGTTTGATGTTTGTTGTTTGTTGTCGCTGGGCAGTGGGTTGCTGCTGTTGCTAATCTGGAGCAGTCACGGTGGCTGGTGGTAGTGTGGTGACTGGTGGCTGCAACGTGGAAGAGGGGCTAGGGTTAGGCTAGGGTTAGGGTTGTGGCTTTGATACCAACTTGGAATAAACGTGAGTGAAAACGGATACAAACTAAGTGTAGAGCCCCCGTATATATAGTCAAACAATAAAGGTATAATAAGAATAAAAAAGATAAAACGAATGTAAAAAGGAAAACCCTAATAAATTAGGCTATAACTCCAACAGTGTAATAGGATCGTATCAACTGTACCATTTCTAATCCTCAACATATCAAGAAAAACACAAAAAAGTTGAACAAGGGGTAAGTTTAGCATGAAGAGCACTAGGGAACAAGACAAAGAGGAGCATCTAAACAAACGTAAGGTGAAATAATTAGGTGGCATACCAACACAATTTCTCAAAGGTGGAGATTTCCAAAGGATAATGGGAATGCAAGTTATCAAATTAAGCGTAGTAGGAATTACTTCATCCACCCCTAACCAACCCCCCCCCCCCCCCCCCCCCCCCCCCCCTCCCCCAAAACCAAAAAAAAAAAAAGAAAAAAGAAAAAAACACTTGGCGACTTATCTAGACAGTATAAGAGAGTATATTGTTTCTATAATGTGTCGGTATTAAATAGTGCCACCAGATTCTAACTGATCATGAAAGGAATTAAATGAATCTGCTCCTTGATCACATTGAATGAACTTAATAGGAGAGAAATATTGAGTACGTATCAATACACAAAAAATAATAAATATAAAAAGGCATTCAGGATAATGTTTCATTATGTACGATCAACAATACCTAGAATAGTCATAAATGAAATAGATATAATATCTTCATCTATGAAGCAAAAATACTCTGTTAAGGTCGACGTATTCATGTCGGGTACGATACTTGTCGGATATTTAATAATACGTGTTCGATACACACTGGACATATCCGATAATATTATAGAAGACTTCGCAAAAGAAGATGTACAATTTATAAGTTTAATCTTTATCCTTTTCCCTTGAATTCATGTACAATGAAACACATAAAGCAAAATCTATATGACTTTAAAAACAGATGGGTGTTTCGTAAATGTTATCTACTATCCCATGTCAAAAAGAGTCTAGACCGACGTGGCGTGGCGTTGTTGGATACTTTTGATGATAAAATGAGTTAATTACATTATATTTCTTGGTAATAAGTACTCCTAAGCAAGTCAACCGGTCAAATGGTGGTTCTGATCAAGGTTACCTGGATTGCGGGTCGGTTGGGTACGTGGTACGGGTATAGGTGCGGGTTACGTTACTTTTTCCGGTACGCGGTGCGGTGGGGGTAGGCTTTAGATGGTACGCTATTTTGGGTCGTATTTCACTTTGAACTATTATCCAGATCGTTTTCATTATTACAAAGAATTATATAAATTTATACATTATACATATAATCAATTGTTACTTGTTTTGAACCTATAATTTGCTCACTCTTATTTTATTTATATATGTATAATATATCATTTAATTAACATTTATTTTGTATTTGTTGTACGAATTTAAAGGCAAATCAAGACCAATAACAACACTTCAACTAATAATCATGTATAAAAAAGTAATGGTTGCATATTTTATTATCAAAAAAAGTCAGAATATAAATTTAAAGACTTAAAATTTAAAAAATAACATACTAGAGAGCGATTAAATAGCTTCCTTCTTGAAGCACAAATCAAAATAACACTCTTAAACTTCTAACAAGTCTCAAATAAAAATTACTTAATAATAAGAAAAAATTGGAGTACATGAGTTAATTGTCAACTCTTTTCCCTTTATCTTTCGCAGTGTTCCCTCCTCTTGCAAAGTTACTAATTTGAGTCTGATGCAGTCCGGAATGACGGAGTGGTGGCCTGCTAGAACTAGTAGGTGGCCTGTCAACAGAGACGGGCATAGAAGCATGTAAGGATGAAGCTTCCCGATCTTCATCTCTAGCAATGGTAGAACTCTCTGTGTTGTCATCCTCCAAGGATTTTCATCTCAAATCCTCCAATCTCACACTACAATTATCTATATATGTGTGCTCTGGATTTATATCCCATTTCTTAAAAGGGCTATCTTTATAGCTTTCACTGAAATGTGATTGGAAACGAATATTTGAATGGATGAAAACCAATTTGTCAGCTCTGGTAGAATTCAATCTGTTTCTCTTGACATTGTGAATAAATGAATACGTGCTCCAATTTCTTTCAACTGAAGAATTTGTAATTGGTTGTGATAACACCTTTTATGAAAAAATAATAAGACACATTAATAATGATAATTAACAATTGAAATAAATAACTTGTAATTTAAATTAGTACATTTTTCGCCACATCTACTAATTCTGGAGTTTCCGAACCAAATGTCGACCACTAATTAATAGTATCTATGGTCACAACATCTGTTTGAGCAGCTGTCATAGCATAAAGACCCTTTCGCAAGTGAAAATGTGTATACTGTTCTCGCAATTGTTTTGCTTCTTCTACATCTTCTGCTATCTTTTCAAAAGCTTTCATAACACCTATGATGACCTCCCTATCTTGATTTGGAGTGTTCCAAACTGTACCTCCCAGTGCTAGCTTAGTAAGATATTGGGTATCATAAAACCGTGGTGTTAGTGCAAGTCCAAGACAATGCAAAGGAATATTCATCTTCTCCCATCTGTCAAGTACAATTTTTTCAATTTGGGAAAATTTATCAATGTGTTTTTCATCCCTCATAATATCTTTTATTTCACAAAGCATACTGTCCATCTTTTCATAAATCTCACCCATTTTTTGATCTTTCCCATCACAAAATTTAATAAGAAAAAATATGGGCTTTGTGATACTTATGATATTCTCCACATCCTCCCAAAATTCTTTACTAATAACGGTTTCTGTAACAAAAGCACTCCTAACTTTCTTGTGTGTTCATCCCCAGATTTCACCAATTCTTTCTATGATTTGAGAACAATGGTAGTTGCAAGAGACTCTCTACAGTTAACAAGTCGCTTCAACAAAATATAATGCGATGCAAATCTAGTGTTAGCCACTTTTAATAGCTCCAATTTAGACTGAGCCCTAAACATAGCCAAATCATGTGTATGGTTCAAGAAATATTTAACAATAGACTTTTTCCTTCTATAAGTATTTCTAAACCGCTCAAATTCCTTTGCAAAGTCTTTAAAAATTAGATTCAGAGTATGAACAATACAAAGAGACCAAAATATGTATTTGTGTACTTTTTTCCACTTCTTTCCCCGCAAGTTTACAATTTACTGTGTTATCGGTCACTACTTGAATGACATTTAGTGGACCTACTTCTTCGATGACTTTCAACAAAAAATCAGTAATTGCTTTACGTGTTTTCTCTATCCCAAAAAATCCTTAGCATATAAAAACATAGCTCCACGACTATTTGCAGCAATGATATTAATAAGTGGTTGATGCTTCACATTAGTCCACTCATCTGATACAATGGATACCCCATTAGAATACCATGTATCTTTAACCGAAATCAAATCTTTTTCAACACTTCTTTTGCACTCATCCAATAGTGTAGTTCTTGCTTTTTCATAGTTGGGAGCCTTGTAACCTTTTGGTCCTCTATTTATAGCTGAAATCATCTCATTGAATTGAGGATTTCTCAACACATTGAATGGGATTCCATTAGCATATAATCCCCTCATGACCTTCAAGTTAACCATGTCTCGATCCATTATTTTGAATGCATCTTCAATTGATCTCGTCATCGGCGAATGTTGCCCGCTTCATCAATGTAGAATTTTTCAGGGATGAAGAAACTCCTAGGGCCTGTTTGGTTTGCATCTCTAAAAACAGTATCCGAAAATAGCTTTTGAGAAGAGTTTTATAAAAGTGTTTCTGAGACGAAGAACTTATTTGATTAGATGATTTCAAAAACAATTTTACAAAATAGAAAAAAGTAAAATCTGTTTGGATAGATGATTTCATATAAAATTATTTTAATATATTAGACTTGATAAAATAAAAAGAGAAAAATTAGCTATTGATTGAACTGTGTTGTCGGAGCTTCGTCAGAGTAATCCCAGATCTAAAAATCCAGTTGCCGGAGAAGATAAACCAATATCCATCATTCTAATAAGCTGAACCTAGTTGCCGGAATAGACAAACCAATATCTAAAACCCAGATCTGAAAACCAAAATCTGAAACCCAGATCTAAAAATCAAGATCTGAAAAGACAAAGAAGACAATCTCGTCGTCGGAGAAGACGAAGAGGAAGATGATCTCGCCGGAGCGTCACCTGGATTCGCCGAAGTGGAGAGAAAGAAAGTCAGAGAGAGAACGTCTGGGAGGGAGAGACTAGCAAAAAAAAAAAAAACTTTTTATACCATGCCATGTTTTGCTGCTAAGGAGGTTTGAAGGGGAGACCTCATTAAAGAGTTTAGAGCTGTTTCTCTTATTTTCTATTTTGACTTAAAGACTAGAGAACATCTAAATGTTCTCTAGTTTTTGTTCTCAATTACCACTTTTTTTGGAATTTTTTTTTGGAAATTACTGTCCAAACTGCATCTCAAGAGTTTTACTGTTTTTGAGAACAGAAAACTGTTTTGTACTCTTTCTCGCAATTTTGCATATTCAGTCAAATTATTCATCAACGCTTAGCATCGTTTAATTTCTGCTTTTTTTCTGGGTGGGGCACCAAAAAAGTGGTAATGCATTCGAGTATACGAACTTGTAAATTTATCACCGCAATGCTTACATGACCAACTCTTTGATCCCCTGGATTTTTTTCCTTGTGCTGCACCAATAAGATTGACTTCATTTAGTAATGGTTTCAATTTTGCATCAACTTGTAATTGATCTTCTTGTGTGCGAATTTTTTGTGGTTGCCTAGTGTTATCTTCTTCCGTTACTTCAATATGTTCGACTTCTTGTTTATCAGCAGAATCATCTAAATTCTGAATATTAATTCCAAATTATTCTTCAACCTGAGAAGAGTCTTGTTCTTTCCTCATTTTCCCCAAAACTATTTTTTTAAGTAACAAAAATTCAGTACAGTAAAGAGATATAGAATGAATAATGGGTAGCAGAAAGAGAGAGAAAAAAAGAGAGGCAATATAGAGTTGTAGGGTAAAAATCTGAAAATATATATATTGCTGCCAGGCAGCCTACAATAGTTGCGTACAAAAAGTTGTAGACTTACAATAAGGCAGGTTGCTTAATTGATAGACTTATGAGTATTTTTAATTTTTTATCCAAAGTGTTATCACATGTCTTATAAAATAAAAGGCTTCTTTCGTCTTTTCACCAAAAATAATACCAGTTGGAGTGTAGGACATGTTTTTGTCTTTTTATGATTACATGTTTTCAAAATACATCATCAGTCGGTTCTTCCAATTTAGCAATTACTATAGACAGAAGAGAGAGAGAGAGAGAGAGAGAGAGAGAATCAAACGGGAAGAACACAAACGTCCAAGCAGAGAGACAGATAAAGAGGGAGAGATTGATCGATCTGCGAGATGCGAAGTCGACGGAGAGAGAGATAGAGATTTGCGATGGGAACCACACCAAACTCGAACCAGTCTTCGATGGGAACCAAGCATTCTGTGCAACGGGAAGCAGTGTTCGTTGGAGATTGTCAATCGAGGCAAACAAACGCAATCCATAGCACTTTTCAATGTAGTAATCCGAAAAGCTGTGGGATCCATCGGGTATGTAACCTAATCTTCATTCTTCACTCGGTTTGACTTATTATAGCTTAATCTGTGCAATTTCTGATATTTACAATGATTTGGTTTGATATGAGTTTAGGGCTTATATTGGGGATCTGAGTTTGAGATTCTGAGTTTTGATTTAGTGATTGATTTGATAGGGGTCGGAGATTTGAGAGATCCAGGTCGCGAACGACCCACGTTTGAGGTCGTGCGACCCAGATCGGGGATCGTAGGAGGTTGTACGTTTTTTGGTAACCCTGGTTCTGATTCCTTTAATTAGTCGCAATCACTTTGTGAATACACTACAGTGAGACGATCTTACTTGTCTGAAACTAGAAAATACTATTTTTTGTTGTTATTATTAATAAAGTTTTTAAAATTGTGATCATCCCTTCAATCGATGTGGAAGACAATAGGTTTGCATTGTAGGATCGAATTGAGAATTGTAAGATCCAACGAACTGAGAAAATGAGATGAAAATCATATGCAGTGTTCAATTATAAATACTTAATTTACACATTATCTAACAACTTAAGCTTTTAGACGATCTGGTCGTTTAATATGGTATCAGGAGGGCCTATGTTCGAATGTTGCTGCCACCATGATTATTACAAGATTTTCAGGTGCTAGGCCTAGAATTTAGCCCGTACATGAGGGGCGTGTTGAAATATAAATATTTAATTTACACTCTCTCTAACAGTTTAAGTTTTTAGATGAGTTGGTGGTTTAATATGCAACAATACAAAATTCTTGAGAATAAGAATTAAACAAGTCTGGTATATATGCAAATAGAAATATTCTGACAAACATAAAACTTAGAGATATAATTAAAGTTTGAAGAACTCCAAAATCTCATCATTGAAAAGAGTTGAAAATTAAAGGTGGGTTGTTAATCTTTGTGAGATTTTGCAAAAAGGAATAGGAGATTCGAAGTCAGAGAAAGAGAAATATAGAGGAGAGACTAAAAAGTTGAGAGACTGTTGAATGCACAACTTTGACTATTTGACATCCTCCCCCCCCCCCCAAAAAAAAAAAAAAAAAAAAAAAAACAAGCAGAAGGGAATGAAAATGGAAGGTTTCTATCTCCCCAAGAGAAGAGATCGTTGTTTTCAACCTTTTCACATTAGAGAGAACAGGAGGAGAGCTTTTGGTAAGAAAAATGAATTTTTATTGCTTTTCTTATACTTTGAAATTCTCTAGTAGACTGACAATTATACGATACAATAACATTTTGATTGAGTCCATTTACCCTAGTTAAGTCACATCCACTATTTGTACAAGTGTAGACATTTATGACCAATAAACCCATCACATAATAGTATCTTGGAACTTACTAGCATCCTACCTCATGGCATCATATGCTTGAATAAACTATTAAAGATTCCCAAAAATAATAGTTCTCACATATCTGTAGTTGACTAATCATGCTCAAAAACCTTTAATATACTTACAACGGCAGAAGACCACAATAACACGTTCATAATGTCTCTTCGTTGTAGGCATTCGATACTAACTATAAATATCATCTCAAATTAAAACTCTTTCTAATTTAGGTTGAATTAGAATGTTTCTAATTCTCCCTTTATGAAGAACAATTAATATATTTATATTAATTTTATTTTTTGGGCTTCTACTAATCATGAGTGACACCTAGCAGCATATCATGATCAACCTCCGGATAACACGAAGTAGGTAAAGAACCATGCAATTCAATCATTCTATCACACAATGTCCCAATTGAATTACTAGGGTATGAAATTACTATCAAACTCCTAATTCAATCTTATGTGTTCGATCTTAGGATTATAACTCTTAATGATCAATTAGAAACCCTTTTTCTAATTGTCATTCTAAAGTTATAGTTATGCAACATATTCTAATTAGCCAAGGACTCCTTGAGTCATATCTCAGAAGATCACATAGGACATTCTCCCTTTATTTACTAAGGGTAATAGATTTCATATTGTACACTCATAAGTCTCCATTCATGTCTAACTATGTCCAACAATACATATCGAAGTTACATAGTTAGTATATGAATATGTTGTATAGTTAAAGTATAGAAGTTCATGCACAAGACAACCATGGTGTCTCAAGTCTAAGGATCAGTTGCATAACTATAACTTTAGGATTTAACATTGACAAGTATGTAAAACTCCATATGAAAAATTCTACGTTAGTCAATGGTCACGTTTAATATGCTTGTTCTCTAACAAGCACCCACACACCTACTTCAGTGTTCCCACACTAGTGACTTGGACGTGTCACCTCATATCAAATACGAGTAAACATAGTGTATGCTAGTCTATCCGGATTACATAATGCCCACATAGTAATCCTATGACTAGGAACATTTAAAAGTTAAGTATTAAAAAATATGTCTCCTATTCTCAAATTCTTGAGAAACTATGTTCTTAACTTATACTCTATGAACTATATCATATATATTAAAATGAAATAAACCAGAAACATGATAAATAAACTTGCACTTTTATTTAATTAAGTAATGAATGCTGTTGGGACAATCTCAAAACATCATCTATATGATTGGTGTTAGAGCATACTATTAACATCTTGGACTGTGGATCTTGCACAACACAACCAGAAGGAGAGAACCGAACCAAAATTCCAGAATCAAACAATTGACTAATTGAAATTAAATTTAAGGTGAGCTGAGAATATAATACACATCGGGAAGTGTGAGTTGGGTAGAAATAGCTGTCACAACACCAACCAAAGACATTTGAGTGCCATTGGTTGAAATGACTAATACTTATGGAGGCGAGACTATAGAGGCAAATAAGGAGAAATCATTGATCATGTGATGCGTGGCATTAGAGTGAATGACCTAGGCGGTTCGAGATATACTTGAAGGACTTGAAGTGAACGAACTTATTGTGGGAGAAACTGTGAGAGCACCAGGCTAATTGAGAGAAAGAAGCTTTGCAACTGATCAACAATCATAGTTAGACTGGGAGCTAATGGTGATGACTTATCCACTAGTTAGACTGGGAGCTACAACGGCTGTGTGACGATCTGTAGGCCTAAATTGCTGATTTAGGGACCCCTTAACATTCTTAGTCACCAATTTCGGGCACTGGGCCTTCCAGATACTTATGGAGGCGAGACTATAGAGGCAAATAAGGAGAAATCATTGATCATGTGATGCGTGGCATTACAGTGAATGACCCAGGCGGTTCGAGATATACTTGAAGGACTTGAAGTGAACGAACTTACTGTGGGAGAAACTGTGAGAGCACCAGGCTAATTGAGAGAAAGAAGCTTTGCAACTGATCAACAATCATAGTCAGACTGGGAGCTAATGGTGATGACTTATCCACTGGTAGTACTACAACGGCTGTGTGACGATCTGTAGGCCTAAATGGCTGATTTAGGGACCCCTTAACATTCTTATTCACCAATTTCGGGCACTGGGCCTTCCAGTGGTCCTTCTCATGACAAAAGCTACAATAATCGGCTTGACCTTGGTACTTGTTTTGTAAATTAGAATGCGCCTTTGGGGGTACGACCAGTACAGTTTGATTAGATAGTCAAAGAAGGTCCTTTCCAGAAAGAGTCTTAACATGGACCTCTGTAGCTCATTAATTACTGCATCAATAGATGGTAGTTGATGACGATGAAGAATAGAGCCATGAAGCCCCCTCAAAATCATCTCCGAGTGCCATCAATAATTTTACCAATTGCTACTCCTCTTTAAAGGAGTGGTATGCCATATTAGTGCGCAGTTCAGCGGGGTCAGTGACTATCCAGTTATAGCTGAGCAAAATTTCTGTATGTTCCTATGACGTTGATGTGTAGCTCTAATTTCATGTTCAAGTTGATATCTTCTTTCAAAATTGGACTGAACGAATAAAGTAGCTAAATAGTCCCAAATTTCTTTGGCAGTAGTAAACTTTAACCGAATGAACACCAATAGTCTGATCAACAGAGTTCTTAATCCAGGTAATAATCTTGGCATTGTTGATGTCCCACTGGTTCTTCACATTAGCATACATTTCTGCCATAGCGTTTATAAAAGCTGTCACAACACTATTAACATAGCTCCATATGTCTTTATCAAGCAAATTTTTTTTTCATGACATAAGCCTAATAATTATAATTTCCACTGGTTACTTTTACACTGATAGCCTACAGAGAATCGGAATTACCACTCGCCGTAACCAGATCATGATAAATCAAATCCAAGATCAAAGCTTGCAAACAAAATTATGCCTAGTAGAATAACAGCAAAGCAGGACACAATCAGCAGTGAAGTCAACCAACGAAAGTCTTCAAGCCAAAAGAAATAACACCAACAGTACACAAAAGGAGAGAAGAAACAACACCTCAGACGATCAACACAGCCCTGCGAGGAGAGAAGAAGAGGAACCAGCGAGCCAAGGAGAGAAGAGGAACCAGTGACAACGAAACCGGATCTCCTCACAGTGCAGCAAACCAGAAGCAGTGAACCTGAAGCAACGAACTGATTTTCGCAGCAGAACAGTCAGACTTTCGCCCCAAATTACTTCAAATTCCATCGAATCGCTTCCCCAAACACAAAGAGGCTCGATTCGTACTGTGTCCAAGGGATTTGAACCAAAAAAATCAACAAAATCCAACCCATATTTCAGATCTCAAAAATAGCCGAAAATTACCCCCAAAATATTTGAAAAATCAGAAACTCAACAATTGGAGTTGTACCACGATGTTACCTATGAAAAATCGAGCAAAGAGGTAGTTCCAGAGTGCTGATGTCATCTGTCAGAGAGATGACGTCAGCCCTAGCTCCAAATTTCAGCTCTAAATTTGATGAATACCACTGTTGTGCAATCCATGTTTAAAGAGTGGAACATGCTCAAATACCTTGTAAATTTTGATCAACTAAAGAAGAGAAAAGAGGGAAGAATATGTTAAAGCTCCATTAATCTGTCATAATCAATACCCTAAGATACATAGTAGATGCCCTTATATAGTAGGATAATATAAAACAAGGTAAATGACTAAACTATCCATAATACTAATACTAAAATAATAAAATACTAAAATATTATAACATGGTGGGTGTATTATAAGTTTTTTTTGGGTACTTCTTAAAATTAGCATTTATTTTTTACAAAAAGTAGCGGTTATTTAACAGTTTTTGTTTTTTTTGGGCCTTTTTCGTATCTGGGTTTGTTCCTTTTTCTTCCAAATTTGGTAGTATTATAGTAATACACATATGCACAAATAAGTGTATAATAATTTCTGTACTAAGATATACATAGATAGCTTTTGCAAAAATTGTAATGAATCATTTTTTCACTTTATTGACAAAATTGTTTTTTCACTTAAAAAACACTTTACCAAAAAACTGTCAATTAGAGGCGAAGCCTTTCCCCCTTTCTCCACTATTTTGCAATTTAGTTATTGAGACATTGTCACTTTTCAGATTACCAAACATTCCAACTCAAGCCCAAAAACCATCGCAGCTCCACTTCCTGAAGAGCAATCCCTTTTTCCTCAATCTCAGAGCTCCAGAAAAGGAGTTCCCAATCCATTGCGCACAGCCTACATCAACCTACAAAGAGAAGCTCACTTGTGGCTTCTCTTCTTGATACAACCAGGTGATTTCTTGCTGAACCTGACCCAGAAACCTTTCTGCTTAGTTGTCCCTTCTATCATAATGAAAATTCCGAATTTTTCCATTTCCTATGCATGACTTGGAGAAAAGTAGGTTCTTCATCAGTGGACGCAACTTAATTGGCCCAAAAATCTACCCTTAGTGGGTAAGCTTCTTTGTGGAGGAGAAACTGTTGCGAATGGAGTCCCTTAGTTCCAGGTAATATGAGATAACATTATCAATGCCTATGAAAATATTGCCATTCCATCAAAAAAGTAAGCTGGTGGAGGAGAACATATAGTGTAGAAGGGACTCCTCTGGATGTGGCCCAAAATGCCATTTCATCTCACAATGCCAGATTGGTCAAACATTTGGCCCAAGCGATTTTACTGTAGAATTTGTATAGAAAATAATAGAAAACTAGAGCAAAATCTAAGAACAGCGTAAGGCTGATGGATGGGTATGAGAAAATCGATTTATGGAGAAGATGTGAAAAGGCAGAAATTGAAGGGTTTGCAAGATTAAAAATTGCGTGGCCATTGATGTTTGTTAATTTGCTGATGCTTGAAAAGAGCGGACGAAGAAGATGATCGTTAGGCAAGAGTGAACAATAATGGGTGGCAGCTAGCTTGAACAAAAAAATCTGCTTGCTTGAAATGACTTAGTAGGTATGTACCTGCCCATAGGTTTAACCAGGTGCAAATTTTTAGTCTTAGAGCAGGTGTCATTGAATCATTTTCTACTTTTCTATTCATTCACCATCAAAAGGTGATTGCCCCTTATTGCTTCTGCAAGCATAGGATGTTGAGAAGGTTCACTAGATGTAGAACTAACCTTTGACATTATTTACACAAAGTGTTCTTAGACTCGAATCCAGTGTCCCATGCTTTGCCGCCCAAGCCCATATCTGGTTGATTAAATCTTATATGTGGTGATCTTATGCTCATGGCACGAGGAAATTGCTCTATATGGTGCGAATTGACAATAATGGTTATGTAAGTGGCCTTAAATAGTTGGGAGAGGATGTAGTTAAAATTTTAGAACACTGGGCCTACTGAAGTCTCTGAGAAGGTAGTTGGTGTATAACCCCCAATAATAGAACTGAATAATTCCAGGCTTTGGGAAATAAGAGATCATTGGAAGTGCCTAGTTTATGGTATTTCTTTGTTTATGATGTATGTTTATTTCTTAGATGACAGTGTCTAAGGATTATCTGCTATAAAATGCGCTAGTTTGCAATGGTTTCGAAAGGTTTAAATGAATATTTTTGCGTAAGTCAGATTTAGGTGATTGCCTTCATTACCTCATCCTGATTGATTGTAGTTGGTTAAAAAGGATCGGCACCCAGTTTGGTCCTTGCTGACAAAAGTGCTAGGTGGGTGGATTAGATGTGAACATAATATTTGATATTGTTTGCAAGTGGCTGCTCTGGTGTTCGATTCTACAACCTCATTTTCCTTAATAACTCTGCTCAAGGCGATTGGTTGTAGTTGATTATGCCTTAAAAAAGTAGCAATATTTAATTATCTCCCAACTAAGACGCTGGAAAAGGAGAGAGAACTTTGAATTGTAGGTTTTGACGTGGTTTCGCTTTGGAGTTCCTTTCACCACTAGTTGAGCAGAAGGAAAATATGTCATTGAATTGATATTTAATCAAAAAAGTTTCGAAAAAATGCGTATGTACCTGTCAAAACTTAAAGGGGATTCAGTTTTTAAAGTGATTGTGTTACATTGATGATTTTGCTAAGGACTCAACTGCGATAAAGGCAGAATTACAGAACTTTGGACACCAACAAATAAATTGCTTATTTCTTTGCCTTAATGACAATTGTCATCTGAATGTTTTGGTGACATCATTTTTTTTTTGGAGACAGGTTGGATATGCTTCAGGGCCCTTGCAGAAGAAACAAAGGCAGTGATTAATTTTTGGCTCCCCACTCTCCTTATCTTATGGATCTTATATTTCTGGGCCATTTTCATAAGCAAATATCAAGTAGCATGTATGATGTTGTATTCGGTATTATTAATTTAAAAAAGAACAGAAAAATTCTCTCAAACTTCTACTGCCAGTGGGTTTTATATGTTATACGCAGTACACAGGTATTCAGTTTTGGTAATAGACAATTGATTGTGATCGGAACCACTAGTTGAAAATTGATTTTGTGAAATCACACAGATGATCTAGTTGTTCCTTACTTTGATATCCACCCTGCGGCGGATTTGAATGAGGATATTTTTGTCAATTTTTTTATTAGGATAAATCATACCATAGATCCCTAGAAATTCATTTTGGTTCCTAATCTATCAATTTTCTCCAATCTTGCATAATGAACTGATGTGATCCTCATGGGTAACTACCATTAAATATTGAACAAAGTGAGTTAGTCACATTGGTTCTGGAGTTACCAACCTTTAGGCATGATTTTAAATTAAGTATTGGGGGCTGCATAATGATTCTCTTTCTCATTTCCCTTTGCGGTAAGGATATTTTTGGTAAGGCTGAATTCATCCTCATATAACAATGAACACCAATAAATACCAGATTAAAAAGACCCAATATTAGTATCATGTGCACTTCAGTAGGGGTATTTATGGCATTTTGCTGTCTCTGGCATAACAACTTTTCCTTCTCCTCCCCCCTCTATCTCCACTCACATCCACTATCCGTTGACATCACCACTTCCTCCTGTGTGTGTGTGTTCGCACCCCACCTTCCAACTGAAGTCATCTCCACCGTTAAGCTTCGATCATACCTACCATGTGACGGGCACGTGATTTTTTTGTCAAGCTTTTGATAGAATTGAATGCACTAAACTAAAACTCGTCTTAAGTAGGAAAATAAATATAGAGCCATTTAATTTTAGCGTGATCATCTATGAAGCTGGTCCCAATACCCATAGAAAAAGGAGGAGAAAGAGGGAGGGGGGGGAGTTGGTTTTTTTGTTTCTATACAAAACCAACACTTATTTCATTTGCGATCTATAGACACTCAGCCCTCTCCCCCTAGTTCATAAACGAAGAAAAATCTCCAGCAATATTCACCACCCAGCATCCTCGGGAAATCTCATTGCTTCTCCCAACCCCCTTCCACTACCTCCCCGCCACTCCTCTCCTCCACCAGGACCGAATCATCTTAACAAACTCCTCATCCCCTTTACCAGGCTTTTTGCAGTAGACTTCCACCACTCTCCACCCTTGCCTTTGCCTCTCCACCATTTTCTGTCATTCCCAATCTTTCTCTCTCTTCCCCCCCCCCCCCCCCCCCCTCCCCAGTACTCACCACCACCAACTCCACTCTTCACTATTACCCCCCTCTCTTTCTCTTTCTCTCACTCTATTATCACACTACCTGGGGACCATTACTAAAGGTTTTCACTCAATCAAGGTCTTCAACTGGGTTTTTCTTATTGAAATCCTGATAAATCAAGTGAGAGAGATTATTATTTTTGGCATACGTTTAATTCAAAATCGTGCAACAAATGTATGCTTGAATATATCAATCATCTGCGAAATTTGCAATAACATGATTGTGTTGCTAGTGTATCAATCCGTTGTGAGATTTGCGATAGCTTGGAAATTTCTCAGTTTGATGACTATTTGTGTGAATCGGCACATCTTGATTGTTGTTAATTAGCATTTTCTTGTTATTAGTCTATTGTAGTAGTCTGATAGGGTCTTTGCGTTGAGCATCTGCTTGAGGGTTTTCTAAATTGAATCCTAACTCGCTTGAGTTGCCACAATACTAATTGCGATTTTTTGTAATTGTAAATGATTACAATTGGCACGAATGCGTTCCACCATAATGACTTATTGGGGTGGGAAAATAGCTATGGCCAGAGTAATTATGCTACTTAGAACACCTCAATGTGGCATCAATGGCACAAGTTACAATTAATTATTGAATAGCATATATTGTGTCATTCGTGTTGACCCTATACTTTGTTATGTATGATTTTGATGATAATAAACATTTTAATACTATCTAATCATCAATTTTTTGTATTAGTTGATGAGGAGGAGATTGTGTGGATCTTCCCTCATAGTGAAACATGTGGATTGCAAGACAATGCTTAGAGGGGAAAAGGGTAAATAAGTTATTAAAAATTATGCTTAGACAAACACTAATTTTAACCTAATTCGACCTCAATTACCTGTTCTAATAAAAAATTATCAATTAATAGTGAGAATCCATCTTCAATCACGACGACCCCTTAAACCCATGAAGATTAGTGTATTGAATTTGTCAATAAACACTCAATACTCAATCTCTCATGGGGATCCCAACCCCATGACAACCAACCTAATCAAGCAACTATATATGATGCAGATATTTAACCAATTACAATATCAAACACATAAAGCCCATGTGTGCATCAAATTGCATGTATGTATATAAATAACAATAAATACCACAAGTAATTTATTGACGCAGAAACCCTATTTGGAAAAAATCGAGGGGAATCAGTCTAGGGTTCACCAAAGCCATCATTTTCTCAAAGTCAGTTTACAAGTACTCGAGATTTATACCTTAACCAATACCATGGCTAAACGCTCATTCCCTTCAATAAATCTCTCCGTTAGATACACCCAATGATGGTATGGATAGTTTCACTTGAATTCTCCATCGCAATGAATTGTCTAAGCCTCAAGCAATCTTCTACGCTAAGGTTCTCGGTATGCACACTTGCCAATGAGTTTTATTTCAGCCAACCAAGTTCTTCTTCTCCAAGGTGCGAGATTGGATAGGAATCATAAGATGGTAGCCTTTGAATTTAGGGATCTAGGATTGTGGCTGAAGCTCTCAAGGTGTTAGGTAGATGAAAATTTCCCTAGAATGCTTACAAGAGGCTTACCATAGGTAGGGTTTGTCTTGAAAACGCAGATTCGCGAACGACCGCTTGAGTATTGGGAGGATGGTGGTCATCGGAATGAAATTTGGATTCAAACTAGAAAGGCAGAACATGGACTGCTCAACCGAACTCAAGGATCGCTTGAGCCGTCTCAAGATAGCTCGAGTGGCCAGTGAGCGACCCAGAGGGTAGTCTCCATTGCCTCGCGTATAGCCTTTTCTCGATTTATTACCTAAGTCTTTAGAGACCTCTCTAGCGAAATCTAACGAACATAGGGTGGTCCCTACTGATTTTTTAAGCCTAAACCAAGCAAAAAAGTAGTTTTCTTGAACACTAATGGGTGTTGCTCAAGAGGGGTTTACTAATGACTCAATCTATGTTTTCAAAACAGAAAGAGGTTTAGAAAAAATGTTCTTTGAAAAACACCCAGGAGCCTTACACAGATCAATCACCTATTCCATTATACACTAATCATCCTAAGTTTAATTTAAGGGTTCTTAGATCTATAAGGTAATTACATTTGTCCTAAGTAAGAAAGTGCATATGGAGAATACATTTGATGCAGCTTGAAGCATGATCTCCTTTCTTCCATTTGACGCTTTTGGATCTTTATCGTTATAACATCATGACTATGCATGTTAAGATTTACATGGACTTCACGAAATTAGCCAATTACAAAACATGATCTTATAATCTCCCTCTTTGGTAATTTTGTGACAAAATGCACTAGTAAGAAATTAATATTACAACCCACAAATCATTGAACAGAACGAATTGTAAACAAATCTCAACACCAGTGCATAAGTCTCTAAATGCAAGATCTATCTTTTGATGTAGTTTTGAAGATCATAGTGTGACGCTCCATAATTTGGGGGTCATTTCTCAACCCGCGAAAATACCCGTGTATACCGCATAACTTGACACCACGTCATTACATGACCATTCCAAGGTTCAATATACATCAATTTGTCCTTATTATTTCACCAATTATATTCTTTAAACAAGAAGGCTCAAAGTCCGAAGGCTTGACAAAGTTATACTTCAATTTTGAAAATTTTGGAAGAGTATCGGTACCTACTTCACGTGGTACTAGTACTTATGTGACGGGGGTACCGGTACCTGAGCCCACTGTCCATTGAGGTACCAGTACCTGAAGCCTTGGTACTAGTACTTGAGCCCACTAGAATCTAGGTACTGGTGGTGCCCGTATGTCGAGGTACCGGTACCTGGGCCTTCTAACAGCGTAGTACCGGTACCTAGTCACCTTGGTACCGGTACCTAAGCCCAGATTTTCTCCCAAATTCTGCCATTTTCAACCTCAACTCATCTAATCTCATACAAAATTTACTCAAACTCATATAACAACTAATTTTACACAAAATATAGTCCATATGAGTTCATTACACCACTCTTTATGCAACATTACAAGTTCAAATCCAATTATACAATTGTTTTACAAAAGATGTAATTTAAATCCACATATCGGCTTCTTCTCAACAAGGACCCATGTGAGGGCCATCCACCGGCGCTTGTCCCGCACTTGAAATGTTATATCCATAAAGGGTTAGTCACGCTCAACAGGGTATCTTCTAAAAAAGCTACTCCCCAACCTAGATGCATATGAAGTGTTCACATGCGATTCAACAATCAACAAATATCCATTCAAGAATGTGCAATTCATAATGGAATTCACAATGCCATGCCATGTTATGAGATGAGACTCACACATACAATGCAACCCGAGCCCTCCACCGGATCCCATACCACATGCAATGCCATGCGTATGCATCCGGGCATTCTAAGCCTCCGCCATTGATGTTACATATCCAATGACCATTTATAAATTCTAGGTCTTTCTTGGGGTGGGTATTTATGGACTTCCACCAACGGGCACCCAACCGACACGACATTTATGGACTTTCACCAACAACTCTACGTACGTCGACTCACTTTATGAACTCAATACCAACGGAGTGCGTATCCAAATCACCGGGGTCTTGCACTCGAGGGATAATCTAGCATTTCTTGCTAACCCTGTATTTTCAATGCAATCGGTGCGACTCAATCGAATCTTGGTCCAACTTTTTCGAGCCCATGCATCATCCACCAAGAAAGATGTTTGATCAAAACCATGCATACACCCACACTCATGTCACATGTTCACAATTTACAACATCAAACACCCGAAAGATACAAAATCATGTAAATACATAACATGCCCAATTCATCACATTTCTCATGAAATTACCAAGTAAGCAATTTCAACAAACTCAATTCATGCAAAATTAATTTTAACCATTCTTATACCCATTTTCCACATTTCAACTACAATAGGTATGATCCATACATGAGATTTCATCTCTAACACCCTACCAATTTCATATTTCAACCCTAGGTTGGAAATAAACCTAGTTAGGAAAGGAAGTTTACCTCTTGAAGCGTAATACACGTAGTAGAGGCTTTAAAATACCCAAATCAAGCTTTAAACCTTGATTCTAAAAAATTCCGATCTTGAGACTTTGACGAAACCCGCGACTTTTGGTATGTAGACGTACCTCTTGTCGCATAGAACACTTTTTGTTCTTTGCCCGAAGCAATCCGAAGCACGGATTGTCTTAGATCGCAAGAAGAAGCTTGTAGATTTTGCGTTTTCTCTCTCTTCTTTCTATCCCTCTCTATCTAGAAAACCCAACAATAAGAATGGGGGAAAAAATCTGATTTTTCCCCTTTTTATACTCTCCAAATGCTTGGTTCTCATTAAGCCACACGTCCCGACTTTTCTGATCCGATTTTGTCTCGAATCAATTAAATCTCGTCCCGTGTTGTGTTCAATATATTTTATTTGAACTAATTTTAAATTATTTTTCATGTTTCACAATCAAATCACGATCGTGTTTGGTTTAATTGCGCGACGCCCCGATCGCATCATAAAATGCAAAAAAATTCCTCTGTCTCGGAATTCAACGAAAATTGACTGGGTAAAATAATAAGTGTAAAATAGGTGGCATCATGAAAAGTTTGTGTATTTACTCCCCCTAAGTATTAGTACAAGCTCCCCCTTACTCTAGTCACATGTAACTCATTCACGCTAGTCAAAAAAAAAAAAAATTTCCCTAAATTCTCCAATATGTACCCAAAATATAATCGCCCTTTTTGTCATAAAGTGTCAAACCAATGATAGATCATAACAAGCATGATACAAAATCAAGTCATCCCAAAATATTCTTCCCTAGTTTGTCACAAAGTGTCAATCCAATTACATATCATAGCAACACATGATATAGAATCATGGTATAACAAGAGGGTATAAATACAAACCAACTAGCAAGAATAGACGTGTAAGTAAAGCAAATGACAAATATAACACTTAACTCAAAGTCTCAAATATATATATATATATATCACATGACAAAGATTATGTTACAACAAAAGAAAGTAACAAACAAGTGCAAAAGTCAATAAAGAAGAAAAGTCAATAAGAAACAAATAGAGTATTTTAATTACAAACCATGAATGAATAATTCTCATAAAAAATCCCATATGGTCCTATACTAAAAGTCTCCCAACTAAAGTGACTCATCTAGCCGCATCAGCTCCACCATCACCATCTCCACATCAAGTTGTACCTCGGCATCATCATCCTCATCAATAAATCCAGTATTCTAAAGCATATGTCGGACACATCTCATCGCCTGCTATAGTGATCTCTGCTCTATCTCTATCCCAAAAATTCGTCCATATAGAAAATCAAGTATAAGGGTTGGAGATTATGCTGCTCATCTACATTACTCTGAATGTGACCTAAAGAATTTATGATAGCAGTCCACTGAGAAAACGAAGAAGTAGGAGTAGCCCTGGGTGGTGCACGTGAAGTGTTGGCTCGTGTAGCCCTAGGTGGTGGTGTTCTCCTCGATGGTCTAGGCTTAGAGGTGGGAGTAGGTATCTCAGGTTCCAATCCTTCTTCCTCTGCCTCTACCTCTACCTCGATAGGCTCAAAAACATAGCTGACATGAGTCTTACACTGTCACATTGACTATTTTCCTAGAGAATTCTTAGGTCCCTTCCTTTTATATGAATCTAAAGTAGTCACCCCTTGTTCATACAAATACGGGTGGTCAGGGAACCAAAAGGTAGTCCATCGATAATTTGTTCCTCCTCATAGGCCCTCAGAATAACCCCTAATATCATACTAGGCAAATCAATGTCCATACTAGTGCCAATAACATGCAACAAATGAGGTTAAAAAGTGGGAAAAGTATACACATGGGCTTTCATGTCAATGTTGTGATTGGTAATTAAATTAATCATCCGATACTCCTTGGACAAATCCTTATGAAACCACAATGAACAATTCCACTCATCAGGATAAGAAGCACCAATAGCTCGGACACAACATCGCTAAGTGATTAGCACAAAATATTGCATATATTGTATGTTTGTATACCCTCTTATGCTTGCTTTTGTGTTGGAAATGGGAGGAAATGCAATTATGCAGACGATTAATGATGTTGTTGTGTGATTGTAGGTAAAGAGTTGAAAATGGCGTGAGTTAAGCCCCCATCGTAGTGTTCAAAGTCAATGGAGATGAGGGGTAGCTTAAAGGGAGGCTTGGAAGGTGAAGAAATCAAGAAAAATGCAAATCTGGTGAAAACCTTCCGAAAGGTTTGGTCATAAACCTTCCAGAAGGTTTGCATATTGAATTGCCTCTGCCCCTACCAAACCTTCCAGAAAGTTTTGCCTACTGGAATAAACCTTCAGGAAGGTTTGCATCGACCCTCTGGAAGGTTCTGCTCCCTAGACTGCCTTTTGCCTTGTTCCTGCAAAAACCTTTCGGAATGTTTGCATCGACCTTCCGAAAGGTTTTGCCCAGAATTGCCAGACAACCTGCAACTCAACTCCAACTGCTTGGGGGGGCCCACCTACACTTCTCCCACACCTACCCTGACATATTCTACCTACAAACATGCCATTATTACACAAGAGTTTGAATTTGGAAGAAAAAGCATGGAGGAAGAAGAGAGAGAAAGAGGGAAGTTGGTTAAGGACAAGGGGGAATGCAGACATGTCTGCACCTTGCTTGTGCAGGCTTCCAAACCTCCCCAAATCACTGAATCTCTATAGCACACATACCATATACCTTTGATGGATGAAAATGGAAGTGAGACTACCAACTACACACCATAAGTCAACACTTTTTAGAGAGAGAAGCTCCCAAGGTAGAAGACATAGTTTTAGAGAGAGAAAGCTTAGATTTTTGCATTTTCTTTACCCATTTTGCTTGTAACAAGCTGTAAGACTCTTTTAATCTTTGTTTCTTGAATTTTAATCTCATTTATTTCAAGTGTAATCGAGTTTAATCTATTGTTCTTGCACTCTTACATTTTCTGCTGGGTATGCTCTATAACTTCTTCATTTTGTGATGAAATGAATTTTTTTTTTGTAGTTTACTTCTTCCTAGGTTTAATATATGTTCTAAGTTTCGTTCTCAACTCATTTTCATTTCCATTTCTTCTACATGTCTCTTTACATCATGAATGCTTTTACTTCAACCATGAGTAGCTAAGCTTTATGTTGGCTAATCCAAGGGGAACTTCCTCTTGGGTATGCTAAATCAACTCTTCTCTATTCTACCTCATAGTGTAAAGTGTTTGGTTTGACTAGGTTGAGTGCGGACGTGGTTGTGAGCTCTTGATACACCATAGACTTGTCACAGTGTATGCTTGAGCCTACATTCCACATTAGTCCCTCACTTCCTGCGAATCAATCAAGCACCTAGGCACTATTAGTTGAATGAATTGAGTTGATTTAGAATTCCCATTGGAATGACCTCTTCGGATTAGCCAACCCTATTTTTATTGCATTTTTATGACCAATCTTCACTCACCAAAACTCAAACTCAAAAGATTTTACACTTTTTATTTTTACCAAATCACCTTCACACAATTCACCTTCCTTCCCTAAGGAGACGACCTTGGAATACCGTTCCAAGTAAAACGCGACACTCGAAAGTCTCTCTGCGCTTGGGGAGCACTTTTGTACACACGCACACATTTTTATCCACACACATGTTCACCCCATTTCTTGCATGATATCCGAGGGAGAGTGACACTCACCTAATCGTATAAGCCACATACACATTACCGGAATCATGGTCGGAGATTAGGGTTGACGGAATAAGTCAAGCATTTTTGGCGCCGTTGCCGGGGAAGGCAAAACGTTGAATTAAGAAGGTGATTTCGGACAACGGAAGTAAGTCCCGTGAATTCTCATCACCGACCGATGTACGTTGTTCCTTGTATATACTTTTGTTTACTTGTCTTTTTATTCGCAGATATTGTTTTGTATGTGGGGACGGGACGACCAAAATAGATTGGTTAGACGACCCTTAGGCCCCAACATGACTATTGACCAAGACCCACCCGAGGATGCCGGTGACAACTTTGAGGATGTTGGTGCTAATGTCCCAAGGGGAGAAGGAGTGCAAGACCCTATAATTCCAAACCCTAGAATTCATTTCCCTCCTAGGAATGAAGGAAACAATATCCCAATTGATCCTCTGGCGAGGTCAATGCGGGATTATCTCCAACCGACTCGTAGCACCACTCCTTCTTGCATACTTCTCCCGGTCTAAGCTCATGCCTTCCTAGTCAAACTGGGAATGTTACAACTACTTCCTAAATTCCATGGAATTGAAAAAGAAAATCCTTATTTGCACATTAAGAAGTTTGAGGAAATAGTTACAACATTCCTCACTAATCATGCCACGGAGGACATAGCTCGCTTGAAATTGTTTCCCTTTTCCCTTAAGGACAAAGCCAAAACGTGGTTAAATTCCTTGAAGCCTCGATCCATAATCTCTTGGGCACAAATGCTTTCTAAGTTTTTGAACAAATTCTTTCCGGTGCCTAAAACCACCGCTCTTAAAAAGCAAATCCAAAACTTTTTGAAAAAGCCCAATGAGCAATTTTATCAATGTTGGGATCACTACAAGGAATTGCTACAATCCATTCTAGATCATGGTTTTGAATCATGGCAATTGGTGAGTTTCTTCTACGAAGGAATTTCACCGAGCCATCGACAATTCATAGACATGATGTGCAATGGGGAGTTTCTAAACAAGAATCCCGATGAGGCCCTAGATTACTTTAGTACATTGGCACAAAATGCACAATCTTGGGATATCACGGATCTCACCGATGTACCGAGGTCTTCTCCAGGTAGTAATCAACCAAGCGAGGGAGGGATGCATGATTTAAGGGATCTTGAAGACTTGCTTTCCAAAATCACCAAATTGTCTCGAAAAGTGGAAAGTCTAGAGGACAATAGGAGACATGAGGTGTCCAACGTTTCCAAGACCGAGGAGTTTTGCTCTATTTGTGAGAGTGTTGAGCATTCCATCTCAGAATGTCCTAACATTCCGGCACTTAAGGAAGTCTACCATGAGCAAGTCAATGCCTTCAATCAAAGTAGGCAATCATTCTCCCCACACTCTAACACTTACAATCTGGGTTAGAGTAATCACCTGAATTTTAGTTGGAAGAATGAGAATCCCACTCCTCATGGGTCTAGTTCATATTCACCCCCCATGCCTCCTAGGCAAAATCAATACCATGGCCAAGGTCAATCGTCTAGCTCCCAATACCCCTGATCCAATCCACAAGGGTATTCACAAAACCCGCCTCCACAAAGTTATGGTCAACAAGGACCATCCAATCCTCTCACCTGCCAACCAACCACCTCATAAGAGGAACCTAGAGGATGTGGTGCACCAATTCATCCAAATCCAAACCGCCATCAACAATCAAACCGTCACCGTTTTTAATGACATTCGGACTCAAATCACAAAATTGGCTAATGCCATAGGGTCGTCCCAGCAAGAGAAAGGGAAATTTCTCGCTCAACCTCAAGAAAATCCTTGGGGTCAACACGTGATAGAGTCATCCGAGCCCACTAAAGAGAGTTGTGAGCAACTCAAGGCGGTCACCACCCTTCGGAGTGGCAAACAAATTGGCAAGACCATTGTGCCAAAAAGTCTTACTAAAAGCCCCATTGGAAAAAGAGAAAGAGACTATGGGTGACTTCGAGGGGGGTGAGGTGAGTGAGAAAGAAAAAAATGTTGATGTGAATATGCATGCATGTCCCATTCTGGCCCCTTTTTCCAATCGTTTGAAGTCACCCATGAAGGTGGCTAACTATTCTAACATTATTGAGATGTTCAAGAAGGTTAAGATTAACATCCCACTCCTTGATGCCATAAAGAAAATCCCCTCATGTGCCAAGATTTTAAAGGATTTGTGTACCGTGAAAAGAAAGTTGAATGTGCACAAGAAGACATTCCTCACCGAGCAAGTGAGCTCAATCTTGAGGACTAACACCCCACCAAAGTTCAAAAACCCCGGATGCCCTACCATTGCCATCACAATAGGAAATTTTCGGGTGGAGCAAGCACTTCTTGATTTGGGGGCGAGTGTCAACCTCCTACCCTTTTCGGTGTACCAACAACTCTAACTTGAAGAGTTGAAGCCAACTCCAATCACTCTTCAATTGGCGGATCGTAGCGTTAGAACACCAAGGGGAGTAGTTGAGGATGTCTTAGTCCAAGTTGATAATTTCTATTTTCCTGTTGATTTTGTTGTACTTGATACTCATCCGGTTGTTAATACTAGTTCACGAATTCTCGTCATACTAGGTAGACCCTTTCTTGCTGCATCTAATGCTGTGATTAATTACAGGAATGGCCTAATGAAGCTTGCATTCGGGAATATGACAATGGATCTCAACGTGTTCAATTTGTGCAAGAAATCGGGAGATGATGAGGAAGTGCATGAAGTCAATAGGATTGACACTTTGGTGGAGGGTCACTTGGAACTATTGAACACTTTGGTGGAGGGTCACTTGGAACTATTGAGCACTTTGGAGTTTGGGGAGGAAATGATTGTGGATTAAGAGGAGCTGGAGAGTTTACAAGGGGTAGAAAAATGGACCCCAACATTTGAGAGACTTCCTTTGCAAGAGAAAAAGATCTTTCCATTGACTGTGCAAAATCCCATTGATTCGCACTATTTCGTGATCTGATTTATATTATACACCCAAGTATAAGTGGTCGAATTGTAGTTTTCTCGGTTTTAAGTCCAAGTATCGATCCCACGAAGAGTTTTAATAATTAGGAAATAAAATGAAAATAGTGAAGTTGTTATTTCGAATAGGACAACATGTGATAGCTTGTGATGTGAGCATAGATTGATAACTAGTCTAATTAAACGTATATTTGCAGATAGATTGTTTAAAGACAGTAATATAAAAAGTATCATTCAGTTTAAGGATCCCATATGCGTTATATTGGTCAGGTACTGGAAATGCTATCTTACAGCAATTAACTTCCATGTTACTTGAAAGTTAACCGGTAGGTCTGATGTATATAAACCATCACACAACAACTTCTTAGGTTAGTTGGTGGTATTAAGTCATAACACATCAACTTCTTAGGTTAGCTGGTTATAGATATGCTAATTGACTAATCCGAGCAAACCAGAAGGACAAGCCATTCATGAGGAATACTTGAATTACTCAATTGACCCCCATGATAGTAAATGCGTATATAATAAACCATAACACAACAAATTCTTAGGTTAGTTGGTGGTATTAAGTCATAACACAACAACTTCTTAGGTTAGCTGGTTATAGATGTGCCAATTGACTAATCCGAGCAAACTAGAAGGACAAGTCATTCTTGAGGAATACTTGAATTACTCAATTGATCATCTATAATATATATATATATACCAGTTAAACATCCTCAGTGCCTTTGGAGGTCAAGCCATACCGATGGAACACCGTAGATATTTGACTGGCAATATTATTATGTATACCAGTTAAACGATCTTAGTAATCCAGAAGGGCAAGCCATTCATGAGGATCACTTAGATCATTAATCTGATAGTTATATAAGTTAAACAACCCTAATAACCTAGAAGGACAAGCCATTCATGAGGATCATTTAGGTTTTGTACCATGCATCAGTAGAATATCCTCAGTGCTCCGGTGGAGGTCAAGCCATACCGATTGGAACACCGTAGATATTTAACCGGCAGGTTGATGATGCATTGATGACATAATTTCAGGCACATCACCGAAATTACGTACATCACTGTATCATGCATGAAGTGTACAATATATATATATATAAATAAAACATCAGCATGTCCAAAAGTTAACCAATATTATACATATGTTCACCTCTCACTGGAGGATAAAAGTAACTACTCACACCCCATTACTACAGACAAGCAAGGAGTGCGGGTAGTTTTCATTACACCTATAACTGAAATACAGACTCGGACACTTCTTTCACAAGGAACAACTGAAACACACCCACCTTTTATTATCAGTTAAGACAAAAAGGTGGCGGCAGTTCAATTATCTGAATAGAAAGATACAAAAAAAATGTAGAAATATAGAGTTTCGGCTGGAGTGTATGACGGACCGAATTTGTGTCTGACTTCTTCTTTTCTCTCTTTCTTTTCTTTCTTTGGAATTCTCTCTGGAGCTCCCTCTATACTTGGCCAAGTGAAGAAGAAGGCCATGCATGGCCTATATATAGAAAAGGAGGAAGCATGAGGTGGCAGATGAAGGTGAACCGTCATAGACCACCGTCCGGACGCCCCCTCCACCGTCCTGATGGTGGTGCTTTGCTGGATCCTGATCTTCTTGCTTTGCCGGCTTTTGCTTTGGTTGATTTACACTTTGATCCTTGTTCTTTTAAGCTTTGATATATTATTCCTTGTATTTTCCGGTAATTCCGCATCAAACCCTGAAATTTCAGACATAA
Organism: Ilex aquifolium; assembly: GCA_951799425.1. Taxonomy (NCBI): domain Eukaryota; kingdom Viridiplantae; phylum Streptophyta; class Magnoliopsida; order Aquifoliales; family Aquifoliaceae; genus Ilex; species Ilex aquifolium. The sequence goes on from OX637405.1 coordinate 19,080,263, forward strand.
CACACGTAAAACCCTAGTTTACGCACAAACCCTAATTGATAGTTTTTAACTGTTTTATCTTACCAATTTACTTATTTTAACTATAATTTTTATACTAATTAGGGTTAATCACACTCTCCAACTTAAACTTTACTAGTCCCTAGTAAATTATAAAAACTATTAACAAAATGAAAATAAAATACACGTAAAGGTAAAATCATTCTCGTAGATTTTTTTTTTCACGATTGCATTTAGCATATGCAATAAGCCTTTAAACCCCTAGGTGATCCCTAGTGGACGAGTTCTGTCTCGTGAAGGTTTTCAGTGAAGCTACCTACAAACTTCAGTAGTTAGGAGTTTATAATTCATATTTTTCACGAACATAATTAAATTAATATGTCTTCTGTCTTGCCAGAATAGTTCCTTTTCTGATTACTATAAGAGTAACACATGTTAGTTGTAACATTATCCATATATTTTCATAAAAACTTGTGTGTGTGTGTAATGATTTCTTTATTTTCAAAAATCACTTGAGAAATATTACCCTCTTTCATGGTAGTCTTGATGTCAATCATTTCCTGAAATACACTCAACAAAGAATACACATATGTTATAGTGACTATTCTCTTAATAGTTACATGTGATTGGAATATTGTTAACACAACAAATAATATCACATGTAGTATATTTGAAGAACGGGTATTTGAATAAAATTGGAATTTGACATAATCTCATGGATGGATATTAACACTATATTAGCCATATTATCACCATTCTCCTTTTATGGATAAACAGGATTAATACAGATGCATGATTTCTGGAATCAAAAAAAGACTTTCTTTGAGTTGTAATGTGGCCGTTGGTTTAGGGATTAAGAAACGACGTCTATAGGATTCAAAAGTTACCTTTTATATTGTGGCAGACATCTTTCTAACTTTCTCTAACTTTGCATTTTCATCATTTCCATTTTTCACTTTCTTGGCTCTTTTCTTTCTGTTTTTCCTTTTTTAAATTTCTTTCATGGGTTTTTCTTTTCTTTGAATTGCAAATACCCTTTTCTTTTCTCTTCCCCCCCCCCCCCCCCCCCTTTTTTTTTTCCTCTTTTGTTTTTCTGTATCATATTGATTTAGACGAGGGTGCAAGAAAATTATGTAGCAAAGGTAGGTTTAATATATTTTCATGTGGCTCGGGTATTTTTTTGGGTTTCATGAAAAAAATTTATACTCTTTCAGGCTCAATCTTGGCTGACTAAGGATATAATTTTGTAAAAGAAATGGTCAAGGCTCACTAGGTTTTACATCTCCACTACATATGCAAAGAGTGTATTATTTTATAAGGTTTTTAACAATAAAGAAATCTAATTGTGTATTTAAGAATAAGTTTAGACAAAAATATTTAGATAATATACAACTAAAGTATGAAAATTCCGCGTGATCAGATTAAGATTATTCTTGCAAAACATTAAAATATTAACTTAATTTAACCGTGAATCATATGAAATAGTCTTCCTAACTTAAAACTATTAGTTTCATAAGTAACAAAAATAAATTTAAACATACATAAGTTCAAAACATACACAAATTCAAGACAAATAAGTTTAAAACAAGCAAGTGCAAAACATAAATTAAAGTTCAAGTGCATAAGTAAAAGTGCGTAATTAAAAATTTGAGTGAAAGATAGCAAAGTTTTGTGTAGAATCTCCAGTCCTTAAGAAGTAGAAGGTCCTCCTCCAAAACGTTCTCTCAATAGCCTCAAGATTTCTGCTTGGTTCTGCTCATAATCATCCATACGCAGATTGAGTTGATTGATTGTCACGCCCCGAATTTCCACAAACCCGGGGAGTGAGTGAAAATGAAGAAGAAAAGTAAATGAAAGATCATTAGGTTTGATAAATTGATTTTTCATTCATTTCCCCCGTTTTCCCGTTTCTTTTCCCAAAGTTTTTCAAACCAATTCCCTTCCATTTTTAGCCTATTTCTTCAAGGTTTCTAAACCCCCCATTTTGACATCCTTCCCACCTATTTAAAAGGTGTTTTACACACTTAACAAGTCTTTTAATTTTTCATAAAATTTCGACATAACCTCCTTTGTTTTCCAAGCCTTTTTCCCACCTAATATTCACAATACTTCACATGTTTAAATATATCACAACCCACCCTCACTCTGTGGCCACAACCCATGTAAATTAAACATACATCCCTTGTTCTCAACATACACATCTAATTGTCCCAATATACACATATGATACTCATTAAAATAAAGAAATCACAAATATCAATTGAGTTTACACCCTTACACTTTAAAATGACCCAAGGTCTATAATCCATTACTTTTCCAAATTGAAATACAAGTCATTTAGGCTTATGCCCATACATACAAAATATGCCCCAAGGGCCAAATATACATTCAAGTCCCTTTTCTCTCCTTCCTTTAAGACTTCCTCAAGTCTCAAGTACCGGGAGCCTCATCTGTAATATGATATCCCACGAATGGGTCAGCTCAACTGCTGGTATGACAAAATACTAATGCTAGGAACAAATTTAAGGCGTGGCATGTGCAAGTGTACATTTTAAAAGCTACCACCCCATAATCCCTCAATACCATGCAATGTCAATATGTATGACACACCCATGCAACTCTATGCCACCCATGTCTCGCTTCACGGTCCGCCCCCGTCAGCCCGCGAGTACTGTCATTGGCCAGATTTTGGGTTTTTCACCACAGGATCTACATCCTCATAATGCATAGCACCAAGTGCTCAACCCACACTATGTTCCAAGGATTCATGTATGCCAAGATGCCATGATTTTTCTCAATGTAAATTGTATGGAACATTTCATCAAACACATGGTGTGTAACTTAAAATATGCCTCATTCATAAAGTAAAACATAACTCCAAATTCACAACACTTTGCCTACATGAATGTGATGCACAATCCAATGAATTAAACATATGATCAAGCTTCATATTCATTACTTTCACAATTTCTCAAAGAAACTACAAATACACAAACTACCAACTCATGGAATAAATCATAACTCTCAATCCACAAGAGTTTCTCCACATGAATATAAGCTAGAATATAACAATCCAACACATAAGCAATATACACCTTTATCATAGCAACAAATTGTCAAGAAAACTCAAAGAACACAAAAGTACTTAAACCACTAACTCTAAGTTTTCAAAGCAACTACCAACTAAATAATTTTCTAACATCAAGTAAACACCTAAATCATTCAATCAATGCATAGAAAGGCAAGAAAACTTAAATCTATTCCCAAATTAGTAAAATATCATACCTAAAATAGTTTTTCTCAGACCAAGGGAGTTGTGTTCGCTTTATAGCCGAACCAATCGGTGAGAATATAGCTCTTGTTGAGAGGAACAACTTCTTAGAAGGAAGTCTTGCAAGAATCTTGGCCTAGGAATTAGTTTTGGTGGCTTGAAGCTTGAAGAACCTAGGGTTTTCTTCCTTTTTCCTTCCAAAAACGTGTACTGCCCTTCTTCAGACCAAAATGTGTTATTTTTTACACTAAAAGTCTGTATTTATAGTGGAGGGCAAAGGGGCAAAATGATCATTTTGCCCTTGATGAATCCGGGACCCCGTTACACTACAACTCGTCCCGAAAAGCCTCAATTCGACATTTAATTTTAACCAAAGTTCTTAAAATTATTTTAAATGAAAATTTTCAAAAAAATATATTTTTGATAGTGGCCGGGTTTGGCCGGTCCCACCTAGGCCGCTCGAGATACCCTTTTTGTCTAATTTTTGAAACTATTTATGTTTAGGCTCAAATTCGCATAGTAGGTGTATTTTAACATTATAAGAATGTTTCTCTTATATGGAATACTCAAATTATGTTCCTAAACATGACCTACACCTAAATGATGCATATATAGTGCCCTACCGGCAAATGGTGCATGAATAGTGCCCTACCGGCAAAACTGAAAAATTTATCCTCACTTTTCAGATCTCTACATTGATAGTGGTTTCCAATCCTAGCAAAATTTGTTTGTCAGTTCTGTCATCCACCGGTACATATGGTTGATCCTCTTGTGGCTGCTGCTGTTCTTGCGGAAGAAATTCTTTGGGTACTTGGAATGGTTCATCTTGTGGTGGAGGTGGTGCTTCAAGTTGCTCTTCAGGTTGTCCTCCATGACTCTTTTTCAATGAAGTTTTATCTAATGCTCCAAAATATTCCACCGTTTACCATATTGGATCAACAATCACTTCCTTGTTCCTGCATAGCTGAGAAACTAACATAGCATATGAGAGTGAATGTTTCTTTCTATCCACAGCAGTAATATTTGATCCATGATTAAGTTTGGCAGATCAATTGTGTGTCCCATCCCAAATGCATACAAGAAATAAGCCTGCTCAGTATAAATTTGATTCTTCTGGGCTCGGGGTAGCAAATTGTACACTGTTATCAAATTGAGAATTATGTATTTGTCTGTTAGATCCCCTTGCTTTATATATTTATTTGGTCTACCCCAAACAAATTCTGGATTACCCATTACTTCTCTCCCTATGTCGTTCAAATCAAGTAATTCAGTGTACAGATATTGCGGGTACTCTGGTCTTTGCATGGGTCGAAAAAAATCGGCTATAGCCGGTGTAACTTGAAAAATAATACCCCGTACGAACACACGCAATTGTCTTTCTCCAATTATCTCAGCATTACTATAAAACTCACGAACTAAACAGTCATAAGTAGGGGCAATAAATCTAACATAGTGCAACCATCCTCTGTCAGTAAGGATTTGTCTTACTCCTATGTTCTCAAAATCTTTAAAAATAACTGGCATTTCAGAAATGATAGTTTTAGATAGAAAATTAGCATCATACCAGGCCTGTTGTTCAAAATTCTCAGACATCACCTCATTGAAGATATTTCCTGGTCTAGGTTGTTGTGGAGGTACTTGAGGTGGTTGAGGTTGATCTCGTTGTGCCTGACTTGAAGATCCTCTCGTTCGCCGTCTTGAATCCATATTTTTCTCGATTTCTCTTCAAATACTCCGTTTCAACTGATTTCAATCGGTAGATACCTTCAAAATGTGATGGGTAAGTGAATAATCAGAGAAGATTTGAAGAAAAACAGTGGAATATAGCAGATTTGAGAGCGATTCTTTGGAGAAAACTCAGCTTTTTTGAATCTTGGTTGCGAGGGAGATGAACTGATCGGTTCCATGCATGGAGAGGATATTTATAGGGGCATTGCCGTCTGGAGGCTAGGCCCACCATCCGGACGGTGCTACCTGGCTGGTTTTTGTTTTGTGTACTGCAGGTTGCTGCTTCTTATTTCCCGCAATTCATAAAATTCCTGCAGTTTACAAAATTAAAAACAATTTTATCTATTCTACAAAACTTTGCTAACCACTATTTTTCTTGTCAAAAATTGGTGGTTTATAATTTTTTTTTTTTTATTTGTCATTGATTATTTACTGATTTTCCCAATTAATTTATAGTTGTTTATATTTATTTACACTTTTTCCAAAATAATACATCATTTGATCATACTGATTCAGTGTCAGAACTATCTGTATCAATAATACTAGTGACACAGTTAACTTCACTTCTTACGTATCTTGTTAAAATTGGGGTAGAATAGGATGGCGCATCAGGATAATCCTTACTCTGCCCATACCTAATCCACCGGAGACAATCTAACGCTCGACCTGAAATTGGTTCTGCACACTGATTATAGTGTCTTAAATGTTCTAACCGACCACATCTTACACAACCACCGAGACGATTCGCTCGTCGGTGTTTAGCAAATGTACTTTTTCCATACAGGGGTCTTGGTTGACTTTCAAAAATTTCTAAATTTCTGACTTTTCTAGCTTTTTGCATGATCAATGCATGTATATCTTTTGGAAGATGACGTAGTAGAACTAAACTTAACCAAAATAGTTTTTCCTCCATTGTATAATAAAAATAACCAAAATAGTTTTTTTTTTCAAAAGTTGATTCTCTATCTGGTTCTTTAATGGCTGCCAGTCACAAAGACAAAAAAAATTTAAAACAAAATAAGTACTCTAAATACAAATAATAAATTCACACCCATACCTCCCCAACTTAAATTAAACATTATCTGCAATGTAAAAACAATGATAATCAACATTGATAAGAAAACTCAGCAATCTGTTGTCGTTTCACCGATTAGGATATCTGATTTTCCCTCAGGAGATTTAATCTGTCAAATAAATTACAACTAATTAGTAATATTATGGAGATTTAAGCAACAATTTATTTTTCAGAGCACATAAATAGGATCAAAAAGTTGTACAAAAGTTATATCTTGAGTAAAACCATCATAAGATGGTTTAAGCCTTTGACCGTTTACTTTAAAAATAGTTCCGGTTACCGGATTTTCAATTTCAATTGCTCCACAGTCAAAAACTTGCTTGACAATATAAGGACCTGTCCATCTAGATCTTAGTTTTCCAAGAAATAAACGAAGCTTTGCATTATATAACAGAACTTTTTGAGAAGGTTCAAAAGATTTTCGCACGATATTTTTAGCATGAAAAATTTTTGTTCTTGACTTTGCAATCTTAGCTTTTTCATAAGTTTCATTTCTTAACTCCTCCAATTCATTAATTTGAAGTTTGCGAGATATTCCAACTTTGTCCATATCAAAATTTATTATTTTGATTGCACAATATGCTCGATATTCTAATTCTACAAGCAAGTGACATGGTTTACAATAAACCAACCGATAAGGAGACATCCCTAAAATTGTTTTATATGCAGTACGGTAAGCCCAAAGCGCATCAGTCGATCTTAAGGACAATCCTTACGATCTGGATTTACTGTTTTTTCTAAAATATATTTTCTCCCTATTAGCTAATTCAGCTTGTCCACTTGTCTGTGGATGATACGAAGTAGATATTTTATGTGAAATTGAGTATTTTTTCATAAGATTTTCAAAAATTTTATTACAAAAATGTAATCCACCATCACTTATAATGGTCCGAGGAATTCCAAATCTGGACAAAATATTTTCTTTCAAAAACTTGATCACTGTTTTGTGATCATTATTTCTACATGGAATTGTCTCTACCCATTTAGAGACATAATCGACTGCAACTAAAATATACAAATATCCAAAAGATGGGGGAAATGGACCCATAAAATCGATGCCCCAACAATCAAAAATTTCAATGCTTAAAATAGGGTTTAAAGACATCATATTTCTTTTTGAAATATCTCTCAATTTTTGACATCTGTCACAATTTAAACAAAAGATATGAACATCTTTAAAAAGAGTTGGCCAATAAAATCTACACTGCAAGATTTTAGCAGCAGTTTTCTTTGAAGCAAAATGGCCTCCGCAAGCTTCAGAGTGACAAAACTGAATTACCTGACTTATTTCATGATTAGGTACACAACGCCTTATTATTTGATCTTTATAATATTTAAACAAATAAGGATCTTCCCAAAAAAAATTACGTACTTCACTTAGAAACTTATTTCTATCAGACCAGGTATAATTAGAAGGGATAATACTAGTGACTAAATAATTAGCTATATCTGCATACCATGGTATTTCTGCTATAATCAACAGTTGTTCATCTGGAAAGGTTTCTTTAATTGGAGTTGGTTCTTCCTTTATTTCATAATTTAGCCTTGACAAGTGATCTGCTACCACATTTTCTACTCCCTTCTTATCCTTAATGATAAGATCAAATTCTTGAAGTAATAATATCCATTGTAGGAGACGTGGTTTAGCATCTTTCTTAGTAAGTAAGTATTTTAAAGCTGCATGATCTGTAAATACAACAATTGACGATCCAACCAGATATGAACGAAATTTATCTAAAGCAAATATAACAGCAAGTAGTTCTTTTTCTGTGGTTGAATAGTTCATTTGTGCATCATTTAGAGTTTTGCTTGCATAGTATATAACATATGGTTTTTTTTATCTTTTCTTTGACCTAATACAGCTCTTACTGCATAATCACTTGCATCACACATTACTTCAAAAGGTAAAGAGCAGTCAAAAGGTTGCATAATAGGTGCAGAAATAAGCATGCTTTTTAATTTATCAAACGCGAATTGACATGCATCATTCCATTCAAATAATGCATCTTGACATAAAAGATTACATATAGGTCTAGCTATTGAACTAAATTTTTTTATAAATCTTCTGTAGAATTCTGCATGACCTAAAAATGAGCGAATATCTTTTACTATTTTTGGTGAAGGCAGATTAGCTATCAGATCAATTTTGGATTTATCAACTTCGATTCATTTTTTAGACACTACATGACCTAAAACAATACCTTGTGTAATCATAAAATGACATTTTTCCCAATTTAAGACAATGTTTGTTTCTTCACATCGAATGAGCATTTTTTCAAGATTTTCTAAACATAATTGAAATGAATCACCATATACTGAAAAATCGTCCATAAAAACTTCTAGATACCGTTCTACCATATCACTAAATATACTTAGCATACAACGCTGAAAGGTAGGTGGAGCATTACATAGTCCAAAAAGTATCATTTTATTTGCAAAAGTACCGAAAGGACATGTAAATGTAGTTTTTTCTTGATTGTCTATCGCAATTTCAATCTGATTATAACCAGAATATCCATCTAAAAAATAATAATATGCATGACCAGCTATTCTTTCGAGTACTTGATCTAGGACAGGTAACGGAAAGTGATCTTTTCTGGTGAGGGAATTTAGTTTTCGGTAGTCAATACATACACACCAACCTGTGATTGTACGTATCGGGACTAATTCATTTTCCTTATTTTTTATTACTGTGATACCAGACTTTTTTGGAACTACCTATGTAGGACTAACCCATTTACTATCAGATATTGGATAGATAATATTAGCATCTAATAGTTTAAGTACTTCATTGCGAACTACCTTTTTCAGATGTGGATTTAATCTTCTTTGCATTTGACGAGAGGGTTTAGCATTTTCTTCTAAATATATACAATGAGTACACAAAAGTGGGCTTATACCTTTTATATCTACTATTGTCCATCCAAGAATACTTTGATGATTTTTCAATATTTTTGTTAATTCTTTTTCTTGACTTTCAGATAAATTCGATGATATGATTACGGGATGAATAACAATATTTTTCTAGAAAAACATACTTTAGATTGGTTGGAAGCGGTTTTAAATCTGGCTTAAAGATTTTGACATTGGACTCTACAGATTTAGACAATAGATTTTCACATTTTGGGTTCTCTATATTTTCAGACTCATTATCAGATACAAATTATAATGTATATAATTCATTTTCCAAAAAAACTTTTTCAAAAAACTTTTGAGTTAATGACTCAACACAATTTATTTCATGCACTTCATCTTTTTTCTCTAGGTTGTTTTGCAATGTTAAAAACATTTAATTCCAAGGTCATGTTTCCAAATGAAAGTTTCATAATTCCATTTCTACAATTAATCAACGCATTTGATGTAGGTAGGAATGGTCGATCTAGAATAATAGGTATGTATGCAGATGCATGAAAAATTGGTTGTGTATCTATAACGATAAAATCTGCTGGGAAGTAAAATTGATCAACTTGGATGATAACATCTTCTACAATTCCTCATGGAGTTTTTATTGATCGGTCTGCTAACTATAGTGTAACACTAGTAGGTTTTAGTTCACTTAATCCTAATTGTGTATACACCGAATATGACATTAAATTACAGCTGGCTCCAAGGTCCAATAAAGCTTGTTCAATTCAAAAATTTCTAATAATGCATGAGACTGTTGGACTCCCTGGATCTTTGTACTTAAGAAGAGTATTATACTGTATTATAGTACTGACTTGTTCAGTTAGAAATGCCTTCTTTGGTACATTAGTTTTTCTTTTTATCGTGCACAGATCTTTTAAAAATTTAGCTTAAGCTGGAACTCGTTTGATTGCATCTAACAACAGAATGTTAATCTTAACTTGTTTAAATAGTTCCAAGATCTCAGATTGATCTTTTTCAGATATAGATTTCTTAATCCTTTGAGAAAAAGGTAAAAGAATAGGACATGGTTGGTCTTCCTCTTTTTTCAGTTTTGGTTTGTTTTTTTTGCTGAAGATTCATTTTCAATGAGTCCAACATGCTAAATCAATATAGACATTTTATCAAACATCTTCAAGGTATAAATGTAAACACATAGAATTCCCAATCAACACATTTTTTCATGAAATTACCAAGACAAGTAATTTCACCCAAAACCCAATTCATGCAAAAATTGGTTTCATACATTCTTATACCATTTTTTACTCTAGTTACACTAGAAATACATTTAGATAAGAGATTTCATCCCAAGTCATGCTACCCATTTCATACGAAAACCTAGCTTGAAAATAAACCTAACTAGGAGAAGAACCCTACCTCTTGAAGCGCAATACATGTAGTAGGAACTCCAAAAAACCCAAATCATGTTTCAACTCTTGATTTCCAAAAATTCTGTCTTTGAAACTTTGACAAAATATGCGATTTTTTGTACGTAGACGTAGCTCTCGTCGAGTAGATGAATTTTAGTTCTTGGTTCGAAGTAATTCGACCAAAGATGGCCTAGATCGCTAGAAGAAGAAGAAGAAGAATCCCTTGATTTTCTCTCTCTTTTTCCCTCTCTCTCTATCCAAAAATCTGATGGGTAATGGGGAGAAAATCTGATTTTTCTCCCCTATTTATACCCCATGGATGCTTGGCCCACAACGCGCCACACGTCCCGTCCTGCCTTCTACTGATCCAATTTCGTCCCGAATCAATTAAATCTCGTCCTATTTTAAGTTCAACATATTTTATTTGAACTAACTTTAAATTATTTTCCATGTTTCGCATTTAATTTTCGATCACGTTTATTTTGGTCACGCGACGCCTCATCGCCTCGTAAAACGCAAAAAATCTGACTGTCTTGGAATTCAACGAAAATTAACTGAGTAACTAGATTTCACGAGACGAATCCAACGGTGAGGTCCGTTTTATCATCCGAGTTCTAAAAAAATTCAGGTTTTCAACCCGTATCACAGCGACTAATTACCATTTTACCTTTTTTCATAAAATTTAAATTTTTTCGGATTTTACAGATACCTCATAGTTACCTGCCTTCTCGTGGGCTCAGGTACCGGTACATAGGCTCACAGGTATAGGTACAGAGGCTCATAGGTACCGATACCCCATTGGCAGTGAGCTTAAGTACTGGTACCTATGCTCACAGGTACCGGTACCACACTGTCGTGGGCCTAGGTACTTGATGAGAACCAAGATGAGCCTACTCTTAAAGATCTTTTGCATGTCCAGATGGGCCAATTACAAGATCAAGAGCCAAGAAGATCAAGGAAGCAATGCAAGGATTGGTGCAATCCACTTGGGTCTCAAAGCAAGTCTATTGGGGTTCACATCATTTGGTATCAGAGCAAGGTTTCCAATCAGGTCTTATCCTATCCTTTTATTTCTTGCATTATTTATTCTAGGGCTTCATTGTTCTAGGGTTTCAAAAAAAAAAAAAAAAGGGCTGTCGAAATTCTTCTTAGGGTTTTGTGTGGCTGCCAAATTTTTTTTTTCATTGTTCTAGAGTTCCAAAAAAAAAAAAATTTTTTTTTTCATTGTTCTAGGTTTGAGTTATTGTTAGGGTTTTGTCAATTGTTTACTATCTAGTTTGTGATCAAATTAGTTGGTGAAAAAAAAAAATTCGTCAAAAAAAAAAAAAAAGAGGAGAAAATTCAAATTTTTTTTTTTTTTGTAAACCTTCAATGTTTCTGATCTTTCTCCTTAAGATGTCGGTGAAGATTCGAGGATGAATCTTTTTGAGGAAAGGGGGAATGATGAGAATCAAGATGGGCCTACTCTTAAAGATCCTTTGCATGTCCAGATGGGCCAATTACAAGATCAAGAGCCAAGAAGATCAAGGAAGCAATGCAAGGATTGGTGCAATCCACTTGGGATGAAACTAGCAAGAGCCCAACACTCAAGATGAGCTTGAAAGAAGTAGAACATGTTAGATAGGGCCTGTTGTTGTTAAGGCCTTCAATGTGTTTAAAAGATTTTTATTATTAGTTTAGAATAAGTGGGCTTGAGGATGCTTAGCCCACATATGTCTTATTAATTTATTTAAACTCTTATTAGGATTTGTTTTCTTAGTAGATTAAGAGATTTGTTTCCTTAATAGATTAGGATTTGTTTCATTAGTAGATTAGGATTTATTTCATTAGTAGATTAGGATTTGTTTCTTTAGTATATTAGGATTTGTTTTCCTTAGCAGATTAGGAATTTTATTTGTAATGGCCAGCCTATAAATAGGCGTTCTATCAATGTAAATTGGGAGACAATATATAATGAATTTTGATTGTGAGTTGAGTTGAGTTTACTCCTCTTGTTCTTGATTGAACTTCTGAACTTATCAAAGGTAAATCACAACCTTTGTGGCGTTCCTCCTTGTAATTTGGGTTCTTGAGACGGGTTTTTCAACGGGTCTAGATTTTAATATAATCTAGGTTCTTGACACGAGTTCTCAATGGGTCTAGATTCTCCATCCATTGACCTGAGTTTGGCTTTCTTGGGTTGTATTTCCAATATTGTTGTTGGGTCTCAAAGCAAGTCGATTGGGGTTCACAACAATATTGGAAAAACAACCCAAGAAAGCCAAACTCAGGTCAATGGATGGAGAATCTAGACCCATTGAGAACTCGTGTCAAGAACCTAGATTATATTAAAATCTAGACCCGTTGAAAAACCCGTCTCAAGAACCCAAATTACAAGGAGGCCACAGAGGTTGTGATTTACCTTTGATAAGTTCAGAAGTTCAATCAAGAACAAGAGGAGTAAACTCAACTCAACTCACAATCAAAATTAATTATATATTGTCTCCCAATTTACATTGATAGAACACCTATTTATAGGCTGGCCATTACAAATAAAATTCCTAATCTGCCAAGGAAAACAAATCCTAATATACTAATGAAATAAATCCTAATCTACTAATGAAACAAATCCTAATCTATTAAGGAAACAAATCTCCTAATCTACTAATGAAACAAATCCTAATAAGAGTTTAAATAAATTAATAAGACATATGTGGGCTAAGCATCCTCAAGCCCACTTATTCTAAACTAATAATAAAAATCTTTTAAACACATTGAAGGCCTTAACAACAACAGGCCCTATCTAACATGTTCTACTTCTTTCAAGCCCATCTTGAGTGTTGGGCTCTTGCTAGCTTCATCCCAAGTGGATTGCACCAATCCTTGCATTGTTTCCTTGATCTTCTTGGCTCTTGATCTTGTAATTGGCCCATCTGGACATGCAAAGGATCTTTAAGAGTAGGCCCATCATGGTTCTCATCAGTACTGGTACCAAGTCTTACAGGTACCTGTACTAGACAACCAGGGGGCTCAGGTACCGATACCTCTTCTTAAAAATTGAAATTTGAACTATGACATTATAGGATTCAATCGTCATTGTGGTTGGTGGGAAGGCTTTGCATCTTCTTCAAGGTAGATCATATGGGTGAATATTAGAGGGTTGATTCCCTTTAAATCTATTGTAGTCCACCTAATGTCTCCCTTGTGGGCCGTCAACAATTATAGAAGCCTTGATTCTTGTTTAGATAGCAAGGACAAACTGATCACCACTGGAAAAGTACCATCACTCACTTGATAAGCATATTTCAAAGTAGATGGGAATGACGTCAACTTAGGTTAGGGTAGTTGAACAGCCGTTGGTAGAGCATGCTTCTCCATGGGTTGTAATTCTTCAAACTTAGGCTCCAACGAGCCTAGAATAAAAGCTTCTTCTTCTTGAACAACTATTTCCTCAGACAAGATCTCCAAGTATCTTCTAGTTGAATCCTCTTCTTGTTGCTCATGATGGTGTCAATGAGATTCATCTGATGTAACTCTCCATCATCCCCGGGCTGCCTTCCAATGTTGAACACGTTCAACTCCAAGGTCATATTCTCGATGGTTAGCTTCATGAATCCATTCCCGCAATTAATTAAGGCATTAGAGGTTGTAAGGAATGGTCTACCCAACATAACTGAGATCTGAATAGATGGGTTAGCAACAGGACAAGTATCAAGAACAATAAAATCAACTGGGAAGTAAAATTTCTCCACTTGGACTAGAACATCAGCCACTATTCCTCGTTGCATATTTACATTTCAGTCAACAAGTTGGAGTGTATCAGGATGTCGGCTCCAATTCTCCCAATACAAGCTGCATATAAACGGAATAGGGAAGGAGGTTTACACTTGCACCCAAATCAACCAGTGCTTGTGTGACACCCCAAAAATCCGGGTGTCCGTTGATCACCCATCAACCCGTGGCATACCCGTGGATATCATGTAACTCAACATAACGCCATTATGCCCCATTTATCGGGGTCCATAATTTAACGAAATTCGGGCAGAGTCTACTTTGTACGGGAAGCTCTACCCAAAACAAAATCTGTGCAATATACAATCACGTGACCCATCCGAGGTCCAATACACAACATTGACCGCACCGGGTCCATTTATGAGTAAACATTGACCACACTGGGTCCATTTATCCATACTCATATAAAAACATGCAAGGTTATATCAAAAGTATCTAAGCAGGATGCGAAGCCAAGACTCATTAGGTGGATCCTCCTCCTACAAGAATTTGATTTGACTATTAAAGACAAGAAGGGAGTTGAGAATGTTGTGGCGGATCACTTATCCCGGCTGGTGGCACAAGAGACAAATGAGCACATCCCTATCCCAGACTCTTTCCCTGATGAGCAGTTATTGTCCATTCATTCTCATTGTCCTTGGTATGCTGACATTTGCAATTATCTTGCAACAGGACAAATTCCACCACATTGGAGCCCTGAGGATAAAAGGAGATTTATGGCCGACGTGAAGTACTTCTAAGAAGACCTCAGCCAAGATTCTCCAATCAGGTTTCTACTGGCCTTCTCTGATTAAGGATTGCATTTCATTTTGCAAAGAATGTGATAGATGCCAACGTTTGGGTAGCGTGACCCAAAGGAATATGATGCCCCTCTCCCCTGTACTTGTGATAGAAATATTCGATTGTTGGGGCATCGATTTCATGGGTCCCTTCCCTATGTCGTTTGGCTATCTATACATTCTGCTGGCAGTGGACTACGTGTCCAAATGGGTGGAGGCTATCCCGACAAAGACTAATGACCACCGGGTTGTAGTCAAGTTCTTGAAAGAGAACATTTTTTCGAGGTTCGGGATGCCTCGTGCTTTGATTAGTGACGGTGGATCACACTTTTGTAACAGGCCAGTTGCATCGTTAGTGTTCAAATATGGCGTTACACATAAAGTATCCACCGCTTATCACCCACAAACAAATGGCCAAGCCGAGCTAGCCAATAGGGAGATCAAGACCATCCTTGAGAAAACAGTCAACCCCAATAGGAAGGATTGGTCTGAGAGATTGATTGATGCCCTGTGGGCATATCGTACTGCCTACAAGACAGTCTTGGGCATGTCCCCCTATCGGCTTGTCTATGGAAAGACTTGCCATCTGCCGGTAGAAATGGAACACAAGGCCTACTGGGCCATCAAGACTCTAAATTTCAATATGAGAATGGCGGGTAAACATAGGATGTTAGAAATGAATGAATTGGAAGAGATTCGGCGGGATGCATACGAGAGTTCAAAAATTTCAAAGGAACGGGCGAAAATCTTTCATGATAACTCCATAGTGAGGAAATCATTCGAGCCTGGGCAAAAGGTACTCTTGTATAATTCCCGCCTCTCCATATTTCCCGGAAAGTTAAGATCCCGTTGGGATGGCCCCTATCTTGTCAAGGTGGCCTACCCCAATGGAGATGTTGAGATCACCAACCTCAAAGATGGCCAAACATTCAAGGTCAATGGCCAAAGACTTAAGTCATTCTTTGAGGGCTTTGAAAACCAAGTGGTGGAGGAAGAGTTAACCGACCCGGTATATCCGGACGTGGTTGAGGAATAACAATTGGTCCCTTGTTCGCATGTACAGTTTCTTTTATTTTATTTATGTCATGTTTTTTTTATTTAATGTTACTTACTTGTTGTTGGTGTATAGCTTTGTTTTTCTCTTGAATCCAGATCTTGGTGCTTTTGTCAAAAGCGCAATTGCGAGGTGTTCTCTTACCCTATTTATCCTTTATTGTCTTCCATTGCATACTATATCCTTTTGTTGCATTGAGGACAATGCATGATTCAAGTTGGGGGGTGAGGTGCACCATTTGTATGTTACACCAAGGTTGCTGGGAAGTATTCTGCTTTTGTCGCATTAGTACAAAATATGTGAGAAATTTTGAAAATTTTTGATGAAAAATACCTTTAAGTTGATCTGTATTCCCTTATGAAGCGAGTATGAACTGGATGACATGTTGATCGTTGCTGTGAACCTTGTGCACATGAGCTTACTATAGAAATGGATCCTATGCATAAGTATCACATATGTATTGATTTTCGAACTCATCTGTATGTGATTTCTGAATTTGTAATTTCAGTGATTTACGGGTTGGATTCATGTTTTAAGCTTGACATAAGTAGTGGAGATGAGTAAAGACCCATGAGAGTTTTAGTGCCAAACCTTTTTGGAGGGAACTTACGTTTACTCAAAGAACATTTTTTTTGATATCAAGTTTGTTCAATAGTCTCATTATGCTTGTTTTGGTTGGTTGCATTTGGTTAGTAGACTGATTTGTCTTGATCATGTAATGCTTCCCCCATGTGGACCTGGAAGTGATCTTAGGCCATTGTTGAATATGTTGAGCCTTAGCCCTTTTTCTTGAGGAAATTTTATCCCTAGTGCCGTGATTGAGCCCATTTTAAAATTCGTTTCTATGCCACACATTTGACCAAGCCAATGCAAGATGATAAAAATCTACCTCACCGTGGTTGTTCCTAGAACTGAATATGAGTGAGTGCAAAAGAGAAGAAAGTATGGTGTGGAAACTCCAACAAAAGGGATGAATGATTTGAAACTCAAAGAGTTGAATGAAAATCCAAGAAAAGGAGAAAAAGGGGTGAAAATAATAAAGAGTGATCAAAAGAAAAGGAAGATGTTAAGAAGAATAAAGAAAATAAACAAGGGGTGTGGTGATGGTGAGAAAAATCAAAATCCCATAAAAGGGAAGTGTTTTTCTAAGAGTAATGTCTCTCACTCGGAACAACTTTCTTTGTTATCCTAAATCCTTCATTTCTTTTACCTATATATCACCCCAAGGCCCCATTATAACCTTTAAAAGTCCTAGGTGATCTAGAGAAGCATGGGAGGTGCATAAATTCAAAGAAAATGATAAGTTGTGTCTTACTACCTAATGCACTAGCATCCTATTCACGAGACTATGCCAAGGTCGCTTTATTTCTACATATGAACTTCATTTTTGGATTACATGTGAACACCTTGTTTTTGAATACAAGATTCTACGTCACATGTACACATGGAGTGCATACCAGGATAGCTTGAGTGCATTTATTGTTTAAGAGTGTTCCTTGGTGAGTTTTTGCATTGAAACTGAGTTGTCTAGCTTTTCAAATATGAATTCTATTTGTAAATCCCTAAATTACTTGTTTAATTCATTTGCACACAAGTTGGAAATTAATATGGTAAGTGCATACTTTAGCCTAGCATCTAAGACTATACTTTTGTTCATGTTTACTTAGTTCTAGTCATATGAGGAATGTGTTAGAAGTGCCATACTTGCAAGAATGAGGGAATATTTCTCAAATTTTGGATATTTGGAAAGATTTGGTATTGCTCAAATGTTAATTAGTGATTTGCATGTTGGGTATTTATTTTGATAATGAAAGTTAGAAATTCACCCACTATACATTGAAGGCATCAAAGTTGTAAATCACATTGCAATTTCGGTAATGAATTGGGCATAATTATTCGAACTGTGGTTTGCAAGTGGATTAGATGTTTAGGGTGGAGTGGAGGTCATGAAAAGAGTGTTAGAATGCATAAGGGAGATCCTAAGAGAGAGTGGAATGGAAGTGAAATGACTGTAGGGGCATTTTGGAATTAAGGCAGCAACTACCGCTCGACTACCGGTAGCCAATTGCTTCTGGTGTAGCAGCTACCGGTAGTCAGTGAACGAGCTACCGGTAGCCGATGGTCAGAACGCCTGAAATTAGGGTTTTTAATTGGGGTTTTTCGGAGAGACTCTTTAGTATCCTCACAATACATTGAACCCATTCCAAATCCCTCTCACCCATAACCCCCCTAGATACCCAAACCGTTCCCTTTCCCCATTCATCTATAAATTCCTAACCATAGAACTGCGAATTTGGAGTTTCTCCTTCAAGATTCAAAGCCTCTGTTTTTCCGAAACCTTGGGCCAGCCAAAAATCTCTCAAACCCACCCCCCTCTTCTCAGTTGCAGACTCACAGAATCATCCCTATGGCTCGTACCAAACGTCCAGGACCAAGTTCCCCACAACCCTCAGTGGCACCCAATCGAAAGAGAAGTGGGGAAGGTTCAAGTGCTCAAAGGGCGGAGCAAAGAAAAAAGGCAAGGAATGAGGCTAGGGATCAGTTTATTAACGAGAAAAATGTGACTTGTGAAAGGGATGTGCATAGGAGATCTTTGGGTGTGGATCATGTGGTGGTGAAGACCATTGAAGCTCTTGGAATGACATTTTGGTTCAAAGAGGTGAGTGGTTTCAATTTGCCTCAATGCCGAGAGTTTTACCAAAGACTCAAGGTGGCGAATGAGGATGAGAATATTTTGAAAACAAACGTGCGAGGGAAGAGTTTTGAAGTGACTCCCGAAGTGATTGCTACTCTGTTGGAGTACCAACAGCCACCTCCCTCCACTTCGATTTATCCGGATAATGTCGAAAATGCCATACCTATTCAGGACTATGTGAGTTCAATGTATGTTGACCCAACACAGTTTAAGGGAACAGTCCATTCTGGGGGCCTTAAGCATGAATTTGGTTTGATGAATAAAATCCTTCACTACAATCTGTTTCCAAAGGGATCAGAAAAGACACCAAATGTGGAGAAGTTGGGTCTCTTGGATGCAGTGATGACGGGGAAGAAGTTGAATATCGCACTTTTCATCTGGGAGGTAATGAAGGATTTCGCCGAGACTGACCGTCCAAGGGCGAATCTCCCTTATGGAAATTTGGTGACTCGCATGTGTAACCATTTCAAGGTAAAAAGAATTGTTTCTGATAAAATCACCCCTCCGGAGACTGGAACCATTGGGCAAGCTAGTAGCATGAAGAGGACTGCCATGACCCGAGCCGAGCGTGCTAGACCTTCAGGTCCAGGGTCATCTAGTGCAGGACCGCCTGGTGAGGGCCCATCTGAGTCGAGGCCATCCACTGCTATGCCAGAAAGCCTCATTTCTCGCCGTCTGGATTCACTGGAGGGTACTGTGCTGGGAATGGAAGCTGTTATGCAGGGGATGGCAGCGATGATGAAAGATCTATATGTGCATACCTTTCCCGGGAGGTCTATACCGGAAGGGCTCGCACCTCCTGCTTATAGTCCCCCTAGAGCTAGGCCCTCCACGTCCCCAGTGGTGGAAGATGATGATGAATATGAATCCAATGAGAACAGGGAGGGTGATGATGATGACGTGTCTGGGGATGATTCTGGGGAGGAAGGAAGTGGTGATGAGGGGAATGAAGATGAGGGTTAGGGTCCATTGAGTTCCCTTGTTTTGTGTTCTTAGGTTGTTTGTCCTGATGGAGTCAGTGGGTCAATAGAAGGAGCCATGTTAGGTTGTTTTGTCTCTTTTTGAAACCTAACCCTATGTACTCCAAGTTTAATTTTGATCTATTAAAGAAAACCACAGTTTGAATTTAGTTTGCCCTTGTTCATTTCTAAAATTGCAATTTGATTTCTTATGTTTTGATTGATCAAAGAATAGATTGTGGGAATGATTGTTTGTGACACCCCAAATTTCCGGGGGTCCTTTATTAACCGTTGACCATCCGTCAACCCGCGGAAATACTCGTGATAGTCGTATAACCCGACACCACGTCACTCACATGCTTTTAATCAGATTTACCATCCACAAGGTCAATTATACCTCCATTTATGTCCATTTATGTCATAGAAACCAAAGAAAACAAAGCCCAAAAGCATGGCTAAGCATTTTGAAAATTTCAAGTTTTTGGAAAAACCTTCCGGAAGGTCGATATACACCTACCGGAAGGTCGCTGAAGGAACTGTTACATGAAAAGGATCAATTTCAAGAACTTCCGGAAGGTCGACATCAGTAGCAAAAAAACCTTCCGGAAGGTCCATTCCAGTAGCCAAAACCTTCCGGAAGGTTCATTCCAGAAAACAAAACCTTCCGGAAGAACTCGGCAGTCAAAAAGAAACCCAAGGCAAAACCTTCCGGAAGGTCCACTCCAGTAGACAAGTCCTTCCGGTAGGTTTTACTCCAGTAGCTAAAATCTTCCGGAAGGTTCATTCCAGTGGGCAAAACCTTCCGGAAGGTATTAGCTGTGAGCAAGGCAAGCTGGGGTTTTTAGCAAAACCTTCCGGAAGGCCGACACACACCTTCCGGTAGGTTTTCAGACTGTGAGCATAAAAATGGATTTCTTCCCCCTCCAAACCATCCTTAAAGCTACCCCATACGCTCCAAACTCATTCAATACATGTTTAATGAGATTTTCCATATAATACCCAACTCATACAATCTCTATTACAATTCATCCCATAATATATATACATCAAAATGGAATTTTGTTAAAGGTTTTACAAAACTTAAACTAAGGCCACAAGCCGGCCCCCTTCATGCTTGATGCTCTCCAAATGAGCCATCCGCCGGAGCAAAACCCACACCTGAAATGTTTTTCCCATAAAGGGTGAGCCACGCTCAATAGGGTATCTCCTAGAGAGGCTACTCCCCAACCTAAATGCATATGAAATGTCACATGCTATCAATCAACAATCCACAACAAGAATATATTCCATGTTGAAACGTGTAATGTCATGCTATGAAATGAGGTGAGACTCACTCATGCACATCAACCGAGCCCTTCCCGGCTCCTCTACACATGCAAGTGCCAATGTGTACCAATCCGTCATTTATGTTCCACATCAAATGACATTTCATTCTAGGGTCTTTGTAAGGGGTGGATGTTCATGGACTCACACCAAAGGTCACCCAACCTACACGGAATTCATGGACTTCCACCAACGGTTCCGCGTACACCGACACACTTTATGAGCTCTTATACCAACGGAGTGCGTATCCAATCACCGGGTCTCTCACCCGAGGGATTTTCTAGCCCTTCTTGCTACCCCAACCCTATCAACATATAAACCATACGACTCGACTAGGTCATCGACCCATATTACCCGAGCTCACTCGTCATCCACCATGCGTGGTGAAGACAAACAACCATGCACACACACCTCCTAAAATGCGATGTTCCCGTGCATATGAAATGTGATGCTCCATTGCAACACTAACACAATGTTCGATATGGCATGAGTGACATATGAACATTCTCAACACATTCCTCATATTCCATGGCAAAATCATATCAAAAGCATATAATTCCCATAATACAAATTTCAAGCATGTTATCAACATACTAAAATTTCAAGGCATATATATAAACACATAACATGCCCACAATTTCACATAACACATGAATTCACATTAGGTTCATTTCACATATCCAATCATAGAAATCACATTTAGTAACTTCTAAATATCCATCCAAGCTAGGATTTCCTTTACCCATTTCAATACCCAATTCACCCAATTTCACAACAATAGGCAAGAGACACATAGGCTATCATCCTACCCATTCCATAAAAACATTATAGGCTTGGAATAAACCTTAGTAGGAAGAAACCCTACCTCTTGAAGCGTGAGGAACGACCAAGGGAAGTTCCAAGACCCGATTCAAGCAAAAACCCTCACTTCCCGAAAATCCCGTACCTTGACCTTCGGTAAAACTTGTGCTTTTTGGTATAGCCGCGTAGCCCTCGATGAGTAGAGCGACTTTAATTCTTGGATTGAATGGATCCGAGCTTCGTAGCCTTCTAGATCGTAGAGAGAAGTGAAGATTTTCAAGCTCTCTCCCTCTCCTCTTTTCTATCGGCTGAACGGCAAGAAGAATGGGGGAAAAAATCTGATTTTCCCCCCTTTATATACCCTTGGAACACTTGGCCCACAACGCGCCACACGGCCTCTCTTTTCCGGGTCCGTTTTAACCCCGAAACGATTAAATTTCGTCCCGATTTAAGTTTAAAATATTTTTATTTCACTTGTCTCTAATATTTCCCCAAATTTGGAAACTTTATAAAAATTTCGTGTACAGGGTCACCCGGGGCCCGTTCGTCTCGTAAAACGCGAAAAATCCGACTATCTCGGAATTCCACGAAATTTGACGTGGTAACTAGATTTCGCGAGACGAATCCAACGGTGAGGTCCGTTTCGTCATCCGAGTTCTAGAAAAATTCAGGTTTACAACCTGTACTGTAGTGGCAATTTACCGTTTTACCCTTTTTCACAAAGGTTGAAATTTTCTCGGGTTTTACATTCTTCCCCCCTTAAAAGAATTTCGTCCCCGAAATTCACACACTCATGCACACACAATTACACGCATATGCAACAGTCATATAACACTAAATGACTATAAGAATGTACCTCCATCCTCAAATAAGAAAGGATAGTTGGCACGTATGGTGTCCTCACGCTCCCATGTTGCCTCCTCCACTCCTCGGTGCTGCCACAACACTTTCACTAGCCTCACGGTCTTGCCTCGCAAAACCTGCTCTCGGCTATCCATGACACGCACTGGTCCCTCCTCGAAGGTCCCATCCGCATCAACTATGAGCTCGCCCCAATCCACAACATGTGTCGGATCTGGAGTATACTTCCGGAGCATGGAGACATGGAATACGGCGTGAACACCCGATAAAGTTGGCGGTAACGCCAATCTGTAAGCCACAGTGCCAACTCTCTCAAGCACCTCAAAGGGCCCAATATACCTCGGCGACAGTTTTCCCCGCTTGCCGAATCTGATCACCCCTCTCTTAGGCATCACCTTTAAGAAGACGTGGTCTCCCACCTCAAATTCCAGAGGCCGCCGCCGCCTATCGGCGTAACTCTTCTGCCGGCTCTGAGCCGTGAGAAGACGCTTCCTTATCAGGTTCACCTTCTCCGAGGTGTCTCTAATCAAGTCTGGACCCGTAGAGGGTCTTTCCCCAACTTCAGTCCAACAAACCGGAGAACGACAAGGCCTCCCATAAAGCGCCTCATAGGGTGCCATCCGTATGCTCGCCTGATAACTGTTATTGTAGGCGAATTCCACTAAGGGCAAATGCTCTTCCCAGCTACCCTTGAGATCTAGGACGCATGCCCGTAGCATGTCCTCTAATGTCTGGATGGTCCTCTCCGACTGACCGTCCGTTTGGGGATGGTAGGCTGTGCTCATCCTCAACTGAGTTCCCATGGCTCGCTGGAAACTCTCCCAAAAGTGAGCCGTAAACCTGGGATCCCGATCCGATACTATAGACACGGGTACCCCATGCAACCGGACTATCTCCCTTATGTACAACCTGCAGAATTCCTCCAGAGTGAAGGTCATCCGCACCGCCAAAAAGTGTGCCGACTTCGTAAGCCGGTCCACTATCACCCACACCGCATCATGTCCCCGTGATGTCCGTGGCAAGTGGGTCACAAAGTCCATTGTGATGTGCTCCCACTTCCACTCAGCCACTTCCAAGGGCTGGAGCAACCCTGCTGGCCTCTGGTGCTCGGCTTTAATCTGCTGACATGTGAGGCATCTACTGACAAAGTCGCCAATTTGCCTCTTCATTCCGCTCCAGTAATACTGGCGACGAAGATCATGATACATCTTCGTGCCGCCTGGGTGCACCGCAAAACGAGAGCAATGGAACTCCCTGAGGATCTCCTCTCTCAGCTCCGCCGACTGGGGAACCACTACCCTTCCCCTAAACCGAAGACTGTCATCCGAGTGAATGGCCCAGCCCTCGTCACCAGTACCCGCCTGCACTCGGTCCCTGATGGATGATAACTCTGAGTCCTGTCTCTGTGACTCGATCACTCTGCTCAGTAGGGAAGGCGTAGCCACCAAACTCCCTAAAACACCCTGAGTCCGACCCCGATAATGCAGCCCAAATTGGCCCACGGCCTCAAGCATCCGCCACTCCCGGGAAGCCACACTAGCTAAGACACCTCGTGACTTCCGACTAAGTGCGTCAGCCACCACATTTGCCTTACCGGGGTGGTAATGCAAAGTGAAGTCATAGTCTTCTAGGTACTCCATCCACCTACGTTGCCTCATGTTGAGGTCCCGTTGAGTGAAGATGTACTTCAGACTTTTGTGGTCCGAAAACACTTCAAATCGTTCACCATACAAATAGTGGCGCCAAGCCTTTAAGGCAAAGACAACGGCTGCCAACTCCATGTCATGCGTGGGGTAATTCTGCTCGTGATTCTTCAACTGTCGAGAACCATAAGCCACCACTCTCCCGGACTGCATCAAGACACAACCCAGTCCGTCTTTAGAGGCATCGCAATATATCGTGTAGTTTTGTCCCCTTTCTGGAACAATCAAGATAGGAGCTGAAGTGAGTCTCCTCTTTAGTTCTTGGAATGCCTTCTCACACGAATCATTCCACTCGAACTTGACCTCCTTCCGGGTCAATCTAGTCATAGGTGCGGCGAGTCGGGAGAAGTCCTCGATGAACCTCCGGTAATACCCTGCCAATCCCAAGAAACTACGTATCTCGAAGACTGACCTTGGCCTCTCCCAGTTCATAACTGCCTCGACTTTCTCCGGATCAACTGATACCCCCGAAGCCGACACCACGTGTCCCAAAAATTTCACCTCCGTAAGCCAAAATTCACACTTGCTGAACTTGGCGTACAACTGGTGGTCCCTCAAGGTCTGGAGAACAATCCTTAAGTGACCCTCATGCTCCTCGTCTGTCTTGGAGTAGATCAGGATGTCATCAACAAACACTACGACAAACTGATCTAAATAGGGCTGGAACACCCTATGCATGAGATCCATAAATGCCGCCGGGGCATTCGTCAACCCAAATGGCATCACCGTGAACTCGAAATGCCCGTACCGCGTTCTGAACGCCGTCTTAGGGATATCTGACTCCCTAATCCTCAACTGATGGTAGCCCGTGCGGAGATCTATTTTTGAATAGACCCGCGCTCCCCTCAGCTGATCAAACAGATCATCGATCCTCGGCAAAGGGTACCTATTCTTGATGGTGACCCGGTTCAACTGCCGATAGTCTATACACAATCGAAGGGTCTTATCCTTCTTCTTGGCAAACAGCACCGGAGCGCCCCAAGGTGAGGTACTCGGTCTAATAAAGCCCTTGTCCAATAATTCTTGTAATTGAACCTTGAGTTCTTGCAACTCAGCTGGCGCCATCCTATGTGGAGTCATAGAAATGGGTGAAGTACCCGGATGCAACTCAACGCTAAAGTCCACATCCCTATGGGGAGGTAATCCCGGTAACTCGTCCGGAAAAACGTCCTCATATTCACACACCACCCGAGGTAGACCCAATTCTTGTCTCGCCTCGTCCTCCAGGGTAAGGCTCGCAAGCCAACCCATCAATTGCCCATGCCATCGTGAATCATACACGACTTGAGGTAGAGCATCATGCTTTTCCCCCTGAAACTTGAAACAAACACCGTCCGGTGTATAGGCGGTGACCCTCTTCCTGTCACAATCAATAACGACCCGATACGCCGCCAACCAGTCCATCCCAAGGATGACATCGAATTCCGACATGTCCATAACCCTAAGGTCCACGGTGAGTAGAATCCCCGAGATCTCTAGCTCACAACCCCGACATATCTGATTCACACACACCCTAGCTCCTAGGGGTGAATTCACATGTAACGGCTCCTCCAAGGTATCAACCTCTAAGCCCAAATCCCTCACACATGATGCAGAAATGAATGAATGTGATGCACCAGAATCAAATAACACTTTAGTCCATAGGCGAGAAAGTAGAAATGTACCCTGAATGACTGACTGGTCCACTGGCTCAGCCTGAGGTGTAATGGCGTAGACACGCCCCTGGGTCCCCGAAGTCCCGGCCTGCATGCCCTGTCCTCGGCCTCGACCCATGCCTTGGCTCATCTGGCCCGACTGCGGAGTCCCCGCTCGAAAGGTGGTAGGGGCCTGAGTAGCGCCCTGGAACTGATACTGGTTTCCCTGGCCCGTGGTGGGGTAGGGAGGAACAAGGCGTGTCTGCGACTGCCCTACTGATGACTGGGACTGAGGTGTCCCATAGCTCTGGGATCCTTGCCTCTGCGGACAATCCCGCTTCATATGCCCCGGTTGGTGGCAATGGAAACATGTCTTCTGGCCCGCCTGGTAGGTAGTCCTGAAGTTTCTCCCGCCTTGGGAAAGCTGACCTTGGCCTTGGCCTTGATAGCCGCGGCCCTGTCCTTGAGGAGCAGAGGTCCTCTGTTTCTTCCCCGAACTAGAAGAAGAGGATTGGCCCTCCTTCTTCTTATCCTTAGCACCCGCCTCACGGATGCTTCGAGCATCGTCCACCTCCCTCTCAATGGCCATAGCTGTCTCGACCATAGAGTCCAAGTCTTGCAGGCGGAGGCCCACAATCTTTCCCCGGATGGATAGCTTCAACCCATCCTCAAACCTTCTTACCTTGGCCATATCCGTGGCCACGTAATCATCAGCAAATCGGGCTAATTCGGTGAACTTAGCCACATACTCCATCACTGTCATTGACCCTTGCTTCAAATCTAGAAACTCGCGGGCCTTTGCATGTCGAACGGCCGTTGGGAAATATTTACCCATGAAGAGCTCCTTGAACTCTCCCCATGTCATGGCCTCTAAGTTCTTCGAGGCCGTCACCCAATCCCACCACAATTGGGCTTCTCCTTCTAGCTGGAATGCAGCTAGCCTTATCTTAGTAGCGTCTGAGGTGACCTCCATCGCCCCTAAGATCTTGTTGACTTGCCGGAACCAATGGTCGGCCACCATCGGGTCCGCCCCTCCCATGAAGACTGGAGGTTTGTGTGCTTTAAACTGTTGGAGGTTACTCGCGCCTCCATGTCCGGCATTTGCACTAGCTTGTGCAACAGTAGCCGCCATTAGGCCCATGGTTTCCGTAAACGCTCGTTGATCGAAGACCGGTGGTGGTTGGTTATTGTTCCGCCCACCGCCTCGACGTCCTCTTCTTCCACTTGCCATCTACACACAAGTCAAATGGCAATGGCACAACAACTTAGTATCCCTAGATAGGGATCAAAGTTAAAACGCTCAAATCTTTCTCATTGTCTCACTAGTAGAGCGTATGCCTCCAATAGTGGACCCTTTCGCTTTGAACCTTCCCGTTCATTTGCTTTCCCACTCCCAAGGTTAAGTTCTCTAACCCTAGTGTGTCCATTTCCATACACATTTTACCATGCATATAATACACATACCACATATCACATAACATGTATCAATTTAAGCACATAACATGTAATGTACAATGAATGCAATGGTCTAAACCCATGCCCCATCAAGCCCTAGGTAAATCGCATACCTAGGCTCTGATACCAAGCTGTGACACCCCAAATTTCCGGGGGTCCTTTATTAACCGTTGACCATCCGTCAACCCGCGGAAATACTCGTGATAGTCGTATAACCCGACACCACGTCACTCACATGCTTTTAATCAGATTTACCATCCACAAGGTCAATTATACCTCCATTTATGTCCATTTATGTCATAGAAACCAAAGAAAACAAAGCCCAAAAGCATGGCTAAGCATTTTGAAAATTTCAAGTTTTTGGAAAAACCTTCCGGAAGGTCGATATACACCTACCGGAAGGTCGCTGAAGGAACTGTTACATGAAAAGGATCAATTTCAAGAACTTCCGGAAGGTCGACATCAGTAGCAAAAAAACCTTCCGGAAGGTCCATTCCAGTAGCCAAAACCTTCCGGAAGGTTCATTCCAGAAAACAAAACCTTCCGGAAGAACTCGGCAGTCAAAAAGAAACCCAAGGCAAAACCTTCCGGAAGGTCCACTCCAGTAGACAAGTCCTTCCGGTAGGTTTTACTCCAGTAGCTAAAATCTTCCGGAAGGTTCATTCCAGTGGGCAAAACCTTCCGGAAGGTATTAGCTGTGAGCAAGGCAAGCTGGGGTTTTTAGCAAAACCTTCCGGAAGGCCGACACACACCTTCCGGTAGGTTTTCAGACTGTGAGCATAAAAATGGATTTCTTCCCCCTCCAAACCATCCTTAAAGCTACCCCATACGCTCCAAACTCATTCAATACATGTTTAATGAGATTTTCCATATAATACCCAACTCATACAATCTCTATTACAATTCATCCCATAATATATATACATCAAAATGGAATTTTGTTAAAGGTTTTACAAAACTTAAACTAAGGCCACAAGCCGGCCCCCTTCATGCTTGATGCTCTCCAAATGAGCCATCCGCCGGAGCAAAACCCACACCTGAAATGTTTTTCCCATAAAGGGTGAGCCACGCTCAATAGGGTATCTCCTAGAGAGGCTACTCCCCAACCTAAATGCATATGAAATGTCACATGCTATCAATCAACAATCCACAACAAGAATATATTCCATGTTGAAACGTGTAATGTCATGCTATGAAATGAGGTGAGACTCACTCATGCACATCAACCGAGCCCTTCCCGGCTCCTCTACACATGCAAGTGCCAATGTGTACCAATCCGTCATTTATGTTCCACATCAAATGACATTTCATTCTAGGGTCTTTGTAAGGGGTGGATGTTCATGGACTCACACCAAAGGTCACCCAACCTACACGGAATTCATGGACTTCCACCAACGGTTCCGCGTACACCGACACACTTTATGGGCTCTTATACCAACGGAGTGCGTATCCAATCACCGGGTCTCTCACCCGAGGGATTTTCTAGCCCTTCTTGCTACCCCAACCCTATCAACATATAAACCATACGACTCGACTAGGTCATCGACCCATATTACCCGAGCTCACTCGTCATCCACCATGCGTGGTGAAGACAAACAACCATGCACACACACCTCCTAAAATGCGATGTTCCCGTGCATATGAAATGTGATGCTCCATTGCAACACTAACACAATGTTCGATATGGCATGAGTGACATATGAACATTCTCAACACATTCCTCATATTCCATGGCAAAATCATATCAAAAGCATATAATTCCCATAATACAAATTTCAAGCATGTTATCAACATACTAAAATTTCAAGGCATATATATAAACACATAACATGCCCACAATTTCACATAACACATGAATTCACATTAGGTTCATTTCACATATCCAATCATAGAAATCACATTTAGTAACTTCTAAATATCCATCCAAGCTAGGATTTCCTTTACCCATTTCAATACCCAATTCACCCAATTTCACAACAATAGGCAAGAGACACATAGGCTATCATCCTACCCATTCCATAAAAACATTATAGGCTTGGAATAAACCTTAGTAGGAAGAAGCCCTACCTCTTGAAGCGTGAGGAACGACCAAGGGAAGTTCCAAGACCCGATTCAAGCAAAAACCCTCACTTCCCGAAAATCCCGTACCTTGACCTTCGGTAAAACTTGTGCTTTTTGGTATAGCCGCGTAGCCCTCGATGAGTAGAGCGACTTTAATTCTTGGATTGAATGGATCCGAGCTTCGTAGCCTTCTAGATCGTAGAGAGAAGTGAAGATTTTCAAGCTCTCTCCCTCTCCTCTTTTCTATCGGCTGAACGGCAAGAAGAATGGGGGAAAAATCTGATTTTCCCCCCTTTATATACCCTTGGAACACTTGGCCCACAACGCGCCACACGACCTCTCTTTTCCGGGTCCGTTTTAACCCCGAAACGATTAAATTTCGTCCCGATTTAAGTTTAAAATATTTTTATTTCACTTGTCTCTAATATTTCCCCAAATTTGGAAACTTTATAAAAATTTCGTGTACAGGGTCACCCGGGGCCCGTTCGTCTCGTAAAACGCGAAAAATCCGACTATCTCGGAATTCCACGAAATTTGACGTGGTAACTAGATTTCGCGAGACGAATCCAACGGTGAGGTCCGTTTCGTCATCCGAGTTCTAGAAAAATTCAGGTTTACAACCTGTACTGTAGTGGCAATTTACCGTTTTGCCCTTTTTCACAAAGGTTGAAATTTTCTCGGGTTTTACATTGTTTGTATCATAATGCTGCGTGCTAAAACTTTGCTAGGGACTAGCAAAGCTCAAGTTGGGGGGTGTGATTCGCACCAAACTTTGTATATGTTGTTGTGCAAATCATCTCGGTTTAATTGATTTTTGGAGATTATATTGATGAGAGTTGCGTCAATTGAGCACTTTTTGGTAATCTGTGATTTTTGCAGTTGAACAATGCAAATGTCGACTTTTTCAAGCACTCTAAAACAAAGCTTTGATGAATGGAGATAGGGGCTAGCCTTGATGTTGGATTAAAAGAAGAAGGAAGAAAAAAACCAGACAGCTACCGAACAGCTACCGGTAGCTGATTGCTACTGGAGTTGCAGCTACCGCACAGCTACCGGTAGCTGATTGCTACTGGAGTTGCAGCTACCGCACAGATACCGGTAGCCGATTGCTACTGGAGTTGCAGCTACCGGTAGTCAGTGCACAAGCTACCGGTAGCCGAGGCTGTTTCATCCAAATTCTGCTGGGTTGTTCCTGATGCCTCAAGGGCCCCACCATCTAGTCTCCCTCACTCCTCTGACTCGTCCAACATAGAGAACATCCCTCCTTGTCTTTCTTCTTGGACTTTGGAGCCATGACATTAATTGAAGAAAGAGAAAATGAGAGCTGCTGGGTGTGCAGACCTGCTCTGCACACCTCTGTCATTCCCTTTCCATGCTACACTCTACTGCAGGGAGTCACTGCAGGAACTACAGGAGTGACCAGGCACGTTTTTGAGAAACAAAAGTTCTCCAAGGAAGGAAGGAGGGGGAGGAATTCAGCATTCAGCATATTTTTGAATAGGGTTTGAGAGAGAGAAACTCTGGGCGGAGAAGACGATGAACAGTAGTTTTTAGAGAGAGAAAGTTGTGATTTTTGTATTTTCTTCTACTGCATTTATTTTGTAACCTTGAGTAAGGATCTCAGTAGTTCATTGAATGCCATGAATGCCATGAATGTTGTTTTCCCTTCATGTTTGGATAGTTGAATGCTCATTTAATATTTCACCATTAATGCTTCAAGTTCTTCACCTTCATATCTATGTAATGGGTTTAAATACATGTTCTTTTAGCTCATAACTTCTTACACTTAGTAGCTTTAGAAGTTCATAGACTTGCAATGCACTTCCATTATATAGTCATTTCCATTCCAAGTATGAGTAGCTAAATCCTCTAGTTGGCAAGACCAAGAGGGATCCCCTTTGGGGATTCCATTTCAACTCTTTCTCCTCTTTCCCTTTAGAGTCAAATGGTTCTTTTTGACCGGATAGAAGATGGATGAATCGATGAGTCTTTGATTAACCGTAGGCGTAGTCACGGTTTATGCTTAGATACTCACCGGTATCATCCTCGGCTTTCCGTGATTCAAGCGTTCATTCATGCTCAATCGGAGGAGTGATTTGAGTTGAGGTGGTATACCCATTGGAGTGATCTCTTGGAATTGCCAACACTTGTTTTTATCATTACATTTTCATTAGCATACACTTCACCAATCAACTCTTAAGACAAAAGATTTTACATTTCCGTGTTTCACCAAATCATTTCAATCTTGATTCACTACCTTCCCTGTGGATACGACCTTGGAATACTCTTCCAAGTTACTCACAACACACGAAAGTCTCCTTGCGATTGGGGAGCATTTTTGTGCATACATTCCCATATTTACATCGTCCCATTTCCCTTTCCTCATTGCCCTTTCTTTTGACACCATCCCTAGGGGAAGAAACTCTTCTCCCCCGTTCATACATTGCTTACATTGAGGGATAGTAATTAGGGGTTAGGAAAAGTATCGTTTTTGTGACAATCAATATCACACTGCTTTTAAAACAATTTTAGGCATGTCTCTTTTTCGATTAGTCTATGGCAAGCCTTGTCACCTACCTGTGGAATTGGAACACAGAGCATATTGGGCCATTAAAATGATGAACTTTGACCTAGACAAGGCTGGACTCTGAAGAAAACTTCAGATTAATGAGTTAGAGGAATTGAGAAATGAGGCATATGACAATGCAAAAATTGCAAAGGAAATGATGAAGGTTTTTCATGTTAAAAACATATTAAGAAAAACCTTTACCCCTTCACAAAAAGTCCTCTTATTCAATTCAAGGCTCCGCCTGTTTCCTAGTAAGTTGAGATCAATGTGGACTGGGCCTTACATTGTCAAACAAGTGTTTGGACATGGAGCAGTGGAAGTGAAAAATCAATCAAATTGTAATATTTTTACTGTCAATGGTCAGCGCTTAATACCATTTTTGGAAGATTTTGTTAAAGATGTGAAAACCATTTTTTTAATGGATCCAGAATATTCCTCCAAGATTCGCGCCTATCGACACAAAAAGGGGTCGGGTCAGTAAAAATTCAACCCAAATCAACCCGAAAGGATGCCTTTATAAGGCCTCCAACCCTTTCCTTTTTCCCCCAATCCGCTGCTGTTCTTCTTCTTCTTCTTCGTTTTGTCTGTTTTCTGTAAAACGACCCACCCCCTGCAACTCCATGGCCATACACTCCACATACACAATCTTTTGCTTCATGTTTTGCATTTTAATTTTGTATTTGCTCATGGGTATCCTGCTCTTGTTCACACTCACACATAAGGATTTCCATTCTATCCGAAACCCAGATCTTCGTAAGGATAATTAATTTGTGTATTTTGTTTTTAGGCGTCGGAAGATGAACAGATCTCTACTTTCAATTCTAACTCCACTTTGCATATACTGAAAAATTTGAAACATTGGGGACAATGTTGAGTTTAGGTTGGGGGATGAGAACTACAGTTCATATTTTGTGCCTTTTAAAAAAAATTTCTTGATTGTATTGAGTATTCTATCTTGCATTTCTTATTTTTACAGTCTTTATAGTAATGATCATGTCTTTAAAGCAGCTTCAATCATCTTTGTGACTGGCACACGTTAAAGAACCAGATAGAGTGTCTTAAAGCTAGCAAGCATGGATAGTAAGCTTTTTTGGTTTAGTTTGGGAGTTTTACGCACTTTTTTATCTGATGTGCATGCTGTGATAATGAGAAAAGCAAGATTGGTAAGAAAAACCGAAATTTGAGAACAGCAAGTGAAACCACTGTGTGGCAGAAACACTTTTGCTAAACGTCGTCGTGCCAAAAGACTTGGTGCTTGCAAACAATGTGGCCTGATCTTTCATATGAAAGAATATAATCAGTGTTCTGAACCAATTTCTAGTCGCGCACTCGATCGATTAGACTGGATAGTGAATGGGCAGAGTAAGGATTATCCTAAGATGCCATGCTATTCCAGTACTTTGCTTACCCGTTTTGTGCGACAGGAAATTAGAAGAGTCACTGATTGTTCAAATGGCATGGAGAAAGAGGAAGACTCGGATTAGACTACTTTTTGACAAAATTGTGGAAAACTGTGCTTTTGGGATGAAAGCCAAAGGTCCGAACTTTTTGTAAAAAGTGTAAATATCTTTTTGTTAGATGTAAAAAATCCTTTTTGCTGAAATAAAATGTGGGCCGAATAAGGAATGTCCTAAAATACCATCCTTAAGAGTGGGTAGGGACTTATCTTGTGACGCCATGATTTTTTTCAAGTTTAATTTGTGTATATAGCTTTCTTTTAATATGTATATAAATGTGCATAAAAATTTTAATTTTTGATCTGGCATTCGAATGTCAGGTGACGTTCAAACGTTGGCTGCTTACAGTACTTTGGACTCTACAGGAAATGAAAAGTACTAGGAGCTCTCCACATTCGAACACCATAGTAACGTTTGAACTAGGACAGGACGTTCAAACGCCACACCCACGTTCGAACGTTAGGAGCTTATAGTACTTTGGCCTCTGAAAGAACATCAAAAGTACTGGGAGCTCTCCACTTTCGAACGCCAGAGTAACGTTCGAACCATCTTCTTAAAATCCTTCTACACACGTTCGAATGTCAGTGACGTTTGAATGCTGGTTCCCAGCCTATAAATACCTGGTTCATCTTCTTCATTTCAAAATCACCCAAAACCCTCGGTGACCCTTCACTTTCTAGCCTTCAAAACCTCCTCCATTTTCAATTTCTACAAAAAATCAACCATCCCAAACACATTCCCACCTCATTTATCACTTTTTCACCAAGAAATCCAAACTTTCCAAGCCCAAAAACCCCCTGATTAACCCTAACTTGTATGTAAATTAAAATGATTAAGTAATCAACTTTGTAAGATAAAACAATTAAAAATTATGAATTAGGGTTTGTGCGTAGACTAGGGTTTTACGAATGTTATGTCTGAAATTTCAGGGTTTGAAGCAGAATTACCAGAAACTACAAGGCAGTCTATCAAAGCTTGGAATAAAACCAAGGAGCAAAGTGTAATATAAACCAAGGGAGAATCCAGCATGCGATACATGGAACCTACTGCAAGACACCACCGTCTGGACAGTGGTGGCGGCGTCCGGACGGCCACCCCAGGCGGTTTGAGCTCATCTTCTTCCAAGTGCCTATAAATAGACCTCTCCTCCTTCATTCTTCAAGAGGCCGGCCACCCCAGAGCTCCAAGAGAGAAATCCAAAGAGAAAGAAAAAGAGGAAGTCATAGAACAATTCAAGACTCGGTCCGTCCTACTCTCCAGCCTAAACTCTGTATTTCTACATTTCTTGTATGTCTTTATATTCGGATGGTTGAACTGCTGCCACCTTTTTGTCTTAATTGATAGTAAAGGTGGTTGTGTTTCAATTGTTCATTGCGAAAGAAACGTCAGTCTTTTATTTGTTGTTGTAATGAAATCTACCCGCACTCCTCGCTTGTCTATAGCAATGGGGTGTGAGTAGTTACTTATTGGTTGATTGGAAAAACATTGTTGTATCCTAACCTCTAAACATCATCCCTAAATGTGTGTATGGCTTATAGGAATGGGTGAGTGTCACTCTCACTCGGAATGATGCAAAAGATTAGGCAACAATGGAATGGTGATGGAAATGAATGGAATGAACAAAATGTTATGAAATGAAATGCGTGTGTGGTGAACAAAAGTGCTCCCCAATCGCAAGGAGTCTTTCGTTGTCGGTGTTTTACTTGGAAGAGTATTCCAAGGTCGTCTCCTCAGGGAAGGAAAGGGAGTTTTGTGAAAGTGATTTTGCAAAAGTGAAAAGAAAATGTAAAATCTTTTGTTTGAGTTTTGTGTTTGATTTGTAAATGAAAATGCAAATAAAGCAAGTGTTGGCTAATCCAAAGGGTTCATTCCAATGGGAATACCAAATCAACTCAAAGCCTTCCTCCGATTGAGCATGAATGAACGATTGATTCGGGGGAAGCTAGGGACGAGATTGATGAGTATCTAAGCATAAACCGTGACTAGGCCTACGGAATATCAAAGGCTCACCAACTCATCCACTCTCAACCCCGTCAAACCGAACCATTTGACTCTAAAGGGAGGAATGAAGAAGAGTTGAAAATGGTATTCCCAAGAGGAATTTTCCCTTGGATTAACCAACTTAAATCCTAGCTACTCATATTAACAATGCAAGACAAGTATAAAGGAAATGGACATGGAAGGGAAATGGAGCATGGAACTTAACTTACAACAAGAAATCTAAAGCTATGAAGGAAAAATATGCAATACCCATTTTAAGCTAAAAATGAAGAACTTGAAAGCATAAATGGTGAAATGAAGAACATGTAATTAACTTGCAATATACTTGAAATAAAGGAGATTACAATGTAAGAAATGAAGATTACAAGAGGAATGTAGCTTACAGCAATGGCATGGATGAAGAAAATGCAAAAACGAAATTACTATTCATCATCTTCAACCTTGGAGCTTTCTACATCTACTCCTAAGCTTAGGTAGCCAACTAACTTTACAATGTGTGTGTAATGCTGAATATAATGGTGTGTGGAGACTTGCCAAAACGTCCAAGAGGCTCCCCCCTAGCTGTGTGTACGAGCTCCCATCAAGAGAGGGCTGAATGGATGGCTTGACAGGCTAGGAGATCACAGCCCTGGCAGCCCACTTCTCTCCCATCCTTCATCAATGCCTTGGCCTTCAAAGTCTTCCACTTGAGTGTAGGAGGCCTGCAAATGTGAAAGGAAATGATGGGCTAGGCGTGGGAGAAGTGTAGGTGGGACCCCCAAGCAAGTGGAGCAAGAAAGAAGTCGTTCTGGGCACTTATGGACGACCTACCGGTAGTGACTACCGGTAGTTATTGGCTACTGGAGTGCTAACTACCGGTAGGTCTTTCCGGTAGTTGTCTGCTCTGGACCAGTTTTCGTAGAATTGGCATGAATTTTGATCCAACCATCCGATTGAGCTGAAATTTGGACACAATATAGAAGACATCCAGATCTACAACTTTCATGTTTTGAACTTTTCCTGATTCTGAGTAGATCATGGCCAAAATGGAGGAAAACCAAGGCGGTGCTTCCAAATGATGTGGCTGCTGATGCCCTTGTTCCCAAGCACCAATGCCTTATTGA
Source organism: Ilex aquifolium (assembly GCA_951799425.1). Taxonomy (NCBI): domain Eukaryota; kingdom Viridiplantae; phylum Streptophyta; class Magnoliopsida; order Aquifoliales; family Aquifoliaceae; genus Ilex; species Ilex aquifolium. The sequence goes on from OX637405.1 coordinate 19,116,834, forward strand.
TTTCTTCACTTTTAAGCCTCCAATTCTTCATGTATTGTGTCTATGCCTTCACCACACATCCATCATAGTTGCAAGGTTATAAAATACATGATTTAAGGTATAAAAACATGCAACATCAAAATATCAACATTATTGACAATTTTGGCTAACACTAAGTATTTAAATGCAAAAGTTGAGTTATAATGCATGTAATGAGCCCTTCAAATATGCAATATTATGCGATCATCACGTATACCCTTCAGTGAAGGGTGAACATATGTATAGTATTGGTTAGATTATGGAAATGCTGATGTTTTATTCATATATTTATTTATACATGTATTATGTGCTTCATGCATGATACAGTGATGTACGTAATTTCGGTGTTGTGCCTAGAATTATGTCATCGGTGCATCATCAACCTGTCGGTTAAACAACCACGGTGTTCCTACCGGTATGGCTTGTCCTCCACCGGAACGCTGAGGATGTTCTACTGATGCATGGTACAAAACCTAAATGATCCTCATGAATGGCTTGTCCTTCTAGGTTATTAGGGTTGTTTAACTACTATATATAACTATATTGCCAGTCGAATATCTACGGTGTTCCTATCGGTATGGTTTATCCTCCACTGGAACGCTAAGGATGTTTAACTGGTATATATATATATATATATCTCTCACAGATGACCAATTGAGTAATTCAAGTATTCCTCATGAATGGCTTGTCCTTCTGGTTTTTTTGGATTAATCAGTTGACACATCTATAACCAGCTAACCTAAGAAGTTGCTGTGTTTTGACTTAATACCACTAGCTAACCTAAGAAGTTGCTGAGTTATGGTTTATTATTACCACCAATTAACCTAAGAAGTTGTTGTGTTATGGTTTATTATGTACGCACTTACTATCAAGAGATCAATTGAATAATTCAAGTATTTCTCATGAATGACTTGTCCTTCTGGTTTGCTTGGATTAATCAATTGTCATAGATACCACCAGCTAACCTAAGAAGTTGTTGTGTGATGGTTTATATACATCAGACCTACTGGTTGACTTTCCAGTGGCCTGGAAGTTAATTATTGTATGGTAGCATTTCCAGTACTTAACAAATATAAAACATATGGAATCCCTAAATTGAAGGGTACCTTTTATATTATTGTCATTAAGAAGCTTACCTATGCATTTTATTTAAAGTAGACTAGTTATCAATCTAAGCTCACATCACAAGCTATCAACTGTTATAATGTTTTAAACAACTTTACTGTTTTTATTTTAAATTCTAATTACTAAAACTCTTCGTGGAATCGATACTTGGACTTAAACTGAGAAAATTACAATTCGACCACTTATACTTAGGTGTATAATATAATTCAGATCACAAAATAATGCGAATCACCCCCAAAACCAAGAGTTATGCCTCTAAGGATGAAAATGCCCGCTAGGAGCAAGACGGCCAATCAAGAGCCAAATTTTGTGGAAGAGGTGATCGAGAAGCGAGAGGGAAGGCCACCTATAGTCCGAAGATACGATAGAACCCGCTTCCCCAATGCCCTCAAAACGGATAGGTACGAAAATTTCTACCAAAATCAAGCAATTAGTTGTAAACTTTCCATTGAGTTGATTGATTTTGTTAAGTTGGGGCTTTATGCCAACATGGAGGCGAGGGGTTGGTTGATGTATATAAGGAATGGTGGGGAGGCGGTGAAGGACTTGGTGCGGGAATTTTACTCCAACGCCGAGATTGTCAATGGGGCAATCAAGACTTATGTGAGGGGGGCTCACATCAACGTTGATGAAGATTATATAGTGGAGATGAGGGCCGTACCACGGGTACCAAGGCCAAGCTACCCCCCGAGGAAAAATGTGGGGATGAATGAGGTCGAAGTTGAATTGACGAGCTTGGCGATGTTTGTTTAGGGAGGTCAGAGATTTTTTCGACAAGGTGAATTGACGGATAAGTACAAGATGTTGAACTTGATTGCCGTCTCCAACCTTGCCCCCATCAGACGTAAGAACGAAATACTCCCGGAGATGGCCCGATTGCTATACGCAATAGGAAGGGGCCAAAGTATAGACCTCCCGTCTTTGATATTGACGGAGATGATGAAGGGGTGTGACGTGAAGAGAAATTCACTCCCCTTCGATACACTTGTGACAGAGATATGACTTGCATTCCCCAGTACTTTTGGTCTTAACTCACAAGTGTACCGAAGGGGAGTGAATTTCTCACTTGCAACTGGGTGGTGTATTGGGTGGTTTAAATAACAACTTTTTCCTTTTCATGTGTCTCAACCCCCTCGGAGTTGCCCGTAGTCTCTTTTTCTTTAGCCAATCTAGCTTTGGGTGAGACTTTTGGCAAAATGGTTTTGTCAATTTGTTTGCACTCCTTAGGGTGGTGACCGCCTTGAGTTGCTCACAACTCTCACTGGTGGGTAATTCACACTTTTTTGTTTTGTGGTCTGAATTATATTATTATACACCAAAGTATAAGTGGTCAAATTGTAGTTTTCTCGGTTTAAGTCCAAGTATCGATCCCACGAAGAGTTTAGTAATTTAGTATGTAAAATAAATAAAAACAGTAAAGTTGTTGTTTGGAGTAGTATGATGTTTGATAGCTTGTGATGTGAGCTTAGATTGATAACTAGTTTAATTTAAATAAAATGCGGAAATAAAGTGCAGAGATAATAAAATGCGTAAGTAAAGCGTATAAGTGATACAAATATAAAAGATACCTTTCAGTTTTAAGGATTCATATGCTTTATATTGGTTTATTACTGGAAATGCTACCTCACAACAATTAACTTCCATTTTACTGGAAAGTCAATCGGCGAGTCTGATGTATATAAACCATAACACAGCCGCTTCTTAGGCTAACTGGTGGTAATAAATCATAATGCAGCAACTTCTTAGGAAAGCTGGTTATATCCATGTCAATTGATTAACCCAAGCAAACCAGAAGGACAAGCCATTCATGAGGAATACTTGAGTTATTCAATTGATCTCTTGATAGCAATTACATACATATTAAACCATAACACAGCCACTTCTTAGGTTAGCTGGTGGTAATATAGCATAACACAGCAACTTCTTAGGAAAACTGGTTATAGACGTATCAATTAACTAATTCAAGTGAACCAGAAGGACAAGCCATTCATGAGGGATACTTGAATTACCCAATAGGTCATCTGTATATATATATATATATATATATATATATATGTCAGTTAAACATCCTCAGCGTTCCGGTAGGAACACCGTGGTTGTTAGACTGTCAATATAATTATATATAGTAAGAAAAGAAACCCTAATAACCCAGAAGGACAAGCCATTCATGAGGATCATTTAGGTTTTGTACCACACATCAGTAGAAAATCCTCAGCGTTCCGGTGGAGGACAAGCCATACCGGTAGGAACACCGTGGATCTTTAACTGGCTGGTCTTATGATACAGTGATGACATAATTCCAGGCGCAACACCGAAATTACGTACATCACTATATCATGCATTAAGCATATAATACATATATAAATAAACATATAAATAAAACATCAGCATTTTCATAATCTAACTAATATTATACATATGTTTACCCTATTTTGAAGGGTATAAATGACTACTCGCGCTTCATTGCTACAGACAAACAAGGAGTGTGATTATTCGTCATTACAACTAAAATTAAACGGTAAACTGTAAAACTTCTTTCACAAGGAACAATTGAAACACAACCACCTTTATTATCATTCAAGACACAAAAGTGGCGGTAGTTCAACTATCCGAATAGAAAGATATAATAGAAATGTAGAAATACAGAGTAACAGTAAAAGTGTATCACAGACCGGTTATGTATTGAACTTTCTCTTTCTTTTTCTTTCTCTCTTTCTTTCTTTCTATCTTTGGAAAGCTTTCTTGGCTCAAGAGTGGCTAGCCAAATGAAGGGTGAGTTGTCTTGGAAACGTATTGGAAGGCTTGGCAAAGAATGGTCTCAAGAATGAAGAAGGCACCCCTATTTATAGGGGGGGGGGGGGGGGGGGGAGCTCTCGGCCAAGGGGGGCCATCCCAACGCCTACCACCACCTTCCAAAAGGTGGTGCCTTGCAGTGGTGCTAGGTGTTGGCTTCTTGGGTTGCCACTTGTCAACTTCTTATTGGTCCATGTTTCTTTATTACACCTTGGTCCTTTGTTACTTCAAGCTTTGCAAATTTGTCATGTATTCTTCAGTATTTCTGCATTTGACCTTGAAATTTAAACATAAAGTATTTAAAACTTTAATTTAAGCACAAACTATAATTCATAATATTTAATTGTTTTATCTTACAAAATTGATTACTTAATCATTTTAATTTATACACTAATTAGGGTTAATCACACCCCCAACTTAAACTTTACTAGTCCCTAGTAAACATAAATTATAGAAATTATTTCACAAAAATATCATAACAGAGGTAAAATCATTTTCGTAGATTTTTTCACGATTACATTTAGCATATGCAACAAGCCATTAAACCCTTAGGTTATCCCTAGTGGACGAGTTTTGTCTCGTGAAGGTTTTCAGTGAAGCTGCCTACAAACTTCAGTAGTTAGGAGTTTATAACTCATACTTTTCAAAATTAAATCAGTATTCCTGTGCATTGCTAAAATACTTCCTTTTTCTGATCACTCTAAGAGTAACACACATTAGTTGTAACATTATCTAAATATTTTCTATAAAAACTTGTGTGTGTGATGATTTCTTTTGTTTCAAAAATCACTCCAGAAATATTACCATCTTTCATGGTAGTCTTGATGTCAATCCTTTCCGGAAATACTCTCAGTAAATAATACATATTCGTTATAGTGACTATTCTCTCAATAGTTACATGTGATTGGAATATTGTTAACGAAACAAATAATAACACATGTAATATTTCTGAAGAACGGGTATTTGAATAAAATTGAATTTGACATAATCTCATGACTGGATATGAACACTATATTAGACATATTATTAACATTCTCCTGTTATGGATAGATAGATAGGATTAATATAGATACATAATTTCTGGAATCAAAAAGGACTTTCTTTGGGTTGTAACGTGGCCATTGGTTTAGGGTTTAAGAAACGACGTCTATGGGATTCAAATGCTATCATTTCTTTGTATTGTAGCACACCTCTTCCCAGCTTTTCAGATTTTGCATGTTCATTTTTTTCATTTTTCACTTTTTTGGCTATTTTCTTTCTGTTTTTTCTTTTCTTTGAATAGCCAATACCCTTTTCTTTTCTCTTTTCCACTTTTTTTTTTTTTTTTAATGCTAATTTAAAAGAGGGTGCAAGAAAATTATGTAGCCAATGTAGGTTTAATATATTTTCATGTGGCTCGAGTATTTTTTTGGTTTTCATGAAAAGAATTTATACTTTTTTAGGCTCAATCATGGTTGACTAAGGATATAATTTTGTAAAAGAAATGGTCAAGGCTCAAAGATAATGAAAAATGGCCTAAGATCATTTTCCAGAAATTATTTATCTATATGAATCCTATCCAAAAGAATTTTTAGGATAATGCTAATAATATAATCTAACAAATATTAATCAAGACAAAATTAATGAGATTATTGAAAGAAAGTTTACCGTAGAATCGAAGATGTTTATTCGAGTAGATGTAGAATATCTCTCCAAGGAAGATTGGCTCAAATTCTTCAATTGGTTATACATCTCCACTAAATATGTAAAGAGTGTAATATTTCACAAGGTTTCTGAAATAAAGAAATCTATTCGTGCTGTAACAGAATAAGTTTAAACGAAAATATTAAGATAATATACAACTAAAATATGAAAATCCCACATGATCAGATTAAGGTTATTTTCCCAAAACATAAGAATATTAACCTAATTCAACTGTAAATTATATAAATAATCCTCCTAACGGAACTAACATGAGTTCCATATTAATTATCAAAAACTAGTTAAACATAAACAAGTTCAAAACAAACAGCATGTTTAAAACATAAAGTAACTTATAAGTGCATAAAATAAAAGTGCATAATGTAAAAGATGAGTGAAAGAAAACAAATTGTTTTGTCGAATCTCCAGTCTGTTTAGGAAGCAGAAGATCCTGCTTCGAAACATTCTCTAAAGAACTGTACTTGATTCTGCTCATATTCCTCCAGGCGTCTGTTGATCTGAGTAATATTGGTCTCTATCTCCAGTAAGATCTGTCTATCAGTTATGTCGTCCATTGGTATGTATGGTTGATCTTCTTGTGGTGTCAGTGGTATGAATTCCTCAGGTACTTGGAACGGTTCTTCTTGTGGTTCAGGTGATGCTTCAGGTTGGTTTTTCATTCGTGCTCCATGACTTTTTTTTAATGAAGTTTTATCCAATGCTCCAAGAGGTTCCACTGTTTTCCATGTCGGATTAATGATCACACCTTCATCCCTGCATAGCTGAGAAACTAACATAGCATATGAGAGTGAGAGTTTCTTTCTATTGACTGTAAGTAACATTTGGTCCATGATTAAGTTTGGCAGATCGATGGTGTGTCCCATCCCAAATGCATATAGAAAATAAGCCTGCTCAGTATAAAGTTGATTCTTTTGAGCTTGGGGTAGCAAACTGTATGTTGTTATCAAACTGAGAATTCTGTATTTGTCTGTCAGTTCCCCTTGTTTTATGTAATTATTCGGGCGTTTCCAAACAAATCTTGGATTCCCTGTCAATTCTCTCCCTACTTCATGCAAATCAGGTAATTCAGTATAAGGATATTGTGGGTGGGGTGGTCTTTGCATGGGGTGAAAAAATTCAGCTATAGTAGCCGGTGTAACTTGAAAAACAACACCTCGTACGAACACACGTAATTGTCTTTTTCCAATTATATTAGCATTACTATAAAATTCTCGAACTAGGCAGTCATAGGCAGGAACAGATATTCTGACATAATGTAACCATCCTCTTGCATCAAGAATTTGTTGTATTCCTATATTTTTAAAATCTTCATAAATAACCGGTCGTTCAACAATGATAGTTTTGGAGATAAAGTTAGCATCATACCAGACCTGTTGTTCAAGATTTTCAAATATCACCTCATCGTAGATATTTCCTGGATGAGGTTGTTGTGGAGGTGCCAGAGGTGATGGAGATTGATCCCTTCATGCTCGGCTGGAAGACCTTCTTGTTCATTGTCTTGTATCCATATTTTTTACTGGTTCCTGATTTGTAACTGCAGATTGTTTCTCTGAATTTCTGCAATTCTGCTCCTGCAAGTTACAAAATTAAATACCACTTTATATATTCTACAAAACTTTGCTAACCACTCTTTTTTGTTTCAAAGAATTGGTTTTATTATTTTTTATTTGTTATTTTCTTATTTGCTTATTTTTTCTACTTATTCTACAGTTATTTACATTTATTTACAGCTATACATATTTATTCTCAAAACTATACATTAGTTGATCATTTCTAGTCAGTGTCAGAACTATCTTGTTCAATAACATTATTGACACGGTTAACTTCATTCCTCACATATCTTGTTAACATCAGGGTGGAATAGGATGGCGCCTCAGGATAATCCTTACTCTGCCCATACCTAATCCACCGTAAACGATCTGAAGCTCGACCTAAAATTGGTTCCGCACACTTATTATATTGTCTCAAATGTTTTGTACGACCACATCTTACACAAGCACAGAGACGATTTGCTCGTCGGTGTTTAGCATATGTACTTTTTTCACACAAGGGTCTTGCCTGACTTTCGAATATTTCTAAATTTCTAACACACCTAGCTTTTTGCATGATCAACATATGTATATCTTTTGGAAAGTGACGTAATAGCATTAAACTTAACCAAAATAATTTTTCGTCCATTTTTTAACTTTTAAGAAAGAAAAGAAAAAATGACTCAAAAATTATTGAAAGTTGACTCACTATCCGGTTCTTTAACGTCTGCCAGTCACAAAGACGAACAGAATTTTTAAATCAAAATTATTATGCTAAAAACAAAAAGTAAATTCACACTCATACCTCCCCAACTTAAATTAAATTCTATTTGTAATGTTAAAACAGTAATAAACAACATTGAGAAAAACCAGCAATTTGTTGTCTTTCGGCGATTAGGATATCTGGCTTTCACTCAGGAGATTTAATCTGTCAAACAAATTACAAGTAATTAGTTATATTATTTATAATTAAATAACAATTAACACACATAGACTGGATCAAAAAGTTGCACAGAAGTTACATCTTGAGTAAATCCATTATAATAAGCTTTAAGTCTTTGCCCGTTTACCTTGAAAACATTTCCAGTTAATGGATTTTCAATTTCAAATGCCCCATAGTCAAAAACTTGCTTAACTATATAAGGTCCTGTCCATCTAGATCTTAATTTTCCAGGGAATAAACGAAGTTTAACATTGTACAGTAGAACTTTTTGAGATGGTTCAAAAGATTTTCTCATGATATTTTTATCATGAAAAACTTTTGTTCTTGATTTAGCAATCTTTGCGTTTTCATAGGCTTCATTTCTTAATTCTTCTAATTCATTTATTTACAATTTTCATGATATTCCAACTTCATCTATATCAAGATTCATCATTTTGATTGCCCAATATGCTTTATGTTCTAATTCTACAGGCAAATGACACGGTTTACCATAAACTAACCGATAAGGAGACATTCCTAGAATAGTCTTATACGCAGTACGATAAGCCCACAGTGCATCCGTTAATCTTAAAGATCAATCCTTACGATCTGAATTTACAGTTTTTTCTAAAATGTATTTTATCTCCTTATTAGCTAATTCAGCTTGTCCACTGGTCTACGGATAATATGGAGTGGATATTTTATGAGAAATCAAGTATTTTTTCATCAGGTTTTCAAAAACTTTATTATAAAAATGTAATCCACCATCACTGATGATTGTTCGAGGAATCCCAAATCTAGATAAAATATTTTCTTTTAAAAACTTGATCATTGTTCTGTGATCATTATTTCTACATGGAATTGCCTCTACCCATTTAGAAACATAGTCGACTGCAACCAAAATATACAGATATCCGAAAGATGGAGGAAATGGTCTCATAAAATCGATGCCCCAACAATCGAAAATTTCAATAATTAAAATAGGGTTTAAAGGCATCATATTTCTTTTTGAAATATTCCCCATTCTTTGACATCTGTCACAGTTTAAACAATAGATATAAACATCTTTGAAAAGAGTTGGCCAATAAAATTCACACTACAGAATTTTAGCAGCGGTTTTCTTTGAAGCAAAATGACATCCGCAAGCTTCAGAGTGACAAAACTGAATAACCTGACTGATTTCATGATTAGGTACACACCGTCTTATTATTTGGTCTTTACAGTATTTAAACACATAAGGATCTTCCCAGAAAAAATTACGTACCTCACTTAGGAACTTATTTTTATCAGTCCAGGTATAATTAGAAGGAATAGTACCAGTAGCTAAATAATTGGCTATATCTGCATACCATGGTACTTCGGTTATTGCAAATAGTTGTTCATCTAGAAAGGTTTCTCTAATTGAAGTTGGTTCTTCCTTTATATCATAATCTAACCTTGACAAGTGATCTACTACTGCATTTTCTACTCCCTTCTTATCTTTAATTATAAGATCAAATTCTTGAAGTAACAAAATCCAACGCAGGAGACGTGGCTTCGCATCTTTTTTTGTAAGTAAATATTTTAAAGCTGCATGATCTGTAAATACAATAATTGACGATCCAACCAAATATGATCGAAATTTATCTAATGCAAATACAACAGCAAGTAATTCTTTTTCTGTGGTTGAATAGTTCATTTGTGCATCATTTAGAGTTTTGCTTGCATAATAAATAACATATGGTTTTTTTTCTTTTCTTTGCCCTAATACAGCTCCTACTGCATAATCACTTGCATCACACATTAATTCGAAAGGTAAATACCAGTCAGGAGGTTGCATGATAGGTGCAGAAATAAGCATGTTTTTTAATTTATCAAATGCTAATTGACATGCATCATTCCATTCAAATATTATATCTTGGCATATAAGATTACAAATTGGTCTTGATATTAAACTAAAGTTTTTGATAAATCTTCGATAAAATCCAGCGTGACCTAAAAAAGATCTAACATCTTTTACAGTTTTAGGTGAAGGAAGATTAGCTATTAAGTCTATTTTGGATTTATCGACTTCAATTCCTTTTTCAGAAACTATGTGACCTAAAACAATACCTTGTGTAACCATGAAATGACATTTTTCCCAATTTAAGACAAGGTTTGTTTCTTCACATCTAATTAATACTTTTTTCAGATTTTCTAAACATAAGTGAAATGAATCACCATTTATTGAAAAGTCGTCCATAAAAACTTCTAGGTGTCTTTCCACCATATCACTGAATATACTTAACATGCAACGCTGAAAAGTAGTTAGAGCATTACATAACCCAAAAGGCATTCTTTTATAAGCAAAAGTTCCAAACAGACATGTAAATGTCATTTTTTCTTGATCATCAATTATAATTTCAATCTGATTATAACCAGAATATCCATCTAGAAAACAATAATATGCATGACCAGCTATTCTTTCAAGTACTTGATCTAGGAATGGTAATGGAAAATGATCCTTTCTGGTGAGAGAATTTAGCTTTCTATAATCAATACATACATGCCAACCTGTGATTGTACGCATTGGGACTAATTCGTTTTCTTGATTTTTTATTACAGTAACACCAAACTTCTTTGGAACTATTTGTGTAGGCTAACCCATTTACTATCAGATATAGGATAAATAATATTAGCATCTAATAGTTTAAGTACTTCTTTGCGAACTACCTCTTTTAAGTATGGATTCAGTCTTCTTTGCATTTGACGAGATGGTTTAGCATTTTCTTCTAAGTAAATACAATGAGTACATAGAAGTGGACTTATACCTTTTATATATGCTATTGTCCATCCAATAACAGTTTGATGATTTTTCAAGACTTTTGTCAGTTCTTTTTCCTGAATTTCAGATAATTTTGATGATATTATTACTTGATAGATTTCATTTTCTCCTAGAAAGAAATATTTCAAATTGGTTGGAAGAGGTTTTAATTCTGGCTTAAAAACTTTGACATTAGATTCTACAAGTTTTGGAAACAATTCTTCATATTGAAGATTCTTTGTGGATATTTTTTCAGATTCAGTTTCAGGTATTGATTCTAATGCAAATAATTTCTTTTCAAAAAAACTTTGAGTTAAAGTCTCCACATAATTTACTTCTTGTATTTCTTCTTCTTCTTCTCTAGGTCGTTTTGCACTTTTAAAAACATTTAATTCCAAAGTCATATTTCTGAATGATAGTTTCATGATTCCATTCCTACAATTAATCAATGCATTTGATGTAGCTAGGAATGGTCGACCCAAAATCAGAGGTATGTATTCAGATGCACATGCCTGACAACATGTTTCTGTGTCTATGACAATAAAATCTGCTGGAAAATAGAATTGATCAACTTGGACAATAACATCTTCCACAACTTCTCGTGGAGTTTTTACTGATAGGTCTGCTAATTGTAATTTAATACTAGAAGGTTTTAGCTCACTTAATCCTAATTGTGTATATACTGAATATGACATTAAATTACAATTGGATCCAAGATCTAGTAAGGCTCGTTTAATTTGAAAATTTACAATGAAACATGTGACTGTAGGACTACCCGGATCTTTGTACTTAAGAAGCTTATCATGTTGTATTATAGTATTAACTTGTTCAGTTAAAAATGTTTTCTTTGGTACATTAGTTCTTCTTTTTATGGTGCAAAGATCTTTTAAAAATTTAGCATAAACAGGAACTCGTTTTATTGCATCCAATAAAGGAATATTAATTTTTACCTATTTAAATAACTCAATAATATCAGATTGATCTTTTTCAGATGAAAGTTTCTTGACTCTTTGAGGAAAAGGTAAAGGAATAGGACATGGAGGATCTTTCTCACTTTGTACTTCTTATTGCTTTTCAAGTAAAGGTTCAGCTTCAAGTGGTTCGTTTACAGGAATTGACTTACGTATGTTTTTCAGAATTTTGGGTTTAATAGTTTTATCAATTACCTTACCACTTTTCAATGTTGTGACTGCTTGTACTTGACTTGGCGGGGCTTCAGATGGTACATAATTAGTTTGATTCTGACTGTAAAACCCGAGAAATTTTAATTTTTTTGGAGTAAGGGCAAAATGGTCATTTTGCCACCATGATCTAAAATTAAAATACATATTCTATTGACCTCGTATGACACAACGGAGTTCGCCGTTGGATTCATATCGCGAAATCTTGTCACCCTGTCAAATTTCGTCGAATTCTGAGATAAGTCGGGTTTTGCACGTCGTTCGAGACAAATGGGTGATGGATGACCTCACTAAGGTCCCTAAAAAAAACGAGAAACTTGAAATTTAATTATAATTGGATTAAAGTATCAATAAGATTAATTTGGACTAAACACGTAATGTAATAAATCGTTTCGGGGTGAAATCGGACCCGAATAAGCGAGGGACACTTGGCGCGATCTGAGCCAAGCCTTGAAAAATATAAATAGGGGTTAAAATTAGATATTTGACACAAAATATCAGCTGAAATTCAGCCTTGTTCAGCCGCCCAAGAGAGAGGAAGAGAAAAGAGATTTCTTCAACCTTTCTTCCACCGATTCTCGGACTTCCGTCGCTCGAATTACGTCGAGCCAAGAGGGAGAATCGATCACGTCGACGAGGGCAATGTCTACGTACCAAAAACAAGAGATTTCACCGAAGATTCAAAAGTGAAGATTTGGGAAGTCAAGAGTTCTTGAGTTGTTTTGGTGTTATAGGAGTTTTCTACACTCCTATTGAGGTAGGGTTTCTCCTACTTGGGTTGATTTCTAACCTAAATGTCCATAGGAATGGTTGGATGTATGTGTTATATCTATATCTATCAATTGCCTATTAAGATGGAAATAAGAAAGTGAGCTTAGAAATGGTTTAGGCCAACTTCTAGCTTGACTTTGATGCATGGGGGTTACTTGGGCATTTTCTTGTAACTATGTGAAATTGTGGGCATGATATGTGTTTAACATGAAAATGCCTTGAAGGTGTTGATTAAATGCCTTGAATGATGATATTTAATGTTGTGTGGCAATATTATGTGAATACATAATTGATGCATGTAAGGTGTTTGATAAAATGCCTTGAAGGTGAAAAGTGTTATCTTAATGAAATTGAAATGACATGCTTGAGTTGAGTTAGGTGATAATTTGTGGAAATCATATGCTTATTGATATATTGAGCATGATGATGATATATGGAAGTCATGTGTATACGACATACATTTCCATAGGATATGATGATAAGTGTTATATATTGCTCATGTGGCATTCATCACATGGGACATGTCATGGATAAGCAATGGTTCATTACATTGCATATGCACGGAAACATCTCATCACATGGGTGTGTGCATGGTTGTCGTCAATACCATACTTGGTGATTGACGGATGGCTTGGGAAAGTTGGGTCGAAGGCCTAGCTAAGCCGTTTGGTTTCATGATAAATTGAGTCGGGGTTAGCAAGAAGGGCTAGAATATCCCTCGGGTGAAAGACTCGTTGATAGGATTCGCACTCCGTTGGTGTAAAAGGCCATAAAGTGTGTCGGTATACGCGGAACCGTGGGTTGAAGTCCTGAAATTCCGTGTCGGCTGGGTGCCGTTGGTGTAAGTCCATGAATGCCCACCCAAAGAAAGACCCTAGTTTGCAAATGTAAATTGATGTGTAACATAGATGATGGTTCAAAGGCACGTTGGCATTACAATGTGTTGTGGGAGTCGGTATGGGCTCGGGATAGAATGCATGACGGTTCAAAGGCACGTTCAAAGGCACGCAGTACCGGTACGCTCTATCCAGTGGGCAAACCGTACCGGTACGCTGTATTGGGGTATATTTGAATTGTTTGAACCCCAAAACTTTGAAATTTTTAAATTGTTTTCCCATGCTATTGGACTTTGGTTTCTTGGGTTCCAACAATACAAATGGACCTTAAATGAGATATATTGGGGTATATTGAACCTCGATCGGATTAAATGATAAAAGGAACACGGGTTATATGTGTGAGTTATAATCCCGAGTAAAGGGATACTATTAGCGTGATGTCGGATTGTACGGCACTCACGGGTATTTCCGCGGGTTGGTGGGTTTATCAACGGTGCATAAAGGACCCCCGAAAATTGGGGCGTCACACTGACTTTGTGGAGGTTTAGGTTGAGATGGAAACTTCCCTTTTTTCTGTAGTACTTAAGGGCTGAGTCAACTTATGTAACGCCCCAAAACACACCCTGGACGGCATTACATTCTAAAACATTCATATCATGAGAGCACTAATATAATTCCATCAATCAGAAAATTTTTCCATTCATCATTCATAGAATTTACAAGATCATCCCAAAAGAATAAGCCAAGCTATGGCATTTACATCTCAAAATTTATTTAAAGCTGCACAGCGGAATAAACAAAAGAAACTAGACTACACAATGTTCCAAAAGAATGTTCTAGTCTAGTACAAAAGGGAAGGAGGTCGCTCTATGCGTCCACCTCGGGATCCACACTCCCGTCAAGTGGAGTCTCCCAAGTAGCGGGCTTCTCGACCCTTACGTCCTCCTCAAGCGGGTAATCTGAAAAATGTTAGCGGTAGGGGGTGAGGACAAAGCTCTGTAGAAACATTCTCTCAAACCCAAACAAGGTTTAGAAAAGCATTTAAAACGGTCGGTCTCATTTTTAACATAACATAGATACATAATTTGAAATAAAGCAGTGACATTTAAAAAGGATCTCAAGTTTATGTAAAAACATTACTTAATTGCATAAAAGAGTACCACATACAAATACTCACCATTAATTGCCATAAACCATTTTCAACAATTCTTTCGGTAGGTGGCATACTTTAGGGTAACCTCCACCCCCGTTAGATCATCTTTGCTTCCCAAGCATCCTTACAAAGAACCTCTTGGGAAGGGGTGAGCATCCTTACAAGGAACCTCTCACACTTCTTTTGGTAGGTGGCATACTTTAGGGCAACCTCCACCCCCCATTCTTTCGGTAGTGGCATACTTTAGGGCAACCTCCACCCCCGTTAGATCATCTTTGCTTCCCAAGCATCCTTACAAGGAACCTCTTGGGAAGGGGTGAGCATCCTTACAAGGAACCTCTCACACTTCTTTTGGTAGGTGGCATACTTTAGGGCAACCTCCACCCCCATTCATTCGGTAGGTGGCATACTTTAGGGTAACCTCCACCCCCGTTAGATCATCTTTGCTTCCCAAGCATCCTTACAAGGAACCTCTTGGGAAGGGGTAAGCATCCTTATAAGGAACCTCTCACTCATGTGCATCACCACCAATCCAACCAAGCTTACAATTCCAATATTGATTTCAATTTACAACCATCTATCAAAAATCCCCAAAATATATCATGTAACCATTCCACAACCAACAAAGAAAATACATGAGATCACAATAACATCATTTTCTACCCAACACAAAACACTACGGTTTCGAAATTCATAATAAAGAAAACAATTAAGAAGGAAATACATCACTCTCCCAAAAACTAGGGTTTTAAAACTAGAAAAGAGATTTCATGGGTATTAAACCCTAACTTTGTTCAAAACATGTCATCTTTGCAAAAAAAGTTTAAGAGAGGATGATTCCATAGCATATACATACCATTGATAGCCAAAACATACATATATAAATACCCTAGCCTCAATGTAAGTGAGTGAGAGAAAACCCCTACCTTAATTTTCTTGGAAAAATTAGGGCTTTGATCTTGAATCAACCCTTCAATCTCTTGTTTTCTCTTGATCTTGTGTTTCTCTCTTTGTCTCTTCCTCTCTTATGTTTTCTAGGGTTTGGAGTGGTGTAATGAAGGCTAAGGAGGTGACAAAATGTATTTATAGTGGAAGAAATGGAGAAAGACCCGCAGTCGGATCGGTTGGCTTTATCGGGTACCGGTACGGTGTAGCTACTGGAGCCCAGCGTACCGGTACGCGTACCGGTACGGTTGAGCTACTGGAGTTCGGCGTACCGGTACGCGTACCGGTACGGTTTGACTGCCAGGTTTTTGTTTCAACTTTCAATGCAGTTTTGACCCATTTAGAGGTCGAATTGGAAAATTTTCATTAGACATAATTTTGTAGCCATAGATGTCTACTATCTACTGTAAAAATTTCAGATCAATTGGACTTAAGGATAGAAAGTTATGGCCAAAACACTAAGTAGTGTTCAATACCCATTTTTACCCAAATTCACGCTAAAGTGTATTTTAACTCCGAGACACTTCCTAACTTCCAATACATCCATATTACCACTCCCAATGTTTTTCGACCTTCCGGATTCAATGGAATCATTATTTTGACCTACAAACTTTTAGAAACTTGTCTAATCACCCTTTCCAAGTTTAAACATCTTCGACACGTAACTTCCCAATCAAATTGTCTCCATAGCATTTATTCCTACGGTTTATTCTTATGTCACTACATATATCTACATCTTTACAAATATTATTTACCATATATATATCTCTATGAATATATAAAAGAAAATTCGGGGTGTTACAACTTAGCAAGATGACTCTTGATATCTTCAATACTTTGCGAAATTTGAGCTTTAAAATCATTGAATTCTTGATTTGTTTGGGTATTAAAATTCATTTGACTCTGAATAAATTGATTCATAGTGTCTTCCAGAGTTCTTTTCTGAGGAAGTAAATACAGTTGATATTGTTGTTGATTTTGTAGCTGTGGTGGACCTTGTGTTTGATTTGTAGGTTGTGTATTTCTCCAACTAAAATTTGGATGATTTCTCCATCCTGGATTGTAGGTTTCAGAATATGGATTTGAATACGGTTTACTATAAGTTGGAACAACATTAGATTGTTCAATTAAGACTTCTTTAAAGGCAGGTATAGTTGGACATTCCCCAGCAGGATGTCCTGACAATGCACAAATTTCACATACTTGATCAGTAGAAGAAACAACAGATACTTGCTTAACTTTTTTCATTTCCAGGGCTTCTAATTTTCGAGAGAGATTAGCCATTTTAGCTCTTAAATCATCATCGTCTTTTAAAATATATTTTCCTCTTTCAGATGTAGATGGCTTATTTTCCACAATATTTGAAGAAGTCGAGTCCCACATCTGGGAACTCTCTGAAATAGTATCAAAAAATTGAAATGCTTCTTCAGGTTTTTTATTCATAAATTCTCTTTGAGCCATCATTTCCACAAATTGTCGCATTGCAGATGGAAGAGCATCATAGAAAATCCGACTAAAGTCCAGTTTTCAAATGCATGATGTGGACAAGCTTGGAGAAGATCTTTAAATCTTTCCCAACATTGATAAAAAGTTTCACCTTCTTTTACATAAAAATTCCTTATTTTACGTCTTAATGCATTAGTACAATGCACAGGGAAAAACTTTTTAAAGAACTCAGTTTGTAAAGCTTGCCAATTTGTAATAGAATTTGCTCTTAAAGAGTTAAGCCATAGTTTAGCTTTATCTTTTAATGAAAATGGAAAAATTCTTACTTTGACCATTTCAGAATTATCTTGCGAAGTTCCACAGACTTCTTCAAATTCTTTCATATGAACATAAGGATTTTCATCTTCTAAACCATGGAACTGTGGTAGTAACTGTATTGTGCCTGGCTTAATATTAATATTTGGAGCGTCTGTTGGAAAGCAAAACACGACGGGACATTAGTTCTTGTAGGATGTAGATATTCTTGTAATGGTCGGATATTTTGAACTACTTCTTGTTCTCTAGCTTCTTCCTCCCTAGGTACATTTTGAGCCATACTTAAGTCAAATGATTCTTATGTAGATGCAGATGAAGAAGATGATGAAGACGAAGGAGTTGACTAATTTACAGAACCTACTGATGAATAAACAGACCTAGAATATTAAAAGCAAAAAAACAAACTATAAACATATAATACGTACAAACAAATAAATTATATATAAATTTTTTTTTTCAAATTACCATAACTCCCTGGCAACGGCGCCAAAAACTTGATTCACACTTTTTTGTTTTGTGATCTGAATTATATTATTATACACCCAAGTATAAGTGGTCAAATTGTAGTTTTCTCGGTTTAAGTCCAAGTATCGATCCCACGAAGAGTTTAGTAATTTAGTATGTAAAATAAATAAAAACAGTAAAGTTGTTGTTTGGAGTAGTATGATGTTTGATAGCTTGTGATGTGAGCTTAGATTGATAACTAGTTTAATTTAAATAAAATGCGGAAATAAAGTGTGGAGATAATAACATGCGTAAGTAAAGCGTATAAGTGATAAAAATATAAAAGATACCCTTCAGTTTTAAGGATTCATATGCTTTATATTGGTTTATTACTGGAAATGCTACCTCACAACAATTAACTTCCATTTTATTGGAAAGTCAATCGGCAGGTCTGATGTATATAAACCATAACACAGCCGCTTCTTAGGCTAACTGGTGGTAATAAATCATAACGCAGCAACTTCTTAGGAAAGCTGGTTATATCCATGTCAATTGATTAACCCAAGCAAACTAGAAGGACAAGCCATTCATGAGGAATACTGGAGTTATTCAATTGATCTCTTGATAGAAATTACATACATATTAAACCATAACACAGCCACTTCTTAGGTTAGCTGGTGGTAATATAGCATAACACAGCAACTTCTTAGGAAAGCTGGTTATAGACGTACCAATTAACTAATTCAAGTGAACCAGAAGGACAAGTCATTCATGAGGGATACTTGAATTACCCAATAGGTCATCTGTGTATATATATATATATTCAAAATTTCTTGTTCACTTAAACCATCAATGTTCCATTCATAAAGTTTATTTGATTGAACAGAAAACTGGTTAGAAATATTTTTTTCTTCAAATTGAATATCAGGAGGAGTTGGTTTGGGATACCAGTTCTTTGTGGAACTAGTAGGAATAACTAATTTATTAATTTTGGAAATAGGGTCAGATATAGCTAGATTATCCGTAAATTGTTTTTCCAAGATTTTAATATCTTCATCAGAGGAAGATATGGAAGTTTCAGTTTCAGAATCAGAATCTTTATTTATAACAGTTACTCTGGAAGTCATTGATTCTTCTGTTGGAGTTTCAAGTTTTTTAAGTAACTGGTCAATTTTAGCAATTCTGAGTTGATCTGAAATTCCTAAATTTGTTCTATCTTCAGGTAAATGAATTAGAGGTTTCTCTATTTTCTTACCAGAAGAAGTTTCTATCTTTTCAATTTTGGTTTCAATTTTATCCAACTGTTTTCCTATAGTAATTAGGCTTTGGTTGGTAAAATTATTTTGTTCAACAACTTTCTTTTCAAATTTTACAAGCATAGCTTGATCAGTAGTTTGCTTATCAGATTCATCTGAGGGAATTTTGAAAGGTGTAGCCATTACATCTTTATTAGCAATATTGAAAGTAAAAGTTTGTGTTGGAGGATGACTAGAGATCTGCTAATGGCAGTAAAATGAATGTTGAGTATAAATTACCTAAAGCTCATATCTGCCAAGATAATGTTTGTTTTAAAACATCTTTTATCCTTGTTAAAGATATGACTGATGAAGTAATTTTAGGATTACCTTTTATCTATCTATTAACTCCATTTACAATAGATAATGAAGGACTATCCACTCAACCCTTGAATCAACCAGTAAAATTCAAATTTCTTCTCAAACCTGAAGTAAAAGATTTAAGGCAACTTAAAGATGAATTTGTCTCTAAGTACCTTAGAAAAATTAATCAAGTAAATTTTTTAAAAGAAGAAATTATTCACCAAAGAATTCAAGAACAATTGAAAAATCCAATTCTTATTGAAAGAATTAACCAATTCAAAGAAAAAATAGAACAAGAAGTTTGCTCTATGCTTCCTACAGCTTTTTGGCATAGGAAAAAACATTCTGTTGAACTTCCTTATATTAAAGGATTCGATGAAAAAAATATTCCTACTAAATCTAGGCCTATTCATGTAAAACCCGAGAAAATTTCAACCTTTGTGAAAAAGGGCAAAACGGTAAATTGCCACTACAGTACAGGTTGTAAACCTGAATTTTTCTAGAACTCGGATGACGAAACGGACCTCACCGTTGGATTCGTCTCGCGAAATCTAGTTACCACGTCAAATTTCGTGGAATTCCGAGATAGTCGGATTTTTTGCGTTTTACGAGACGAACGGGCCCCGGGTGACCCTGTACACGAAATTTTTATAAAGTTTCCAAATTTGGGGAAATATTAGAGACAAGTGAAATAAAAATATTTTAAACTTAAATCGGGACGAAATTTAATCGTTTCGGGGTTAAAACGGACCCGGAAAAGAGAGGCCGTGTGGCGCGTTGTGGGCCAAGTGTTCCAAGGGTATATAAAGGGGGGAAAATCAGATTTTTCCCCCATTCTTCTTGCCGTTCAGCCGATAGAAAAGAGGAGAGGGAGAGAGCTTGAAAAACTCACCTTCTCTCTACGATCTACGGCGCTACGGACCTCGAATCCACGCAAGCCAAGAATTAAAGTCGCTCTACTCATCGAGGGCTACGAGGCTATACCAAAAAGCGCAAGTTTTACCGAAGATTAAGGTACGGGATTTTCGAGAAGTGAGGGTTTTTGGCTTGAATCGGGTCTTGGAACTTCCCTTGGTCGTTCCTCACGCTTCAAGAGGTAGGGTTTCTTCCTACTAAGGTTTATTCCAAGCCTATAATGTTTTTATGGAATGGGTAGGATGATAGCCTATGTGTCTCTTGCCTATTGTTGTGAAATTGGGTGAATTGGGTATTGAAATGGGTAAAGGAAATCCTAACTTGGATGAATAATTAGAAGTTACTAATTGTGATTTCTATGAATTGGATATGTGAAATGAACCCAATGTAAATTCATGTGTTATGTGAAATTGTGGGCATGTTATGTGTTTATATATATGCCTTGAAATTTTAGTATGTTGATAACATGCTTGAAATTTGTATTATGGGAATTATATGCTTTTGATATGATTTTGCCATGGAATATGAGGAATGTGTTGAGAATGTTCATATGTCACTCATGCCATATCGAACATTGTGTTAGTGTTGCAATGGAGCACCACATTTCATATGCACGGGAACATCGCATTTTAGGAGGTGTGTGTGCATGGTTATTTGTCTTCACCACACATGGTGGATGACGAGTGAGCTCGGGTAATATGGGTCGATGACCTAGACGAGTTGAATGGTTTATATGTTGATAGGGTTGGGGTAGTAAGAAGGGCTAGAAAATCCCTCGGGTGAGAGACCCGGTGATTGGATACGCACTCCGTTGGTATAAGAGCCCATAAAGTGTGTCGGTGTACGCGAAACCGTTGGTGGAAGTCCATGAATTCCGTGTAGGTTGGGTGACCTTTGGTGTGAGTCCATGAACATCCACCCCTTACAAAGACCCTAGAATGAAATGTCATTTGATGTGGAACATAAATGACGGATTGGTACACATCGGCACTTGCATGTGTAGAGGAGCCGGGAAGGGCTCGGTTGATGTGCATGAGTGAGTCTCACCTCATTTCATAGCATGACATTACATGTTTCAACATGGAATATATTCTTGTTGTGGATTGTTGATTGATAGCATGTGACATTTCATATGCATTTAGGTTGGGGAGTAGCCTCTCTAGGAGATACCCTATTGAGCGTGGCTCACCCTTTATGGGAAAAACATTTCAGGTGTGGGTTTTGCTCCGACGGATGGCTCATTTGGAGAGCATCAAGCATGAAGGGGGCCGGCTTGTGGCCTTAGTTTAAGTTTTGTAAAACCTTTAACAAAATTCCATTTTGATGTATATAAATTATGGAATGAATTGTAATAGAGATTGTATGAGTTGGGTATTATATGGAAAATCTCATTAAACATGTATTGAATGAGTTTGGAGTGTATGGGGTAGCTTTAAGGATGGTTTGGAGGGGAAAGAAATCCATTTTTATGCTCACAGTCTGAAAACCTACCGGAAGGTGGGTGTCGGCCTTCCGGAAGGTTTTGCTAAAAACCCCAGCTTGCCTTGCTCACGGCTAATACCTTCCGGAAGGTTTTGCCCACTGGAATGAAACTTCCGGAAGATTTTAGCTACTGGAGTAAAACCTACCGGAAGAACTTGTCTACTGGAGTGGACCTTCCGGAAGGTTTTGCCTTGGGTTTCTTTTTGACTGCCGAGTTCTTCCGGAAGGTTTGTTTTCTGGAATGAACCTTCCGGAAGGTTTTGGCTACTGGAATGGACCTTCCGGAAGGTTTTTGCTACTGATGTCGACCTTCCGGAAGTTCTTGAAATTGATCCTTTTCATGTAACAGTTCCTTCAGCGACCTTCCGGTAGGTGTATATCGACCTTCCGGAAGGTTTTTTTCCAAAAACTTGAAATTTTCAAAATGCTTAGCCATGCTTTTGGGCTTTGTTTTCTTTGGTTTCTATGACATAAATGGACATAAATGGAGGTATAATTGACCTTGTGGATGGTAAATCTGATTAAAAGCATGTGAGTGACGTGGTGTCGGGTTACACGACTATCACGAGTATTTCCGCGGGTTGACGGATGGTCAACGGTTAACAAAGGACCCCCGGAAATTTGGGGTGTCACAGCTTGGTATCAGAGCCTAGGTATGCGATTTACCTAGGGCTTGATGGGGCATGGGTTTAGACCATTGCATTCATTGTACATTACATGTTATGTGCTTAAATTGATGCATGTTATGTGATATGTGGTATGTGTATTATATGCATGGTAAAATGTGTATGGAAATGGACACACTAGGGTTAGAGAACTTAACCTTGGGAGTGGGAAAGCAAATGAACGGGAAGGTTCAAAGCGAAAGGGTCCACTATTGGAGGCATACGCTCTACTAGTGAGACAATGAGAAAGATTTGAGCGTTTTAACTTTGATCCCTATCTAGGGATACTAAGTTGTTGTGCCATTGCCATTTGACTTGTGTGTAGATGGCAAGTGGAAGAAGAGGACGTCGAGGCGGTGGGCGGAACAATAACCAACCACCACCGGTCTTCGATCATCGAGCGTTTACGAAAACCATGGGCCTAATGGCGGCTACTGTTGCACAAGCTAGTGCAAATGCCGGACATGGAGGCGCGAGTAACCTCCAACAGTTTAAAGCACACAAACCTCCAGTCTTCATGGGAGGGGCGGACCCGATGGTGGCCGACCATTGGTTCCGGCAAGTCAACAAGATCTTAGGGGCGATGGAGGTCACCTCAGACGCTACTAAGATAAGGCTAGCTGCATTCCAGCTAGAAGGAGAAGCCCAATTGTGGTGGGATTGGGTGACGGCCTCGAAGAACTTAGAGGCCATGACATGGGGAGAGTTCAAGGAGCTCTTCATGGGTAAATATTTCCCAACGGCCGTTCGACATGCAAAGGCCCGCGAGTTTCTAGATTTGAAGCAAGGGTCAATGACAGTGATGGAGTATGTGGCTAAGTTCACCGAATTAGCCCGATTTGCTGATGATTACGTGGCCACGAATATGGCCAAGGTAAGAAGGTTTGAGGATGGGTTGAAGCTATCCATCCGGGGAAAGATTGTGGGCCTCCGCCTGCAAGACTTGGACTCTATGGTCGAGACAGCTATGGCCATTGAGAGGGAGGTGGACGATGCTCGAAGCATCCGTGAGGCGGGTGCTAAGGATAAGAAGAAGGAGGGCCAATCCTCTTCTTCTAGTTCGGGGAAGAAACAGAGGACCTCTGCTCCTCAAGGACAGGGCCGCGGCTATCAAGGCCAAGGCCAAGGTCAGCTTTCCCAAGGCGGGAGAAACTTCAGGACTACCTACCAGGCGGGCCAGAAGACATGTTTCCATTGCCACCAACCGGGGCATATGAAGCGGGATTGTCCGCAGAGGCAAGGATCCCAGAGCTATGGGACACCTCAGTCCCAGTCATCAGTGGGGCAGTCGCAGACACGCTTTGTTCCTCCCTACCCCACCACGGGCCAGGGAAACCAGTATCAGTTCCAGGGCGCTACTCAGGCCCCTACCACCTTTCGAGCGGGGACTCCGCAGTCGGGCCAGATGAGCCAAGGCATGGGTCGAGGCCGAGGACAGGGCATGCAGGCCGGGACTTCGGGGACCCAGGGGCGTGTCTACGCCATTACACCTCAGGTTGAGCCAGTGGACCAGTCAGTCATTCAGGGTACATTTCTACTTTCTCGCCTATGGACTAAAGTGTTATTTGATTCTGGTGCATCACATTCATTCATTTCTGCATCATGTGTGAGGGATTTGGGCTTAGAGGTTGATACCTTGGAGGAGCCGTTATATGTGAATTCACCCCTAGGAGCTAGGGTGTGTGTGAATCAGATATGTCGGGGTTGTGAGCTAGAGATCTCGGGGATTCTACTCACCGTGGACCTTAGGGTTATGGACATGTCGGAATTCGATGTCATCCTTGGGATGGACTGGTTGGCGGCGTATCGGGTCGTTATTGATTGTGACAGGAAGAGGGTCACCGCCTATACACCGGCGGTGTTTGTTTCAAGTTTCAGGGGGAAAAGCAGGATGCTCTACCTCAAGTCGTGTATGATTCACGATGGCATGGGCAATTGATGGGTTGGCTTGCGAGCCTTACCCTGGAGGACGAGGCGAGACAAGAATTGGGTCTACCTCGGGTGGTGTGTGAATATGAGGACGTTTTTCCGGACGAGTTACCGGGATTACCTCCCCATAGGGATGTGGACTTTAGCGTGGAGTTGCATCCGGGTACTTCACCCATTTCTATGACTCCACATAGGATGGCGCCAGCTGAGTTGCAAGAACTCAAGGTTCAATTACAAGAATTATTGGACAAGGGCTTTATTAGACCGAGTACCTCACCTTGGGGCGCTCCGGTGCTGTTTGCCAAGAAGAAGGATAAGACCCTTCGATTGTGTATAGACTATCGGCAGTTGAACCGGGTCACCATCAAGAATAGGTACCCTTTGCCAAGGATCGATGATCTGTTTGATCAGCTGAGGGGAGCGCGGGTCTATTCAAAAATAGATCTCCGCACGGGCTACCATCAGTTGAGGATTAGGGAGTCAGATATCCCTAAGACGGCGTTCAGAACGCGGTACGGGCATTTCGAGTTCACGGTGATGCCATTTGGGTTGACGAATGCCCCGGCGGCATTTATGGATCTCATGCATAGGGTGTTCCAGCCCTATTTAGATCAGTTTGTCGTAGTGTTTGTTGATGACATCCTGATCTACTCCAAGACAGAGGAGGAGCATGAGGGTCACTTAAGGATTGTTCTCCAGACCTTGAGGGACCACCAGTTGTACGCCAAGTTCAGCAAGTGTGAATTTTGGCTTACGGAGGTGAAATTTTTGGGACACGTGGTGTCGGCTTCGGGGGTATCAGTTGATCCGGAGAAAGTCGAGGCAGTTATGAGCTGGGAGAGGCCAAGGTCAGTCTTCGAGATACGTAGTTTCTTGGGATTGGCAGGGTATTACCGGAGGTTCATCGAGGACTTCTCCCGACTCGCCGCACCTATGACTAGATTGACCCGGAAGGAGGTCAAGTTCGAGTGGAATGATTCGTGTGAGAAGGCATTCCAAGAACTAAAGAGGAGACTCACTTCAGCTCCTATCTTGATTGTTCCAGAAAGGGGACAAAACTACACGATATATTGCGATGCCTCTAAAGACGGACTGGGTTGTGTCTTGATGCAGTCCGGGAGAGTGGTGGCTTATGGTTCTCGACAGTTGAAGAATCACGAGCAGAATTACCCCACGCATGACATGGAGTTGGCGGCCGTTGTCTTTGCCTTAAAGGCTTGGCGCCACTATTTGTATGGTGAACGATTTGAAGTGTTTTCGGACCACAAAAGTCTGAAGTACATCTTCACTCAACGGGACCTCAACATGAGGCAGCGTAGGTGGATGGAGTACCTAGAAGACTATGACTTCACTTTGCATTACCACCCCGGTAAGGCAAATGTGGTGGCTGACGCACTTAGTCGGAAGTCACGAGGTGTCTTAGCTAGTGTGGCTTCCCGGGAGTGGCGGATGCTTGAGGCCGTGGGCCAATTTGGGCTGCATTATCGGGGTCGGACTCAGGGTGTTTTAGGGAGTTTGGTGGCTACGCCTTCCCTACTGAGCAGAGTGATCGAGTCACAGAGACAGGACTCAGAGTTATCATCCATCAGGGACCGAGTGCAGGCGGGTACTGGTGACGAGGGCTGGGCCATTCACTCGGATGACAGTCTTCGGTTTAGGGGAAGGGTAGTGGTTCCCCAGTCGGCGGAGCTGAGAGAGGAGATCCTCAGGGAGTTCCATTGCTCTCGTTTTGCGGTGCACCCAGGCGGCACGAAGATGTATCATGATCTTCGTCGCCAGTATTACTGGAGCGGAATGAAGAGGCAAATTGGCGACTTTGTCAGTAGATGCCTCACATGTCAGCAGATTAAAGCCGAGCACCAGAGGCCAGCAGGGTTGCTCCAGCCCTTGGAAGTGGCTGAGTGGAAGTGGGAGCACATCACAATGGACTTTGTGACCCACTTGCCACGGACATCACGGGGACATGATGCGGTGTGGGTGATAGTGGACCGGCTTACGAAGTCGGCACACTTTTTGGCGGTGCGGATGACCTTCACTCTGGAGGAATTCTGCAGGTTGTACATAAGGGAGATAGTCCGGTTGCATGGGGTACCCGTGTCTATAGTATCGGATCGGGATCCCAGGTTTACGGCTCACTTTTGGGAGAGTTTCCAGCGAGCCATGGGGACTCAGTTGAGGATGAGCACAGCCTACCATCCCCAAACGGACGGTCAGTCGGAGAGGACCATCCAGACATTAGAGGACATGCTACGGGCATGCGTCCTAGATCTCAAGGGTAGCTGGGAAGAGCATTTGCCCTTAGTGGAATTCGCCTACAATAACAGTTATCAGGCGAGCATACGGATGGCACCCTATGAGGCGCTTTATGGGAGGCCTTGTCGTTCTCCGGTTTGTTGGACTGAAGTTGGGGAAAGACCCTCTACGGGTCCAGACTTGATTAGAGACACCTCGGAGAAGGTGAACCTGATAAGGAAGCGTCTTCTCACGGCTCAGAGCCGGCAGAAGAGTTACGCCGATAGGCGGCGGCGGCCTCTGGAATTTGAGGTGGGAGACCACGTCTTCTTAAAGGTGATGCCTAAGAGAGGGGTGATCAGATTCGGCAAGCGGGGAAAACTGTCGCCGAGGTATATTGGGCCCTTTGAGGTGCTTGAGAGAGTTGGCACTGTGGCTTACAGATTGGCGTTACCGCCAACTTTATCGGGTGTTCACGCCGTATTCCATGTCTCCATGCTCCGGAAGTATACTCCAGATCCGACACATGTTGTGGATTGGGACGAGCTCATAGTTGATGCGGATGGGACCTTCGAGGAGGGACCAGTGCGTGTCATGGATAGCCGAGAGCAGGTTTTGCGAGGCAAGACCGTGAGGCTAGTGAAGGTGTTGTGGCAGCACCGAGGAGTGGGGGAGGCAACATGGGAGCGTGAGGACACCATACGTGCCAACTATCCTTTCTTATTTGAGGATGGAGGTACATTCTTATAGTCATTTAGTGTTATATGACTGTTGCATATGCGTGTAATTGTGTGTGCATGAGTGTGTGAATTTCGGGGACGAAATTCTTTTAAGGGGGGAAGAATGTAAAACCCGAGAAAATTTCAACCTTTGTGAAAAAGGGCAAAACGGTAAATTGCCACTACAGTACAGGTTGTAAACCTGAATTTTTCTAGAACTCGGATGACGAAACGGACCTCACCGTTGGATTCGTCTCGCGAAATCTAGTTACCACGTCAAATTTCGTGGAATTCCGAGATAGTCGGATTTTTCGCGTTTTACGAGACGAACGGGCCCCGGGTGACCCTGTACACGAAATTTTTATAAAGTTTCCAAATTTGGGGAAATATTAGAGACAAGTGAAATAAAAATATTTTAAACTTAAATCGGGACGAAATTTAATCGTTTCGGGGTTAAAACGGACCCGGAAAAGAGAGGCCGTGTGGCGCGTTGTGGGCCAAGTGTTCCAAGGGTATATAAAGGGGGGAAAATCAGATTTTTCCCCCATTCTTCTTGCCGTTCAGCCGATAGAAAAGAGGAGAGGGAGAGAGCTTGAAAAACTCACCTTCTCTCTACGATCTACGGCGCTACGGACCTCGAATCCACGCAAGCCAAGAATTAAAGTCGCTCTACTCATCGAGGGCTACGAGGCTATACCAAAAAGCGCAAGTTTTACCGAAGATTAAGGTACGGGATTTTCGAGAAGTGAGGGTTTTTGGCTTGAATCGGGTCTTGGAACTTCCCTTGGTCGTTCCTCACGCTTCAAGAGGTAGGGTTTCTTCCTACTAAGGTTTATTCCAAGCCTATAATGTTTTTATGGAATGGGTAGGATGATAGCCTATGTGTCTCTTGCCTATTGTTGTGAAATTGGGTGAATTGGGTATTGAAATGGGTAAAGGAAATCCTAACTTGGATGAATAATTAGAAGTTACTAATTGTGATTTCTATGAATTGGATATGTGAAATGAACCCAATGTAAATTCATGTGTTATGTGAAATTGTGGGCATGTTATGTGTTTATATATATGCCTTGAAATTTTAGTATGTTGATAACATGCTTGAAATTTGTATTATGGGAATTATATGCTTTTGATATGATTTTGCCATGGAATATGAGGAATGTGTTGAGAATGTTCATATGTCACTCATGCCATATCGAACATTGTGTTAGTGTTGCAATGGAGCACCACATTTCATATGCACGGGAACATCGCATTTTAGGAGGTGTGTGTGCATGGTTATTTGTCTTCACCACACATGGTGGATGACGAGTGAGCTCGGGTAATATGGGTCGATGACCTAGACGAGTTGAATGGTTTATATGTTGATAGGGTTGGGGTAGTAAGAAGGGCTAGAAAATCCCTCGGGTGAGAGACCCGGTGATTGGATACGCACTCCGTTGGTATAAGAGCCCATAAAGTGTGTCGGTGTACGCGGAACCGTTGGTGGAAGTCCATGAATTCCGTGTAGGTTGGGTGACCTTTGGTGTGAGTCCATGAACATCCACCCCTTACAAAGACCCTAGAATGAAATGTCATTTGATGTGGAACATAAATGACGGATTGGTACACATCGGCACTTGCATGTGTAGAGGAGCCGGGAAGGGCTCGGTTGATGTGCATGAGTGAGTCTCACCTCATTTCATAGCATGACATTACATGTTTCAACATGGAATATATTCTTGTTGTGGATTGTTGATTGATAGCATGTGACATTTCATATGCATTTAGGTTGGGGAGTAGCCTCTCTAGGAGATACCCTATTGAGCGTGGCTCACCCTTTATGGGAAAAACATTTCAGGTGTGGGTTTTGCTCCGACGGATGGCTCATTTGGAGAGCATCAAGCATGAAGGGGGCCGGCTTGTGGCCTTAGTTTAAGTTTTGTAAAACCTTTAACAAAATTCCATTTTGATGTATATAAATTATGGAATGAATTGTAATAGAGATTGTATGAGTTGGGTATTATATGGAAAATCTCATTAAACATGTATTGAATGAGTTTGGAGTGTATGGGGTAGCTTTAAGGATGGTTTGGAGGGGAAAGAAATTCATTTTTATGCTCACAGTCTGAAAACCTACCGGAAGGTGGGTGTCGGCCTTCCGGAAGGTTTTGCTAAAAACCCTAGCTTGCCTTGCTCACGGCTAATACCTTCCGGAAGGTTTTGCCCACTGGAATGAAACTTCCGGAAGATTTTAGCTACTGGAGTAAAACCTACCGGAAGAACTTGTCTACTGGAGTGGACCTTCCGGAAGGTTTTGCCTTGGGTTTCTTTTTGACTGCCGAGTTCTTCCGGAAGGTTTGTTTTCTGGAATGAACCTTCCGGAAGGTTTTGGCTACTGGAATGGACCTTCCGGAAGGTTTTTGCTACTGATGTCGACCTTCCGGAAGTTCTTGAAATTGATCCTTTTCATGTAACAGTTCCTTCAGCGACCTTCCGGTAGGTGTATATCGACCTTCCGGAAGGTTTTTTTCCAAAAACTTGAAATTTTCAAAATGCTTAGCCATGCTTTTGGGCTTTGTTTTCTTTGGTTTCTATGACATAAATGGACATAAATGGAGGTATAATTGACCTTGTGGATGGTAAATCTGATTAAAAGCATGTGAGTGACGTGGTGTCGGGTTACACGACTATCACGAGTATTTCCGCGGGTTGACGGATGGTCAACGGTTAACAAAGGACCCCCGGAAATTTGGGGTGTCACAATTCAAATGAATCAAGAAGTTATGGAAATTTGTAAAAAAGAAATTTCTGAACTTTTGAAAAATAACATCATTAGAAAATCTAAATCTCCTTGGTCTTGTCCTGCTTTCTATGTTGTTAAAAATGCCGAATTAGAAAGAGGAACTCCCAGACTTGTTATTAATTATAAACCTTTGAATTCTGTTTTGGAATGGATCAGATACCCTATTCCAAACAAACAAGATTTAATCAAAAGATTAAAAGGTGCTATCATATTTTCTAAATTTGACTTAAAATCTGGATTTTGGCAAATACAGGTTGCTGAAAAAGATAAATATAAAACTGCATTTGTCACACCATTTGGACATTATGAATGGAATGTTATTCCTTTTGGTTTAAAAAATGCACCAAGTGAATTTCAAAATATTATGAATGAAATTTTAAAACATTTAAGTCATTGTTCTATTGTTTACATAGATGACATTCTCATCTTTAGTAAAACCTTAGAAGAACATTGGAAACATCTTAATGCATTTACTGAAACTGCTAAGCATAATGGTCTTGTCATTTCTGCTAGCAAAATTAAATTATTCCAAACCTCTATCAGATTCCTAGGATATGACATTCAGCAGTCTACCATAGTCCCCATTAGTCGGTCTATCAATTTTGCTGATAAATTCCCTGATGAAATCCTTGATAAAACCCAATTGCAAAGATTTCTTGGTTCTCTCAATTATGTTTCAGATTTCTATCAAAATCTTAGACAAATTGTCAAACCCCTTTATGCCAGACTCAAAGACAATCCTACTCCTTGGACAACTGAACACACTTCTATTGTTCAGCAGGTCAAAAAATACATCAAGACTCTTCCTTGTTTAGGAATTCCTTCTATCAATTCCTTCAAAATTATCCAAACTGATGCCTCTAACATTGGTTATGGTGGTATTCTGCTTCAGAAAGAAACTCCTAATTCTTCTGAACAAATTGTCCGTTTTCATTCTGGTATTTGGAACGATACTCAAATGAATTATTCTACAATTAAAAAAGAAATTTTATCTATTGTCCTGTGTATCTCAAAATTCCAGGATGATATATTAAATCAAAAATTTCTGATCAGAGTAGACTGTAAGTCTGCAAAAGAAGTTTTACTCAAAGATGTTCAAAACATTGCTAGTAAGCAAATTTTTGCCAGATGGCAATCTATTTTAAGTATTTTTGATTTTGACATAGAATATATTAAGGGCAGTAATAACTGCATCCCTGATTTCCTAACAAGAGAATTTTTGCAGGAACCTCATGGCGGACAGGAAGCCCCTTAAGCCTACTACTTCCTCCAAAAACCCGGGGGGGAAAGAGAAGGGTAAAACTGTCAACCAAGTTTTTGCCTCTGCTATTGCCATAGTAAAGGAGGAAGATTCACCTTCTTTGGTATATAGAAAAGGTGTTGTTACCCATGCACCAGGCCCCTCTAGTGCCTTGGCCATAACAAACAGATTCACCCCATTAGGTAGACCAGTTGGCCCATTAAGCCGACCTATTCAGCCTACCATTGTTAATCCATCTACATTCTCCCAAATGGCCCAACAGCCACCTCCATCAACCAGTCTCCTGACTGATCCATTTTCCACTTCTGGACCTGTAACCCAAATTCCTACAGGACCGAGATTTGATTACATTAACAAAAGCCCAATGACTAATATCTTTGCCATTGAACCAGCCCATGCTCATTTGGCTGACCCTAATAATCCAATTAAATTAATCAATGCCTATCTTGGTGAAGGATGGACTTTTGTTCCAGCCCATCCAGCTAAAACCTTTGTCTTTTACCAAGACATTCTATTCTTCACTCAGTCCATTTTTATCAAACCAATTCCTGATAAAAATGACCCATCCAAAGCCATTTACCATTCCCTATTTATCAAGAAACTATGGTCCACCAAGGATTGGGGCTCACACCCTTCTTCACTCCGTGACCTCCCTGGACATAGTGTGCAGTTCAATTACTATGACTACATTGAGTCATGGACCAAACTATTACTCTATCAAGATGAGTCTTTAACTCATTCTTGGTTCATTCAATTCGACAAGAATTTCAGTGACCAGATTCCTTCCTGGTTTGAAAGGTGGTGGCATGTTCATGGCCCCATCCCTGGAATTCTTCCCAAGGATCTTCATGATCAATTCACCTACTTCTCATCTGCTTTTACTCCTAGTACACAGCAGTCCTCATTCCCCATTCCTATTTTACTAACATTTTTCTGCAGGTACAAGATATCATGGATTTGCAGATGGCAATGGAAAATTGTTAGTCATCATGTTTGCAGGCAATATTCTGTGAAATGGTGGCCCAAATATCAGTACCAGTCTATTATTGATACAATCCAAAGAGACTATCCAGTCAGGGTCCCAGCACCGCAAGAGGCCCCAATACCATTGATGCCGTCTACTCCGGCAAAACAAACCATGCCAACTCTCAGAGTCTCTACAACAATGGAGAATCAGCCTGCGACTGAAAGCTCATCCAGGCCCAAGATCAAAAAGTCCACCTCCAAGGACTCAATTGCACAAGCACCAACTCCGGCCCAACTCCTCAAGATGGCCCAAGACTTAATTGAGCAAGCCCAAGCAGCTTCCAATAATTCCAGGTCTTCACCATCTTCAGAAGGATTCGTTACTCCATCCATGGACCCGTTTCAGGATGCTCAGGACCCATATGCCGGATATGATGACTTGGACCTAGCCGATCTGGCTAGTCCGTGATTCTTATCCTTATCTGTGATGGCTTCAATCACTACTGTCAGTAATTGACAGAAAAGCTGCCCATCACATGTAATGCTAAGACAATCACATGGCTACCCACTATTCAGTAGCCCTTTATCTCTGAAATGACTTTTCCCCTTTAGTAAAAGCATTTCACCCGCCGAAAACAAGATTCCCAGACAAACCATGACCCACAAGTTCAGTTTGTCAATATTTACCCAGAGTAAAAGACTTTTACCTCTTCTTTTCCACCAAAAGCAGAGTTACCTGTCCTTTTACCCTTTCACATTTTCAAAGGGAAATCATTGCACAGATTCCCTTCCTCCTTATTTAAGCAAGAGTTTGAAGACGAAGAAAGCAGAACGTTTTCTTCCATCGTTCACATCTTTTGTTTCCCAGTTTAAACACATACATTGCAGATTGTAAAGGCTCCAGTTATGAGAAGCTCCAATTTCACACTTGTATCCACTCTGCACTCTTACTTTGACTAGCCCACTTTAGTGCTAGTATAGTAAGTATTGTATTTACTTGTGTGTATTTTGGCATATATTCCATAATTCCATTTGTGTTTTATACATTCCTCTATTCTCTCTGCTTCCGCCCCCTTTTGGTATCAGAGCCATTTGACGACCTGGAGGTCTTCTTGTTGAATTATATTTGAATTATCTGATTCATTTGCATATTCTCATTGTCTTCAATTCTAGAAATCATTTATAAGTTTGAACTTATCTAGGGCACCCAATCTTCTGTTTTTCCAACAGTCTGTAAGCCTCTTTGTATTCCGTTGTAAGTCCCTGTGTGTGGCAGTTAGGAATTTTAGGCAAAAAAGTGAGGAAAAAATGATATAGAGGGTATGATCCTAGTGGTTTACTGCACTTGCAGTTTTAACTTATAAATAATTTTGAAAATTGAAACAATTTGTAATATCAAAATGAATAGATTTTTCAGATCTAATTCCACAGTTAGCTCTAGATCTTCATCTAGCAATATACCTAATATTGTTAATGAAGAGGAATATGAATGTGAAATTACACAACCTAGTTGGACAGGTTGGAATATTCCCAAAGTACCACATAAAGAAATATACAAAACTAGTTGGATGCCAAATGCATTCAAAGAAGAGTTTAAGATAAAAACAATTGAACAAATTCACCCTTTAAAAAGAATTGGTGAATCCCATCAACTTTTAAAAAAAGAAACTTTGAAAAAATACAAATCTGAAGGATTTAATTTTATACATTTGGGTTTGGTCCAAGTAGCTATTAAACCTTTAATAACTGCTGGGAAAAATTCTGCTATTCTGTTAACACTTTGTGATGGCAGGTTCAGAACTTTTCAACCAAGCCTACTGGGCATGATGCAAGCAGGTTTGCATAACGGTCCAGTTTATTTTAATTGCTATCCTGATTTTACTCTCAGCCTTAGGGATGAAAATACTGTTAAAGCCCTCACCTTAGGAATAAATCTTACAGGTGATATAACTGATCTTGAAAATGATATTGATTCTATTGTTCTTATTTATAGAATTTATTATAAATGTATAAGAACCAATTTGAATGTGAATGCTTTACAAAGAAGTCCAAAAGACATAACTCTTTTAATGGAACCTAGTACTTCTGATGCTAATATTCAGGTCCCTAAAAGACTTCACTGGAAAGATGTCACATTACCAACAAAATGGTTAATTCAAAATCCTAACTATAAGCCTGAATCGGAAGAAACTGAGTCTGACTTAGAAACAGTTAGGCAATTCAATGATGGAAGTGTTGAAATTTCCTTTAACAATGCTAGATCACAATCTGGTAGAATTTCTGGAAAACATTATAATAAACCTTTAATAATAAATGAAGGTAGGAAATCTGAATCATATTCCAATATCTCCCAACAAGATAGAGAAATTGAAAATGAGATACAACAAAGATTTAAAAATTTAAACATGAAAATGAAAGGAGTTGATAATGAATCCTCTCCTCAACTCAGCAAACCTTTGTATACTCACTATAAACCAACTCCTATAAACACATCTTACTCTAGGTTTAAAGAAGAAGAAGAAAAAGATAAAGAAGATGATTTTACTCCATCTCCTACTATTTCTGCAACACCTTCTGATTTTCAAAGTCACAAACCTAATTTAGATCATCAATTATATGTTATTACAAAAAAATCTAATACTTTATTTTTCCCTGATATGATCAAGTTATTAAAAAATATGAAAAATAACAAAATTAGAAATAAAGAATTTTCTAAATCTTTTGACCCTAAACAGCAAGAAAAAATAAAAATTCAATGGATTAAATTAATGCATAAATTAGAATCTGAAATAGAATTTTTTGACTATTTTGATTCTTGCCACAAGGATATAAAATTAATTACAAAACATAAATGGAAGACAACAGATTCTGGCACAATATCTGCTAGTCATCCTCCAACACAAACTTTTACTTTCAATATTGCTAATAAAGATGTAATGGCTACACCTTTCAAAATTCCCTCTGATGAATCTGATAAGCAAACTACTGATCAAGCTATGCTTGTAAAATTTGAAAAGAAAGTTGTTGAACAAAATAATTTTACCAACCAAAGCCTTATTACTATAGGAAAACAGTTAGATAAAATTGAAACCAAAATTGAAAAGATAGAAACTTCTTCTGGTAAGAAAATAGAGAAACCTCTAATTCATTTACCTGAAGATAGAACAAATTTAGGAATTTCAGATCAACTCAGAATTGCTAAAATTGACCAGTTACTTAAAAAACTTGAAACCCCAACAGAGGAGTCGATGACTTCCAGAGTAACTGTAATTAATAAAGATTCTGATTCTGAAACTGAAACTTTCATATCTTCCTCTGATGAAGATATTAAAATCTTGGAAAAACAATTTACAGATAATCTAGCTATATCTGACCCTATTTCCAAAATTAACAAATTAGTTATTCCTACTAGTTCCACAAAGAACTGGTATCCCAAACCTACTCCTCCTGATATTCAATTTGAAGAGAAAAACATTTCTAATCAATTTTCTGTTCAATCAAATAAACTTTATGAATGGAACATTGATGGTTTAAGTGAACAAGAAATTTTGAATAAAGTTCATCATATGTCTATGGTTATCAATAGCTATGTTAAAAATCTTGATGAAAAAGAATCTCAAATTGTTGACTTAGTCACCTCTGGATTTACTGGAGTTCTAAGAAACTGGTGGGATAATTACCTCACAAATGAATCTCGAGATAATATAAGATATGCTGTTGTCACAGATGATGATAACATCCCAATATTTGATGAAAGAATTGGTCAAGCTAAACCAGATGGTTTAAATACTTTAATTTTTACCATTGTAAAATATTTTGTTGGCACACCAAGTAATATTGAAACTAGAATTCATGACCAGCTTAGTAATCTTAGGTGCCCAACCTTAAGTGATTTTAGATGGTATAAAGATGTTTTTATAAGCAGAGTCATGATCAGACCTGACTGTAACCAATCTTTTTGGAAAGAGAAATTTGTAAATGGTTTACCTAATTTATTTGCCCATAAAATCAGAGAAGCCCTCAGTAAAGAAACTGGCATAATTCAATATGATTCTCTAACATATGGTCAACTTGTCAGTACAATCCAAAAGGAAGGTCTTAGGATGTGTATTGATCTAAAAATTACTAAACAATTACAAAATGACAAAAAGAAAGCTAAATATGAAATGGGTAATTTCTGTGAACAATATGGTCTCCCTCCAGTAGCACCATCTACCTCCAGAAAACATAAACATAGAACCCATAAAAAACATATTTCAAAAAACAAATCTTATTACAAAAAGAATAAGGAAACTCTTTCTAAACCCAAGTTTTATAAATCAAAAAGATCTCATAAGTCCACAGACAAAAAACCTAAAAAAACAGGCAAAATGTCTAAATGGCTTAATGCAAGTAAAAATCCTGATAGATCTGCAACTTGTTATAATTGTGGGAAAAAGGGACACAAGAGTCCTGATTGCCCAATCAAGAAAGAAGTTAAAAAATTAAATTTACAAGAAAATGAAACAGAAGAAATTTTAAAAATCTTCAGAATCCATAATCCTCCAACAGAAGATGAATTCGAAGAATCTTCTGATAATTCAGAAACCTCTGATCCATCCACAACTAGTGAACCTGATATAAAGATAGGTTGCAAAGATAATTGTAGATGCGACAATGTCAGAGTTATTACTAAACAAAATGAAGAAGAACAAATCTTAATTGATTTAATTAGTAAAATTGAAGATCCTGAATTAAAAAATAAATATATAAAAAATCTCAAAAATTTGTTTGTTAACAAAGAAAAAAACAAACAACTTGTCATTGAAAAACCTTTAATAAGTATTAATAAAACAATGGAAAGATTCAGTAAAGAAAAGAAAAAAGAATTAACTTTATCTGATCTTTACAGTGAAATTAATAAAATAAAAATTGAAATAAAAGACTTAAAAGCCCAAGATAAAGATCTTGCTGAAAAATTAAGTTTTTTAACAATGTCTCCAAACAACCTTAATTCTCAAAATGGCCAATCTGATAATGAATCTGAAACCTCAACTAAGACACTTTTCCAGCGGATACCAGCAACCTCCGGTGAATTGGAAACTGCAGGTGTAACGAAGCTGCCATCTCATGATGGGTGTCTACCAACTGATAATCAGATTAATTCAATCAGAGAAATTAAATTACAAAAATGGTATTTTCAGATAAAACTCATAATCAGTGATGATTTTATTCTCAATACTGTTGCTCTTATTGACACAGGAGCAGATGTTAATTGTATCCAAGAAGGATTAATTCCAACAAAGTTTTATGAAAAAACTATGCACCAACTGAGATCTGCTAATGGCAGTAAAATGAATGTTGAGTATAAATTACCTAAAGCTCATAACTGCCAAGATAATGTTTGTTTTAAAACATCTTTTATCCTTGTTAAAGATATGACTGATGAAGTAATTTTAGGATTACCTTTTATCTATCTATTAACTCCATTTACAATAGATAATGAAGGACTATCCACTCAACCCTTGAATCAACCAGTAAAATTCAAATTTCTTCTCAAACCTGAAGTAAAAGATTTAAGGCAACTTAAAGATGAATCTGTCTTATGTTTTGAAATACTAATATATGTGCTGATGTATGCATGAACATAAGAGGCATTAAAGTCCAATTTCGGGTCAAACAAGTCAGAAATCGCGTCCAACTTCCGTGGGGGCGCGCTGGGGTGCTGGGACAGCGCTGGGAAGGCAGTGAATGGGCACTGGGACGCTGAAACAACGCTGACCCCTTTTTTAAGCCTTCAGCTCTGGACCAGTTTTCGTAAAATTGCCATAACTTTTGATCCAACCGTTGGATTGAGCTGAAATTTTGACACAATACAGAAGACATCCAAATCTACAACTTTTATGTTTTTAACTTTTCCATATTCTGAGTGGATCATGGTCAAAATGGAGGAAAACCGAGGTACTTCCACCAGATGGTGCTAGTTCTAGTGCCTTTGTTACCAAACACCAATACCTCCTTGATTTCTTTCACTTTTAAGCCTCCAAATCCTTGTTTCCTTCCAAATGATCTTGTTTGCTTCCAAATAATGATTCCTACAAAATAACATCAAAACACACAAAACAATTAAAAGTGAACATAAAATAATTGAAAACTTGCACTTTCATCAAGCCGAAAGTACTCAATTCGTAGGTATAAAACTCACTCATCAAGTACCCGTACACAGTACCGGTACGCTCCCTGACAGCCCAGAATCGCTTGCAATCATGCTCCACTTGCTTGGGGGTCCCACCTACACTTCTCCCACACCTAGCCCGACATTTTATCCCTACAACCATGCCTCCTACACCCTACTTGAAGACTTTGAAGGCTTGGGGATTAATGGGGACGAGAGAGAGAAGGGGTAGCCTGGGGGAGGCTTGTCCTAGCCTGCAACACCCATCCATTAAGCCCCCTAATGAGGGAGGCCTTTCACACAGCTAGGGGGGACCACCATGCACGAAATTTGAAGGCTCACTCTCCATATACTCAGCATTCACAAGCATTTCAAAAGGTGGCTACCTAAGCTTAGGAGTAGTTTTGGTGAGGAAGATGATGAATAGTATGTTTTTGCATTTTCTTCACCCATTTCATTTGCAGTAAGTTGTAGTTCCCTTGTAATCTTTATTTCTTCCATTGTAATCTCTTTTAATTCTAGTCTGACCAAGTTTAATTCAAATGCTCTTGCACTTTTATTTTCCTGTTGGGTTTTATTTTCAAGCTTTGTTTTTAGTTATGAAATGAATTCTCCTCTGTAGCTTACATTCTCCTTTCATTAATACAAGTTCTAATCTTCATTTCTTCTACTTGTCTCTTTAAATTATGCATGTCTTTCCTTTTATCATGAGTAACTAGAGTTTTAGTTGGTTAATCCAAGGGAGACCTCCCCGTGAGGATTCCATTTCAACTCTTCTTTTTTCCTCCACTCGGTGTACGGTGGTTCGGTTTGACTGGGTTGAGAGTGGACGTGGTTGTGAGTCTTTGATATCCCGTAGGCCTGGTCACGGGTTATGCTTGGATCCTCACCTCCATTTGGTTGTGAGTTCTTGATACACCGTAGGGATTGTCACGGTGTATGCTTGAACCCTCACCTCCATCTTGTCCCTAGCTTCCCACGAATCAATCGTTCATTTAAGCACCATTGGAGGAAGGTTTCGAGTTGAGTTGGGATTCCCATTGGTATGAACCATTCGGATTAGCCAACACTTGTTTTATTGCATTTTCATTCACAAACACAAACACCAAAACACAAACAAAAGATTTCACTTTCTTTACCTTTTGCAAAATCACCTTCACACAACTTGAACTTTCCTTCCCTGAGGAGACGACCTTGGAATACTTTTCCAAGTAAAACACCGACACACAAAAGACTTTTTGCGATTGGGGAGCACTTTTGTTCACACACCTACATTTCATTTACATTTTCATTCATTCCATCCTCCATTTCGTTGCCCTATCTCTTGCATCATTCCGAGGGAGAGTGACACTCCCTTAGTCCTATAAGCCATACGCGCATTGAGGGATGATGTTAAGAGGTTAGGAATAACACCGTTTTCAACCAATCATTTTGGCGCCGTTGCCGGGGAAGGTTAAGCGTCGAGTTCGGAGGTGATTTTGGACGGCATGGTAAGTCTCGTGATTTTCATCACGGGCCAAGGTATGTCGTCTCTTTTGTATATATGTTGTTTGAGTTTGTGTTTTATATAATGTCTTATAATTATTATGAAAATGTATCAAATGCCCCATATTATGAAAATGTGTGTGAGATTTGTGATGAATATAGGCTCATCTCTTGTGTGTGCCCAATAAATTATCTGGTTCAAGACTTTGCATGCGAATGTTCAAATTCATTTTTGGCCTCTGAAAATTTTTACCCCAACCATTATGATACACCGAG
Source organism: Ilex aquifolium (assembly GCA_951799425.1). NCBI lineage: Eukaryota > Viridiplantae > Streptophyta > Magnoliopsida > Aquifoliales > Aquifoliaceae > Ilex > Ilex aquifolium. The sequence goes on from OX637405.1 coordinate 19,157,262, forward strand.
TTATTCGAGTTATGGTTGGGAGATTGAACCTCATGATTTTTCATCCAATCTCACACCACCAAATGAATTTTGCCATTATCCAACGTATGAGGACTCAACTGAACAAGAATTGGAAAATACGTTTTATGAGTTTATGCAAAGCCAAATGGAATGGAATGCTCAAATAACCCAACAACTTAATACATTAACTAATGTTATAATTGTTATGCATGAAGAACAACATCTTGAGCATAGTCAATGTATTGAGGTTGATCATCCCAATGGAATGCATATTGATGTTGAATCTCCCACCACTCTTGATTGTGAAAAATTTGATAAAGTTATTATCTCACAAGAGGCTAATGAGCCCAAGGTCATTTTTCCATCTAAGAGTGGTGTTGAAATTCACATTTCTCAACTTGGGGAGGGCATTGCAATGGAGTTAAGTGTAGAAAGTTTTCAAGACAAATTTTATACTCCATTGTTGGAATTGCATAAATTTTCCTATACCTCGGTTCGGTTGAGAATTTTGAGTCAACATCCTTTCTATGTTTGGATTGATGGTTTAAGAAGGGCATTCATACACCAAAAAAATGTTAAAACCAAAAAAATAAATGGGCGTAAGCTCATATCCGAATTGAAGCCGGATTGACATGAGCCCTTTTTGTTTTACTTTCATATACATAGTAGTTAGATTTCTTTTATTGTTATATCTTTACTTTTATTTTGTTGTAGGGTAGAAGTTGTTTACATCTCCCTAATTTGGATTCATTTCATTTTGAGCATCATCGTAGAAAATCTCATTCAATATCATATGCGAGTTTAAGTTGGGGGGTGTAAACAAACTTTTTTGTTTTCCCTTTAATGTGTATACTAAAGAAAAAGAAAAAAAAAAAAAAAAGAGGGAGTATCTCATTTCCCATGTTACTTTCATTTTTCTCATTGCATGATTCCTTGTGCATTGAGGACAATGCATGGTTCAAGTTGGGGGGTGAGGTGCACCATTTACATTTTCCACCACTTTTTGTATAGAATAATGGAAAATGTGAAAATTTTGAAAAATTTTGGTTCCAATATTGAACTATATTCCCCTATCCTAATGGTTATGGGATTTGTGATTACTTGATCTTCATTTTGAACTTTGAATACATGAACACATTATAGAAGTTTATCCTATTGCTAAGAGTATCACATACTTGTTTGCTTTTGAACTCAACCATAAGTGCACCATGAACTTGTAATTTTGGCAATTTACGGATTGAGTTCACATTTGAGTGCTTGACATGAATAGTGGAGATGAGTAAGAACCCATGTGAGCTTTAATGCCAATCCTTGTTTGGAGGGAACTTACATTTACTCAAGGAACAAATTTTCAAATTCCAAATTTGTTCAATAATCTCATTATGTTTGTTTTGGTTAGGTGCTTTTGGGTAGTTGATTGACTTTGCCTTGAAACGCAAAATGCTCCTCCTATGCTTATCTAGAGATGATCTTAGGCCATCTTTGAAATGCTTTGAGCCTTTGACTTTTTCTTGTGAAACATTATCTCTAGTGCCATGATTGAGCCTTAATTGAATTCGTTTCTATGCCACACATGTAACCAAGCCATTGAAAATGATAAATATCTACCTTACCTTGGTTGTTCCTAGTGCTAAGTATGAGTGATGATAAAAGAGAAGGAAGTATGGTGTGAAAAATCAAACAAAAGGGATGAATGAAGTTGAAACTCAAAGAGTTGAACGAAAAAGAATGAAAATCCAAGAAAAGGAGAAAAAGGGGTGGAAGAAGAAAAAGAAAAGAAAAATGTTAAGGAAAAGAAGCAAGAAAAGAAATAAAGAGTGAAGTGATGGTGTTAGCCTAGAAATCCCATAAAAGGGAGATTTTTTTGAAATAAAGGTCATTCACTCGGAACAACCCTCTTTGTTATCCTATATCCTTCATTTCACTTGCTTAGATATCACCCCAAGGCCTCATTACAACCCATGAAAGTCCTAAATGATCAAGAAAAGCATGGGAGATGCATACTTTTAAAAGAACAAGAGAAGTTGATTTTGCTATCTAATGCCCTAGCATTCCTTTCATGAGATTATGCCAAGGTTGTTTCATTTTTATGCATGAACTTCATTTTTGGATTACATGTGAGCATACTTTGTTTTGTGCATAAGATTCTACCTCACATATACACATGGAGAGCATGCCAGGATAACCATAGTGTGATTCATTGTGAGAGACACCCTTGGTGAGTTTTGCATCGAAGCTTAATTTGGATAGCCAAAGTGAATGTGAACTACGTTGTGTAAATATTTAAATTACATCTCCATCTCACACACACACGAGTTCTAAAAGGAAATGTGTAGGTGGATACTCTAGAATAGCATTTAAGGCTATGATGTGCCTCATGTGTGATTAGTTCGGGTGTATTGAGCAAGCTATTTTGGCATCCCAGTGCTAATTAAGATAAGGGAATATGCTTTAATATTGGATACTAAGAAAAGAAGTTTGTAGGTACCTTCACTGAAAACCTTCACGAGACAAAACTCGTCCACTAGGGATCACCTAGGGGTTTAAAGGCTTGTTGCATGTGCTAAATGCAATTGCGGAATTAGTATATGTTTTATTTTGTTTGCATATTTTTTTTACATTTTGTTTGCTAGGGACTAGCAAAACTTAAGTTGGGGGGTGTGATAAGCACAAAATATTGTATATTTGAAGGTCTCATTACATTCATTTTAACTCAACTTTTGCATATAAGTACTTAGTGTTAGCCAATTTTATGAATAATGTTGAATTTTCAATGTTGCAAGTTTTTATAGCTTAAATGATTGATTTTAGGACCTTGCAACTATGATGGATGTGTGGTGAGGGCATGTACACATTACATGAAGATTTGGAGGCTTAAAAGTGAAGAAATCAAGGAGGTATTGGTGTTTGGGAACAAAAGCACCAGCAGCCACACCATCTGGAAACAGAGTCTCGTTATTCCTCAATTTTGACCATGATCCACTTCGAATCTGAAAATTTTCAAAACATAAAAGTTGTAGATCTGGATGTCTTCTGTATTGTGTCACAAATTCAGCGCAATCGAATGGTTAGATCAAAAGTTATGCCAATTCTACGAAAAATGGTCCGGAGCAAAAAACAGTATCGGTACACCGTACCGATATGGTACCGTTCCGGAACTGCATACCGGTACTTCAAACTCTAGAAGATTTAGAGTACCGGTACACAATACCGGTACACTCCCTGACAGCCCAGAATCGTCTGCAATCATGCTCCACTTGCTTGGGGGTCCCACCTACACTTCTTCCACACCTAGCCCGACATTTTATCCCTACAACCATGCCTCCTACACCCTACTTGAAGAATTTGAAGGCTTGGGCATTAATGGGGACGAGAGAGAGAAGGGGTAGCCTGGGGGAGGCTTGTCCTAGCCTGCAACACCCATCCATTAAGCCCCCTAATGAGGGAGGCCTTTCACACAGCTAGGGGGGACCACCATGCACGAAATTTGAAGGCTCACTCTCCATATACTCAGCATTCACAAGCATTTCAAAAGGTGGCTACCTAAGCTTAGGAGTAGTTTTGGTGAGGAAGATGATGAATAGTATGTTTTTGCATTTTCTTCACCCATTTCATTTGCAGTAAGTTGTAGTTCCCTTGTAATCTTTATTTCTTCCATTGTAATCTCTTTTAATTCTAGTCTGACCAAGTTTAATTCAAATGCTCTTGCACTTTTATTTTTCTGCTGGGTTTTATTTTCAAGCTTTGTTTTTAGTTATGAAATGAATTCTCCTCTGTAGCTTACATTCTCCTAGCATTAATACAAGTTCTAATCTTCATTTCTTCTACATGTCTCTTTACATTATGCATGTCTTTCCTTTTATCATGAGTAGCTAGAGTTTTAGTTGGTTAATCCAAGGGAGACCTCCCCGTGAGGATTCCATTTCAACTCTTCTTTTTTCCTCCACTCGGTGTACGGTGGTTCGGTTTGACTGGGTTAAGAGTGGACGTGGTTGTGAATCTTTGATATCCCGTAGGCCTGGTCACGGGTTATGCTTGGATCCTCACCTCCATTTGGTTGTGAGTTCTTGATACACCATAGGCATTGTCACGGTGTATGCTTGAACCCTCACCTCCATCTTGTCCCTAGCTTCCTACGAATCAATCGTTCATTTAAGCACCATTGGAGGAAGGTTTCGACTTGAGTTGGGATTCCCATTGGTATGAATCCTTCGGATTAGCCAACACTTGTTTTATTGCATTTTCATTCACAAACACAAACAAAAGATTTCACTTTCTTTACCTTTTGCAAAATCACATTCACACAACTTGAACTTTCCTTCCCTGAGGAGACGACCTTGGAATACTTTTCCAAGTAAAACACCGACACACAAAAGACTCTTTGCGATTGGGGAGCACTTTTGTTCACACACCCACATTTCATTTACATTTTCATTCATTCCATCCTCCATTCTGTTGCCCTATCTCTTGCATCATTCCGAGGGAGAGTGACACTCCCTTAGTCCTATAAGTCATACGCACATTGAGGGATGATGTTAAGAGGTTAGGAATAACACCGTTTTCAACCAATCATGAATGAAAATGTGTGTGTGTGTGCAAAAGTGCTCTCCAAGGGAAGAGAGACTTACAATGTCGTGTTTTACTTGGAATGCGTATTCCAAGGTCGTCTCTTCAGGGAAGGAAGGTTGAATTGTGGTGCAGGTGATTTTGTAAAGAAATGAAAAAGTATAAAATCTTGTAGTTGTGTGTTTTGGTGAGTGGAGTTTTTGATAAAAATGCAATGTAAACAAGGTTGGCTAATCCGAAGAGATCATTCTATCAACTCAAAATATTCTACGAATGGTCTCTCAGTGCTTGATTGATTCATAGGAAGTGAGGGACTAATGTGGAGGTGTAAGCTCAAGCATACCCTGTGACAAGTCTACGGTGTATCAAGAGCTCACAACCACGTCCGCACTCAACCTAGTCAAACCAAACACTTTACACTATGAGGAGGAATGAATGACAATTGATTTAGCATAGCTAAGAGAAAATCTCTCTTGGATTAGCCAACTAAAAGCTTAGCTACTCATAATGGATGCAAAGACATACACAATGTAAAAAGACATGGTGAAGAAATGAAGATTTAAACTTGTATTAATGCAAAAAGAAGTTAACCTAAAAAGGCAAATTCATTTCATACCCAAAAGTAAAACTTGGAAGGAAAAACTCAAATGTAAACATGGTAGATACAAGAATATGTAACTAAACATAAAATACACTTGAAATAAATGAGATTAGAGTGCAAGAAGTAAAGATCACAAGTGATTTAAAGCTTACTACAACTGAAATGGAGAAGAAAATGCAAAAACCTAACTTTCTCTCTCAAGAACTTCATCTTGTTCATTGGGACCTTCTCTCTCTAAAAGATTGTGTAGCTGAATAATGGTGTAAGAATGCTTCCTTTTTCGTCCATCACCCCCCCTAGGGTCTGTGTGAGCTGAATTCCAAGCATGGGGAAGGGGTTGGACAATTACACAAGCAAGGACAGGCCATGCCTGCAACCCCACCATGCCCCTTCTTTCTCTCTCTTCCTCTTTCATGCTCTTTCTTCCAAAGTCATATTTTAGGTGTGGAGAAGCATGCTTGTATGTAGAGTGTGTCAGGGTATGTGTGGGAGAAGTAGAGGTGGGCCCACGAAGCAGTTGGAGAAGAGATTGCAGCATTCTGGCGTTTCTCGACAAAACCTACCAGTAGAACGATGACAAAACCTATCGGTAGGTTTTGGCAGGGACAGCAGCAAAACAATTCCAGTGTGTAAAACCTACTGATAGGTTTTGGCTGGGGCAGCAGTAGAACAATTCCAATACACAAAACCTACCGGTAGGTTTCCTGGGAAGAATTTCATCCTTTGAACTCATTTCGTACTCACTATCGCTCCACTTAACTTTCATAGTCTTCCTCTTCCTAATGGGTTACATTATTTTTCCTTTTTTTTATTCGGGATATCTGAAGAGACGTGTTCAAGATCTTGACAATTATAACACTGGATTTCTTGGCCCTTGTTGTTGGCCCCTTGCTGAAATTTCTTCCATTCCTTACTAGTCTTGGAACGGTCAATTGAATGGAAGTTAATACAATGCCTTTAGAATTCTTGACCTGGCGAAGATTCATCTCATAAGTAAAAAAGCAACCGAACTGGGTATTTCACCTTGAAGCACTCAACATTTACACTCGTTTCTGTAGTCGTCATCTTAGGTTGGGACATAATTTGGGTATGTAACGATTGTGGTCATTAGATTATTAATGGGTCCCAGCATTAAATACAATCACTATTAATTTAATGGTCACAATGAATCATGTCCCCAAATTATATCTCTAAATTATGTCCCGATAGTATTAGTACAATAATATCTTCCGAAAAAGAGATAGCTCAATTGTGGGTTAGAATATGTTATCGAAAAATTATTGTTAAGTTCAACACCTTTTTTTTTAGTGGACACGTATAAAACAATGACTAGGAGTAAATCAATTAAAATTTATGCAAGCAAACTGGTTTTATAAGATGTAATTTTTTAGTAATATAGTTTTTTCTCCAATAAAGTCATGAAAAGATTTATGCTCAGGGAAGTAAAATCTGAGGGGTGGGAAGAATCAGGAATGGGTGTTGAGGAAGGAATGGCAGTTGATGAGGAAGGCGTGGTAGTTGCCGAGTTAGGTTAGATTAGCACGAAGATAAGGAGCGCAAGCAAGAGATAGTCGCCACAAGTTATACACTGAAATTCTGATACCAATACCATGTGAAGTAAGGAAATATTGGAGTGCTTTTCTTATGATGTGTTCCTTAGTAACTGAAGTGACTGAACCGATGATGAAAGTTGAGAAGAGATTCTGTAAGTCAGCACCTGGAATACAAGGGTCCAGTGTGTAGATTAATGCACAAAACTCCTGCTACAAAATGTGAATAGAACTGGTTTATTTTTTGTGACTTTAATCTCTGATTTCTAGATTACAATAGAACAATTTTACCATTATGTCAAGTCTCACCATATACTATTCAATGTCCCACTATATTACCTTTTAGGCAGTTGGGAAATATGTGTTTAGAAGAACAATAATACTATATGGATCTGGTTTGTTGAGTTAATTTATTGGTGTTTTTAGATTCACAATGAATCACATTTAATATTTAACTGTTATTCCAACTAGTTAGACCAGCAAATTAGTTGAATAAACAAGGTCCAAATAAGTACACGTGCAACATCAACCAACCTACCAAAGTACCAAACCCCAAACACGAGGGTAGTTCGCTTCTTCAATTTGGGGTTAGGTAGCAAGAAAGCGCCGCTACAAAAACTTTTGCACTCTTTCTGTGCTTGAGAACTGAAGTGCTTCTTGTTGTAAGCTCTAATAAGTGGGCTGGAAATGAAGAAAGGAGGAGAAATTGAAGGCAAACAAGGGAGTAGAATGAAGATATTATGTCTTCATGGATTCAGAACCAGTGGAAGTTTCCTACAAAAGCAAATCAGCAAATGGGATCCTTCTATCTTTTGCTCAATTTGACATGGTATGCAAGCAAACGTCCAAATGTCTTCACTTCGAATTTATTACAAAATGAGCCCATTCGGATATTTCTTTTAAAACTGGTTTTTTTTTTTTTGTTTTTTTTTTTGTTATATATATACGGGGTCGATTGATAATTTTTTAGTTTTTGCGTTTTCAAAAAATATATTTCTTTGTTGTTAATAGGAATCAAATCCGATACCTCATTAAACCCCTTCAGTCCACCGAAAGCGTGTTTCGTGTTTTGATTGTTTCCTAAAATATGATTTTTTTGTTTCTATTCTTTTAGCTTGTTTCTAAGACAACTTAGATGAAACAAAAAACAAAAACAATTACTAAACACATTTTTATTTTTTTTTGGGATAAAAACTCAAAACAAAAACACCAAACATCAAACAAAAATAACAAACAACAACCCCTAAAGGTTTTGGGTCTTTAAGCCACTCGTTTCTTAAATGAGTGGACCATAAATGACACGAACAAATCGTGTATCAGTGAATTTAATCAAAAGAAATACACGATATTACTCGCATATATACCGGTTATATATAATTTATATACGATACGAACTTGATATGATACAATTCATTAGATAAAATTAATAAACGAATCGGATATGATTGAAGTGCTTTTGGACACAAACCCGCTAAGACTCTACTTGAACTTGCCTCATCCGACACAACTGAAAGGCGTAATTGTATCATTGGGTTAGTAGTGGGTCTCAACATTAAATAATGCTCACCATGAATCCAATGATCACAATACATTATATCCCAATTATGTCTTCAAATTAAATGCAAGTAGCATTATTCATAAATTTATATACACATGCATATATATCTTAAAATGAAATTCATTAATAACTGGATTACATGTTCTCTGCCTTTCACATAAATTCATTATCCCTCAAGTAGCATTATACGTGCTCCCTCACCATATTTCAATTTTAAGATGAATTCATTATCCCTAAAGTCCCATTCTTTTATCAGAATTATTATTAAGAGAACAAGTTCCACACGAGTACCTGTGAACCTAAAAAGAGTGGATAATGTTATTAAGTGACGCACCTTGAACATTACAGAGAAAAGAAGAGAAGTTTCAGATTACACAGGAACAAGGCTGTAGCCTGTAGGAGTATTCTGTGAATGTTGGCAACAGTAACAAGTACAGAAATTTGGATCAAGTAATCATGAACTCAATTTGTCTTTAGGAGAGGAATGCTTTTTATGTTAACATTTTGGAGAGGAGAATTTTACGACTTACAAACTGGCAAAGAAGAGTCTTTGTGCCCTTATGACCAGACTATTTTTGACATCCGCCATCAAGTATGAAATTTTTTAGTTTGATAGTAGAGTAATATTATTAACACCTAAATATGCGATTTAATGTACTGATTTAATGATATGACTTTATTATAATCATTGAATTAATACTAAATTTTAAAGTTTGATAGTATTCACAGTCAATTCAATGATTATAATGAATTAAATCAACAAATTAAATCAATAAATTAAGTCCTAATAGTATTGCTCTTGACATAATGATCTTCCAATAAATTTCTTAAATCAAATTTTATGCCAATTGTACGTTTCTCAACTTCATTATTTGAATTAATCTGGACTTTCTGTCCAATTTCGTTAAAATTGGCAATGGACTCGGTACACGTGACTACCACACTGGGTTAATACGGAGGGGTATTTAAGGAAGAAAATGAAAACTCTCAAATAACCAAACCCAAATTTCCTAATCCGCCCGACCAGACCTACCCTTTTTCATAAAGCGTACTAGTAATTCTTATTTGACCTATTGGTAGAACCGCTACCCAAGTTGTATTCGTTCCCATATTTTACACTGTAACCGCTAGCTGATACCAAATTATACGAACTCTTGGTTAGAACTTTACCCATGAAGACCGGATGGGAAGGAAAGAGGGGCTAAGATTGTATGAATAGACATATCTAAATCCATGCTTGAACGATGAGTGGCTTTCCTCCTTTTTTCTTCCCCCCACCCCCCACCCAGCGAAAAGAACCCACCAAAACCTTGTAATTGTACCCATCTCCAAGTGCTAGAATATTGTGTGACAGTTGACTCTAAGAGTTAGTTGATTATACATCCGTTTCTATATTGAAAAACATGAAACTAATATGCAAATCATTACATAAACATCCACTACAGGACTTTCCAGACGGAATATATCCAGCAGGTGGCAAATCCGATATAGAGGGCATCTTTCCACCACCTTATTTCGAGTGGTTCCAATTCAACAAGGTACTCTTCATTTTTCTTTCTCTTTTTATTTTCTTGTAATTTGACACTGTTTGACTTATTTTTGGATTGCGGATGTGTCAAAAATCTGATTGGACTTAAAATTCAAACACATACGATCTTACTTATTCGAATTAGTATGAGGTTCTAAAATAATAAATGTCCAGGCGATTGTAACAAGACATAAAGTTATCTCTTGTTCTTTTCTATACATTCGAGATTAAAGATTTTAAATAATTTCCCAACTAGCAACATAATGGACTAGAACGTAGAAAAAAACATTAGAATGTAAAGTAACATATAAACTAAGTTTGAAAAATGAAAAGGGTATTGTACTTAACATTAAATGAAAGCGGTAAAGATCACCGGCGTGATGGATTATTGGAAAAAGTAAAGTTGTTTTGAAGTAAAAAAAAGTAAGTAGGAGAGAGGCTGACTTTGTGTAGAGTTTCTTGTGTTTGATCATAGATATTTTCTCTGTAGCCTTACCATTGTTATTTATAGGGATGACCTTCAACCATCAAAGCCATCCTTTCCGGTCATGACTGTAATCATTACCTTTTCTCTCGACATGTATAGACGTGCACTGAACCACCTCTAACTGACGGTTCACGATTTCACGTTTCACCTTTTCTCGGGATTCTTAGAGTCCTGCTTCCTTAATAGCTCCTGTCAAGTATGGACTCTCATAGACTATTTCATGACCATCAGATTACTTCCACATGTCACCTTTAGATTTTTCTATTTTCGGGTGTAAACATTGCTCTCCAAAAAATGATGTGACTGAACACTTCATATTCGGAGCATTGTTTTGGCTCTTTGAATTTAAGCTTTTGCCGCCACACATTCATTACTTAACTGTCATCCCGCTACTGGCTGTGAATATCAGGGGTTGTGGCCAAGCATCCATGTGTAGCCTTTCGGTCTATCTCTCATCTTTTCAAATCTATAAGAAAGGGCTGGCACACTATCCATCCATATCTTTTCATCATTGCAATGGTTCATTCTTCGCGCCTATATAATCCGTTCTCAGACTTGCCTTTTTGTTATTATTCTGAATTTCTCCTCTTCTTCTTCAATAAATCCCCCTCGTACCGTTGCCCTTGAAGCGGCTTTTTCACGAGTACAAGCTGCTCATGTTACTCTTCATACTATTAACCCACTCTTTGAGTCTTCTTCGACAGAGATAGCAATTGCTCCTGCTTTAAAAGAGATCCCTCCAAACGAAGTTCAACGTATTTACCCTGACTCTCATATGTCTCACCCTTTTAAGTTCCAAGAGCCCCTTCAATGGTCGAGCTGACTTAGTGGCAATCTCATCCATGCATGGAAGGCCCCTTCTCCAGAGTGGATATCATGGGTTGCTCGTATTAAAGAGGAAAAAGGTACCCTGTGGTGTTGTTTTGGTATTTATGATGCTATAGAACTTAGCATCATCACAATGAATATTGACAAATTGCTACTTAGCACCACTCTCTTATTTTGGTTTGTGGCGAACAATGCATTTCACTTTTATTTTGGCATGATGGGCCCCACTGTCTATGACGTATCTGCACTCATCGACCAACCTCCATTTGGGGTCGAGGCCACGCTCTTCTAACTTATACTGAAGCAAGCTACACTTTTCCAACTGATGCACAAAATAAGCCGGTTACTGCCTATTCCCTCTTTATTGTGGCTTGTCATGGCTGCAATGGTACTTCAGTAGTGGACAAGGAACACATTTCGTTCATGCTTTACTAGCTCAACCAATTCTTGTTTTGCACATCGTCATACAAAGTTACCAAGGAGTATATTCACCTGGCCATGGGAGCTTCTTATGCCTTTGCTCCTACAATGATTACCCACTTTTATCATGGGATGTGGGATACTGTGGCGGCAAAGATGATTAAAGGTCAAGTCCCTTTTGGGTGCTTCAATTGTGGCTTCATGCTTATTTCCTAGGGCTCTCCATCCCGCTTGTTGACAATGCCTCTTTTTCTTGCAGGCACTTATTATCCACGACCCCTTCCAAAGAGCAATCATTTACGAACTACTTTTCTTATTTGTACAATTTGAAGAACTCACAGCCCATTTGGATGTCGTTTGCCTAGAACCGGGGGCCAAAATGGTTCCTTTATAAAATTGGGGAGCCTTATCCTGATGCTGCTTCCTCTCAGGAGGATGCCTAGTTCTCATGTCTCTGCCCCCGAGATTTGCATTACGACCTAGGGCCTACATATGGTGCAAATGCTCACTGCGGCGTCGTGTTTAACATGCCTCAACAGTTTGCTCGTCAATTTGGCTTGGTGCAACAAAGTCCTTACCCTTTAGCCTGCACTCTCAATACTGACCTTACCAATCAACCTAACTTGGCCGATGATAATGTTTGGGAGGTCACCCGTTATAGCTCCCTGAAAGAAATCATATAATAAAATTAGCGTAATTTAAAAAAAATAAAAATTGATTCATCATTCCAAGAACTATTCATGTTTTAATATAAATTGAGAAACCTTAGATCTATAGAGAAGATTAAGGGTTACTTCTAGAAGTGTGCTTTTAACGATCTCTAAGCTTTCTCAAAAACATTGAATCTTCAAACCTTAGTTTGATCTTTACCCCAAGCCTCGCAATTGATTGGCCTTTATCGGTCTCCACACGAATTGATAAACTTTAAGAATCTACCTCAACATTTGATAAAACTAGTAGAGAGAGAGAAAATGATGGATGAATTTTCTTGTGCTAGCAAGAGAGAGTTGTTATCTCATCTATAAACCTCCTATATGAAGGTATTTATAGAGCCATAAAAAACTCTAATTCTAGTTTGGGTCAATTTGTAATTATCTCATAATTACGCATAACTCATTTATTAATCAGTAATTGTAATAAAGTCCCAAATAAACTCTTAATTGGTTTTCTCTCATTTATCGTTCAGTTTCCAATCAATTATATTGTATGTGACCCTATAGGTTCTAGCATACTCGGTTGTAGGTATTTGATACTAACTACAAGTACCATCTCAAATTAGAACTCTTTTTAATTTAGCTTGAATTAGAACTCTTCTAATTCTCCCTTTATGAAGAATAATTAATATATTTATAATAATTTTGTTCTTCATGTTTTTACTAATTATGAGTGACACCTAGAAACATATCATGTTCAACCTCCGAATAGCACGAAGTAGGTAAATAACTCATTCAGTCTAGAGTTACAATCTAATTCAATCATGTTATCAAATAATGCCCCAATTGAATTAATAGGCTATGGACATATTGTCAAACCCCTAACTCAATTATGTGTTCGATATTAGGACTATAACTCCTAATGATCAACTAGAGACTCTTTATAATTGTCATTCTGCCTTGGCCAATGACTCCTTAAGTCATATCCTAAAAGATCTCATAGGACATTCTCGTTTTATTTACTAAAGGTAATAGATTCCGTATTGTACACTCATAAGTCTCCATGCATGTCTAACTATATCCAACAATATGTATCCAAGTTACATGGATAGAATATGAATATGTTGTATACTTAAAGCATAGAAGTGCATGCACAAGACAACTATATTGTCATAAGTCTAAGGGTCAGTTGTGTTAAGAGTATTAGGGTAGTATGTGTAAATGGTTAATAGTATTTGGGTATAATGTGTAAATACAAGAGGGTGTATGTATAATTCTTATTATTGTGAGTTAACTATAAATATAAGTGATGTATGAGAGTTATGTTAAGTTTTTAACCTCTTTCTGTTTCTCTTTAAATATTGTCTCTAATATTATTGTTAATCCTCCAAACTTAACATGGTATCAGAGCACTATGATCCTAAATACAAATATTAGTGTGTTGTTGTGAAAATTACCTTGGCTTGGTGGTGTTACTGTTGAGGTAGTGCCACTGTCGAAGTGATATCACTGTTGAGGTGCTGCTGTCGGAGTTCCGACGTTGTGGTGGTGTTACACAGTGGCTGTGATACACGGTGGTGGTGTTGACGACATATTGTGGTAGTGGTGGTGCTACATCTGTGGTGGAGATTTCGGCTGTGAGGCATTGTCGACGTCGGTGGCTTCTGCGGTGGTTGCGGACATCAGTGGCTTCTGCGGTGGTTATGGTGGTGTTGTGGTGGTCTGACTGTGGGACGCCAGCGACGAAGATCGAGGGTTTCTTTTGAAACCCTAATCAGGCGAAGAAGACAAGGTCCGTCGGGTCGGTTGCGGGTCGGTTCTAGCCCCACTTCAGACCTGATCTAGCCCAAGGTCCAATCTGAACCGGTTCAATCCCGCTTTGATCCATTCTAAGCCGGTTCAGGCAGTTTTGCACCGGCTCAGACCGATTTCTTCTATTATTGCTCCGGTTCAACGGTTCTGCCTGTTTCTCCAGTCCGGTTCAGCCAGTTTGGCACTGGTTCAGACTGGTTCTATCGGCTTTCACATTGATTCAGTGAGCTCGGCCTGCCCGGTTCAGCCAGCCAGTCTGCTTTTCCTGTCCGGTTCAACGGTCTAGAGAGGCCTTCCTGTCTGGTTCAGCGGTCTAGAGAGGCCTTCCAGTCCGGTTTAGTTTTCCAGCAAGGTCCTCCAGTCCGGTTCAGCGATCCAGTGGCTTCTTCTTGCTCCATTCAGTTGCCCAGCAGTGGGGTTGCTCCGTTCAGTTGTCCAGCAGTAAGGTTGTTCCCGTTTTACTATTTGCTATATTGTTATGGAACCTAAGCAAGATGTTATTGCTCCATCTTTGCCTCCTACCTCTAATTCTCCAATCATTCTTAATGGTCCCATGACTTCCGTTAAACTCAATGGGACTAATTATACTTTATGGTCCCGCTCTGTTCAAGTCTTTCTTTGAGGCAAAGGTTTCAAGAAATATTTGGTTAATACTAAACCAAAGGAAGATACTCCTGGGTATGATCAGTGAGAACAAGAGGACGCTCATATTATCTATTTATTGTTGAATAGCATTGAGCCTAGCATTAGCTCTTCTCTGCTCTATCTTGATACTACCAAAGAGATATGGGATCACTTGGCCACTATGTATTCTGGTACAGGTAATTTTACTAGTGCGTATGAGGTGTGCAAGGAGTACTTCCGGTTGGAGCAGGGTACTCTGAGCCTTGCAGATTATTACTCTCACATTTGGGGAGTCTGTGAGGAGATGAAGACCTACCATCCGTTTACTGCTGATGCAGCAGTTTGGCAGAAGCAACATGAGGACCTGAATGTTGTTAGGTTTTTGGTAGGATTGAAACCTGAATATAAGGCTATTCATTCTCAGATTTTGTGTTGTTCTAGTCTTCCATCACTCCTTGAGGTTTTCTCTCGTTTACAGCGTGCTACATTGTCTACTCCTTCAGGCATTGATCATGGTGTCTCCACTGATCGCTCAGCTCTTGTGGTTCCTAGTAGCCACAGTGATGGTCATCGAGGTGCACGTGGACGTGGTGGTCGAGGAGGTCCTACAGGTGGTCGTGGGGGCCGTAGTGGACCCCATTCTTGTACTCACTGTGGTCGTGGAGGACACACTGTTGATTTCTATTGGGATTTACATGGAAAACCTTCTGGTGCTGCTAATCAGGCTTCCTATCAGGATGACACCTCGGTTGTTGCTTCCATACCTCGGTCAGCTCCACCAGACACTGGGTCGAGAGGAGTATGCCCAGTTTCTGTCCCAGCAACAGGCTATTCCATCTCCTTCCACTGCTACTTTTGCCCAGTCAGGTATTGCTTCCACTTGTTTATTGTCCTCCACTCGCAGTCCCTGGATCATAGAATCTGACGCTTCTGATCACATGACTGGTGCGTCTGATGTTTTTTCTACTTATCATTATGCTACTTCCACACGTAGTATTACTCTTACTAATGGTACTTGTTCTAAAGTTTCAGGTCTGGGGACTACTCACTTGAGTCCTGATATGTCTCTATCTTCTGTGTCATTTGTTCCTCAGTTTCCTTTTAGTTTACTTTCCATCAGTAAGATTACCCGTTCTCTCAATTGTTCTGTAACATTTTATCCCTCTTACTGTGTCTTTCATGATCTCAAGACGAAGATGAAGATTGGTACGGGGCATGAAGCTGGTGGCCTATATTACTTTGATTTTGATTCACCTACTCGGGCTCTACAGACCTCGTTATCTCCTTTTCAATGGCATTGTCATCTTGGACATTCCTCTCTCCAGAATCTGAAGCACCAAGTTCCCAGTCTTAGTCGTGTGTCGTCTTTGTCTTGTGAAGCTTGTCAACTTAGTAAGCATCACCGTGTGTCATTTCAGTCTAGAGTCAATAATCGTGTGTCTAGTCCATTTGAGTTGGTACATTCTGATGTATGGGGTCCAATAAAGAATATTTCATCTAATAAATATCCTTATTTTGTGTCATTTGTGGATGACTATTCTCGTGTGACTTGGTTGTTTCTGATGAAAGCTCGGTCTGAATTATTATCTATATTTGAGACCTTTCGTAAGGAGATAAAAACTTAGTATGGTTGTCGTATACGTATTTTACGTTCTGATAATGCTCGGGAATATGAATCTGAACCTTTTTCAGCTTATCTTAGTAAAACTGACATTATTCATCAGACTTCCTGTGCTTACACATCCCCACAGAATGGTGTTGCTGAATGCAATAACCGTCATTTGTTGGAAGTCACCCGTGTCCTGTTATTTCAGATGAATATTTCCCGATATTTTGGGAGTGATGTTGTTCTTATTGCTTGTCATCTTATTAATCGTATGTCATCCTCTGTGTTAAATGGTCAAAGTCCATATTCTGTCCTTTTTCCTGGTAAGCCCTATTTTCTCTAACTCCTTAGATTTTTGGATGTGTCTGTTATGTTCACAATTTGGGTCCTGGGTTTGATAAATTTGACCCTCGAGCTACCAAATGTGTATTTCTTGGTTATTCCCGTACACAAAAGGGGTATCGTTGCTACAGTCCTTCTCTGCGACGATACTTTACTAGTGCCGATGTCACGTTTGAGGAATATGTTCCATATTTTCCAGCACCTTCTCAGCCTTTGGATCTGGACTTTGGGTCATCTCTTCCATCATCTTCAGATATTCTGCTGCCTACTGTGTTATCATCTGCTTTACCTCTTCGTGAATACTCTCGTCGTCCTCGACCATCGTCTGAGGTACCCGTACCGTCTTCCTTGCCGCCTTATGATCCTCATCAGGTAATTTAGACTCTTTACCTATTACTCTTCGAAAAGGTACTCGTTCGTATGTCACTAATCATCACATTTCTCATTTTGTTTCATACGATGCGTTGTCTCCTGTCTTCTCTTGTTTTGCCTCTCAATTATCTACTATATCTATTCTTAAGCATTTACAGGATGCATTATCTGATCCGGGTTAGAGGAAAGCTATGGAGGATGAAATGGATGCCTTACATCATAATGGGACTTGAAATCTCGTTCCTTTACCTCCTGGTAAACAAACTGTTGGTTGTCGTTGGGTGTATACTGTTAAATTTCATCCAGATGGTTCTGTGGAGCGTCTCAAAGCCCGGCTTGTTGCAAAGGGCTTTACTCAGACCTATGGTGTTGATTATGAGGAGACTTTCTCTCTTGTTGCTAAAATTTCCTCTGTTCGTATCTTGATTGGCCCTTGTTTCAGTTAGATGTCAAGAACGCATTCCTACATTGTGACTTGGTTGAAGAGGAATACATGGAGCAGCCACCTAGGTTTACTGCTCAGGGGGGAGTATGGTAAAAGTGTATGCCGGTTAAAGAAATCTTTGTATGGTTTGAAGCAGTCACCGAGGCATGGTTTGGTAAGTTTTCAGATGCAGTTTTAGAGTTTGGTCTGCTTCGATGTCAGACAGACCATTTTGTGTTTCATAGACAAACGGATGCTGGATATGTTCTATTTGTGGTCTATGTAGATGATATTGTGATTACTGGAAATGATTCTGAGGGGATTGCCAAGTTAAAAATCTTCTTGCAAGATCGATTTCATACTAAGGATTTGGGAAAACTCAGGTATTTCTTGGGAATTGAAGTGGCTCAATCTAAACAGGGTATTTGTTTATCACAGAGGAAATATGTACTTGACATGCTAGAAGAAGCAGGTTTGTTGGGTGGTAGACCGATTGATGTTCCTATGGATCCGAATCAGAAACTATTGATGGATGATGGTGCATTGTTTGAGAATCCGGGTCGGTATCGCAGATTGGTTGGGAAGCTCAATTATCTCACTATTACTCGACCGGATATTTCCTATGTAGTCAATATAGTAAGTCAGTTCATGGGGTGTCCTAGAGTACCACATTGGGAGGCAGTTACTCGTATTCTGCGATATCTCAAACGATCTCCTGGACTTGGACTGTTATATCGAGCTAATGGACATCTTAGAGTGGAAGGTTTTTCAGTTGCTGATTGGGCTGGCTCTCCTTCTGATCGGAGATTAACCACTGGTTATTGTACTTTCTTAGGAGGTAACGTTGTCTTATGGAAAAGTAAGAAACAATCCGTGGTAGCAAGATCTAGTGCTGAGGCTGAGTATAGGGCAATGGCACATATGACGAGTGAGTTGACTTGGCTACTACACTTCCTCCAGGAAATTGAGTTTCCAGTTCAACCTCATTTACAGTTGTTCTGTGACAACCAGACAGCTATCCATATCGCTGTCAATCCAGTGTTTCACGAGAGAACCAAACATATTGAGGTTGATTGTCACTTTATTCGGGACAAGATAGTAGCTGGGGAGATTACGACTCCATTTGTGAAATCTGAAGATCAGTTTGCAGATATGTTTAGCAAAGCATTGAGTCGTATGACTTGATCCGAAATGTGTACACCCAAGTGCAGGCGGTCAAGCTGTAGTAATAATCCGGTTTGAGTCCGAAGTCAAATCCACAGGGAACTTTTGTTGGTATTTTTGAGATAAGCAGTGGTGGAGACCTATTGATTTTAACCCTTGAGATTTGTTGTGAGGTGGGAGATTTCCTGGACAGAATATAAGATTATTTCTAAGAGAATTTTCTTAACAAAATAGGAGATAAGCTCTAATGAAAAAAAAGTCACTCTTTAGTTCAAGGATCTGGACATGTAGTTAATTATCCCGTTTATTATACTTGTGCTTGATAACTCAATTAACTCTTGTGTCAACAGCAAGTTAATCGGAAGATAAAGATGGACTGTGAGAATTAAGAACATGATTCTGATGTCTTTCTAGAAGTTTACAAGAATTGTCTGTGTCGAGACTTAACCCGTCTACAAACAAGCAAGTGTTTCTACAAGACATCCAAGCATGACATTAATATTCCATTCTTTTAGTGAAGCACAATAATGGGGAGGATTGAAGGGTGGTCATGAAGATCTAGCCGGGGTACTTGCCTTGAACCGATGAGTCTTTCTATGCAAGAGTCATCCGTGTCATAGAAAGATCCCACGGTTATACAAAGTACCTTAGCTTTGCTAGATGCAATCAATCATCTAATAAGCAAGGAGAAATAAACGTTAAGCATAAGAACAGTGCACAAATATAATTCCCGGATAACTTATACATGCCCTTCTCCTCTTACTAAAGAGTAAATGAGAAACTACTCACTCTTCATGGCTTTGGTAAAGCTAGAAAAGTGGGTGATACTCATCCCTCCAAGTAGAGGACTTACAAAATGAAATAACAATAAATAAGGAGCCAATCTTTAACAAAGAATGAGTTAATCACGTTCCATCCTTCACGGCTTTGGTAAAGCTCTAGAAAAGTGGAAGAGTTTCACTCCTCTAAGAAAGAAAGAAGCTCAAGCAATGGAAGTGAAGTACATAAATAATAAAAGTAGAAGAAAGTTAGTCACATTTGGAGGGTGGTTTCCTCAACCAAGGAATGGAGGGTTGCTTCCTCAACCAAAAGATGAACTAACTCCCTTCTATGCATGTAAGTGAAAGCATAAGCATAAAACTACTTTTATAACAAGCAAAGAGATGTTGGACTAAAGCTAAATTAATCTCTAAAATAAATAATTCATACAAGGAAATGCAAACTAAATCTACAATATGAGTGGGAGTCTAAGCCTCCATCTCCTCTCTACTTCTTGTCCTTCTTTAGCTCTCCAACAATGGGAGTATTTATAGGCAAGAGGAGGGGACAAGAGGGGGTGAAGGAATAGTGTATACCACCCAAGTCCAAGTGAAAAACCAACTACTCTGTAGCCAGTCTATGGAGAACGTTCGAACGTGAGTTGGTGTTCGAACGTTCGAACGTGAGTTGGTGTTCGAACGTTCGAACGTGAGTTGGTGTTCGAACGTTGTCTCTGTTTTTGCTTTATGGTCGTTCGAACGTTGTCTGTCGTTCGAACGTTTTTTCTGTCTTTGCGCTATGGGCGTTCGAACGCCAGATGTGGTCTGACCTTCTCACTCAAGTGGCATGTGGTCATCTGTGAAGTCCATTTCCTCACTCTGTGCAGTAGTCTGGTCTTCAATCAAGTCGAGTGCACGTTCGAACGTGAGTTGGCATTCGAACGTGACACTCAAGTGCCTCAGAGCTTTAGAGTCTTCTTTCCTAGTTGCAACACGCCTTCTCTCAATAGTCAGGTCTGCTACAGTTCAATGTGGACGTTCGAACGTGAGTTGACGTTCGAACGTTCTGGCTATGCTCCAAGCTTCTCCACTTTTGTGCTCTAATGTGCTGGTGTTACATTCAAGTGTGGTACTTGTTGTTCTTGAGTCCTTGTTCAGTTTAGGGCCTGAAATGACATCACTTAAACTCCATCAAAGTATAATTAGTCTTAAAACGGCATAGTAAAATGCTAATTTTAAGTGCTAATCACACCCCCCCCCCCAACCTAAATATTGCTAGTCTCTAGTAATACAAAAAAAAAAAAATCTACTCCTAATGCCATTTTCGTAGGTCATCCGGTTGCATTTAGCTTATGCAACAAGCCGTTGAACTACTTAGTTTCCCCTAGCGGACGAGTGTTGTCTCGTGAGGGTTTCCAATGAAGCTACCCACAAACTTCAGTCGAACAGATATGTATGTGAGATTGTTGATTAAAGTAAACTGGCATCATGGTCGTTGAGACACCCAACTCTCAATTTCGACTTATATCCCGCATGTCCCTCTTTCATAGGTATCTAATCTATGCAAAAATTAGCATTTGTTACATTGGTATTTGGAATTTCCTGTGTAGTTGAAATGACCATTCTAGCAACAAGAATTGTTATATAACAAACACTCCCTTTTTCTACCTTCTATGGATAGCTTCGATTTCACAAATCTCTCGTAGAATGCTCTCAGCAAAAGTTCGCTCCGATTATAGTGACTTGTTTCTCACGGGTCATGTGATCAGAAGGTGGCCAATCAAAAAAATCACATGCACAATTAGGAATGGAGTGAAATTTAAGGAAGCAACTACTCATGTTTGGCATAATCTCATGAAAGAATATTGATGCAATTTAAAGAAATACTATTTACCATACCCCAATTTTAATTGACAACACATGCATGTAACAGACTTGAGATCAATTAGGGCTTTTCATAGGTTGTAATGTGGCCAAAGGTCAGTGGCTAACGAAATGACGTCAAAAGTATTCAAGAGCTATCCTCTGTTTATGTAGTGTAGCACACCTCTTCCTAGCTTTTCGATATTTTGCCCAGAGATGATATTTCTTTCTTTCATTTTTCTCATTTTTCACTTTCTTGGCAATTTCTTGCCTTTTTGCTTCTTTTCTGTTTCAATTGTTCCCATCGATTCTTCTTGAATGGTAGCCTCGAATGCCTTTTTCCCTTTTTTTTCTTGTATTTCTGTATCATATTGATTTAAAAGAGGGTGCAAGAAAATTAGATAGCAAAGGTATGTCAAGTATGTTTTCTTGTGACTTCGTAATCATACGGGTTTATCGAAGAAGAAATCATACATTGATGGCTCAAGCATGGCTAACTAAGGAAATAATTTTGTAAAAGAAATGGTTAAGGCTCAATATCAAATCAAAGATGACCTAAGATAATTTCTCAAGTATGTGCACATGTATGTATCGTATGCGAAGGTTCCCTGTGGGATATGTCAATAGATCACTTTTAATTGCGTCAATCAAAGCAAGGTTAATGAGATTATTCAAAAATTGAGAGTGAAAGACCTTACTTGAGTAAACATTGATTGTCTCTCGAAAGCATCGTAAGGCTCTAAACTTACCATGGTATCCTTTGTTATCTCCACTGGTTATGTCGGGTTTTCCAGGGAATGTCGGTTATATACCGATTCCATTCTCGAGTCCGATCATCCTGTACATTTGACAATTTAAGCATAGAGATAATACCAATTTTTTTCAAGAAATGTGGTTTTAAGTCTTGGTTGATAGGTTGAGGTGTCAAACCGATCATGTGCGTGGTTATTTTAATAAACCTTCTTGGCATACACATTCGTTCCATCATATATCAATGTTAAGCTAAATCTACATATGCATTTAAAACAAATAAAAGTGATAAATTGAACCATTCATTTCACAACATATTGTTGGTCAACATCAACATCAATGATCCAATTCATCCACAATCACACAAAAACTCACAATATCTTTAACAACTACCAAAGAAGAAACTCATAAAAAGAAGCAATAAACACACAAAAATCATAAACAAGAACAGGAATCCCTCTCTCTCACTCTCCTCCATGTCTACCATGTCCACTCCTCAGAAGGCCAAGGATCTCCTCCTGCTGTCGGAGGATCTTGTCTTGGTTGGCCTCGATGCCAATCATAATGTCTCTCAGTGATCTCCGACTGCTGGTGCTGGGACCTGCCTCCTGTGGCTGCTCTCTCTCTTCCTCTATCTCTCTCTCCTCCTTCGCATCAAGCTCTTCTTGCACCTCGTCCACTCCATGGGTAGGGGGCTCCTCTTGTCTCACCGCTGGGCCGCCACTATGACCTTGGCTCCTCCTAAAGGATGCCTTGTTAAGTGGCCCCATTGGCTTTTGAATCTCCATCTCTGGTTTCACTCTTACCCCATGGTCTTTGCATATTTCAGTCACTAGGGTGCCAAACGGGAGCGAGTTCCGCTTCACGTCACACCCTTTCTTCATCTCTGTTAAAATTAGGGAGGGGAGGTTGATGTTTTGCCCTTTTCCAATTGCATACAACAAC
Organism: Ilex aquifolium; assembly: GCA_951799425.1. Lineage (NCBI taxonomy): Eukaryota > Viridiplantae > Streptophyta > Magnoliopsida > Aquifoliales > Aquifoliaceae > Ilex > Ilex aquifolium. The sequence continues at coordinate 19,180,113 of OX637405.1, forward strand.
CGGGCCATGTCGGGGAGGATTTCATTCTTTCTTCCTAGCGGAGCAAAGTTGGCAACCGCAATCAAGTTCAACATTTTATATTTGTCGGTGAGTTCCCCTTGTCTAAAAAATCTCTTTCCAGTCCAAGAAAAATTAGGCACTCCCGTTAGCTCTTTTCCCACCACATTCATCGCTACATTTTTTCTCGGGGGATATGCGGGCCTTGGTACCCGGGGTACTTCTTGCCTTATCCCCAAAATGTATTCCTCGTCCACATCAATGTGGATTCCCCTCACATAACTTTTAACGCTCCATTGACTATTTCGGCGTTGGAGTAAAACTCCCGCACCAAGTCAATCACGGCCTCTCCGCCGTTTTGCAAATACAAAATCCAACCCCTCATCTCCATCTCCGCAAGCAAACTCAACTCAGCAAAGTCAGTTAAAACAACATCCCTCTCACAAACCACAACATGTTTTTGATAGAAGTTATCGTACCTGTCAGCTTTTAGAGCTGTGGGGAGTCGGGTCTTGTCGTATCTTCGCGTAAGTGGTGGCATTCCTTCTCTCACTTCCACCACTTCCTCAACGAAATTGGGCTCTTGGGTGTTTGGGTTGCGCCTGGCAAGGAGCTTGACTCTTGGCATGGTGGTTTCGGTTTTTGAGTTTGAGGGCTTTGAAATCTCGGATTTCTTTGTGAAAATGGAGCTTTTTGATATGGGAATAGTCTTGGGAGGGTTGATTTTTGGTAAAAATGGAGAATGGTAGGTGTTTTGGGGTCTGGGTAGTGAAGAGTCACCAAGGGTTTTTCGATTTTTGGGTGGTTTTGAAATGAAGAAGACGAACCAGGCTTCTATAGCCTGAGTCGTGACGTTCGAACGTGGGTAACGTTCGAATGTGTCTAGAAGGATTTTAAACAGATCGTTCGAACGTGATTGTCGTTCGAACGTGGTGAGCTCTCAGTACTTTTGAGTTCTGTCAGAGGCCAAAGTACTGTAAGTTCCCTTCGTTCAAACAGTCTATTGGCGTTCGAACGTTAATCTCGTTCGAACGTTCTATTTGCGTTCGAACGGGCTGAGGTCCCAGTACTTTTAAGTTTTGATCAGAAGCTTCATCAGAGGCTGAGTACTGTAAGCAGCTAACGTTCGAACGTCACCTGGCGTTCGAACGTTGAATCAAAAATCAAAAATTTCTGCACTACACTATACACAATCAAAGAGGGCTAAACACACAATTTTAAACCAAAAACCTATGGCGTCTCAAGATAAGTCCCTACCCACGCTTCAGGTTGGTATTCTAGGACATTCCTTACTCAGCCCATATTTTCATTTCAGTCAAAAGAGTTTGTACAAGAAGATTTTTACACTTTTTACAAAAAATTCGGACCTTTGGCTTTCATTCCACAAAAGTACAATTTTCTACAGAAAATTATCTAATCCGAGTCTCCCTCTGTGTCTGTGTAGTTCGGACAACCAGTGACTCTCCCAATTTCCTCTCTCACAAACTGGTTAAGCAAAGTACCGGAATAGCATGGCGTATCAGGGTAATCCTTACTCAGCCCATTCACTATCCAGTCTAATCGATCGAGTGCGCGACCGGAGATTGGTTCAAAACACTAGTTGTATCTTTTCTCGTGAAAGACTCTGTCACACTGTTGATTGATGAAAAACGGTGTTGTTTCCTAACCCCTTAACATCATCCCTCAATGTGTATATGGCTTATGTGTGAAGGGGAGTGTCACTCTCCCTCGGGGTGATGCAAGAGATTGGGCAACAACGGATTGGTGGAAAATGGAATGAACAAAATATATGAAATGAAATGTGTGAACAAAAGTGCTCCCCAATCGCAAAGATTCTTTTGTGTGTCGGTGTTTTACTTGGAAAAGTATTCCAAGGTCATCTCCTCAGGGAAGGAAAGTTCAAGTGTGTGAAGGTGATTTTGTCAAAAAGGGAAAATGTAAAATCTTTTAGTTTGTTTTGTAGAGTTGTGTTTGTAATGAAAATGCAAGAAAACAAGTGTTGGCTAATCCAAAGGGTCATTCCAATGGGAATAACAACTCAACTCAAAACCTTCCTCCAAGGGTTTATAGATGAACGATTGATTCGTGGGAAGCTCAGGACAAATGGAGGTGAGGATCTAAGCATAAACCGTGACAAGTCTACGGAATATCAAAGCCTCACAACCAAATGGAGGTGAGGATCCAAGCATACCCCGTGACAAATGCCTACGGGATATCAAGGACTCACCACCACGTCCACACTCAACCCAGTCAAACCGAACCATCGTACACCGGGGAGGAAAGAAAATAAGTTGAAATGGATGGCCCAAGAGGAATTCTCCCTTGAATTAGCCAACTAAAAATCTAGCTAGTCATGCAAGCAAGAAGAAAATTCATAATGTAAAGAGACATAATGAATAAATGAAGATTAGAACTTAAACTAATGCAAGAAATCGTAAACTAAGAAGAACAATATTCAATACCCATTTTAAAGCAAGAAATGAAGAAAACTTAACATAACAATGGTGAAATGTAAAATGTAAGACTAAACTTGCAATGAACTTAAAGTAAATGACATTAAAGACTTTAAACAAAGTTTAGAATATCCTTACAAAAGATTACAAGACAATGTAATGACGAAAATGCAAAAATATCAACTTCGAGCACTATTCATCTTCTTCTTCCTGGAACTATCTAAGCTTAGGTAGCCGCCCTTTACAATGTGTAAAATGCTGAATATATTGGAGAGTTAGCCTTCAATTCTCGTGCATGGTGGTCCCCCCCTAGCTGTGTGCAGGCCTCCCATCAATGGGAGGCTGAATGATGCTTGGACAGGCTAGGAGAAGGTCCTCCCCTGAGCAGCCCACTTCTCTCCCATCCTCATTTAATGCCAAGCCTTTAAAGTCTTCAAAATGTGTAAGGGAGGCATGTAGATGTGTAAGAGAATGATGGGGAACAAGTGGGAGAATCAATGGTGGGACCCCCAAGCAAGTGGAGAAGAGTTTGCAGGTGTTCTGGGAGCGTACCGGTACTGTGTACCGGTACTCTAAACCTTCTGGAGTCGAAGTACCGGTACGCAGTACCGGAACTGTATAGTACCGGTACTGTGTACCGGTACTGTTTTCTGCTCCGGACCATTCTTGGTAGAATAGACATAACTTTTGATCCAACCGTTGGATTGAGCTCAAATTTTGACAAGATACAGAAGACATCCAGATATACAACTTTCATGTTTTGAACTTTTTCAGATTCGAAGTGGATCATGGTCCAAATGGAGGAAAACCGAGGCTCTTCAACCCAGTGGTGTGGCTGTTGGCGCCTTTGTTACCAAACACCAATACTTCCTTGATTTCTTCACTTTTAAGCCTCCAAATCTTCATGTAATGTGTCAATGCCCTCACCACACCTCCAACATAGTTTCAAGGTCCTAAAATACATGATTTAAGCTATAAAAACATGCAACATCGAAAATTCAACATTATTCATAAAATCGGCTAACTCTAAGTACTTAGATGCAAAAGTTGAGTTAAAATGCATGTAATGAGGCCTTGAAATATACAATATTTTGTGCTCATCAACTGTTTACAAGCACCAAGTCTTTTGGCACGACGGCGTTTGGCAAAGGTGCTTCTGCCACATAGGGGTTTCGCTTGTTTTTTCTTGGATTTCGGCCTTCCTTACCAATCTTGATTTTCTCATGATTACAATATGCACATCAGATGAAAAAGTGCGTAGAACTCCTAGACTAAACCAAAAAATTTTAACATCCATGCTTTCTAAGCTTTAAGACTCACTATCTGGTTCTTTAACGTCTGCTAGTTACAAAGACGATTGAAACTGACTCACAAACATAATCATCAATTTATACAAGGTAAGGTACATAAAATGATCAGAATAACAACAACAACAGCAAAAACAACAAAAATTTTAAAAATTTACGGGCAAATATGAACTGTAGGTCTCACCCCCAACCTAAACTGAACATTGTCCCCAATGTTTTGAATTTATCAGTTCATGGATCTTTGAGATGAGGTTGAATGGTAGAGATATGTTCATCTGCTGAAACCTACAAATAAAAATACACGAATTACTCATCTGTGCACAGATCTGGGTTTCGGGTAGGGTGAAAATCCTTGTGTGTGAGTGCGAACAAGAGAAGGACACCCGTGAGCAAATATAAGATTAAAATACAAAACATGAAGCAAAAGATTGTGTTTGTAGAGTGTGTGGTCATGGGTTTTGTATCAGATAACAGAGAAAACGAAGAAGAAAAGAAAGAAGAAGAAGAAGAAGAAGAAATGGGGGGCCAACAGCGGCGGTTGGGAGAAAAAAGAAGAAAAAGAGTGGGTGCCTTATAAAGGCACCCCAATGGGTCGGGTTGGGTTACATTTTTCCTGAGCCGATCCACTTGAGTGTCGGCAGGCACGTTTCTCGGAGGAGTATTCTGGTTCCATTAAAAGAATGGTTTCCACATTTTTAACAAAATCCTCAAAAAATGGTTTCAACCGCTGACCATTAACAGTAAAGATATTACCGTTTGATGGATTTTTCACTTCAACTGCTCCATGTTCAAACACCTTTTTGACAATGTAAGGCCCAGTCCATCTTGACTTCAACTTACCAAGAAAGAGGTGGAGTCTTGAATTAAATAACATGACTTTTTGAGAAAGCTCAAAAGATTTCCGCACAATATTTTTGTCATGAAAAATTTTCATCCTAGTTTTAGCAATCTTAGCATTCTCATATGCTTCATTTATCAATTCCTTCAATTCATTTATCTGAAGTTTCCTTGCTAGTCCAGCCTTGTTCAAGTTAAAATTCATTGCTTTAATAGTCCAGTATGCCCTATGTTCCAATTCAACAGGTAGGTGACACGACTTTCCATAGACTAATCGATAAGGAGACATGTCTAAAATTGTTTTAAAAGCAGTACGGTACGCCCATAGTGCATCAGTTAGTCTTAACGACCAATCTTTGCGGTCTGGATTCACCATTTTTTCCAAAATTAATATGATCTCCCGATTAGCTAGTTCAGTTTGTCCACTAGTCTGTGGGTGATAAGGGATTGCAATTTTGTGAAAGATCAAGTATTTTTTCATCAAATTCCAGAAGAGACGATTGCAAAAATGAGCACCCCCATTACTTATGATTGATTTCGGAATTCCAAACTGGGACAAAATATTTTCTTTCAAAAACTTGATCACTGTTTGGTGATCATTATTTCGGCATGGAATTGCTTCAACCCATTTGGATACATAGTATACAGCCACTAAAATGTATAGATAGCCAAAGGAAGGGGAAACGGTCCCATAAAATCGATGTTCCAACAGTCAAAAATTTCAATTACCAGAATGGGGTTTAAGGGCATCATCTTTCTTTTAGAAATGCTTCCCAACCTTTGGCATCTATTGCAAGTTAAACAAAAGGCATGGACATCTTTGAAAAGTGTGGGCCAGTAAAATCCACACTGCAATATTTTTGTAGCGGTTTTTCTTGATGAAAAATGGCTACCGCATGCTTCAGAATGACAAAATGTTATTACCTGGCTGCTTTCATGAGCGGGGATGCAACACCTTATGATTTGATCCTTACAGTACTTGAATACGTAGGGGTCCTCCCAAAAGAAGTTACGAACCTCCCTTAGAAATTTCTTTTTGTCCATCATGGTAAAGGATGGAGGGAGTGTACCAGTAGCAAGGAAGTTAGCAATATCCGCGTACCATGGTGTCTTATCAATCATGAACAGTTGTTCATCGGGGAATTTCTCATTGATTGGCAGCCCATCTTCACGAAATTCATATGTTAGTCTGGACAGATGATCTGCCACCACATTCTCAACACCTTTCTTGTCCTTGGTGACAAGATCAAACTCTTGGAGCAAGAGTATCCATCTCAAGAGTCTTGGCTTGACGTCCTTCTTTGTGAGCAGCAATTTTAGGGTTGCATTGTCAGTAAATACAGTAACAGAAGAACCAACAAGATAAGAACAAAATTTTTCCAGGGCAAAAACTACAGCAAGCAATTCTTTTTCAGTTGTTGAACAATTCATTTGAGCATCATTCAAAGTTTTGCTTGCATAGTAAATCACATGGGGTTTCTTATCTTTCCTTTGTCCCAATACAACACCTACATCATAATCACTTGCATCACACATTAGTTCAAATGGTAGATTCCAGTCTGGGGGTTGCATTATTGGAGCAGAAATTAACATGCCTTTCAGCTTGTCAAAGGCTTTTTGGCATGCTTCATTCCAATCAAAGATTACGTCCTGACTTAGAAGATGACACATGGGTTTTGCTATGGTACTGAAATCTTTTATAAATCTCCTGTAAAAACCTGCATGCCCTAGGAATAATTGGACATCCTTTACAGTCTTAGGGGCAGACAAATTTCCAATCAGATCTACTTTTGCCTTGTCAACTTTCATGCCCTCAGACGACACAATGTGACCAAGGACAATGTCTTGTGTTACCATGAAATGGCATTTTTCCCAATTGAGCACTAGATTGGCTTCCTTACATCTGATTAGCACTTTCTCCAGATTGGTCAGACACAAATCAAAGGAATCACCATATACAGAGAAATCATCCATGAATACTTCCAAAAAAATTTCAACCATATCACTGAACAAGCTTAGCATACATCTTTGGAATGTTGCAGGAGCGTTACAAAGTCCAAATGGCATCCTTTTAAATGCAAAGGTGTCAAAAGGGCATGCGAAGGTTGTTTTCTCCTAATCATTTAGTGCTATCTCAATTTGATTGTATCCAGAATACCCATCTAGGAAATAGTAGAATATGTGGCCTGCAATTCTCTCTAGGACTTGGTCAAGAAATGGAAGAGGAAAATGATCTTTTCTAGTGACCAAATTGAGTTTTCGATAATCAATGCACATTCGCCATCCTGTGACGACTCGAGTTGGTACTAGTTCATTTGCATCATTTTTTACCACTGTGACCCCAGACTTTTTGGGCACAACTTGGGTTGGACTAACCCACTTGTTGTCAGAGATGGGGAAGATTATTCCTGCATCTAAGAGTTTGAGTACCTCAGTTCTCACAACTTCCTTCATGTGAGGGTTTAGTCGTCACTGCATTTGACGAGAGGGCTTTGAATCCTCTTCAAGGTATATAGCGGGCTTATACCTTTCAAGTCAGCGATGGTCCACCCAATAGTGCTTTTATGGCTTTGAAGAACTTCAATCAGTTTAGACTCTTGCAAGTCTGTGAGCTTAGATGAAATTACCACTGGGTATGACTCGTCCTCTCTTAAGAATGCATATTTGAGGTCAGATGGGAGAGGTTTCAATTCAGGCTTTGGTGGCCTAACACTTGATGAGATTGGCTTTGTGCCACTTGGTGAAATCTCTTCGAATTTGGGGGCCCATGTCTCAACAGCATGAGTAGGGCAACTTGGTGGATTTGGGTCATTATCTGTTATTTCGGATGAGATGAATTCTAGCAGAGAAGATTCAGTAGGGTCCTCACAGAATGTGTCATTCAGATGTTCCTGTATCAAAGATTCAATGGAGTTTATTTCCCTTTCTTCCTTTTCTTCTTCTGGATGTTTAGCAATATTGAAAATGTTCAGTTCGAGAGTCATATTCCCAAAAGTTAATTTCATGACTCCATTCCTGCAATTGATTAGTGCATTGGAAGTTGCTAGGAAAGGTCGACCAAGAATGACGGGAATTTGGTTCTCCGAATGTATTGCTGGCTGAGTATCCAAAATAATGAAGTCAACAGGGAAGACAAAGTTGTCCACTTGGACAAGCACATCTTCAACAATGCCTCTAGGGGTTTTGACAGATCTGTCGGCCAACTAGAGTGTGACACAAGTGGGTTTGAGTTCACCCAGACCCAACTGCCGGTAGACAGAGTAGGGTAGCAAATTAATACTGGCTCCAAGGTCTAACAGTGCTTGTTCAATTCTGAAATTTCCAATGATACATGATACAGTCGGACACCTTGTGTCTTTGTATTTTGGAAGGGTTTTATGTTGAAGAAGGGCACTAGCTTGTTCTATTAGGAAGGCTCTTTTTTGGACATTCTGACTTCTCTTGACTGTGCACAAGTCTTTTAGAAACTTGGCATAAGACGAAACTTGTTTGATTGCGTCCAGAAGTGGGATGTTGATATTTACTTGCTTAAAAAGCTCATAAATTTCAGGCTAAATTTTCAACTACTGTTTGGTTTTGAGTCTATGAGGAAAAGGAGCAGGAATGGAACACGAAGGTTCTCTTTCCTCAAAAGGTTCTGGCTCTTGTTCAATCATAGGCTCAGGTTCTTCCTCAAGTTCAGTCTCAATTGGTTCAGGCTCAGATGATGGGTTGACTGGGATTGGCTCAGGTCTTGGCTTTGGAATGAGTATGTCTCTGATGGTCTTGTCAATCACCTTGCCACTTCTTAGTTTAGTGACAACTTGGGCTTGGCCTTGTGTGTTTCCTGTTGTTGAAGGGTTCCCTACATGGAATTGGCCTTGTGGTTGCTTTGGTTGGGCAAGAAACTTGCCCTTTTCGTGTGTGGCCATGGATTGGGTCAACTTTTGGATGTGGCTTTTAAGATTCTCGAAAGATTGAGTGGTCTGGGTTTTGAAATCAGTGAAAGCCTGTGTGAAATTATTGTTATAGTTCATTTGACTTTGCATGAACTGATTTAGTGTGTCCTCAAGGCTCCTCTTTTGTGGTGGTTGGTATGGTTGATAGGTGGGAGGTCCTTGAAGCGGTGGGTATGAACCTTGTTGTTGGTTCATGGGCATTGGTTGTGTGTTCTTCCAACTGAAGTTAGGGTGGTTCCGCCACCCTGGATTGTATGTTTCAGAGTATGGGTTAGAGTAAGGCTTGTTGAAGTTGGAAACTGCATGGGTCTGTTCCAACAAGACCTCTTTGAATGCTGGGATGGTAGGACACTCCCCAGTAGGGTGTCCTGTTAGCGCACAGAATCCACACACTTGTTCTGTGGAAGAGCTAACATCAACTTGATGGACTTTCTTCATCTCTAAAGCTTCAAGCTTTCGAGACAACGTAGACATTTTTGCTCTCAAGTCATCATCCTCTCTCAAGACATACTTACCTCCTTGGGAAGTAGATGGTTTGGTTCTACAGTGGTAGGAGAGGCTGAGTCCCACATCTGAAAACTGTCAGATATGGTGTCAAAAAAATTAAATGCCTCCTCCGGACTTTTTCCCATAAATTCTCCTTGGGTCATCATTTCGACAAACTGACGTAGTCTAGAGGGTAAGGAGTCATAGAAAAATCCTACTAAATTCCAATTCTCAAAAGCGTGATGTGGGCAGGATTGGAGCAGATCTTTGAATCTCTCCCAACTTTGGTAGAAAGTTTCTCCTTCTTTAACCGCAAAATTCATGATTTGCCTTTTTAGTGTATTTGTGCAGTGTAGCGGAAAAAACTTTCTAAAAAATTTATTTTGCAATGTCTGCCAGTTAGGTATTGAAAAAGCTTTTAAAGAATTTAGCCATTGTTTAGCTCTATCCCGTAAAAAGAAAGAAAACAATTTCATCTTGGCTAGTTCAGAATTGTCTTGAAATATTCTGCACACTTTCTCAAAATCTTTTATATGCAGATATGGATTTTCTGCATCCAATCCATGAAACACGGGTAATAACTGCACTGTCCCCGGCTTTACAGTAAAGGGGGGAGCATTTTCAAGAAATATAAAGTAGGAGGGGACACTGTTTCTTTTGGGATTTAAGTAATCCCGCAAAGTTCAATTGTTAGGCACTTCCTCCTCTCTCATAGGGACTTCTCCGTTTCTCTCATTATTTGCCATATTACTCTCACAAGAGTCTGCTACTGATCTAGGTGAATTTGGTTCAGGTTGATTCACAGACTCACAAGATTCTACCAGCAAATTTTGATAGTGAGGAGTGCCCTCAGTTATAAAGAAAATAAAACAAAGTTATTCACAGTAAACCGAAGAATATATACAAAGATGAAGGTATTTTTACCTTTTACCTTAAAACACCTTTCACAGTTCCCCGGCAACGGCGCCAAAAACTTGACTTGATCCGAAATGTGTACACCCAGGTGCATGCGGTCAAGCTGTAGTAATCATCCGGTTTGAGTCCGGAGTTGAATCCACAGGGAACTTTTGTTGGTATTTTTGTGATAAGCAGTGGTGGAGACCTATTGATTGTAACCCTTGAGATTTTTTGTGAGGTGGGAGATTTCCTGGACAGAATATAAGATTCTTTCCAAGAGAATTTTCTTAACAAAATATGAGATAAGCTCTAATGAAAAAAAGTCACTATTTAGTTCAAGGATCTGGATATGTAGTTAATTGTCCGATTTATTATACTTGTACTTGATAACTCAATTAACTCCCGTGTCAACAACAAGTTAATCGGAAGATAAAGATGGACTGTGAGAATTAAGAACATGATTCCGATGTCTTTCTAGAAGTTTATAAAAATTGTCTGTGCCGAGACTTAACCTGTCTACAAACAAGCAAGTGTTTCTACAAGACATCCAACCATGACATTAATATTCCATTCTTTCAGTGAAGCACAATATTGGGAAGGATTGAAGAGTGGTCATGAAGATCTAGCCGGAGTACTTGCCTTGAACTGATGAGTCTTTCTATGCAAGAGTCATCCGTGTCATAGAAAGATCCCACAGTTATACAAAGTACCTTAGCTTTGCTAGATGCAATCAATCATCCAATAAGCAAGGAGAAATAAACGTTAAGCATAAGAACAGTGCACTAATATAATTCCCGGATAACTTATACATGCCCTTCTCCACTTACTAAAGAGTGAATGAGAAACTACTCACTCTTCATGGCTTTGGTAAAGCTAGAAAGTGAGTGATGCTCATCCCTCCAAGTAGAGGACTTACAAAATGAAATAACAATAAACAAGGAGCCAATCTTTAACAAAGAATGAGTGAATCACGTTCCACCCTTCACGGCTTTGGTAAAGCTCTTGAAAAGTGGAAGAGTTTCACTCCTCTAAGAAAGAAAGAAGCTCAAGCAATGGAAGTGAGGTACATAAATAATAAAAGTAGAAGAAAGCTAGTCACATTTGGAGGGTGGCTTCCTCAACCAAGGAATGGAGCGTTGCTTCCTCAACCAAAAGATGAACTAACTCCCTTCTATGCATGTAAGTGAAAGCATAAGCATAAAACTACTTTTATAACAAGCAAAGAGATGTTGGACTAAAGCCAAACTAATCTCCAAAATAAATACTTCATACAAGGAAATGCAAACTTAATCTACAATATGAGTGGGAGTCTAAGCCTTCATCTCCTCTCTACTTCTTGTCCTTCTTTAGCTCTCCAACAATGGGAGTATTTATAGGCAAGAGGAGGGACAAGAGGGGATGAAGGAATAGTGTATGCCGCCCAAGTCCAAGTGAAAAACCAACTACTCTGCAGCCAGTCTGTGGAGAACGTTCGAATGTGAGTTGGCATTCGAACGTTGTCTCTGTTTTTGCTTTATGGTCGTTCGAACGTTGTCTGCCGTTCGAACGTTTTTTCTGTCTTTGCGCTATGGGCGTTCGAACGCCAGATGTGGTCTGACCTTCTCACTCAAGTGGCCTGTGGTCATCTGTGAAGTCCATTTCCTCACTCTATGCAGTAGTCTGGTCTTCAATCAACTCGAGTGCACATTCGAACGTGACACTCAAGTGCCTCAGAGCTTCAGAGTCTTCTTTCCTAGCTACAACACGCCTTCTCTCAGCAGTCAGGTCTGCTACAGTTCAATGTGGACGTTCGAACGTGAGTTGGCGTTTGAACGTTCTGGTTGTGCTCCAAGCTTCTCCACTTTTGTGCTCTAATGTGTTGGTGTTACATTCAAGTGTGATACTTGTTGTTCTTGAGTCCTTGTTCAGTTTAGGGCCTAAAATGACATCACTTAAACTCCATCAAAGTACAATTAGTCTTAAAACGGCATAGTAAAATGCTAATTTTAAGTGCTAATCATCATACACGTCTTACAGTGATTTGTTCCAAGCTTGGATTATATGATATATATAGTCCAACTTGAGGGGGAGTGTTAAGAGTATTAGGGTAGTATGTGTAAATTGTTAATAGTGTTAGAGTATAATGTGTAAATACAAGAGGGTGTATGTGTAATTCTTATTATTGTGAGTTAACTATAAATATAAGTGATGTATGAGAGCTAGGTTAAGTTTTTAACCTCTCTCTATTTCTCTCTAAATATTGTCTCTAATATTATTGTTAATCCTCCAAACTTAACAAGTTGCACAACTGAAACTTTAGAATTTAACATTGATAGGTTTATAAAACTCCACATGAAAAATCATATGTTAGCCAATGACCATATTTAGTGTACTTGTTCTCTAACAAGCACCCACACACCTACTTTAGTGTCCCTACACTTAGTGACCTAGACAAGTCACCTCATATCAAATATGAGCAAACAAAGTGTGTGCTAGTCTATCTGGATTACATAGTTCCCACTTAGTAATTCTATGATTAGGAACATTTAAGAGTTAAGTACTAAGAAGTATAGATTTCCTCTTCTCAATACCTTGAGAAACTACCTTCTTAACTTATACTCTATGAACTTTATCATGCATGTTAAAATGAAATTAACCAGTAATATGATAAATTAACTTGCTCTTGTATTTAATTAATAAATAAATGTTGTTAGTACAACCCTAATATCATCTGTGCAATTGATCTTTGGGTATACCGCTAACAATCCCTTGCCCACCATTCCTTACATATGAACTCTTTCACCGAGACATTTGATGCCCTGAATATTTTCAGAGCTTGTTGGAAGTGTTATATTTCCCGGTAGTTTAACAACGACATGGCCTCCATTCTTCACCATATAAACTCCCCAACGCGCATCTAGACATCTCCTAGGGCAGGCTCAGTCCGGACTTCTCCCTCTACCTCTGCTAAAATTTGGGTTGTTGAACTTGACCTTGTGGCTTTTGCAGATTTGGCTTCTTCAACCTTTCCCTCTTATCCACAAAGGTCTCGCCATAAAGAAAAATGACGGCATTCTTCCACAATTCCTCCTGCACCCACACTGCATTCTCAAGCTAATGAAGAACATGATACTGAAAACGATGCCCCCTCGTAAGACATCCTCATCCTCGCGACGAAACTTCTTCTTCTTCCTCCATTTCTGCTACTACGAACCCTTCACAAGAGGCAATCTTTGGTTGCCTTGAGCCCCTCATGCCGGCTAATGCACCCTATCTCTGTAGCCTCTTCTATGACCGCAACTACCTTGATTCCGCCTACACCTTTTTTCGAAAATATGGCCACTGAGGTGACAGGTGATGTCGAGATTGTGGACCTTGAAGAAGAGGGGCCAACCCTAAGGCAAGAACCTCTTGATCCTCTAGCATGCCTTGGTATTAACCAAGTCGCTACCCTAACTCAAGCTGTAACGCCCCAAAATCTCCCTTAGACGGTATCATTATCTAAAACCATTCACATCATGAGAGCAACTAATAAAATTCATAAACAAAGAAACTTTCATTTATCATCCATAATATTTACAACGTCAGCCAAAAGAATAGGCCAAATCATGACCATTACATTCAAAAGAATATGCCATTCATGGCAATTACACCCAAAAATCAACTATTATCTTGCAGCGGAATAACAAAGACATTAGACTTCAGATTTTCTCAAAAAGAACTTCCTAGTCTAGGACATAAGAGAATATAGCTCTAAACGTCCACCTCTGGATTCACGTTCCCATCTATGGGACTTCCCAATGTACCGGTTCATCAACTCCAAGCTCCTCATCTAGGCCATAATCTGAAAAAGATATTGTTTGTAGGGGGGTGAGCACTAAGCTCTGTATGAAAATCCTCCCAAAATCGAACAAGGCTTAGAAAACATATAAAACAAGTCGGTCTCATTTCACAAATATCATATATAACTTTTGAAAGAAAACAGTGACAATTTAGTCGATCTCAAGTTTAAGCAATATCAATGAAGTAAATGAAGAAGTAAAACTAATTTCCAAAACGAACAATTCCAACAAATCACTATAAACCATAGCCAACCATTGGCACAATAAACCATAGCTCACAATGTATTTCAAACCACAACTTGTATCTTAGGTATGATGTATGATATCGCATGAATAAACACATCGAGAATATCTCAGCCCACACACACACACCCAATCCTCTCAAGGATATACAATTTTAGGAAGGGCGTATACCAACACATTGGCAGTGACGAATTCAACCCAGGAATAGTATACTAACCCTCATCCTCGGTACCCGTGAGCGAATAGTGGTTTGGTCCTCACAAGGCACCAACCCCACTACGAGTGGTAGGAAAAATTCAAACCCGCACGGAGTAAGAAACGCATCTACCCACTCTACGATACCCAGTCAACGGCCACCCGTGGTCATCCGAACATCCACAAAAGATACAATGCCCAACCAATTTCCTCAAGTCACAAACAAATCCAAAAATTCCCAAATTTCATATGGAGTATTACCATAGAACCATTTAAGAAAATATACAAGAGATCATCCACAATACTATTTTGTTATTCAATACAAAATACTAAAGTTTTGAAATCAAGAACAAATGAAGAATCAAGAGAAAAAATTATTTCTCTCGAAAACTAGGGTTTTAAGTCAAGAAACGAGATTTAATAGCTATTCCACCATAGCATTGTCCAAAACATGGTAATATTGACAAGAATATCAAGACTCAAGGATTTCATAGCATACATATAGGATTTAGAGTCAAAAGAATACATATATATAAGCCCTAACCTCAATGTAAGAGAATAGGAAGAAACCCCTACCTTAAATCCAAGAGTTCCAAGCAAAAACCCAAGCTCTAGAGACTTCCTTCCTCCCTTTTCTTTTTCCTTTTATCTTCCCCTAGGGTTCTAAGAGGTTTGCGATGAGAGTGGAGTGAAAGAATAGAATAAAATAGGATGAAAAGGTGTTTTAAACTCAGCCCAATTCCGAAATTTACTGTTTTAAAATTTCTGATTTTTACCGACAATACCGGTACGCTGTACCGGTACGATTTGCTCTTGGGACATCGGGGTACCGGTACGCTATACCGGTACGGTTTGTTCGGATTTGCCTTTTTCACCTGTTTCTCATTTTCAATCCATTCCAAACCCTTCCAAAACCAACCCAAACTTATAGAACATACATTTGTATCTCAAACATAGTTGGTACAAGTTCTATTACATGTGGGGGTTTACAATCCACCCCCCTTGAAGAAAGTTTCGTCCTCGAAACTTACCTCAGGTAGCGAACAAATGAGGGTACTTCTCTCGCATCTCCAGCTCCGGTTCCCAAGTAGCTTCCTCCACCCCATGATGTTGCCACAAGACTTTCACCAGTTGGATGACTTTATTGCGAAGCACCTTCTCCTTGGTATCGAGAATCTTCACCGGTTGTTCTTCATATGTTGCTCCATCTTGAACTTCAATATCCTCTAAATCCACGACATGCGTTGTATCCGATTGACACTTTCTCAACATTGAAACATGGAACACGTCGTGTACCCCTGACAACTGAGCTGGTAACCGAAGTTGATATGCCACTTTGCCCACTGCTTTGATCACCTCAAATGGTCTGATGTACCTTGGAGCTAATTTCCCTTTCTTGCCAAATCTAAACACCCCCTTTTTGGGTGACACCTTGAGGAACACATAGTCCCCCTCTTGGAATTCCAAGGGTCTTCTTCTTCTATCCGCATAGTTTTTCTGTCTACTTTGAGCCGTGCGTAGTCTTTCCCGGATGAGTTGAATTTTCTCCGTAGTCTCCCGTACAACCTCTGGCCCAAACAAACTACTTTCTCCAGCTTCCAACCAACAAGTCAAGGACCTACATGGTCTTCCATGCAATGCCTCATAAGGAGTCATTCCAATACTTGTCTGATAGCTGTTGTTATATGCTAACTCCACCAGCGGCAAATGATCACTCCAACTTCCCTTGAAGTCCAACACACAAGCTCGTAGCATGTCTTCCAAAATTTGTATCACCCTCTCGGATTGGCCATCCGTTTGGGGATGAAAGGCGGTGCTAAAGTGTAACTCTGTCCCCATAGCTCGTTGTAGACTGTGCCAAAATTGCGCCACAAAACGAGAATCACGATCCGACACAATAAAGAATGAAACTCCATGCAATCTAACAATCTCGCGAATATAAAGCTTGCTCAAGGTCTCTAAAGTGTCAGTGGTCTTCATACTCAAGAAATGAGCGGACTTGGTGAGTCTATCTACAATGACCCATACGGCATTATGCCCGCGTGAAGTCCGTGGAAAGCCAGACACGAAATCCATGGTGATGTGATCCCACTTCCACTCTGGGATAGGTAAGGACTATAGTAATCCTCCGGGTTTCTGATGCTCAATCTTCACCTGCTGACACACCGCGCACTTTGCAATGTACTTAGCCACATCTGGCTTCATCCCTTTCCACCAATATTGATGCTTTATGTATCTATACATCTTAGTACTACCCGGATGTATGGAGAATTTTGAACGATGACACTCACCCAACACTTCTTCCCTTACTTGGTCATTGTTTGGTACACATAGTCTTTCACGAAACTTTAACTCGTCATCGTGTATGGACTAGTTCTCAACAACCTCATTCATCTTCAATCTATCCCGGATAGTTTCCAACTCTGTGTCTAATCGTTGCAACTCTACAATCTGTTGTCGGAGAATTGGTTGAGCTACAAGATTGAATAAGCATGGTTGATCCCCCTGCCTATCCACCAATAGATCAAAGTCCTCCAAAGCATCAATCATCTTCCACCTATTAACGACAAGAACATTGATTTCTCCCCGAGACTTCCTGCTCAGTGCATCTGCTACTACATTAGCCTTCCCCGAATGGTAGTTGAGTGTGAAATCGTAATCTTCCAAATATTTGATCCACCTTCTTTGTCGGAGATTCAAATCTTTCTGTGTGAATATATACTTGAGACTCTTATGATCAGAAAATAATTGAAACTTTTCTCCATACAGGTAACACCTCCACAACTTAAGAGCAAAGACCACAGCGGCGAGCTCTAAGTCTTGAGTGGGATATTTCTGCTCATGAACTGATTCGCACTTTTTAATGTGTCAGAATTATATTATTATATTACACCCAAGTATAAGTGGTCAAATTGTAGTTTTCTTGGTTTTTGAGTCCAAGTATCGATCCCACAGAGAGTTTTAGTAATTAAAATAAAATAAAATAAATAAAATAAAAATAAAGCAATAAAAAGGTTGTTTGGAGTAGTTTGATGTTTAATCGCTTGTGGTATGAGCTTAGTCTAATGACGGTGCTAAAAACTTGATTCTAAAATAACAGGTGGAATAAAGGTGCAGAAATAAAATGCGTACGTAAAACAAATGAATGACAGAAATATAAAAGATATCCTTCAGTTCAAGGATCCCACATGCTTTACATTGGTCTTGTTACGGAATTGCTACCTCACATCAGTTAACTTCCATTTTACTGGCAAGCTAACCGGCAGGTCTGATGTATATATATATTATAACACAGCTGCTTCTTAGGCTACACTGGTTATATTTATGTCAAATGATTAACCCAAGCAAACCAGAAGGACAAGCCATTCATGAGGAATACTTGAGTTATTCACTTGATCTCATGATTGCAAATACGTATATATATAATAAACCATAACACAGCTGCTTCTTAGGCTACACCGGTGGTAATATATAGCACAGTTGCTTCTTAGGCTACACTGGGCTTAGATGTTCCAATTGATTAATTCAAGTAAAATCCGCAGGTGGTACAGACTATCTTCCGGTGACTTGTCAGGTCAACCGGTGGTAGTTAATCATAATACAGCTGCTTCTTAGGCTACACTGTATTTAGATATATCACCCAGAAAGTGAAGTTACTCGAACGGCATACTTGAATTATTCAATAGGTTATCTTGTAATATATATATATATATATATATATATATATATATATATATATATATATAGACAGTAGAACTTCCTCAGCGTTCCAGTGTAGGACTAGCCATACTGACAGGATCACCGGGGTTATTCTAGCAGGCAATATTATTATATATATAGTAATACCAGGCGTCAGTGGAACTTCCTCAGCATTTCGGTGGAAACGCCGGGGTCATTCTAGCTGGCCCGTCTTATATATATATAATACTATCAGGCGTCAGTGGAACTTCCTCAGCATTCCAGTGGAGGATTAACCATACCGGTAGGAACGCCGGGGTCATTCTAGCTGGCCCGTCTTGTATATATAATAAATGTATAAATAAAACATCAGCAATTCCAAAAACAGATCAATATTATACATGTGTTCCCCTCGAACCGGAGGATATACGGAACTACTCACGCTCCATTGCTATAGACAAGCAAGGAGAGCTAGCAGTTGTCATTACAACAGGAAATAAAAGTACGGAATTTAAATGTCTTTCGCAGGGAACGATTGAAACACAACCACTCTTATAATCGGTTAAGATGAAAAAGTGGCGGCAGTTCAATTATTCGAATTGAAAGCTATACAAAAACTATAAAAGTACAGGACTTAGGACTGAAGTATAACACGGACCGGAGCGTGCTTTTTCTTTTCTTTTCTCTCTTTTTCTTCTCTGAACTTCTCCTTGGAAGCTCTCGGTTCCGGCCTTCTATGAAAGCTGAAGAGTGTCCCTATTTATAGGCGTGGGAAGGCAAGTGGGAGAAGAGATGAGGCTGAGTCTGACAAGGGTGACCGTCCGGACGGCAGTCCCACCGTCCGGACGGTGGTGCTTTGCTGGAAACGGCCACTTGCATGCATGCTGAGTCTTCACGTTGGTTAATTACACTTTGGCCTTCATTCTTTACATTTCCTTGACATTGCTCCCTTGGTCTTGCGTTATTTCGGCATTTGTCCTGCAACTTTCAGATAAAATGTTATACCTAATATCATTCCCGCACAAACCCTAATTCACTCTAAGTACTAATTTTTAGTGCATTTATTATACTAATTTAAATTTTTTGATTTTTTAATTTATACATAATTTAGGTTTAATCATGAACCTTTAGTTGTCTCGATCCATAAGCGACTACCCTGCCCCCTGCATTAGCACACATCCTAACCCTCGTAAAGAAGCATCGGTGTAAACATCGTATCCTTCCCCACTGCTAGGAATAATGAGGATAGGGGCTGTTGTCAACCTCTCCTTCAAGGTACGAAATGCTTGTTCACATGCTTGAGTCCACAAGAACCTTTCCCCCTTCTTGGTGAGGCGGGTCATTGGCATCGCGAGCTTTGAGAACCCTTCCATAAACCTCCAGTAGTAGCCTGCTATTCCCAAGAAACTACGTACTTCGGTCACATTCCTTGGTGGTTCCTGATTGTCACTAAAACGATATCTTTCCTAACCCCTAATTACTAACCCTCAATGTATGCAATGTGTGGACGGGGGAGAAGCATTTCTTCCCCTAGGGATAGTGTCAAAAGAACGGGCAATGAGGAAAGGGAAATGGGACGATGTAAATATGGGATATGTATGCACAAAAATGCTCCCCAATCGCAAGGAGACTTTCGTGTGTTGTGAGTTACTTGGAAGGGTATTCCAAGGTCGTATCCACAGGGAAGGTAGTGAATCAAGATTGAAATGATTTGGTGAAAAACGGAAATGTAAAATCTTTTGTCTTGAGAGTTGATTGGTGAAGTGTATGCTAATGAAAATGTAATGATAAAAACAAGTGTTGGCAATTCCTAGAGATCACTCCAATGGGTATACCACCTCAACTCAAATCACTCCTCCGATTGAGCATGAATGAACGCTTGAATCACGGAAAGCCGAGGATGATATCGGTGAGTACCTAAGCATAAACCGTGACTAGGCCTACGGTTTATCAAAGACTCGTCGACTCATCCATCTTCTATCCGGTCAAAATGAACCATTTGACTCTAAAGGGAAAGAGGATAAAGAGTTGAAATGGTATCCCCAAAGGAGATCCCTCTTGGTCTTGCCAACTAGAGGATTTAGCTACTCATGCTTGGAATAGAAATGACTATGTAATGAAAGTGCATTGCAAATCTATGAACTTCTAAAGCTACTAAGTGTAAGAATTTATGAGCTAAAAGAGCATGCATTCAAACCCATTACATAGGTATGACAGTGAAAAACTTGAAGCATTAATGGTGAAATATTAAATGAGCATTCAACTAACCAAACATTAAGGGAAAACAACATTCATGGCATTCATGGCATTCAATGAACTACTAAGATTCTTACTCAAGGTTACAAGACAAATGCAGTAGAAGAAAATACAAAAATCACAACTTTCTCTCTCTAAAACTACTGTTCATCATCTTCTCCGCCCAGAGTTTCTCTCTCTAAAACCCTATTCAAAAATATGCTGAATGCTGAATCTGGTTTTCTCCCTTCATCCCCCTGGTATATCCATCCTTGGAGAACTTTTTGTTTCTCCAAAACGTGCCTGGGTCAACCCCTGTAACTCCCTGGTGTCACTCCCTGCAGTAGAGCTAAATCTGGAAGATGGAAGTGCAGAATGTGTTCTGCAACCCCAGCAGGTCCCCTTTTCTCTCTCTTTAATTAATGCCATCTTGCAATCCATATCAATGCAGGGGTAAGGGAAGCTCCAGGGTGTGTAAGGGATGTCAGGAAGCATGTAGAAGGAATGCAGGTGGGACCCATAAGAATCGGCTTAGACAAGTTCGCAGATTTTAGGGCAGAATTCCTTCGAGTGTACCGGTACGCGTACCGGTACGCAGCCTTCCAGTAGGGTCAGTGTACCGGTACGCGTACCGGTACGCAGCATTCCAGTAGGGTCAGCGTACCGGTACGCAGCATTCCAGTAGGGTCAGCGTACCGGTACGCGTACCGATACACTAGCCTTATTTTCCTGAATTTCTTCCTGTCCTCCCCTGTTGAGCTTTCCTTTGGTTTTCCTTCACCCTAATTCATCTTGATGTATTTGAGAAGCCTTACGATGGTTATTTTGCACATTTTTACCCTGTAATCATCCAATGCTAAGTTGAGAAATCATGAAGTAAAAACTCCATCTTTTAATCATAAAAACCATTCAATTAACACTGATTTGCACATGTGAATCATACAATATCTTGTGCTAATCACACCCCCCAACTTACCTTTTGCTAGTCCCTTAGCAAAATTCAATATTAAAACACGAAACTTGGTTAAAATCCAACAATCCATACAAATTCAACTATCAATCAAAACACGAAATCATAATGCAATTCACAAAATAAATATGGACAAGATGGAAGCAAATGTGATATTTCATTACTTGTGGTTCAAACTGGGGTACAAGGATTCAAAAATCGACAAGACACAAAAGCTGGCCTATTTCCTTCAGCTTCTTCTACATGGCCAGGGACTCAATCCTAAATTCAACATAAAATGAAAAGAAACAAAAGACCCAAAACACAACAACCTATTCTTCATCTCCCTCTCCCTCATCACTATCATCACCCTCATCATATTCACTCCCACTCTCTGACCCATCCCCCTCCTCAGTATCATCTCCACCCATCTCAACATCAGTAGGGATGGAAGGGGCAGAAGGGCCTTCGGCAGTTGGCGGGGCCACTCTAGGAATAGGTCTGCCTGGGAAGGTATGGCTGAAAAGCTCTCTCAAAATCCCCCCAAAACCTTTCAAGGTCGCCTCAATGTCATCAAGACGCTGATCGGTCGAGCGTACAGGTCCCGCAGCAGATGGCCCGGCAGAAGATGAAGCACCAGGGGCCTCAGATCCAGTGCCAATAGGAGCTGATCGCCTGCTCCGACTCAGAGCCTTCCTCTTCTTCTTACTTGTTCTGCCAATGGCCCCAGTCTCAGGGGGAGTAATCTGATCAAAAACATAGGGCCTAACCTTGCTGAGCTTGCACAACCGGGTCACTAGGCTCCCAAAAGGCAAATTAATTCGGGGTTTCTGTGTGTTGGCAAAATCCTTCATCTGCTCCCATATAAACCGAGCAAAATCAATTGACACTCCAGACATGACCGCATCCAACAAAGCCAACTTCTCCAAATTCGGCTTCTTCTCAGCACCCCAAGGCAGCAAATTGTAATGGAGAAGTTTGTTCAACAACCCATAAGAGTGTTTCAACTTCCCACTCTGCACTTGCCCCTTAAACATGCTGGGGTCCTCATACATCAATGCCACCAGTTCATTGATCGTCTTTGCCTGAGTGACATTGTCAGGGTAGGTCGGTGGATCATCGGGTGATCTCTGGTAATCCCCGAGGAGGGACGCAATGACATCAGGGGTCACTGTGATTACCTTACCCCGAACCTTGGCCTTCAAAATTTCAACCCCATCCTCATCAGCTAACCCAAGGGTCTGATAAAACTCCTTGCACATGGATAGATTATACCCCTCAACTGCCTCAAACCAGAATTGCATACCATGGTTTTCGATGGCTTGGACTGCCTCATTTCGTCGTGTGAGGGATGTGACATCGAGGTTTCGCTCACAGGTCACACCCCTGTCGCCAATCCAAGTCATCCGAGCCTCCATTCTCGCCTTCTTCCTCTTTTCCCTGAGTTCTTCAACCTCCCTACTACTCCGCTTGCGACTCGAGGGTTCCTCATGTTGAGGAAGATCGGGACCGGGCACTTTTGTTCGGGCCATTGAAGGATTTTGAAAGAATATGGAGAAAAACGGGAAGATTTTGGCTTGAGGGGGGTTCGGTGGAACAAGGATTCAAGGGTTTGGGGTTTGAGAAAAATCGGAGAGAGAAGGTGGGTTTTAAAGAAATTGAGGGGAAACGGGGAAAGAGAAGGTGGGTTTTAAAGAGTTTGAGGGGAAACGGGGAAAGAGAAGGTGGGTTTTAAAGAGGGGGAATGGGAAAGGGCATGAACTCCAAGCGGTATGTCGGTTGGGAGAGAAACGGGTTTAAATGAGGAGGGAAATGAAAGGTCAATCGTCATCTAAAAATAAAAGACTCATTTAAAAAAAATATCGATTCAGGCAGGCGTACCGGTACGAAGCACTCCAGTAGGATTAGCGTACCGGTACGCGTACCGGTACGCTAGCCTTAGTTTCCTGAAACTTCTTGCTGGCTAACCTGCTTCAATCCTATTTACTTCTAGACATCCTCTATACCTCCCAACACACTCTTAACCATCATGTCCAATTTATTAATGAAATTGCAATGCAAATTAGGACTTTGATACATTCAAAATACAAGAAATGAATTCTAACAATTGACTATCCAAAATGAACATCCAGAACACACATCATCAAGATCATAATCAAAACATTTCTGAATCATATCCAATATCAATAACTTGAGAAATATTCCCTCATTCTTGCCAGCATGGAGCTATTTAAACAAATTTCTCAATTGAATGAACTAGATGCACATGAGCAAAACCATAGTCCCCAATGCTAGTCAGAAGTATGCACCTACCTATTAATTTTCAACTCGTGTGCATGTGAATTTAAACAAGTAATTTGGGCATTTACGAAACAGAATTCACATTCAACAGGCTAGACAAACTCAGTTTCAATGCAAAACTCACCAAGGGACACTCTTAAACAATAAATGCACTCAAGCTATCCTGGTATGCACTCCATGTGTACATGTGACGTAGAATCTTATATTCAAAAACAAGGTGTTCACATGTAATCCAAAAATGAAGTTCATATGTAGAAATAAAGCGACCTTGGCATAGTCTCATGAATAGGATGCTAGTGCATTAGGTAGTAAGACACAACTTATCATTTTCTTTGAATTTATGCGCCTCCCATGCTTCTCTAGATCACCTAGGACTTTTAAAGGTTATACTGGGGCCTTGGGGTGATATACATAGGTACAAGAAATGAAGGATTCGGGGCACAAAAAGAGTTGTTCCGAGTGAGAGACTTTAATGTTGGAAAAACACTTCCTTATCATGGGATTTTGATTTTCTCACCATCACCACACCCCTTGTTTAATTTTTTATTTTTCTTGACATCTTCCTTTTCTTTTGATCACTCTTTATTCTTTACACCCCCTTTTTCTCCTTTTCTTGGATTTTCATTCAACTCTTTGAGTTTCAAAACATTCATCCCTTTTGTTGGAGTTTCCACACCATACTTTTCGTCTCTTTTGCACTCACTCATATTCAGCTCTAGGAAAAACTATGGTGAGGTATATTTTTATCATCTTGCATTGGCTTGGTCAAATGTGTGGCATAGAAACGACTTTTAAAATGGGCTCAATCACGGCACTAGGGATAAAATTTCCTCAAGAAAAAGGGCTAAGGCTCAACGTATTCAACGATGGCCTAAGATCACTTCCAGGTCCACATGGGGAGAGCATTACATGATCAAGACAAATCAGTCTACTAACCAAATGCAACTAACCAAAACAAGCATAATGAGACTATTGAACAAACTTGATATCAAAAATTGTTCTTTGAGTAAACGTAAGTTCCCTCCAAAAAGGTTTGGCACTAAAACTCTCACGGGTCTTTACTCATCTCCACTACTTATGTCAAGCTTAAAACATGAATCCAACCCGTAAATCACTGAAATTACAAA
This sequence comes from Ilex aquifolium, assembly GCA_951799425.1. Lineage (NCBI taxonomy): Eukaryota > Viridiplantae > Streptophyta > Magnoliopsida > Aquifoliales > Aquifoliaceae > Ilex > Ilex aquifolium. The sequence goes on from OX637405.1 coordinate 19,204,577, forward strand.
TTCAGAAATCACATACAGATGAGTTCGAAAATCAATACATATGTGATACTTATGCATAGGATCCATTTCTATAGTAAGCTCATGTGCACAAGGTTCGCAACAACGATCAACGTGTCATCCAGTTCATACTCGCTTCATAAGGGAATACAGATCAACTTAAAGGTATTTTTCATCAAAAATTTTCAAAATTTCTCAAATATTCTGTACTAATGCGACAAAAGCAGAATACTTCCCAGCAACCTTGGTGTAACATACAAATGGTGCACCTCACCCCCCAACTAGAATCATGCATTGTCCTCAATGCAACAAAAGGATATAGTAGGCAATGGAAGACAATAAGAGATAAATAGGGTAAGAGAACACCTCGCGATTGCGCTTTTGACAAAAGCACCAAGCTCTGGATCCATGAGAAAACAACGTATACAGTAACAACAAGTAAGTGATATGAAATAACAAACATGACATAACTAAAACAAAAGAAACTGTACATTCAACCAAGGGCCCCATTGTTATTCCTCAACCACGTCCGGATACACCGGGTCGGTTAACTCTTCCTCCACCACTTGGTGTTCAAAGCCTTCAAAGAATGGCTTAAGTCTTTGGCCATTTACCTTGAATGTTTGGCCATCTTTGAGGTTGGTGATCTCAACAGCTCCATTGGGGTAGGCCACCTTGACAAGATAGGGGCCATCCCAACGGGATCTTAACTTTCCGGGAAAAATGGAGAGGCGGGAATTATACAAGAGTACCTTTTGCCCGGGCTCGAATGATTTCCTCACTATGGAGTTATCATGAAAGATTTTCGCCCGTTCCTTTGAAATTTTTGAACTCTCGTATGCATCCCGCCGAATCTCTTCCAATTCATTCATTTCTAGCATCCTATGTTTACCCGCCATTCTCATATTGAAATTTAGAGTCTTGATGGCCCAGTAGGCCTTGTGTTCCATTTCTACCGGCAGATGGCAAGCCTTTCCATAGACAAGCCGATAAGGGGACATGCCCAAAACTGTCTTGTAGGCAGTACGATATGCCCACAGGGCATCAATCAATCTCTCAGACCAATCCTTCCTATTGGGGTTAACTGTTTTCTCAAGAATGGTCTTGATCTCCCTATTGGCTAGCTCGGCTTGGCCATTTGTTTGTGGGTGATAAGCGGTGGATACTTTATGTGTAACGCCATATTTGAACACTAACGATGCAACTGGCCTGTTACAAAAGTGTGATCCACTGTCACTAATCAAAGCACGAGGCATCCCGAACCTCGAAAAAATGTTCTCTTTCAAGAACTTGACTACAACCCGGTGGTCATTAGTCTTTGTCGGGATAGCCTCCACCCATTTGGACACGTAGTCCACTGCCAGCAGAATGTATAGATAGCCAAACGACATAGGGAAGGGACCCATGAAATCGATGCCCCAACAATCGAATATTTCTATCACAAGTACAGGGGAGAGGGGCATCATATTCCTTTGGGTCACGCTACCCAAACGTTGGCATCTATCACATTCTTTGCAAAATGAAATGCAATCCTTAATCAGAGAAGGCCAGTAAAAACCTGATTGGAGAATCTTGGTTGAGGTCTTCTTAGCAGAGAAATGCCCACCACAGGCTTGGGAATGACAGAAGGCCAGGACGTTCCGCTGTTCGGTTTCAGGCACGCATCGCCTCATGATCTGGTCCGGACAATACTTGAACAGATACGAATTATCGAAGTAGAAGTACTTCACGTCGGCCATAAATCTCCTTTTATCCTCAGGGCTCCAGTGTGGTGGGATTTGTCCTGTTGCAAGATAATTGCAAATGTCAGCATACCAAGGACAATGAGAATGAATGGACAATAACTGCTCATCAGGGAAAGAGTCTGGGATAGGGATGTGCTCATTTGTCTCTTGTGCCACCTGCCGGGATAAGTGATCCGCCACAACATTCTCAACTCCCTTCTTGTCTTTAATAGTCAAATCAAATTCTTGTAGGAGGAGGATCCACCTAATGAGTCTTGGCTTCGCATCCTGCTTAGATAACAAGTACTTTAAGGCAGAATGGTCAGTGAAGATAACAATAGGTGAACCAATGATATATGAACGGAATTTATCAAGAGCAAACACTACAGCTAGCAATTCCTTTTCAGTGGTAGTGTAATTCATTTGAGCCTCATTAAGTGTTTTGCTAGCGTAGTGTATAACATGCGGTCGATTGTCCTTCCTCTGACCAAGCACTGCACCGACCGCGTAGTCACTCGCGTCGCACATAAGCTCGAAGGGTAGATCCCAATTGGGTGGTTGCATGATAGGAGGCGTGACAAGCTTGCTCTTTAGTTTCTTAAAAGACGCCTCACACTCATGCGACCACTCAAAGGGAACATCCTTTGACAGTAAATTGGTCAGGGGTCGGGCCAATGCACTAAAATTTTGAATGAACCGGCGATAGAAACCTGCATGGCCCAAAAAAGACCGGATTCCCTTGATGGTTGTCGGCGTAGGAAGGTTGGAGATGACCTCCACCTTGGATTTGTCCACTTCAATGCCCCTTGCCGATACTATGTGCCCCAACACAATCCCTTCCGTCACCATAAAGTGACACTTCTCCCAATTGAGCACAAGATCCTTTTCTTCACATCTTCCCAACACTTTCTCCAAATTTCCTAAGCATCCGTCGAAGGAATCACCAAATACGGAGAAATCGTCCATAAACACCTCCACAATTTCCTCCACCATATCACTGAAAATGCCCATCATACATCTTTGGAAAGTTCCTGGAGCATTACAGAGTCCGAACGGCATGCGCCGGTACGCAAAGGTACCGTAGGGGCATGTAAAGGTGGTTTTCTCCTGGTCTTCGAGGGCAATCTCGATCTGATTATAACCGGAGTATCCATCAAGGAAACAGTAGAAGAGGTGCCCCGCCACTCTCTCCAGCACTTGATCAAGGAACGGCATTGGGAAATGATCCTTCCTAGTGCATGAGTTCAATTTCCTGTAATCGATGCACACCCTCCATCCAGTAATCACTCTTGTAGGTATCAATTCATTCTCCTCGTTTTCTACCACTGTGACTCCGGATTTCTTGGGCACCACTTGCGTGGGGCTCACCCACTTACTATCAGCAATTGGAAATATTATGCCCACGTCAAGTAGTTTAAGAACCTCGTCCCTCACCACCTCCTTCATATGAGGGTTCAATCTCCGTTGAGGCTGTCGGGAAGGTCTTGCATCCTCCTCGAGGTAAATGCGGTGAGTGCAAATAATAGGGCTTATTCCCTTGATATCCGCAATGGTCCACCCAATTGCTCCCTTGTGTCTTCTCAAAACTTCCAAGAGTTCTTTTTCTTGCTCATTGTTCAATGTGGAACTAATGATCACCGGAAATGTATCTCCCTTGCCAAGATAGGCGTACTTCAAGTGTGAGGGTAACGGCTTCAACTCCAAATTTGGCTTTTGTTCCTCCGACCGGAAAATCTTCTTTTCTTGCTTAGGCAACTCCTCAAAGGTGGGAATCCAATTTGTTACCCCTTTCAACTCTTCCATGCTCTCTTCCTCATCTAACTTTACAAGTTCAACAAAATCCTCCTCCATGCAGTCCAACATCCCTTCTAATTCCACTTGCTTCTCAATCAAAGTGTCGATTCTATTGATCTCGTTCACCTCCACATCATCCCCGGGTTGTTTTGCTAAATTGAATACATTCAGCTCCATGGTCATGTTCCCAAAAGCCAACTTCATTAGACCATTCCTGCAATTAATCACAGCGTTAGCGGTAGCAAGGAAAGGTCTTCCAAGAATAACGGGGATTTGGGAATTAAGGTTAGCAACCGGGTGTGTATCTAATACAATAAAATCGACTGAAAAGTAAAAATTGTCAACTTGGACAAGCACATCTTCCACTACTCCCCTTGGTGTGCGTATGCTCCGATCCGCCAGTTGAAGTGTAACTGAGGTGGGCTTCAACTCTTCAAGCTTGAGTTGTTGGTACACGGAGTAAGGAAGAAGATTGACGCTCGCCCCCAAGTCAAGCAATGCTTGCTCAACCCGACAATTCCCGATGGTGATGGCTATTGTTGGACAACCGGGATCCTTGAATTTTGGAGGAGTGTTGGTCCTCAATATAGAGATCACTTGTTCGGTGAGAAATGCCTTCTTCCGGACATTCAACTTCCTTTTCACCGTGCATAGATCTTTCAATATCTTGGCACATAACGGGATTTGCTTGATGGCATCCAGGAGAGGGATGTTGATCTTTACCTGCTTAAACAAATCCAAAATGTCAGAGTAATTAGCCACCTTAAGAGGTGGCTTCAACCGATGGGGAAAAGGGGCGGGCATAGAAGGAAAGCATAAACCATCATCAATCACATGTTCTTTATCAACCCCATCTCTCTCACTCTTTTCACTCGACTCGCCCTTGTCAACCACACTTTCTTTGGCCTCACTTTCTTTGGCCTCACTCTCAGTTTCTTTTTCTTTTGGCAATGCAGCCTTTGGTGTCAACTTTGGCACCACCATCTTTTCAAATTGTTTACCACTCCTAAGTGTGGTGACAGCTTTGAGTTGCTCAAAACCCTCCTGGGAAGTCTCGGCCAACTCAACCACATTTTGACCTTTGGGATTTTGTTGGGGTTGAGAGGGAAATTTTCCCTTCTCTTGTTGAGACAACCCAATGGCATTGGTGATCTTGGTGAGTTGGGCCGAAATGTCCTTATTGAAGGTGGTTTGGCTTTGAATGAAGGCATGGACCACATCTTCTAGACTCCGTTTATGAGGTGGTTGGTAGCTGGAAGAACTAGATGGGCCTTGTCCGGAAAAATTCTGTGGGGGAGGGTTGGATTGGTATCCTTGTGGATTGGACCGTGGGTATTGGGAGCTTGAAGTTTGCCCCTGACCTTGATGTTGGGATTGGTACGGACCTTGCTTGGGAGGTGCAGGAGGTTTATATGTGTTTGAGCCATAAGGAATGGGGTTCTCATTCCTCCAACTGAAATTAGGGTGATCATGATACCCCGAATTGTAAGTGTTGGGATTTGGAGGAAATGATTGCCTTGGTTGGTTGAAGGCATTAACTTGGTCATGGTATGCCTCCTTAAGTGCCGGGATGCTCGGACACTCCGATGTGGAATGCTCGACACCACCACAAACAGAACAAACCTCCTCGGCTCTTGACACATGAGAGACATTTCGTCTCCTCTCCACCTCAAGGCTATCCACTTTCCTAGACAATTTGGAAATTTGGGAAAGTAGATCCTCACGGTCTTTTAAGTCATACATCCCCCCCCGTGGTGGTTGACTACTACCCGGCATTGTCCTAGGTATGTCATCCGGATCCTGAACACCCCAAGTTTGTGCCTTTTCAGCGAGGGTACCAAAATAGTCTAGGGCCTCATCGGGGTCTTTGTTCAAGAAATCACCATTGCACATCATATCTATGAATTGTCTATGGTTTGGGGTGATTCCTTCGTAGAAGAAAGTCACCAATTGCCATGAGTTAAAACCATGATGTGGTATGGAGTGAAGTAGATCCTTATAACGGTCCCAACATTGATAAAACTGCTCATTGAGTTTTTCAGAAAAGTTTTGGATTTCCTTTTTCAAAAAGGTGGTTCGATGAACCGGGAAAAATTTTTTTAAGAAAAAGGAGACAATGTTATCCCAAGATAGCATGGTCCGGGGTCCCATGGAATCAAGCCACACTCTTGCCTTCCCATCCATAGAGAAAGGGAACAATTTCATCCTGGCTATCTCTTCCAAATTGTGATTTGGGAGAAATGTTGCAACCATTTCCTCGTAAGACCTTATGTGGTTATACGGGTTTTCATTTTCAACCCCCCTGAATCTGGGGATTAATTGCAACATCCACGGTTTTAACACAAAAAGGTGATGTTGGACAGGGAGACGGATGCATGATGGTGTGGTGCTGCGGGTCGGTTGAAGGTATTCTTGCATAGTTCTTGCCTCAAAATCAAGTGGGATGTTCCCTTCATTCCTTGGTGGGGGAAAATGCGCTTGTTGGTTGGGCATTCTAGGTGGTTGCACTCCCCCACCACCTCGCATATTTGGGTTGACACCCACATTGTCAAATTGATCGGGAGGGGGATAGTGTAATCTTGGGTCATGCTCCCTATGTTCGGGCATTCCCCCACCCCTTTGGTCATTTAGGTTTGCACCTACATTGTCAAAATTCCCACCCCCTTGCATGTTTTGGTTGACAGCTATATTTTCAACATTGTCACCCACATTCTCGGGTGGGTCTTGGTCGATGTTCATGTTGGGGCCTAAAGGTTGTCTAACTAATCGGTGATGGTCGTCCCTTCCCCACATGCAACAAAATATCTATACAAATGAAATTATCCACAAACAAGAAGATGTACACGAGACAACGTACCTCAGCCCGTGATGAAGATCACGAGACTTACCTTCTTTGTTCGGAGATCACTTCCTTGATTTTACACTTGCCTTCCCCGGCAACGGCGCCAAAATGATTGTCACTAAAACGATATCTTTCCTAACCCCTAATTACTAACCCTCAATGTATGCAATGTGTGGACGGGGGAGAAGCATTTCTTCCCCTAGGGATAGTGTCAAAAGAACGGGCAATGAGGAAAGGGAAATGGGACGATGTAAATATGGGATATGTATGCACAAAAATGCTCCCCAATCGCAAGGAGACTTTCGTGTGTTGTGAGTTACTTGGAAGGGTATTCCAAGGTCGTATCCACAGGGAAGGTAGTGAATCAAGATTGAAATGATTTGGTGAAAAACGGAAATGTAAAATCTTTTGTCTTGAGAGTTGATTGGTGAAGTGTATGCTAATGAAAATGTAATGATAAAAACAAGTGTTGGCAATTCCTAGAGATCACTCCAATGGGTATACCACCTCAACTCAAATCACTCCTCCGATTGAGCATGAATGAACGCTTGAATCACGGAAAGCCGAGGATGATATCGGTGAGTACCTAAGCATAAACCGTGACTAGGCCTACGGTTTATCAAAGACTCGTCGACTCATCCATCTTCTATCCGGTCAAAATGAACCATTTGACTCTAAAGGGAAAGAGGAGAAAGAGTTGAAATGGTATCCCCAAAGGAGATCCCTCTTGGTCTTGCCAACTAGAGGATTTAGCTACTCATGCTTGGAATAGAAATGACTATGTAATGAAAGTGCATTGCAAATCTATGAACTTCTAAAGCTACTAAGTGTAAGAATTTATGAGCTAAAAGAGCATGCATTCAAACCCATTACATAGGTATGACAGTGAAAAACTTGAAGCATTAATGGTGAAATATTATATGAGCATTCAACTAACCAAACATTAAGGGAAAACAACATTCATGGCATTCATGGCATTCAATGAACTACTAAGATTCTTACTCAAGGTTACAAGACAAATGCAGTAGAAGAAAATACAAAAATCACAACTTTCTCTCTCTAAAACTACTGTTCATCATCTTCTCCGCCCATAGTTTCTCTCTCTAAAACCCTATTCAAAAATATGCTGAATGCTGAATCTGGTTTTCTCCCTTCATCCCCCTGGTATATCCATCCTTGGAGAACTTTTTGTTTCTCCAAAACGTGCCTGGGTCAACCCCTGTAACTCCCTGGTGTCACTCCCTGCAGTAGAGCTAAGTCTGGAAGATGGAAGTGCAGAATGTGTTCTGCAACCCCAGCAGGTCCCCTTTTCTCTCTCTTTAATTAATGCCATCTTGCAATCCATATCAATGCAGGGGTGAGGGAAGCTCCAGGGTGTGTAAGGGATGTCAGGAAGCATGTAGAAGGAATGCAGGTGGGACCCATAAGAATCGGCTTAGACAAGTTCGCAGATTTTAGGGCAGAATTCCTTCGGGTGTACCGGTACGCGTACCGGTACGCAGCCTTCCAGTAGGGTCAGTGTACCGGTACGCGTACCGGTACGCAGCATTCCAGTAGGGTCAGCGTACCGGTACGCGTACCGGTACGCAGCATTCCAGTAGGGTCAGCGTACCGGTACGCGTACCGGTACACTAGCCTTATTTTCCTGAATTTCTTCCTGTCCTCCCCTGTTGAGCTTTCCTTTGGTTTTCCTTCACCCTAATTCATCTTGATGTATTTGAGAAGCCTTACGATGGTTATTTTGCACATTTTTACCCTGCAATCATCCAATGCTAAGTTGAGAAATCATGAAGTAAAAACTCCATCTTTTAATCATAAAAACCATTCAATTAACACTGATTTGCACATGTGAATCATACAATATCTTGTGCTAATCAGTTCCCATTTCATCACGGCTTCAATCTTTGCGGGGTCAACAGCTACGCCTCGTTCCGACACAACATGGCCAAGGAATTTTACTTCCTTCATCCAGAACTCGCATTTGCTCATCTTAGCATACAACTTATGCTCTCTCAATGTTTGTAGCACAATCGAGAGATGGCGTTCATGTTCCCCTTGTGTCCGTGAATAAATCAATATGTCATCAATAAACACGATAACAAACTGATCTAGATACGGCCGGAATACCCTGTGCATCAAATCCATAAAGGCTGCAGGAGCATTAGTCAGTCCGAACAGCATTACCGTATATTCGAAATGACCATACCTGGTACGGAAAGTTGTCTTAGGAATATCCTCCTCCTTGATCTGTAGTTGATGATATCATGTGCGAAGATCAATCTTGGAGTAATACTTATAACCCCTCAGTTGATCGAATAAATCATCGATTCGTGGCAACAAATATTTATTCTTCACTGTCACCCGATTCAACCTTCGGTAATCTGTCCATAGCCGAAGTGTCTCGTCATGCTTCTTCACAAAGAGGACCGGGGCTCCCCAAGGTGAAGTGCTTAAACGGATAAACCCAATAGTCAACAGATGGTCCAACTGCTTCGTTAGCTCCTTTAACTCCAAGGGTGTCATCCTATAAGGAGCAATGGATATGGGTTCGGTTCCCAGATATAGATCGATTGCAAACTTGATCTCTCTCTGTAAGGGTAACCCGGGTAGTTCATCTCGAAAGATATCTAGAAAATCCGACACTATCAATACCACGTTCGGTTGGGATCTATCCCGATTATCTCCCATCAAGCTAGCTAAGAAACTCAAATAGCTCCCCGTCTTAGCTTTTAAGAATCTACTACCCATAGTAGGGAATTGATGGGAAGAATTTCGATCATTCATGAAACTGAAAACTACCCCTCCCGGTAATTGAAATGAAATCCACTTGCGAAAACAATCCATTACCCCACGGAAAGTGGACAACAAGTCCATCCCAAATATTATGTCATACCCCTGCATGTCTAACGCAACCAAATCTACAATCAATTCTTGCTCCCCAATTCGAAGCACGCAACCTCTACACACCCTTTTTGTATCCAACCATTCTCCCGTAGGCATGACAATACTCAAAGCATATTCTAACTTCTCAAATTCCAATCCCAAATTAAGAGCATATGCAGTGCGTATGAATGAATGAGTCGCACCGGGATCAAATAAAATTCGGGCCCAAGAATTATAAAGAAGAACGATACCTTCCACAACTGCATTGGAAACGTCTTCCTCTTATTGGGTCAAAGCAAACACTCTTCCCTGATTTGCACCGGCTGGGGCTGGAGCTCCTAACGGTCTCTGCTGTAGCGGCTTCTGTAGGAGTGGCTTGTTTGCATTTACTTGTCCTGCTGCTTGATTGGTCTTTGTTGAAAACAATGGGCAGTTATTTTTGAAGTGCCCGAAACCTCCACATGCGAAGCATTGATGTGGATCAGTGCTTGCTCTCTCTGGTACGCCTCTAACTCCTCGAGCTATCTGAAGTCTCTGTCCAACCGCCTGGTCTGGGCGACGGTATGGTGTCGCCCTCTGCACTCCACTGCCACTAGCACCCGTCCGGATCGAGCCTCCCCTCATGATGTTCTGTCGCCTCTAGTTGTCCTCCGTGTCTCTCTCCACCAGTGCAGCTCTGTCAACAAGATCCCCATAGTCCCGGATCTTGAGAGCCACAAGCTTCTCCCTGATGGCAGGCCTCAAGCCCTGCTCAAAGCGTTTGGCCCTCCTGATCTCGGTAAATATGAACTCCGTGGCATAACGGGATAGCTCATCAAACTTTCCCTCATACTCCGTCACCGTCATGCTACCCTGTCATAGGGGGAGAAAATCTGCACTCATCTTGTCTCGGACCGATTCAGGGAAATACTTGTCTTGGAAGATTTGATCAAACTCCTCCCGGTAAGAGCATCTGTGTTCCTCCTTCTCTTCACTGAGTCCCACCAATGATCTGTCTCCCCCTCTAACAGATATATAGCTAATCCGACCTGAAGATCCTCGGCAACTCCCATGACATCACACATCTTCTTCACCCGACGAATCCATCTATCCGCATCTACGGGGTTAGAGCTTCCTTGGAAGGTATGTGGGTGTTGGCGTAAGAATTCTTGAAGAACTACAATCCTTCGATTTTGAGCTAAGGGATGAACCCCACCATTGTGGTTGTTGTTTCCATTCTGGTGTTGTACCAGAGTAGTTAGCTCCCTTAAGCATTGATAAATGTCATTCATGGCATCTGGAGGTGGTGGGTGTGCTTGGCCACCACGTCCTCATCCACGTCCACGTCTACCGTCCATCTTGCACATCAATTCACAGTTTAGTTCCTTGATATACAAGACATCCTAACTATCACCTTAATCTAAAGCATGATGCTTGTATAAAAATTTAAATCAATAATTTCCTTCAACCTAATCCTACTTCTCTAGTGGTAATCCATAACCTACAGCTCTCATGTAAGACCTAATTCCTAGGCTCTAATACCAAAATTTTGTAACGCCCCAAAATCCCCCTTGGACGGCATCACTATCTAAAACCATTCACATCATGAGAGCAACTAATAAAATTCATAAACAAAGAAACTTTCATTTATCATCCATAATATCTACAACGTCAGCCAAAAGAATAGACCAAACCATGACCATTACATTCAAAAGAATATGTCATTCATGGCAATTACACCCAAAAATCAACTATTATCTTGCAGCGGAATAACAAAGACATTAGACTTCAGATTTTCTCAAAAAGAACTTCCTAGTCTAGGACATAAGAGAATATAGCTCTAAATGTCCACCTCTGGATTCACGTTCCCATCTATGGGAGCTTCCCAATGTACCGGTTCATCAACTCCAAGCTCCTTCTCTAGGCCATAATCTGAAAAAGATATTGTTTGTAGGGGGGTGAGCACTAAGCTCTGTAGGAAAATCCTCCCAAACTCGAACAAGGTTTAGAAAACATATAAAAAAAGTCGGTCTCATTTCACAAATATCATATATAACTTTTGAAAGAAAACAGTGACAGTTTATCCGATCTCAAGTTTAAGCAATATCAATGAAGTAAATGAAGAAGTAAAACCAAATTCCAAAATGAACAATTCCAACAAATCACTATAAACCATAGCCAACCATTGGCACAATAAACCATAGCTCACAGTGTATTTCAAACCACAACTTGTATCTCAGGTATGATGTATGATATCGCATGAATAAACACATCGAGAATATCTCAGCCTACACACACACACCCAATCCTCTCAAGGATATACAACTTTAGGAAGGGCGTATACTAACACATTGGCAGTGACGAATCCAACCCAGGAATAGTATACTAACCCTCATCCTCGGTACCCGTGAGCGAATAGTGGTTTGGTCTTCACAAGGCACCAACCCCATTACGAGTGGTAGGAAAAATTCAAACCCGCACGGAGTAAGAAACACATCTACCCACTCCACGATACCTGGTCAACGGCCACCCATGGTCATCCGAACATCCACAAGAGATACAATGCCCAACCAATTTCCTCAAGTCACAAACAAATATAAAAATCCCCAAATTTCATATGGAGTATTACCATAGAACCATTTAAGAAAATATACAAGAGATCATCCACAATACTATTTTGTTATTCAATACAAAGTACTAAAGTTTTGAAATCAAGAACAAAGGAAGAATCAACAGAAAAATCTATTTCTCTCGAAAACTAGAGTTTTAAGTCAAGAAAAGAGATTTAATAGCTATTCCACCATAGCATTGTCCAAAACATGGTAATATTGACAAGAATATCAAGACTCAAGGATTTCATAGCATACATATAGGATTTAGAGTCAAAAGAATACATATATATAAGCCCTAGCCTCAATGTAAGAGAATAGGAAGAAAATCCTACCTTAAATCAAGAGTTCCAAGCAAAAACCCAAGCTCTAGAGACTTCCTTCCTCCCTTGTCTTTTTCCTTTTATCTTCCCCTAGGGTTCTAAGAGGTTTGGGGTGAGAGTGGAGTGAAAGAATAGAAGAAAAAAAGATGAAAAGGTGTTTTAAACTCAGCCCAATCCCGAATTTTACTGTTTTAAAATTTCTGATTTTTACCGACAGTACCGGTACGGTTTGTCCGGATTTGTCTTTTTCACCTGTTTTTCATTTCCAATCCATTCCAAACCCTTCCAAAACCAACCCAAAATTATATAACATACATTTGTATCTCAAACATAGTTGGTACAAGTTCTATTACATGTGGGGGTTTACACAAGCCATTGATATGTCTTCCAATGCCACTCCTTCACCTCAGACCGACTTGTCTTATTTTCTTGCCTCTCTAAAAGCTTGCTTTTCCTTTGGACATGTCTCCTTCTAGAATTCAGGGCTAATCCTGAATTGTGACTTTGTGAGTCAATGCGAAATAGCATTGCTAGTCATCACTGACCACCCCGCTATTCTGGTAGATGAAATGAATCTTCTTAAGGAGGGACTTCAATCAATCAGGTCGTTGTCCACCTCTCTTTTTACTATTGAAGAAGACCACCAAGCACAAACACGTTTGGGTGATGAGATTTCGACCATCCTTAGGAAACAGGAATGTTGTATCAGAAGCGTTAAGACTGTCTTGATGTCGTTCATGATCAATGAGAACAGCTGGTTGACTTACATCATCATATCTAAACTTGCTCTATTCATTCTAGTCGCGTTGACTCACTTCCTCAATAGCTAGCATAAATAGACCGTCAGATTACCAAGTTAGAGGCTCAACATGCAGTGCTATTGGAGGAGTATGTGCCCTATTGAGAGCGTTTGGAAGAAATCAAGGCCACTGCGGTAGATGCCGCGACCTATGTGGATGAAGGCTAAGCCTCTATCGAGTCAAACTTTGGACAAATTACATGTTGTTAATAGGTCACTGTACTAACTAGAAACTAACTTTTCTAATCTTGTACAGTTTCAAGATAAAGGAAATATAAATAAAGATGCACTGCATTGCCCCTTCAATCTTTATTTGTATTTGTCTTATCATTTCGAACGTGAAGGTTGCCATGATTGCAACTTAACTGAAATTTATTGCCATTTAAATCACATCTCTGTCGTTTGATCTTTGTGCATGCATTCAGGCACTTTGATTGCCTTAAATATTGACACTTTATTCTCCTATAATTAAAATTTCATAAATATTGGATATTCCCGAGGTTAGGCCATTAATATATTCAAACTAATCATGGCCTATAAGTATCCATGAAGTACTGGGCAATTTGGAGCAAACTAGAATTTTTTCAAGGATGCTTCCCTTCCTACGCAACAACCTTGATTCCTCAAAATGTACTGACCTATGAGAGAGGAAATTGGAAAGTGACTTTGTTAGTCCTCAGCCCCTTTCATCCTTCGGTCTTAGCCAAAGTTGTTACTTTGTATTTTCCTCTCCACATCCACAGTAGGTTTTACCAACTTACTTCATGTTTCTCCTCCAGATTAGTGCCTCCTTGAGTCTCCATTCTTGGGTCATTTTGAAGATCCTTCTATTGGGGGTAAGACAGCATGGGTAGACATCATGCATTTACAGAAGTTGGAAGAAGATACTACATTTGACTTCCTATGCATCTGATGGCCATATTTTGTTTACTTCCTTTGATCTTCAGATTGGTCGTAGGATATATTTTCTCAGAACCCATCTAGAATGGGGACGTGGAGACTAAGGAAGGTCTATAATTTTGGGAAGTTTCTGATTGGGGAAGGGTTATGTTAGAGGTCTATACTATGCCTCGTGCACCTAAGCTTTCTCTTTCACTTTTGTGCCTTTCTTTGTCTCCGGCACACAAGTTGTAAAATTCAAACTAGGATGACAAGCTTCCAAAAACAAGCAATTTTGACCCAACACTTATGCAACACTCCATTTTATTTGTATTTTTCAAATTGTATGCACTGAACTTGTATAAAATTCTATAAATAAAACTTACAATATTATTCATCCATTCCCATCTTGTTGTCGCATTTCTTACAATTGTTGAATGTCAGGACAAATCCCATAATGGTCATCGGCCTACCCTAGGCTACTGACCATGACCTCTTATCTTCAAAAGTCTTGCTCGCGTTCTGTGGCCTCCCATTGGTCTATAGGCCTTTAAGAATTTCCAGTTGATGGAGCGATTGTGATGTTCCCCATCCAAGTCTCTTAAGTGGTAAACACCACCTTTCCTAAATTCTAGAACTTCAAACAACCATTCCCAGTTGGCATGCCATTTGCCAAACCTTCGGTCATTAAGCCCTAAAGGCAACCTTGCCTTCCAAACCAAGTCTCCTTCTCCAAACATTTTGTTTTTGACTCTTCGGTTGTATGCCTTGGCAGCCCTTATCTTTTTCATCTTAATGCAATCTAAAGCGCTTAACCACACTTCATCTAAGTCTTCAAGATTGATCATCATGGCTTCATTGTATTCAGCTGGACTTAGGTTATGCTAAAAAGCCACTCGCATTGACTTTACAATGATCTCCATAGGCAAGACCACGTCGTGCCCATAGGTTAAATTGAGTGGTGTAATTCCAGTGCTGGACTGTTTGGACGTTTTGTACGCCCGTAGTGCTTCTGATAGCTTATCATGCCCACCCTTTGGATTGTCTTCCACCATTTTTGGGATAATCCCCTTCATCACTTTGTTGGTAGACTCTGTTTGTCCATTTCCTTGCGCATAGTATGGGGTTGAATGAATAATGTTGAAGCTAGATTCTTCCACAAAACACCTTAACGTCGCTTCTTGTAAAGACTGTCGAATTATGCACTATGTTTTCCTTTATCACCTTAACTGGGGTAGCCTAAATACGTGCACTATGTTTTCCTTTATCATTTGAATGATGTCAATATAATTAACCGTTCTCATTGGGATTACTTCTACCCCTTTCGTGCAGTAGTCCGTGACCAAAATTATAAAAAAATGTTGTCTTGTAGATGGGGGAAATATTTTCCCTATTAAATCCATGACCCATGCTCTAAACAAGAATGTCTTTATTACGGGTTGCATCTGTATTGATGACGTCCTATAGATAGGTCCATGTTGCTGGCATGCCTAACAAACCCTTGCATACTCAATGTAATCCTTCAAGATACTTGGATAATAATAGCCATATCTCCTAATAAGCCATTGCATCTTAATACCAGCCTGATGAGAACCGTATATGTCTTGGTGGCTTTCAGCCATTACCAGAATGGCCTCCTCTCTACTGATGCATCTTAATAACAAGTCACCGTGCATCCTTTTCATATACACTCCCCATCCATGATTATATAGTTAGCAGCCCATCTCCTAGTGACCTGCTCTACATTCCCATTTGGGTATTTTAGGAACTCCATGTTGTCGAACCTCCAATCTTCCTCTTCCACTTCCACTATTAACTCCTTGAAGTCCATCCCTTGGCTTTGATGGATGGCAATACTCTCTTTTGAACTCTGATTAACTGCTCATCCATGCCTTAAGGAATTCTTAATCCTGATCATAACTAGACCAAGCTGTTAACTTGGTCGTTTAACTCCTTTTGGACTGCTCACAATGTCACATCATCAAAATTTGTCAAAAATGATATTGCAATGGTGTTGAATGGGCATAACTCCTAGGTTTTCCACTAAAAACTACCCGTTATTTGGTTAATGACTAGTTGGGGGACACTGATCACCTCAACCGTTGATGCCCCCATTCCCAACAAAATCTCAAGTCCGATAATCAATGACTCTTACTCAGCCTGGCTATTAGTGCATTCAAATTCTAATTTAAATGAAAGTTGGGTTTCACAGCCCCTGGGTGATTCTGTAACCACCCTACCCCTACAGATTCTCGTGTCCGTGAACCATCAAATTTTAGTTTTCATGGAGTAAGTGATTCCACTGGTACCCCTAGAAAACTGAGTGACTCCCTTGTCTCTTGCTCTACTTTTATGCAAGGGTCGTTTTCCAAGAAATTGGTCAATACTTGGCCTTTAAACACTCGTTGCGGTAAGTATTGAAGTGAGAATTTCATCAGGGCCAACACCCATTTGCCGATTCGACCCCTCGTAATTGGCCTAGTTAACATATACTTAATGAGATTACTTTGCACCATAATATACACTACAACTGAAATCATATATATTCTTAACTTTTGTGATGAAAAATACAATGCTAAACAAAGTTTCTCGATTGGCTTGTAACAATGCTTGATCGGAATCAAAATTCTACTTAAATAATAAATTATCTATTCTTTGCATGTATTATTACTCTGAGCTAGCTAACATCCAATGGATTCATATGCGGCTGATAAGTACAACAGTAGCAGCCTACCCTTTATAGTTGGCCGAGTACTCCTTGATTTGGTGGAAGGCTTACTGGTGTTGTGTTTTCCATATAAAGTCTTCTACACCCTTCAAATTTAGGAGCGGCGAGAAGCCTGCACCTTCCCTACGTAGTTGGCGATGAATCGTCGAAGGAAATTGACTTGACCGATCAGGTACTATAGATCCTTCTTGGTCTTTGGAGACACGGCCTCTATGATTTCCTTCGCCTTATTCTTCTTTACCTAGATTCCCTTCTTGTGAACCAAAAACCCTAGAAAATTCCTGGTTATAACTCTGAATGCACACTTTAGCAGATTCATCTTCAACTAGTGAACAAACATCCTTTCAAAAACAGCCCTCAGATCGCTAAGGTGTCTTTCCATGTCATACGTTTTAACTATAATGTCGTCAATGTACACCTTTATGATCTTGTTGATCATGTCATTGAAGATTGTGTTCATGGCTCTATGGTATGTTGTTTTCACGGTCTTTAATCCGAATTGCATAACCCACAATTCAAACATTCCAATTGATCTAAATATCGAAAGGCAGTTTTGTCTCAATCCGCGTCAATAATGAAGATCTAATGGTACCCTGCGTTACCATCCATGAACGACATGATGACGTTTATGGCCATTACATCCACAAGCTGATTGGCCAGTGGTAGAATATATTCGTCTTTGGGAGTTGCTACATTGAGGTCATCGTAGTCGTAGCATACCCTAATCTTGTCTGTCTTTTTCTTGACTGGCACAACATTAGATACCCAATCCACGTATCATGCCACTTGGATGCACTTGGCCTACAAGAGTTGCTCGATCTCTCACTTCACCAACTGGGTTACTTCTTAGGAATCAACCACAGGGCCTATTTGATTGGCTTGTATCCATCCCTTATTGGAAATTGATGTTCTATTAAGGCTGAATCGAACCCTGGAATTTCTTTGTAACTCCAGGCTAAACAATATCGGTATTCTCTTAGTATTTGTATGATTCATGCTTTGAAATTTAGCTCTAACAGTTTGCCAACGAAAGTTAGTCGGTGTTCATCTGGTTCGCCAAGGTTAACTTCTACCAATGGATCTTGAACCTCGATGAGGTTGTCAAGCTTGGTTGGGGCAACACCAATTTCATCTGACTCGATGAATTCTCAGGAGGTGGAATGTCTGAACCCTTCCTTCTCGCACTTCACCAATGTGATGGAGCCTTGTTGTCTGATGGTTGCTTGTAATATTGTGGCCCTCATGACCTGCTTCCTTTGCTCACTGTCGTTGAGCTCGATCAATAAACGAGCTCTCCACGTCTCCAGCATCATTCCACCTTTGCACATTCGTGGGTTAAAGGATCTCTTCCTCCACCTACTGGACCTAAGTGGACTTGAACACGACTTCCCTAGCCTTCCCATACTTATCCTGGCCCTAGAACTTCATTGGACCTACCCCTTCATCGTATAGCCAAACTTTGGCCATGTGGACACCGACCATGTGGACGTTGACCAAAAAACAGGGTCTAATCATCCTCCACCACATCTAAGTCATCGAGTTTCCACAACACCAATTCTTGGTGTAGAGTTGATGGGATGCACTCACTTAAATGGATCCAATCCTATCCTAAGGGAGCATTGTAGGACGCCATTGTGTCAATCACAAAGAAAACAATGGTATTGACCTTGCTACCAATGGCTGGTTCGAAAGGTAAAATTCTCACTATCTTGTTGATTCTTCCTGTGAAACCACTCATTGTCAATTCGGTGTGGCCCAAATCCTCTTTCTTCCTACCAAGCTCCTTTATAGTGGCTATGGGTAAGATATTGATGACCTCTTTGTCATCTAACAAGACCCTATTGAAGGACTTCCCCACCAAGCGTGTACGGATATACAATAGCTTCAGGTGTTGCGTCATAGGATGCATAGGTTTATTGAACGACCATCCTCTCGACCTGCTAAATTTGATCTTCTTCTTTTCCTCCAACTCCAACGCCAGGCCATTCTAAGGAGAACATTTCATTTGGACTCCAGCCATAGTGACCTCGTCTAGGAATATTGATCTTGGTGCCTCAGTGTCCTCGACATCCTCATCCAAGGACCTTATTTGTTGGCCTAAATGTTTAAAGCATATTGGCAATAGTCTAAGGGAAATTAACAGACACTATATTTTGTCGTCTCTATAGTACATACCTTTGGACACGTTTCTTCAGTCCAACTCCTCTCGCATGATCTTTTCGTATAGGTAGCCCACGTCGCCAACTTGAACAGGTCATTGAACTCCATTCCCTTAAAATTTTTCTAGAGTTCAAAACCTAGACCATTCTATGCAATGTCCACATACTCCATCTCGGGAAATGGAAACTTGTATCGATTCCTAACCTTCTTGAACTGTGCAATGTATTGCTCCGAGGTCTCCCCTATTATCTGGTACAACCTGGCTAAAATAGCCATTGCCACTTCAGGCTCAGTGCGGTAAAACTGAGCATAGAACTTGTCTTCGAGTTGCTGTCAACCAAACATGAATTTGGGCGGTGCTTGATGGTTTCCGTTGTATTCCCTAATCTCCGAACATGAACCCTCAATGTATATATGTGGCTTATGTGTGTGGGTGAGTGTCACTCTCACTCGGGTTCAATGCAAGAGATGGGGAAACGGAATAATGGTGGGTGAATGAAAATGTGTGTGTGTGTGAACAAAAGTGCTGCCCAAGCGAAGGGAGGCTTTTGAATGTCGTGTTTTACTTGAAAAAGTATTCCAAGTTCGTCTCCTCAGGGAAGGAAAGTTCAAGTGCGGTGAAGGTGATTTTGTGTAAAAAAGAAAAGTGTAAAATTTTTGAGTTTTGTGTTTTGGTGATTTGTGTTCTTGATGAAAGTAAAATGGAAACAAGTGTTGGCTAATCCGAAGGGGTCATTCCAATGGGAATGCCAAATCAATTCAAGACCTTCTTCCAATGGTGCCTAGATGTTCGATTGATTCGTAGGAAGCGCGGGACCAAAATGGAGGTGAGGATTCAAGCATACCCCGTGACAATGCCTATGGTGTATCAAGAACTCACAACCACATCCACACTCAACCTAGTCAAACCGAGTCATCATACACTACGAGGAGGAATGAAAAATGAGTTGAAGTAGCACACCCAAGATAAATTCTTCCTTGGATTAGCCTACTTAAAATCTAGCTACTCATAATGAAAGTAAAGACATGCATAATGTAAAGAGACATAATGAAGAAATGAAGTATGAAACTTAACTTAATGCAAGAAATCTTAAACTATGAAGAAAAATATTCAATACCCATTTTAAAAACTTGAAAAAAGGGAAAATCCATACAACAATGGTAGAATGCAAATGATGTAATTAAACTTGCAAAACACTTGAAATAAATGACATTAAAGACAATAAATGAAGCTTACAAGATCCTTAAAAGAGATTACAAGTGAAATGGGTGAAGACAATGCAAAAATCTAAGCTTTCTATCTCTAACTATTCATCTTCTTCCTTGGAACTTTCTAAGCTTAGGTAGCCACACCTTCAATGTGAGTGTGAATGCTGAATATATGGTGAAAGACCTCTGTAATTTCGTCCATGGAGGTCCCCCCCTAGGTGTGTGACAGGCCTCCCATCCATAGGAGGTGAGTTGATAGCTTGGATAGGCTAGGACAAGCCTAGCCTGCAATCCACCATGCCTCCATCTTTCTCTCTCCTCCTCTCCCATCCTTCATCTTCCTTTGCTGACTTTGGGGTGTAGGAGACATGTATATATGTCTAATATGTCAGGGGGCAAGTGTGAGAATCATAAGTGGGACCCCCAAGCAAGTGGAGCATGAGTTGCAGGCTTTCTGGGTATTCTGGGCAAAACCTTTTGGAAGGTCGACGTAAACCTTCCGGAAGGTTTATTCCAGTAGACTAAACCTTCCGGATGGTGACAGCTCAGGACCAGTTTTCATAGAATTGTCATAACTTTTTATCCAACTGTCCGATTGAGCTGAAATTTTGACACAATACAGAATACATCCATATCTACAACTTTTATGTTTTGCACTTTTTCATATTCGAAGTGGATCATGGTAAAAAATGGTAAAAACAGATGGTCATGCAAACAGAAGGTCATGTTTTGCATTTTTTCAATTCCAGTGGGCTAAACCTTCCGTAAGGTCGATGAAAACCTTCGAGAAGGTTCTCTTCCAAATGCATTTTTCTTGATTTCTTCACCTTCCAAGCCTCCCAATCCTCATGTAATGTGTCTATCTCTTCACCACTCATCCACACTTAGCTGCAGGGTTCCGAAATCCATCATTTACGCTATGATTACCTGCAACATCAAAATTTCAACATTATTCATAACTTTGGCTAACTCTAAGTAATCAAATGCAAAGTTAAGTTAAAATGCATGTAATGATGCCGTTAAATATGCAATATTATGCGCTCATCAGGCGGCAAGTGAATGTACCATCTAAAGGTCGTCACAGTTAGGGAATTGGCAAATGGCTTTTACTTCAGAAACTCATTAGCCCCTACTTCACTACATTGTACATTAAAATGACCAAAGTGCTCCACAATCGACTAACTGTCTTCTTCCGAGAGGGTTGCGAACACTAAAATCTTGTATCCGCGAGCATACTCATATTCCATGTCCACCTAGTCAGAGTATGATTTTTGATACGTCAACCTAGGTACACACCTCATAGGAGGGCCAACATGCTCCTATATTATTTCGTCCAGCTGGTCCCGATTCGTGACAACCTGGGATGCCACGAGAAGAAAAATTGGCGGCTGCCTTCTTTTCCACCCAAACTCAGGATTGGTGGTCGCACCCTCCTAGAAAAGAGGATTATTATTTCTCTAATAGCCATTTCTGGCCTGCTACGCTCCTCAGGGGTCACAAGTATAGAGGAAGCACTAGTTGTGGTGCCTTCATTGGTATTGCCTTGCACCCCTGGTCAGTTCAAACTGTTTACTAGACACTCCAATGCCTATCTGCTGTGATCAAATGCTTCTCTGATCAAGTCCCCCAGGCCATTGATAAATTCCAAGACTTGCTGGGAGACTTCGTGTGACAAAGCCTTAATCAAAGCCTCCGGCTCTGAGTCGGATTCTCGATTCTCTTGTCCCTCAAGTGGAGGCAACTCTTCCTATAGGTTGGGGATGCCAGACTTGTTTTCTTCAACAACCTCGTGCACTAGAGGCATTGCTGATGAACCAATCTTGGCTTTTCCATGGGTGTTCGCCATGTGGTTGCTTGGGATCCCACTGGACGTGCCAAAAAATATGTTTGAAGTATTTTCAGATTGTGGGCATGCCAAAGTCCAATTGGACTTAAAATCCAAACACGTACGACCTCACCTATTCAAACCATAGTGAGGTTCTAAAATAGTGATTGTTCAGGCAATTGTAGCAATACATAAGGTTACCTCTGGATTCTTTTCTATGCCTTCAGGATCAAATACTTTAAATAATTTCCCAACTAGCAACGTAATGAACTAGAACAAAGAAAGAAAATTGGAATATAAAGTAGCAGATAAACTATGTTTGGAAGATGAAAATAGTACAGTACTTTACATTAAACGAAAGCGGTAAAGATCACTTGAGTGATGGATTAAAGGTTGCTTGGAAGTAAAAATTAGTAAGTAGGAGAGAGGTTGGCTCTATGTAGAGTTTGTTGTATTTGATTGTGGATCTTTTCTCTGTAGCATTGCCCTTGTTATTTATAGGGATGACATTCAACTGTCGAAGCCATCCTTTTCGACTATGACTTTAAGCATGGCCTTTTCTCTAGAGATGCGCAAATGTATACTGAACTGCCTCTAACTAACAGCTTATGATATCATGTTTCCCTATTTCTCGGGATTCTTAGAGGCTCTTTCATGATCATCGGATTGCTTCCATGTATCACCCCTTAAATTTTGCTATTTTTTGGGTGTAAACCGAAACATAATTTTTTTTTTTGGAAGATTTATGGGTCCTCTCTTTGAGACTCATATTCTCTCCTCTCCACATATGTTTGGTTGTTCTTTATATTGTTAGTTCATTAAGCAAAAAACCATTCATGTTTGAGAATTCAAACATTTGTATATAAGTGTCATTTTATGATGTTATCAACCAGGAATTCACAGAGTACACAAATCTGGAAGAATGCATTTCTTACATGTGCGAATACATCACAAGAAAAGGCCCATTTGATGGTTTGCTCGGCTTCTCTCAGGCTTGTCTAATTGCCCTTTTTGTTCCATTTTGTTACTGTTCTTTTAAAAAAAAGGGAAAAATAAAAGGCGTACTAAATTAGGAAAAAGCCTCCCACATGCAACTGTTAGCACAATTAAGAGAGCAGGCGAATTCATGCCTAATATGAAACAATATTTTGTAATGTTTTGTTTAAGTATTTTTTGACGTAAAAAAAATTCTTTAAAAAGGAACAGCATAATTGATTACTATTTTTTAAAAGTGATCCTGATGCATCTAAATATACAAATAAAGCAGTTATACTTGTGCATATGTGGAATATTATGTTTGGGGTTATGTACGGAGGAATTAAAGTTAAAAACGAATAAAGAATAAGCAAAAAAAAAAAAAGCAAAAGACAAAATAAATACTACTTAAAATGTACATAAATTAAAAAATAGAAGTACTTAGAAACATTATCTACTAGCACCTTGTTACATTTGCCAACTACATTGGTGTTGTGTTGTTATTTTTCAGCTAGTTGTGTATAAATATAAAATTAACCCACTTAGTACAAATAATACCAAAAGTTTAGTTTGTGCACATTGCTCTCTCTCCCCCAACACTTCAGAATAATGGGGACCAAATTAACCCTTATTTTTAGGTAGTGTAAAAAAATTTAATTTTGTGCCCCCCCCCCCCCCCCCCCCAAAAAAAAAATTATAAAATTGATGTAATTTCGAAAAGGTCATATATCTCTATATTGATTTTCTTGTAACCAACATAATTTAATAGCGAGGAATAAGTATAGTCATTTCTTGTGGTGATACATGATCTGATTTTGAATGGAGCCAGTTGATGTAAAATTATGCCCCCTCCCCTCTCTTTTCCCCTTCCCTTTAGGCCATAGACTGGTATCCTTTAGCTCGGACGAAATCACTTTTTGGCATGGCACAATGCTGGGTTGTGTGGGATTTTCTTCTTAATAATGTTTTTTCTTTGTTTTTAAAATCAAGTACTCTTTTAGTAAACATGAATTCTCATTGACATGAATAATAAATGTATTGACTAAGTATTAGTTACGAATAACCTTTTTAACAGTATTTTAAGAAGAAATTGCACATTTTTATTTTTGTATCTTTTTTTAGTAGTTCTTGATATGATAAAATGACCTCCAAGCTCCAAGGGTGTGGCAGACCGGCTGGGTGACCAAGGGTAGCACCTGCAAGGGCAAGTTAAAGACCAGAAGGGCTCCAGGGGTTGAATCTCTGATGCTTAAGTCATAAATGGAATTGGAGAAGAAAAAATTCAACTAGAGTTTTATTTACTCACCCATTGATCTCCATAGACTCCCCTTTTATAAGTCGTTCAGGTAGACCGATATCGAATTCTCCTCCATTATTTGAATTGTGGCGGTTCTAGTAGTATGGTAGAATTAGATTCCTTGCTGGGGTGAAAGCCCTTAGCTTAGTTGAACTAGTCAAAGTCGGGCTGGAAAGGCGAGCTAGTCTTCTAAGGAACTGGTGAGCTGTCGAGCTCATGCTCATGCCAAAATTTCTGTTATCAGTTGCCCCCCATTTTAACTCAGCGTGGCATGGCACGTGTTTCGTTATTTAATGCATTTGTATGTTTGTGCCTGAAGAAGCAGAATGTGAGACGTACCGATGTAACCGCCAAGTTTTTGTTGTGGAGCCCAATATTTCAACATGTCTCTTCCATTGTCTTTGGCATTTTTTTTTTCAAGAATTGAAGAAACGGGTACGCCCTTCCTCCTGGATCTTGATCTTCTTGTTCAAACTAGAGCACATTGGGTGGATTCACACCTTTCAACTCCACTTCTACCGTTTATGTATCTTACACTGGAAGGGTCACATTGGGTGGAGTCACACCTTCGGGTTTTTCGTAGATCAATCCAGTAGAGCCCGACTTGAATTGGTCCTTGAATCTTGTCTTTCTTTGCTTGATCAAAGCCCTATTCATCTTCCCTTTCCCAATTTTTACATTAATCATCATAGTTTCGTTGTCATGGCTAGGTATTCAGACAAGACCATCTTCGAATCCACCTGTGCACTGGTGTCTGAAGTCAATAACGCTAATAAAGACTTTGATTCAATACTCCTTTTTTTGTTCAATCAAGTTCATAGGAGTAAGGATCTTCCATAGCATTCTTGACGAGGACGCCCTTAGAGAAACTAGGTATGTATATCAAATTCCTAAGTTTGTCCACCTTAGGGTGCCTTCTCTAGATGAGATCGCTAATTCTTATACCTCAAATAATGTGTGCTTCTACGATTCTATCTTTAAGGCCGGAGTAACCATTTTTCCTTGCCCAAATACATTAGAAAGGCTCTCCAATATTTGAATTTAGCCCCTTCCCAGTTGACCGCCAATAGTTCGGGTTTCTTGGTTGGTATAGGAGTTCTCTAGGCTAGGGAAAACAACATCGGTTTTCAACCCACCATCTTTGAGCTTCTCCATTGCTAGAAACTCATTCCTTGCTTTGGGCAAAGTTTGGGGGTGGTCCTACCTTTCCAAATGAGAAGGGGGCAAACTCCTAACATGTTATTTTCTCAATTGTAAAAGAATAGAAGGATTAGAGGGCACGCTTGCCCGCAAGAGGCCAAGGTTTGTCTCTGGTCGCACTAGGAGCAAGTCTTCAGGATCACAAGGAAAAGGGGTTAATCTGACGGCTATCAATAGTGATGAGGGAGTTCTCCCAAATGTCTCTTTAGTGGACCTGGATACTCCTCCATCCCGTTCCATGGACAAGGAAAAAGCCAAATTTTTTGAGCCAATGGGAAGAAGAAAGATACCTTCCCAACCTCTATTAGAGGTTTTGACATTATTTATCCCAGCATATGGGACAGTGTGGAAGAGGCTATGGCTCGACTTCATGAATTTGAGCATCAAGAGGAGCTGAGAGCTACATTTCACCTAGGACTTAGCTGGGTGACCAAAAACCTAGCCTTGACCATTGGGAAAGTAAGGTTGACATCCTACCATCTCTTTTTTGCCTATTTTTTATCTTACGTCTTTTTTGATTGCTTCTTCCTTTGGTCCAGCTTGCCATCGTAGCCACTGGTGTCTCATACTCCTCTCTTGGTTAAATGAAAGGCTCTGATGAAAAGCTTGCCGCCCTGGCACCAAACTTGAAGAAAAATCCAATAAGTTGTTGTTCGAACAGGAAAAGCTCTTAGAGGAGCTAAAGAGGCATGAGAAAAGAACAACTAACTTGGTTGAAGCCAAGTGGAAAATAAAGGAGCTAAAGAAAAGTAACAACGAGCTTTGTAAGAGACTGTATACTTCTAATGCCGAGGTAGTCAAGCTTTCTACTTGGAACAAGGATCTTAAAGGTGATGTACCCACCCTCTTTGATAAGATCTCCGAGGTCTCTGCAACCTTAAAGTTAGCTGGTGATGCTATTGTTACAAAATTTCAAGACTCTAAGGAATTCAAAAAGGAAGTCCAGGAGTATTATATTGATGGATTTCAGGAGTTCAGGGCACATGCTATTAAATAATACCCCGATTTGGAATTATCGAAATTTAAGCATGGCGATACTCAAGCCTTTGTGCTCGAAGGGGACAAATGGGAAGAGCATGGATAAAAGGTGAGCAATAAAGCTGGAGGCTTGCCTAAAGGGGCACCAACACCGAAGTTGTTAGACGAGGTACGAGAAGATTGCATCCATCAAGCTGAGCTCATGCATGATTAGTTGACTATCCAGGCTTTGGGTGCTGGGACCTCGTAAGATCTCAATGGAAATAGTCCTCACAAGATCATTGAATAAGGCTGATATGCTATGTTTGCTAGGGACTCCACATGTAGCTTATGAAATTGTGGTATTTGAGCAATCTCAAAATGTCAAACCTTTGCATCCCCTCCTTCACTAGATTAAGTTGGAGCTCATCCAAGGCTCCCTAGCCTTGTAATCTCCTTGTACCTGCCTTGCCACAAGCAGCGAGTCACTAAATGCATGTAAACACCTTACTTTGAATGTTTCGGCAACCTGTAGTCCTGAAATTAGTGCTTCGTAATTGGCCTCATTATTTGAGGCCTTGAATCCAAAAAGTAGCACATACTCAATGTTTTCTTCAATGGGTAAGATGAGCATTAAGCCAACCCCTCCTTCTGATGAGTTGGATGACCCATCCATATATAGCTTCCACAATGTCGGGCAAAGGTCTTGATTTATTGCTTGGAGCTCGCCCACTTCTGTTGTAAATTCTACTATCAAGTCTGCCAGCGATTGAGCTTTGATAGAGGTTCATGGAACATATTGGATATTGAACTTGCTTAGCTCAATGGACCATTTTGCTAGCTTCCCTGACACGTCTAGTTTCTAAAGGATTTGATGTAGGGTGACATCGGTAATGAGCACAATAGTATGTGCTTAAAAAAATGGCCTCAATTTTCTTGAAGTTGTAACAAGTGCTAGGGATATTTTCTCCATGATAGGGTACCTAGCTTCTACCCCCCTTAGTGTTCGGCTTACATTGTAAACTCGGTGCTGAACCTTCTCTCTTTGGCTAACTAGGACTACACTAGTAACCTCTCCTGGTACCGTGAGGTACAAGTACAAGTTTTCCATTTGCTTTAGTCTCAACAAGAATAAGGGTTTGCTGATATAGTCTTTTAGAGCTCTG
The DNA here is from genome assembly GCA_951799425.1 of Ilex aquifolium. NCBI lineage: Eukaryota > Viridiplantae > Streptophyta > Magnoliopsida > Aquifoliales > Aquifoliaceae > Ilex > Ilex aquifolium. The sequence continues at coordinate 19,231,923 of OX637405.1, forward strand.
AAGGTTTCCTAGCATTCTGGGCTCTATTCGAATGCCTTCCTCAAGATTTTTAAGAACAGGAGGCACTTGCCGCTATCATTGGAGATAAATTTGTTCAAAGCCGCCATGCTGCCAATGAGGACTTCAACTTCTTTGGTATTCATTGGTGACCTCATGTCTAGGAGCGCTTGGATATTCAGGATTGGCCTTTATACCCCTTTGAGTTACCATGAAGCCTAGAAATGTCCCTAAGGAGACCCTAAAGGCACATTTAATAGGATTAAGCTTCATGTTTTACTTTCCAAAGATCTCAAAGGCCACTTCTAAGGTGGTCAATTTTTTTACAGGCTTAGAGGTTTTAATGAGCATGTCGTCCACATACACCTCCATGGTACTCCTATCAGGTCTCTAAACATATTTTTGACCAATTTTTAATAGGTAGCTCCTATTTCTTTAAGCTAAAGGGCATGACCTTATAGCATTAGGTCTCATCTGTACTAAATGAGGTCTTTTCCTGATCTAGCTCATCATCACGATTTGGTTATAACCAGAAAAAGCATCCATGAATGTGAGTATCTTTTATCCTGCTGTGGCATCAAAAAGAATATCTATGGTAGGGAGTGGAAAGAAATCCTTTGGGCATGATTTCTTCATGTCTATAAATTCTACACACACACGCCACTTCCCATTAGTGTTCTTTAGCAAAGCTACATTGGCAAGCCACTCTAGGTACTATACTTTTATTGCACTTGCATTGAGGAGTTTTGTTACCTATTCCTTGATTGCCTTATTTATTTCTAGGGTGAAGTTCCTTTGTTTCACCTGGACAGGCCTAGAGGAAGTGTTGATATTCAGTTTATGCGCTATAATTAAAGGGTCTATTCCTTGGATATCTGACTACTTCCAAGTGAAATATCAATGTTGGCTCATAGGAAATCAACAGTCAAGAATTCTAGGGTTTCTCCGAGCATCCATCCTACAAAGGTGGTTTGTTCGTGTTCTGCTCCAATCCGGACGGTCTCCAACTCGTCCATCAGCTGGGGGAATTCAACTTTCTTTCTATGGTTCATGGATTCTATCTATAGAGTTTCTTGATGTTGCTTCTCCTTTATGGAGGCCACATAGCACTCATGTTATGTCATGTGATCACTTGACACTTCTCGCACTCCAGCCTTGGTTGGGAACCACCGCATAAGGTGGTAGGTTTAGGGCACCGCTCTCATCAAGTTGAGGCTTGTGCATCCTAAAATGACATTATATGTTGAGGGGCAATCCAGAATGAGGAAGTTGATCATCATCGTAGTTTGCTAAGGATCTCATTTGGCTGTAACTAGGATGATGATAGCCCCTAAAGGATAGGTCTTCTCCCTTGAGAATCCAATTAATGAAGCAGTGATAGCCATTAATTATTCCCAACCTATATTCACATTATCAAAGGCATGGATAAACATGATGTCAGTCGAGCTCCCACTGTCCATGAGGACTCGCCTCACAAAAATAATTGCAATGGTCAGAGTCACCACCAAAGGATCATTGTGTTGGTACTAAATCTCTATTACATTGGTAATTCGTCCGAAGTCTTTTCTCTGGGTTTATCAAGTGGACCTCTTACTTGGCTTTTGACGTCCGGGCATAGGCTTTCCTAGCCGAGTTGCTCTCTACACCTCCAGCAAATCCTTCGGAGATCACTTTGACCTCCCCAATAGGTTGCTAGTGATGCATCACGACTCGATTGGGTTATACGTCTGCTATCTCCTAGCATTTATGTCGATAAATCTGCCTAGGTGCCCTATTTGGATAAGATCCTCTATTTGATTTTTGAGCATTATACAGTCTTCTGTGTTGTGATCGTGGTCACGGTGAAACTTGCAGTTTTTATCTCTGGTTTTTGTTGGAGTGCTTTGCACATTTTTTCCAACTACTTTAGTGCTTTGTCATCTTGGATTTGGAACAAAATGGGACATTGAAGGGGGGCCTATTTCTGAGTCAACTCTCCCAGGGTCCGAGGACCTAGGCAATCCCTAAGCTTCCTGGTTTAGTATAACTCTTCTTCAGGCTATATGCTCTATCATTTTTACTAGGCTAGTCGTGTTTTCTCCTTTCTTCATGTCTATCTTCTTGTCCTGTATGGGCGAGGAGGGTGTCTTCTGCATTCCTATGAATTTGTGTCCTAGCAAGAAATTCGGTCATAATAATTGGTGCATCTTCAGACACGGAGAATAAGAATTGAGAGGACTAAAGCCCTCCCCATGAATGTTGTGAGTGCCACCTTGTCATCCACGTTATCAATTTAGAGGGACTTGGTGGTGAATCTGCTGACAAAGCTCCTAAGAGTTTCATTCTTGCCTTGCATCACATTAAGGAGATAGGTGAGAGGCTTTTGGTATGTTCCTCCTCCTATGAAATGGGAGATGATGGAAGTGTTGAGCTCAACAAAGGAGCTTATCGAGTCGGGCTTCAACTTATTACACAAGTGCCTAGCGGTTCCCTTGAGGGTGGTTGTAAAGGCTCTACACATTATCTGGTCCAGCACACTATGGTGCATCATCAAGGATGTATAAGTCTTCAAATGATCGAGTGGGCCTTTCAACCCATCAAAACTCTCTATGGCAGGCATCTTGAATCTCAATGGGAGGGGATAATTGGAGACATCCGGTGTGAAAGGTGACTCTATGTGTTGCACCAAGACCTCAACTGCCTCAGGAACTCGAGCTTTCATGGCATTGATGACATTGCCTAGCTCGTCGTTAACCTCTTGGAGCCTTCGCTACCATTCTTGATCATTGCCCTAGGGGCAAATCATTTCATTTTGACTTTTCCCTTCATTTCCTTGATTTTTGTCACAGTGTTCTTGATTCTAAGAGAAATTTCTTTCTGGAGGCAGTTATGCAACAAGATGCTGCAGGATTTGTCGGGTCTGTAGAACCACCTCCTCCATAGTTTTCTCTAGATTCCTTACTCTCGTAGTTTCAATTTCCGACGATGTTGGATTTCACTAGTCAATTAGGTGAGACCTGGGTCATCCATCATCACGATCTTGGTTTCTCATCAAATCTTTTTAATTGGTGATGAACATTGATTCTGAAAGAATTTATGGTGGAAAATTTGGTGTTTCTATTGTCCGAATTTGATATTGACAATTTACGTGCAAGTATACATGATCAACAAGTAATAAAGTGATAAGTAGAGTATCGTTCCCACGGAGAATTATTACTAATAAATTCCAAGTACTAACTTTATATCAATTCAATTTTATATAAACAATTGAAAATAAATATGAATTCACTAATTTAAAACTAAATCTAAATTTAATAACCAAGGATATAATTTACTAGATAAAAGAACTTAAGATTACAACTTCCCCTAATGCTTCGTATAAATCTCTCCACTCTCTTTCCAGTTAATTTATCAAAATATGTTGTTAACTAAGAACTCAAAACTATTTATCAAACCTCTTCCGATAGTTAGATAAAAATATCTCTCTCAATTAAATTACTATATTCCTATGCAAAATAAGTTGGAATAGATTCATTAAGTTCAAACTCTCATAAAAGTTACACACGGCATATATGTATATTTCTATCCTATACACAACCCAGCTATTCAATCTTAAGAAGAATCAACCAGACGCATGTTATCATATTCCGATCTATCCCTATAATTCATCTCCCAATTTCATCTAGGGAATCAAATTAATTGGTGGTCACACAATCATATGTTAAGCACAAAATATGATAAACAACTCATATATGATTAATAAGAACTAGAAATGATAGTAGATTAATTTAACTAAACATCAGGTTCCGTTGCAATCTTATTAAAAATTTAGTTCATAATGTAATTGAAAAACATCCTTCTCAAATTAATCAACATCTCAGAAAATCAACAATTAAAAGTAAGAGAAAAGAATGAAAACTTAGTTACAATCTTCAATCTCTCTCTAGCCTTCAAGTCCAATTTTCTTTGTGTTGCTTCCTTCGATTCTTGTCTTCAATTTTTCTATCAATCTTTGGTCTTTCTTCTTATAAGCAGCCCCCAAAATCAGTATATTTATATCCCAGCTCAAACCCTAGCATATATGTGGCATTAGAGTTCAATTTCGGCTCAAAAACAAATCAGAATTCGCGTCCACATTAAAACAAGCGCTGCAGCCCTTAAAATCAGCGCAGGGGGGCTGACTTTCTGCCCTCCTAGCGCCTAGGCGCTGGTTTGTAGCGCTGATCCCTTTTTAAGCCAAGAGTTTCCCTTGTTGTTTAGTCTTCAAAAATCCAACACTTAGGCTCCCAAATGACCTTGTTTCCTTCCAAATGATGATCCCTACAAAATAACATAAAAACACACAAAATAAATGTGACGCCCCAATTTCCGGGGGTCCTTTATTAACCGTTGACCACCCGTCAACCCGCGGAAATACCCGTGGATGTCACTCAACCTAACACCACGGTAGTACTATCCCCTTAACCAGGATCTTAACTCACAATTGTTAACCGGATTCGATTATTCATTGGGTTCAACCAATATTCAATATACCATGATTTATACTCCATTATAGTCCATTTATAACATTAGAAGGGAGGAAGACATAGCCCAAGGGTTTGGCAAGAAAAAGAAAAAAAATAAAATTTCAGAAAATTTTGGAGGGCGTACCGGTACGCGTACCGGTACGGTATGCCCACTGGACCTCTGCGTACCTGTACGCTCTACCTTCTGGCTGTCGCCGTACCGGTACGCGTACCGGTACGGTTCTGCCACTTTTGCCTTTTTCCTTTGTTTTTCACTTCCAATCCATTTCAAACCACTTCAAAATCATCCAAAACTTATACAAAGAAGTTTCTAACATAAAACATTGTTTGTACAAGTTCTATTACAACCCAATACATATATTTACATGTCAATATCAAATTTCCTTAAAAGTTTTACAAAAATTCAAAACAAAGCCACATCCGGCTTTCTTCGTCCTTGAAGCCCGTATGAGGGTCTTTCACCCATGCATATCCCACACCTGAAAAATGTTGTCCCACGAAGGGTGAGCCACGCTCAATAGGATATCCTCCTACAGAGGCTACTCCCCAACCTAAGTGCATATGAAATGCGCACATGCAACAATCAACAAGCATCAACCAATCCAACAAGAGTATACGCTTCAATGTTAGAAAGCTACCATGCTATGCTATGTCATGCCATGATATGAGATGGAACTCACTCACGCACCTTATCCCGAGTCTTCCCCGACTCACACGACACAATGCAAAAGCCAATGTGTATGAACCCGTCTATTGACGGAAAAACCCTCCCAATGATCGTTTGAGATAAAAGTTATGTCTTTATAAAAATCAAATCATTGTTAGAGGCTACCCATTGAATGGGTGTTTTTATATAACAAAATCTTGTGTCTTCCTGGGCAACGGATTTTGGAGTCGCACCACTGGCTCCGTGGGCCATGCCACTTTTCTGGAATTTCACCGCCGGTCAAATGACTGAACCAAGTGGTTCCGGGTTTTTCACCCGAGGGAGTGTCTAGCCCTACTTGCTATACCCGACACAAGTTTTCCTTATGCAATGCAACCGTGCAACTCAGTCGGATCTTCGATCCCGACTTTCCCGAGTTCACATACCAACCACCAAGATTTGGTGTTTGATCCACAACACATGCACACACACCCACACTCATGCCTATGACCCATGAATGCGATGTCAACTCACCCACACACACTCATGTCTTATAACCATGACTATGATGTACCCATGAGAATGCAATGTAATGTACCCTTGCATCTTCTCCACATGTTCAATATGTATGAATGCCATATGAACAACTCAACAATAAATCCACATATCCATGGTACTTCATATCATAAGCATATGAATACCATAATTTAACACATTGTCAATATATAGCAAGCATGCATATATCAACATTTCATCCAATAACCATTTTCAAACATGTTATCACATAAGCATGCAATTAACATAGCAAACTCATCAATACATCATTTTCACCAAGGCATTTAATCAACACCTTCGAACCACCCAAAGCATGTAATCATATAATATACTCAATTTCATCATCAAACTCAAGAAATCATATCTAGTGATTTCTACACAATTATACCAAGATATAATTTATTCTATCCATTTCTTAATATCCACATATCATAATCTCCCAAGAGAATTATAAAGCAACCACCTCTAAATGCCAATTCCATTTAGAATTTCACTTTACCAATTTTCCCATACCCATTTTCTACACTTCAAGTTCCTTTATGAAATTTACCCAACAAGTAAATATATACACCCTGCTTAGCACATTTGGTACCCATTTCCCACACATGAAATGCATTAGTGGTACATTAAACTAGAGAATGTGATTTAAATCATGCTACCCATTCTCAATACCCATTTCACCCAAATAACCACAATAGGCAAGTGATACATATATATATACACCTACCCATTCCATATAACCTTCCTAGGTTGGAAATAAACCTAAGTAGGAAGAAAACCCTACCTCTTGTAGCGTGTAGAATCGCCGTGGGAAGCTCCTGGAACTCAAAGCAAGCTTGAATCCTCCACTTCCAACTTTTCGGCTTCCCAACGTTCGGTGAAAGCCGTCGTTTTTGGTACCCACGCGTAGCCCTCGTCGAGTAGAACAATTTTTGTTCTTGGCCCAAGTGGATTCGAGCTCTAAAATGGAGTAGATCGTAGAGAGAAGTTGAGTTTTCTCTCACTTTCCCTCTCTTCTTTTCTCTCGGCTGAAATGGTGAAGGAGAAGTCTGATTTTTCAGACTTTAGCCCCCTATTTATATTTTAGAATACTTGGCCCACAATTGGCCACACGTCCTATTTAATTTCGGGTCTGTTTTAATCCCGAAACGACTAAATTTCGCTCCGGTTCAAGTTCGAATTATTTTTATTTTAACTTGTCTCTAATATTTCCCCAAACTTGGAAACTTTATAAAAATTTCGTGTACAGGGTCACCCGGGGCCCGTTCGTCTCGTAAAACGCGAAAAATCCGACTATCTCGGAATTCAACGAAATTTGACGTGGTAACTAGATTTCGCGAGACGAATCCAACGGTGAGGTCCGTTTCGTCATCCGAGATCTAGAAAAATTCAGTTTTTTTTTTTTTCAACTAGTACCGAAGTGGCAATTCACCTATTGACCTTGTTCGTCAAAGTTTAAATTTTCCGGGGTTTCACATTCTTCCCCCCTTAAAAGAATTTCGTCCCCGAAATTCACACACACCTACACACTTAACCACATGCATATGTAACAAGTAATAGTATACTTGAAGTTGGTAAAAATTGTACTTCCATCCTAGAATAATAACGAATAGCTAGTACTTGCAATGTTCTCACGCTTCCATGTCGGAATGACGTTCTTTCAAAACCATTACCCTCCACCTCGATGCTGCCACCGCACCTTCACCAGCCTCACGGTCTTGCCCCGCAAAACCCGTTCCCGGCTATCCATGATACATACCGGACCCTCCTCAAAGGTCCCATCCGTATCAACAATCAATCCTCCCCAATTCATCACATGTGTCGGATCTGGAGTATACTTCCGAAGGATCGAGACATGAAACACTACGTGCACACCCGATAAATTTGGCGGTAACGCCCACCTATAAGCCACTGTACCCACCCTCTCGATTACTTTGAAGGGCCCGACATACCTCGGCGTTAGCTTTCCCCCCGCTTATCAACTGGATCATTCCTCTTTTAGGCATCACCTTCAAGAAAACGTGATCACCGACCTCAAACTCCAGAGGTTGTCGCCGTCTATTGACATAACTCTTCTGTAGGCTTGGTGCCATGAGAAGACGCTTCCGTAACAAGTCCACCTTCTCCGAGGTGTCTCTAATCAAACCCGAACCCGTAAAGGGTCTCTCTCGCACCTCCGTCCAACAAACCGGAGAACGACAAGGCCTCCCATAACGGGCCTCGTAAGGTGTCATCTGTATGCTTGCCTAATAACTATTGTTATAAGCGAAATCCGCTAAGGGTAGATACTCCTCCCAAATACCCTTGAGGTCTAGGACGCATGCCCGCTGCATGTCCTCTAAAATCTGGATGGTCCTCTCCGACTGATCGTCTGTCTAGAGATGAACAGCAGGGCCCATCATCAGTCGTGCCCCCATAGCTCGCTGGAAAATCTCCCAAAAGTGAGCCGTAAACCTGGGATCTCGATCCAACGGCACCCCATGTAACCAGATTAATCTCCCGTGTATACAACCTGCAGAATTCCTCCAGTGTGAAGGTCATCCGCACTGTCAAAAGGTGTGCCGACTTAGTAAGCCGGTCCACTCCCACCCACATCGCATCATGTCCCCGCGATGTCCGTGGCAAGTGGGTCACAAAACCCATTGTGACATGCTCCCACTTCCACTCAGCCACCTCCAAGAGCTAGAGCAGCTCTGTTAGTATCTAGTGCCCAGCCTTCACCTGTCGACATGTGAGACATCTACTGACAAGGTTTTCAACGTGTCTCTTTATTCTACTCCAATAACACTGGTGATGAAGGTTATGGTACATCTTCGTGCCACCTAGACGTACCCGGTCCCTGATAGATAACAATTCTGGGTCCTGTCCGTGGGAATCGATCACTTTGCTCAATAGGGAAGGCATAGTCACCTAGCTCCCTAAAATACCCTGAGTCTGACCCCGATAATACAGCCCGAACTGTCCCACAATCTCAAACATCCGCCACTCTCGGTGAGCCACACTAGCCACAACTTCCTGTGACTTCCGGTTAAGTGCATTAGTTACCACATTTGCCTTACCAGGATGATAATGCAAAGTGAAGTCGTAACCCTCCAAATATTTCATCCACCTGCGTTGCCTCATGTTGAGGTCCCGTTGTGTAAAGATATATCTCAGACTTTTGTGATCTGATAACGCCTCAAACTTCTCACCATATACGTAGTGGCGCCAAGCCTTCAAGGCAAGATAATGGCCGCCAACTCCATGTCACGTATAAGATAATTTTGCTTGTGGTTCTTTAGTTGTCCAGAACCATAAGCCACCATTCTCGTGGACTACATTAATACCCATCCATGTCCGTCCTTAGAAGCATCACAGTACACTGTGTACTTCTGTCCCCTCTCCGGAACTACTAGAATAAGAGGTGAAGTAAGCTTCCTCCATAAATTTGGTCATTAGTACCAAAGCGCCCCAAGGTGAAGCATTTGGTCTAACGAAGTCCTTGTTCCACAATTCTTGTATTCGGACCTAGAGTTTTCACAACTCTACTGGTTCCATTCTATGCAGAGTCATAGAAACGGGCGATGTACCGGGATGCAACTCAATGGTAAATTCTACATTCCTATGTGTAGGTAATCCCGGTAGTTCATCCGAAAAATATCCCCATACTCACAGACAACCCGAGGTAGACCCAACTCTTGTCTCACCTCGTCCTCCAAGATAAGGCTCGCAAGCCAACCCATCTACCGTCCGTGCCAACGGAAGCCATACACAATTTGGGATAAAGAGTCGTGCTTTTCCCCCTGCAATTTGAAACAAACACCATTCGGTGTGTAAGCAGTGATCCTCTTACGATCACAATCAACGACAACGCGGTGTGCCGTCAATCAATCCATTCTCAGGATGACATTAAACCCGACATGTCCACGACCCTAAGGTCCATAGTGAGTAGAGTCCCCGAGATCTCTAACTCACAACCGTCATATCTGATCAATGCAGGCCCTAGTCCCTAAGGTGGAATTCACCCCTGAGGACTCTTCTAGGGTTATAATATTTAAGACTGTACCATGCACAAAACGTGAAAAATAACGGTATTTGACACGCTCAAGTCAAATAACACGTGTACCCATAATTAAGGAATAAGTGATGTACCGTGGGTCGCTGCCTGATCCCCCGACTCACTCTATGGTACGACGTCAAAGACCGCCTCCTGGGTCTCCAATGTTGTCGCTTCAGAGTCTTGTTCCTGGTCTTGGCCCATACCTTGGCTCATCCGGTCTGATTGCGGAGTCTCCGCACGTAGCGTACTAGGGACTTGTACAACGCCCTGTAGTTGGGACTGATTTCCCTGGTCCTTAGTGGAATAGGGAAGAACAACACGTGCCTGTGTGAGTCCCACCGACGACTGGGATTGAGAAGTCTCGGAACTTTGTGAGGTTTGCCTCAGGGGGCAATCCTTCTTCCTATGGCCCGGTTGTCGACAATAGAAACATGTCTTCTGGCCTCCTTGAAACGTTCCCTTGAATTTCTTCCCTCCTTGGGACAAAAGATTTTGGACTTGAACCCGCTCCTGTGATCCCTGCCTCTGAGGACAATCCCTCCTCTTATGACCCACTTGGCGACAATGATAACATGGCCCCTGCCCCGCTTGGCTGGGAACCCTGAAGTGCCCACTACTTTGGGAGGTTTGCCCTTGGCCTTGGCCTTGATAGCCGCGGCCCTGCCCCGATTATTCTTGTGGGCTCGATGTCTTTTGCTTTTTCCATGGCCATTGATGGCCCATGGAACTTAAACTCCTTTGGATGGCTTGAGCCCCTTGGCTCAAATTGGCGCTTGCCTGTGCTAGGTTAGCAGCCATCGTACTCATAGCCTCCATATAGGCCTGTTGGTCCAAAGCCGGTAGTGGTTGGTTGTTCCGCCCACCGCCTAGACGCCCCCTTCCTCTATATGACATCTGCACACATGTCAAAGAGCAATAGAGTACTAACTTAATATCCCAAGATAGGGACCAAAGTTAAAACGTTTATAATTTTCTCATCGTCTCACTAGTAGCGCGTATGTCTCCGAAAGTAGACATTTATTCTTTGAACTTTCCCGTTCACTTGTTTTCCCACTCCCAAGGTTAAGTTCTCGAAACACTAGGGTTAGAATGCTTTTCACTATGCACATTCATCATGCATACAATTCATATAGCACATAGCAAGTAAAGCACATAACATGTAATGCACATGGAATGCAATGGTCTAGACTCATCTCCCTCAAGCCCTAGGTATATCGTAAACCTATGCTCTGATACCAAGCTGTGACGCCCCAATTTCCGGGGGTCCTTCATTAACCGTTGACCACCCGTCAACCCGCGAAAATACCCATGGATGTCACTCAACCTAACACCACGATAGTAGTATCCCCTTAACCGGGATCTTAACTCACAATTGTTAACCGGATTCGATTATTCATTGGGTTCAACCAATATTCAATATACCATGATTTATACTCCATTATAGTCCATTTATAACATTAGAAGGGAGGAAGACATAGCCCAAGGGTTTGGCAAGAAAAAGAAAAAAAATAAAATTTCAGAAAATTTTGGAGGGCATACCGGTACGCGTACCGGTACGGTATGCCCACTGGACCTCTGCGTACCGGTACGCTCTACCTTCTGGCTGTCGCCGTACCGGTACGCGTACCGGTACGGTTCTGCCACTTTTGCCTTTTTCCTTTGTTTTTCACTTCCAATCCATTTCAAACCACTTCAAAATCATCCAAAACTTATACAAAGAAGTTTCTAACATAAAACATTGTTTGTACAAGTTCTATTACAACCCAATACATATATTTACATGTCAATATCAAATTTCCTTAAAAGTTTTACAAAAATTCAAAACAAAGCCACATCCGGCTTTCTTCGTCCTTGAAGCCCGTATGAGGGTCTTTCACCCATGCATATCCCACACCTGAAAAATGTTGTCCCACGAAGGGTAAGCCACGCTCAATAGGATATCCTCCTACAGAGGCTACTCCCCAACCTAAGTGCATATGAAATGCGCACATGCAACAATCAACAAGCATCAACCAATCCAACAAGAGTATACGCTTCAATGTTAGAAAGCTACCATGCTATGCTATGTCATGCCATGATATGAGATGGAACTCACTCACGCACCTTATCCCGAGTCTTCCCCGACTCACACGACACAATGCAAAAGCCAATGTGTATGAACCCGTCTATTGACGGAAAAACCCTCCCAATGATCGTTTGAGATAAAAGTTATGTCTTTATAAAAATCAAATCATTGTTAGAGGCTACCCATTGAATGGGTGTTTTTATATAACAAAATCTTGTGTCTTCCTGGGCAACGGATTTTGGAGTCGCACCACTGGCTCCGTGGGCCATGCCACTTTTCTGGAATTTCACCGCCGGTCAAATGACTGAACCAAGTGGTTCCGGGTTTTTCACCCGAGGGAGTGTCTAGCCCTACTTGCTATACCCGACACAAGTTTTCCTTATGCAATGCAACTGTGCAACTCAGTCGGATCTTCGATCCCGACTTTCCCGAGTTCACATACCAACCACCAAGATTTGGTGTTTGATCCACAACACATGCACACACACCCACACTCATGCCTATGACCCATGAATGCGATGTCAACTCACCCACACACACTCATGTCTTATAACCATGACTATGATGTACCCATGAGAATGCAATGTAATGTACCCTTGCATCTTCTCCACATGTTCAATATGTATGAATGCCATATGAACAACTCAACAATAAATCCACATATCCATGGTACTTCATATCATAAGCATATGAATACCATAATTTAACACATTGTCAATATATAGCAAGCATGCATATATCAACATTTCATCCAATAACCATTTTCAAACATGTTATCACATAAGCATGCAATTAACATAGCAAACTCATCAATACATCATTTTCACCAAGGCATTTAATCAACACCTTCGAACCACCCAAAGCATGTAATCATATAATATACTCAATTTCATCATCAAACTCAAGAAATCATATCTAGTGATTTCTACACAATTATACCAAGATATAATTTATTCTATCCATTTCTTAATATCCACATATCATAATCTCCCAAGAGAATTATAAAGCAACCACCTCTAAATGCCAATTCCATTTAGAATTTCACTTTACCAATTTTCCCATACCCATTTTCTACACTTCAAGTTCCTTTATGAAATTTACCCAACAAGTAAATATATACACCTTGCTTAGCACATTTGGTACCCATTTCCCACACATGAAATGCATTAGTGGTACATTAAACTAGAGAATGTGATTTAAATCATGCTACCCATTCTCAATACCCATTTCACCCAAATAACCACAATAGGCAAGTGATACATATATATATACACCTACCCATTCCATATAACCTTCCTAGGTTGGAAATAAACCTAAGTAGGAAGAAAACCCTACCTCTTGTAGCGTGTAGAATCGCCGTGGGAAGCTCCTGGAACTCAAAGCAAGCTTGAATCCTCCACTTCCAACTTTTCGGCTTCCCAACGTTCGGTGAAAGCCGTCGTTTTTGGTACCCACGCGTAGCCCTCGTCGAGTAGAACAATTTTTGTTCTTGGCCCAAGTGGATTCGAGCTCTAAAATGGAGTAGATCGTAGAGAGAAGTTGAGTTTTCTCTCACTTTCCCTCTCTTCTTTTCTCTCGGCTGAAATGGTGAAGGAGAAGTCTGATTTTTCAGACTTTAGCCCCCTATTTATATTTTAGAATACTTGGCCCACAATTGGCCACACGTCCTATTTAATTTCGGGTCTGTTTTAATCCCGAAACGACTAAATTTCGCTCCGGTTCAAGTTCGAATTATTTTTATTTTAACTTGTCTCTAATATTTCCCCAAACTTGGAAACTTTATAAAAATTTCGTGTACAGGGTCACCCGGGGCCCGTTCGTCTCGTAAAACGCGAAAAATCCGACTATCTCAGAATTCAACGAAATTTGACGTGGTAACTAGATTTCGCGAGACGAATCCAACGGTGAGGTCCGTTTCGTCATCCGAGATCTAGAAAAATTCAGTTTTTTTTTTTTTCAACTAGTACCGAAGTGGCAATTCACCTATTGATCTTGTTCGTCAAAGTTTAAATTTTCCGGGGTTTCACAATAAATAAAAAGGAACATAAAATACTTGAAAACTTGTAATTTCATCAAGCCAAAAATACTCAATTCGTAGGTATAAAACCCACTCATCAATTTCCCATAGATGAGACCGTTGATATTAGAAAATGACCTCCGAGCTCAAAGGGCGTGCCAGACCGGCTAGGCAAACAAGGGTATCCCCTACAAGGGCAAGTCAAAGATTGGAGGGACTCCGGGGGTTGAGCCTCATATACTTAAGTCAGAAAGGGAATTGGAGAAAAAATACTTCAACTGGTGTTTGATTTAAATTGAGGGCAACTTATAATGGGCACTTTGGCACAAGCTCGGCGTGGGGAGCTCGGTAGCTCAACAGGGCTACAGTTTTCCAGCTCACCAGCTCCTTAGAAGGCTAGCTCACCTTTCCAAACTAGTAGAATTCCTACTTGAATATGAATTTGACTAGTTAAACTCTAATAAGGGCTTTCACCCCCAGCAATTAGTGTATCTCCACCATACTGCTGAAACTGCCACAATTCAAATAGGAGAGGAAAATCCACTAATGTCCTATAAAATGGGAGTCCATGGAGATCAATAGGGTGAGTAAATCAAACTCCAGTTGAATTATTTCTTCTCCAATTCCCTTTCTAACTTAAGCATTGGAGTTTCGATCCCCATAGCTCATTCGATCTTCGACTTGCCCTTGCAGCTTCTACCCTTGGTCGCCCAGCTGGCCTGCCACGCCCTTGGAGCTGGAAGGTCTTTTTCTGAAATCAAAAATGGTATATTACTTTTGTTGACTTAAATAAATTTAATATGAGTAATGGTATAAGGACATAATTAGTGACTTAATTCATTATAACCATTGTATTATTTATGAGTTTCAATGTTAGATGAAACCCGTTTTGAATTCGACAGTTGTTATTGATTAGATCTTTAGATTAGATGTCAAAATTATAAACAAATAACATTTTTTTTCTATATTATGACCACAATATGAAAATAAATGTCACTACTAGAATATGATACAACCCAAGATGACACGAAATAAGAATAAAAGGACAAGATTGGATTGACACTTATGAATATTTTCATAGATGGGTTTGACTACAGTACCGAAGTTAGTACGAAATTTACAGTTTTTGTGTGTTAAATATAATTTTGGAGGTGTAGTTACAATAAAAAAGTTAGGATTGATCATAATATTTAGGATCGGTCCTAAAAACATACAATTTTTTGGATCACTTTATAGTTTTTTGGGATTAAGTTACAAACTTTAGGGGTCAAGTTAGAACTCTGAGTGTTTATGATCAATCTTAACAGTTCAAGAGCAATCCTAAAATATTAGAATTGATCCTAAAAACCTCAAAAGATGTAACTTCACCCCTATAAAATTTTGTAAGTTGACCCCAAAAATTAGTAATCAATCTTAAAATGTTAGGATCGATCCTAAACACCTCAAAAAGCTGTAATTTGGCCCTTGAAAACTTTGTAAGTTGACCCCAAAAATTATAATTGACATTATGAAACCCAAAAAAATCTTTGATAGTGTATAGACTTATCCCTTCATAGATATAGTCCACGTTGTCTACTTTATTATGAATTCAAATAGACAAGAGATTCATGCAAAATGGCGATTTCTTTGGATTCAGGGAGCAGCACTATCAGCTCTCCTATTGGGCTACCAATCACAGGTGGGTAAATGCTGGCGCACTTCTTTCTCTTCGTGTATGTGTGTGTATATCTAACAAGTCACTCAATTGGAATACTATTAATGCAGGGAAAGGTGTTGAAGGAGCATCCACCCATGAAACTGTTTATATCAATATCGGGCTCAAAGTTCAAGGACCCAAGCATATGTGAAGTTGCCTACAAAGAACCCATCAAGATCAGATCAGTTCACTTCATTGGAGCCAAAGATTGGTTAAGGTTGCCTTCTGAAGAGCTTACCATTGCCTTTGCCAATCCTCTCATTATAATGCACCCACAAGGCCATACAGTTCCAAGACTAGGTGGGTTAATATATCACTCTTCTTTGTATTTTCCATTTATAACTGATTCTACTAGAGAAAATGGAAACACCAGGTCAGTCGTTATGGTCATCTCCCGAATCAGACTTGAAGACAACCCAAGACAACAACACACCTTTAAGGCTACAACACCAATTAAGACTGACCACCAAAATAGAAACTATCTGAAGGGGTTGAAGGGGAACTTCCTTAGAAAACCCTACCTTGGGCGAGAGGTCACTACTTCTAGAAGCTTACGTCATACCCTAGGATAAAAGCCTTTCAACGACCAAATATTCTTTAAATATTCCCAGATAATTCTTTTATATAAAGCAATGAAATAGTGTGACAGGCGGTAATCCAATAAACTACCACCAAGAAAACCCTATTTTGTATCTTCTTCTTCCTCGAGCAAACCATATTGTGTATCTTTTTTGCTTATGTTAAAAAAAATAGCAATATATGCCCCACGAGCAAGATCCTCCCTTAGGAAGTTGACTACTCATGCTCTTCATCACGATGAACTACTTTAATCTTTGCATTTTCTTTGTTCAATTTGACCCCTTATCTCACCTAATTAATAGCTCATCCATCATAGTTCTTCTTAGTTTTTACACCATCAACTTGGTATCATCTATGAAAATGGTCTTCATCGTTCTAAACCAAAACTCCATTGTAGTTTAATGGTCCAAAATAGAAGCATGACCCATAACCAAGAAAACCAACCAAGGGCAAGATCCTCCCTTAGGAAGTTGACTACTCATGCTCTTCAGCACGATGTACTACTTTAATCTTTGCATTTTCTTTGTTCAATTTGACCCCTCATCTCACCTAATTAAAATCTCATCCATCATAGTTCTTGGTTTTTACACCATCAACTTGGCATAATCTATGAAAATGGTATTCATTGTTCTAAACCAAAACTCCATTGTAGTTTAGTGGTCCAAAATAGAAGCATGACCCATAACCAAGAAAATCAACCAAGGGCTCCTTTGCCAGAAGCCCTTTTAGCTAATCAACCACCATTAGTAGACTAGGGAACTCTCCAACGAGCCATGATGTAACTACAATGGTAGAACCAGCAGATACTGCAACTCATCCTAATGGGGTTACCAAAGAAAAAGGTATGAGTCGACTAGACAATAATGCCTGCAACCAACGAAATCGGAATGACCAAGAGGAGTAGGGTGAGAAATAATCCTCAACCTCTACTATAGCCTCTCCTTTGGACAATTATTGGGAAAGGAAAATCAAGGAAGTCTGGGATGAGTTGGGTAACATGAAAAACTTCATCAAGAAGTGGACCTCCATCTCAATGGAGGCCTTGGTGCATCAAACTAAATCTCTTTTTACCCAAAAGATCCAGAACTTCCCTCTCCCATCAAAATTCAAGATGCCTGTTATGGAAGTCTTCGATTGCACCAAGGATCTATTCAATTAACAAAACAATTGAAAGAACTTGATGGAATTGCACGACCATCCATGGTTCAAAGTATCGTCCGATACCAATACGAGTCGGTCGAGTCGTATCCGTCTTGGCACCTTCGGAGACGATACCGTTACACTATACGTATAAACTCGGCCGAGTCTCGCACAACTCGGCCGAGTCGTCCGAGTCAAATTCGAGTCAAATTCGAGTCAATTCCGAGTCGCAAAAATATAATCACCGAATTGACCGATATGGTTCCACGACACCGCGATATGTCCTGAATTTCTCATCATGTTCAACATTTTCTTCTAAATCGTATCACCCGATACCGCGCCGTGATGCCATGACCAATGTGTCTCAGAGCTCTCCGAGTTGATGGCCGATACCGCGACCTTGAACCATGCGACCATCAGGACCCAGTCAGTGTCGAGCCTTCGCAATCACCCTGAAAGGATTAGCTCTAACCTGGTACAACAAGTTATCACCAGGAATGATTACTCATTGAAAGAACTCTCCATACACTTTGTCTCGCATTTAAATGGAGGTAGAATACATTTCCTACCTCCTCAGAGTCAAGCAAAAGCCTAACGAAATGCTAAGGAAGTATGTTCAACGCTTAAATCTAGAAACTCTACAAATTGACAATGTCAATGAGAAAGTAGTTATGGCAATCTTCATCGCTGGACTACAGCCATTTGAACTTTTGTTTTCAGTATCCAAGCACCCCCAGACCAGCATGGCGAACATGATTGCCATGGCTGAAAATATATGAATGGCAAGGAGTCCAAAAAGAATGACTCAGCTTTTCAGCTACAGCCGAGCATCAGGGGGCAACAAGAGAAAAGAAACTAGCTCCAAAAAGGGGAGAGCCCCTTCACCTCGAAAAAAGATGTTCGGGATAGGCTTGGACCTCCATATCAGAACTTCCCACAAATGTTAATCCATGAGTGCAACACACCGCTTAATACCTCGATGGTGCAAGGGCTATACAAGTTCCAATATAAAAAATTCCTTAAATGGCCAACAAAAATGAGGTCAGATCATCAAAAAAGGAAGATAAACAAGTAATGCAACTTCCATTGAGACCATAGGCATGATACTGATGAGTGCTTCCAACTGGAGAAGGAAATAAAATTCCTCATTCAAAAGGGCCATCTCAGGCGGTTTATAGCCCAAGATGCGGATCATTGAGCTGAGAATCCTGAAGAACCACTCCAGCTAAACAACAACATCAACAATCGATAGGGGTGATCAAGGTCATTTCCGGAGGTTTCATTGGAGGTTGGAGAATCAAGCTCAGCTCGCAAAGGCCATTTATAAAAACTCGAATATAGGACTACCATGAAGTTATTACTTTCTTGAAAGCTCCTCGAACTGACACCAAGATTACCTTTTTTGATGCTAACATGGAAGGATTCCAGTAGTAGCACGATAACCCCCTAGCCGTCGAGGCAATCATTGTTAGCAAGAGTGACCATCGGATCCTGATCTTCAACGGGAGCTCTACGAATATTATCTTCGCAAGAGCTGAGGACCAACTTAGGATCGACTGAGAAAAACTACAGATGACCAAATCTACACTTGTTGATTTTTCCGGTGAGAAAATTTATCTCCTTAGGTCAATACATTTGGTGTTGATTATTGGTGACTCACCTCGGCAAGCTGCAACTAAGATCAAGTTTCTAATCGTGGAATCTCCCTCTGCCTACAACTTTATCTTGGGGCCGATCTTCCCTCAATGCACTCAAGGTTATCTCCGCTACTTATCTACTGGTCATGAAGTTTTTGACTGAGAATGGAGTTGGAGTGGTACCAGGTCGAAGAATAAGGAGGTCGACACGCTCTAGATGGATAACATGGATATGAGAGATGAGATACATACTTCATAATGCCCCAACCCAGAGATATACATATACTTTTTAATGGTAGGATAAACTCAAATATTTTAAGCGAAAGACTTTAACTTGGGCATATATTTAGAAAACCTAATATTTCTATAGCCACCATAACAACCAAGATAAGGTTTAAGTTTAGAAACATACTTAGGTGGGTAGTGCTCAATGCTAAACCACATGTTTACAAACCACCAAACTTATTTATAGACCCCACTAATTAGAATGTTCTAGAAACATAAAGGAAACACAAAAGACTCCAACGTGATATCCCCCTCGGCCACCTAGACTTAATAGTGGACTCCTCTCGTAGCATAGAGTTCCTGAAAACATGAAACCAAAAAAAGGGAGCACGGTAAGCTCAACGAATGATCATGCACATTTAAATTGATGAAATACTATTCTTCTAATGTTAATATAAGTCTAACTCAGAAAAAGTGTAACCACTATATAGTCATCATACTTGAGCGTACATCATATACATATATAAAATACAACTACCACCAAGGCTATACTCGCCACTAAGGCATTAAGCGCCACAAAGGCATAATCTGTCACACATACAATATTCGCCAAAGAGGCACAATTCGTCACACAGGCAATATTCACCACAAAGGCACAATCCCTCTCACAGACAATTTTTGCCATATAGGCATAATCTGTCACATAGACAACATACGCCTCACGACAATTTCCACCATATAGGTCATAAACGATCAAACAGACAACATTTTTCCCTTTTCCCGCATTTCATTAAACAATAGTAAAATGATAACAAATAAACTTATTATACCATCTATAGATATGAGAGATAGCACACTCACCTGATATCCGTCTTAAACTCATAGTTAGCTCCCCTCCCGATGAGATTTAGGTGTATAGAGATTATTGTTGCCCCTCGTTTCCTATCACATATCCCAATAAGTTTACATGTATATTCCCCTGTACATGCATCTATGTTTGAATACAGATGTTCGTATCTTTGAAAAAGCACATTCCCAAAACACTTCATAAATGATGTAACTTAAACCATTAAAATTGTTGCTTACTAACCACCTCTCACATATAAGCTAAATTTGAATATAATTCATAAACCTCCTAGTTTTAGGCAATTGATCCAAAAGGAGTTGTTTGAACTCTATTGGATGGCTCATGAGGTTCACAGAATGGCCAAACAAAACAGCAGAAGCATTGCAGGGAAACAAGAATAAAACAGCAGAGTTGCACCAGTACAAATTGTACTAGTTCTTCATTGTATTGGTACAACCTCTGTTGTACCGGTTCTTTCAAGGGCCGAGAGCCCTTGTACCAGTACACCACTGTGTTGTACTAGTTCTTCCCTGAACCAACACCATGAAAATGGTTCCCAAGTTCACCTTACACCATTTCTTCACACCCAACACTTATAAACATTAACCCATTCTCACCCTAACATCTAGTGATTAAAGCATATGATTTGAAAAGTTTGAAGTTACCCCAAAATCACCCAAGTGCTTGAGCCTAGCTAGAAATACTTAGACCATAGAAGAAGAGGAGATGATTGTTACCTTAGTTGAGCAATTTCTCTCACCCAAATCGAGATCCTTTACCGGAGATGTAACAGCTCCTCAAATCTCCTTCCATTCTTCTTCCAAGCTTGGAGTGAAGGCGTGCATGGGAGGAACCTTCACTAAGTCTCCACTGAATTTTAATAGTTGGGAGACTCGTTTGCACAAGCCAAGTGTATAATGTGTATATATATAGTCCACTGCCATTGAATTATTACACCAACTCCCCTCCTCATCTTCCCTTATTCAAGTTCTTTATTTTTATTTTTTGCTAGCTAACCAATCTTATCTCACACTTTATCAATTTCACAATATAACCCTTGATTTTATTGTCGGAGTTCATAATCTATCTCCCATGATCCTCATAATTCCAATTTTGTTCCATGACCATCATCAACCCTTTACATTTAAATACCTGACTCTATATAAAATGCTATGTAGGCATGTTTGGGCCTCACAACTAATCCCCTCTTAAAGAATTTCGTCCCAGAAATTAAATTACCATGCTGGAACTAATGAGGATATTTTGTTCTCATAAGCTTCTTGCTTTTCCAAACTACTTGCTGTAGCAAATGATTTTGCTATAATAATGTAACTAACAAAATAATCCTCGTACATAAAACTTATTCCCTACGACCTAGAATCTCAACATGCTTTTTGGCATGTACCACTTCATGTAACTATAGTAAATCTAATGATAATGCTAACCAATATATGCTGTAAACCCAATCCATTTCAAGAATTTTAAATGGTTCAACATATCCCACACTGCACTTGTTCTTCTTGCCCAATTTTCATAACCTTCCTTTGTATGATGATACTTGTAAAAATATTTGATTACCCATTATCACTTCAATTCTATCAATAGTAGATAGCCATCCTAAGTACCTTTGAATCCTTTAAACAAGATCTTATCAAATCCACTAGCATTTCAAATGTCACACTTAGACTACTGAGGACAAAAACTATACCAAACCTCTAATACGTTACTTAAACTGCACAATTCCTCCCTCATACACTTTGGCATATCTATTTGATGAGAACTTAACTTTAACAGTTAATAAATGACTAAACTTTGTAAAACACAAGGGAAACCTGTCATTAAAATTCATCATAATGTGCTCTCATTTCCATTCCAGAATAGAGAGTAACTGCAATAACCTACTGACACATCAAACTCTTAGCCATTAATTCAGTAGCTCCTCATTTCATTCTCATTCATTAGTAATATTTTTGTAGATCCCGTTAAATTTTAGTGTTACCAAAGTCCCTATCTTATTACAACACTACGATGAGTAATACGCGCAATGATAGCATGCATTACTTAAATCAGGTTTCATAATCATTAGATACAAATCAATAAACTCATATTCAAATCAGGTTTCATAATCATTAGATCAAGGATCGAAATTTCGTTTCGAAGTACCGTTTCGGTCAGCTCAAAAACGGAAACGTTTCGGAAACGCAATGAAAACGCAAAAAAAATATGGAAACACAAATACAATTCATTTATTTATAAAGATAAGCTAAATAATTGATTAATTCAACATATTTATTGGGTTAATATCCATTTATACAAGAATAAATTTAAATTGGAGGAAAAAAAATGTTTGACATAAGGTAGAAATCACTTAAATTAGTTTCAAACACTTAATTTTCATCAAATAAACACATTTTTACATAATTATAGTAGGGTATTAAATATAATTATAGTAGGGTATTAAATATAATTGTTCATACTTATAAAAAAAAAAAAAAAGGCAGAAGACCTGCAGCAGTGGGGAATTAAATGTACGTGCAGTGGGGTATTAAATATAATTACAATAGGTATTAAATATAATTATAGTGGGTATTAAATATAATTATAGTAAGGTATTAAATGTAATTATTCATATTTATAACAAACAAATTATAAATGGCAGAAGAGCAGGAATTAAATGTACAATAAATTGTGGGGTAGTAAATGTAATTATTCATAGTTATAACAAAAAAAAATATATAAAAGCAGAACACCTGCACAGATCAACCACATGAACGAAACGAACAGACAGAAGGGCGAGAGGCGAGAGGCAGAGGCGTAGGCGATCGCGATCGCAATGCCGTTGCCGGAGAGAGAGAGAGAGAAGAAGAAGAAGAAGACAAGAACATACATGTGGATCAGTGGTAGCTCGTGGTCGCAGCGATGAAGATAGGACAACTCCCAAGCCCTAGATCTGCGTGGATAATAGTTGGATCTGCTTAAATCTGGAGTCAAGGAGGTAAGTTACAGTAACTTTTCCTTCAATTTTTGGTTCGTCTGTGCCTTTGTCTCCCTCTTCTCTGGTATTTTCTTTTTTTTTCTCGAAAGACTTCGATCCTTGCATACATGTGATTTCTGAGAAGGAATCTGTTTTCTGCCCTTTTTTTTTTTGGCTTGGAGCTGTGAACGAATCTGCTTTTTGACTGAGCCTCTCTCTTTTTTCTTTTGGCCTGGAGTGAACCAAATATATGCAATGTTTCGTCGAAACAGTGCTATTTCGATCGAAACGGTCCGAAACATTGCCGTTTCGGCCGACACACTGGAATTTTGTGATTCAATCACTGTTTCGTGTCGGAGTGTTGAAATTTCGAAACGTTTCGGATGTTTTGACACGAGATTTAGATCCTTGCATTAGATACAAATCAATAAACTCATATTCTACATATCCTACATCACATGAAATCAAACAAAGATTCGAAAACTCAGCAATCATCCCACCTCATCCCGATCCAACATGCCTCTTGGTTGGAGATGCATTGGACTTTTGGTTGTCACGATCCCATCTCCATCCACACAAAACACAATAACACAAAACATAATACAATCAGAAATATTCAAGGAAACCACTTCTTGCAAAGAGGTTCAATAAGGAACATATAACATTCTCTTCTCTAACCGATGCCATTTATGGTTGTTTTTCCCCCAAAAAAGTTGTAACTATCCCTGCTATTGCTATTTTTTTAAGACACTACCCATCTACCAAGTTAATAGCACACACACAGACACACACACACACCTCATTTAGTGTAGTCACATGCACTGGTATCTAAATAAGCACTACACACACCACAGACCATGCACTCTTTTAAAGTTGACTAGTGTCCTTTACACTGTTTACTTTCTTCTATCTTACCACACACATGCAATAAAAAGACCACGTGTTCCTTCTTTTACTATACCCAACATACACTTCATCCGACAACTTCCCATGTGCCCCATTCTCTCTTTAACTTTTAAGCAAATAAAGTTGGAGTAAAACTTCAAGTTATAGGTACTATAATTATGTCCATTAGCCCCTAATTAATTAGTCATGTAAACAACCACTTTTCTCACATTGCCTTAACCCATAACTCAATCCCTGATATAAAGCTTCACTATAAGTCACAAACCATTTCTAACTAAATGAATAGCCAATACCAAAGCTGAAATCAACCTAGCTTTTAGCTCTTGCGAGCTTTGTTCCTATTGAGCATCCTGTTCAACTGTCACATTCCTCCCTATTAGTCAAGCTAATAGCATAGTTATTGTTGAGAAGTCCTGGATACATCTGCTGTAGTAACCTATTAACACCAAGAAACTCCTGAACCCAGACAAACAATCAGATTGTTTTCATCTTATCACCATTTTTTTCCCTCTCTTTTGAGAATCAAACCCAACTATCATTTCTTGTATTATCATGTTCTGTTACATCGCTCTAACACAAAACTCACATTCACTAAGTTTTTATGTAACTATCCCTCTGTTAAAGCTGCAACAGAATCCATAAGTACTGTTTATGTCCTCTTCTGCCACGAGAATCCACCCAAGATTGCCTCACCAACACAAGAGAATCTATGTAAGATCCAAATACTTGTTAATCCGAAGTGTTCAACTAAGAACTCATAGTGTTCATATCCTATGCGATAAACTACCTTCAGCAAATCACTTATCCTCACCCCCTACCAGTGATACCAAAGTGCTATAAATATATGGATGCAGCCTCTGATATTAACTCAATAACAACCTCCCCCTTCCAGTTTGGTGACAACCCAATGATTCACTTGATAACATATCTAAAAACTCACCAATCATCACTAGCTCGAACAGTTCTATCTCGTCATTACTGGTATCGTCCATACACACTATGTAACCCTAACAATTTTTCTTGTGTGAGTTTTTTTTTTCAAGCTTTGATTGCGGTTATCAAACAAGTAGGTTTCACCATTTATTCACCCTAAAATCTGTATTCAAGCTTATCTAATATCCAAAACTAGCCTTTTTCTCAAAATAATCTACAGATGCATGGTATGAAAACAACCAACCCAATCTCAATATCAAATCAAAATCTTGAATACCCGCAGGAAATCAAATTCACCAAAAATTCCCAAGCACCCATGCTCACAACCACAACCCTTATAATAATGTATCCCCAAACACCACCTCCCCCATCGGTATAGATATGATCAAACTACAATCTATAGAGGCGAAGGATTGGTAACAATGCAGGCTAAATACATATGCAACAAAATGAATTAGTGAAACCAAGATAAATGAGAATGCATACATCTCTACCAAACATAGAGATTATACTTGTTACCAACGAGCACCCCTGCAAACCTACTCAGACAATCTTGTATCACATGCCCCACCTGCTTGCATTTATAACACTGACAACCTCCACCCGACTGCATTAACCCACAATCTCTAACTATATGCCCCTTAGCTCCACATCTGTAACAAATAGTATTCGGTGCTCGGCTACTAGCTGGCATTCTACTCTTATGCCCCAATGAAAATCTTGGAGCACTCTGGCCCTATGATCTAGTAACTTCCCTACCATACCCCGCACCTCAAATCTTAGAAGATTGAGGTCCCTATTTTTTTAGACCCTGACATTGGCTCCTCAAACTAAGATCCCATAACTGATGTGGTATCAGACTTCCTTTTCTTAAACTATTCACATCGACCCACTGATTCCTCCAGTACATCCTTTTCAACAACCAAATCATGTTCCCTCTGAATCACATGAGACTGATTCTACCCTCTACCAATGATACCAAAGTGCTATAAATATATGGATGCAGCCTCTGATATTAACTTAATAACAAACTCCCTCTTCCAATTTGGTGACAACCAAGTGATTCACTTGATAGCATATCTAAAAACTCATCAATCATCGCTAGCTCGAATAGTTATATCTCGTCATTACTGGTATCGTCCATACACACTAAGTAACCCTAACAATCTTTCCTATGTGACTTTTTTTTTTTTCAAGCTTTGATTGTGGTTATCAAATAATTAGGTGTCACAATTTATTCACCCTAAAATCTGTATTCAACCTTATCTAATATCCAAAACTAGCCTTTTTCTTAAAATAATCTGCAGAAGCATGGTATGAAAAGACCCAACTCAATCTCAATATCAAATCAAAATCTTGAATACCCAAAGGAAATCAAATTCACCAAAAATTCCCAAGCACCCATGCTCACAACCACAACCCTTATAATAATGTATCCCCAAACACCACCTCCCCCATTGGTATAGATATGATCAAACTACAATCTATAGAGGTGAAGGATTGGTAACAATGCATGCTAAATACATATGCAACAAAATGAATTAGTGAAACCAAGATCAATGAGAATGCATATATCTCTACCAAACATAGAGATTATATTTGTTACTGTCGAGCACTCCTGCAAACCTACTTAGACAAACTCGTATCACATGCCCCACTTGCTTGCATTTATAACACTGACGACCTCCACCCGACTGCATTAACCCACAATCTCTAACTATATGCCCCTTTGATTGATTGGAAAACGTTGTTGTTTCCTAACCCCTAAACAGCACCCTCACCCTCAATGTGTGTATGTGGCTTATAGTGATGGGGGAGTGTCACTCTCCCTCCGGATGATGCAAGAAGATAGGAAACAACAACAAAATGGATGTGAATGGAAATGTGATGAACAAAATGTATGAAATTAAATGCGTGTGTGGTGAACAAAAGTGCTCCCCAATCGCAAGGAGTCTTTCGTTGTCGGTGTTTTACTTGGAAGAGTATTCCAAGGTCGTCTCCTCAGGGAAGGAAAGGGATTTTTGTGAAAGTGATTTTGCAAAAGTGAAAAGAAAATGTAAAATCTTTTGTTTGAGTTTTGTGTTTGGTTTGTAAATGAAAATGCAAATAAAGCAAGTGTTGGCTAATCCAAAGGGTTCATTCCAATGGGAATACCAAATCAACTCAAAGCCTTCCTCCAATTGAGCATGAATGAACGATTGATTCGGGGGAAGCTAGGGACGAGATTGGTGAGTATCTAAGCATAAACCGTGACTAGGCCTACAGAATATCAAAGGCTCACCAACTCATCCACTCTCAACCCCGTCAAACCGAACCATTTGACTCTAAAGGGAGGAATGAAGAAGAGTTGAAAATGGTATTCCCAAGAGGAATTTTCCCTTGGATTAACCAACTTAAATCCTAGCTACTCATATTAATAATGCAAGACAAGCATAAAGGAAATGGACATGGAAGGGAAATGGAGCATGGAACTTAACTTACAACAAGAAATCTAAAGCTATGAAGGAAAAATATGCAATACCCAATATAAAAGCTTGAAATGAAGAAAACTTAAATAACAATGGTGAAATGAAGAACATGAAAGTAAACTTGCAATAAACTTGAAAGGAATGACATTAAAGACAATAAATGAAGCTTACAAGGTTCTTACATTAAACTACAAGTGAAAGAGTGGAAGAAAAATGCAAAAACGTCACTTTGAGCACTATTCATCATCTTCCCCCTTGGAGCTTTCTATATCTAATCCTAAGCTTAGGTAGCCAACTCAATACAAGCTTGTAATGTTGAATATATGGAGTGTATGCCTCTCATTTTCGTGCATGGTGGTCCCCCCTAGCTGTGTGAACGAGCTCCCATCAAGAGAGGGCTGAATGGATGGCTTTGACAGGCTAGGGAGAGCATAGCCTGGCAGCCCACTTCCCTCCCCCTTCCTTCAATGTTCAAGCCTCAAAAGTCTTCCCCAAGGTGTAAGAGAGACATGGTTGTGTAAGGAAATGTTGGGGGAAACGTGGGAGAATCGATGGTGGGACCCCCAAGCAAGTGGGGCTGAGTTGCAGGAGCATCGGGGCTGCTTCAGGGGAGCGTACCGGTACGCGTACTGGTACCCCGAACACCAGAAACTTCGGCGTACCGGTACGCGTACCGGTACCCTCTTTTCTGCTCTGGACCACTTTTGGTAGAATCGGCATCACTTTTGATCCAACCGTTGGATTGGGCTGAAATTTTGACACAAAATATAAGACACCCAGATCTACAACTTTCATGTTTTGCACTTTTTCAAATTATGAGTATATCATGGTCAAAATGGAGGAACTCCGAGACAGTACTTCCAAACAATGTGGCTGCTGATGCCCTTGTTCCCAAGCACCAATGCCTTCTTGATTTCTTCACTTTTAAGCCTCCAATTCTTCATGTATTGTGTCCATGCCTTCACCACACATCCAACATAGTTGCAATGTCCTAAAATACATGATTTAAGCAATAAAAACTTGCAACATCAAAATATCAACATTGTTCATAATTTCGGCTAACTCTAAGTACTTAAATGCAAAAGTTGAGTTAAAATGCATGTAATGAGCCCTTCAAATATGCAATATTATGTGCTCATCACCCTTAGCTCCACATTTGTAACAAATAGTATTATTTGCTCAGCTACTAGCTGTCATTCTACTCTTATGCCCCAACGAAAATCTTGGAGCACTCTGGCCCTGTGATCTAGTAACTACCCTACCGTACCCCACACCCCTAATCTCAGAAGATTGAGGTCCCTATTTTTTTAGACCCTGACATTGGCTCCTCAAACTGAGATCCCATAACTGATGTGGTATCAAACTTCCTCTTCTTGAACTATTCACATCGACCCGCTGACTCCTCCAGTACATCCTTTTCAACAACCAAATCATGGTCCCTCTGAATCACATGAGACTGATTCTGCACATCTTCTCTACCTTTTTGTTGTTGCATCTCACCTCTCTCAGCCATAGTGGAAACACTAGAACCCTTTTCCTCAACTTGTCTTTGATCCACTAGAGGATCCATCAATCACTCTCCTATATTAAACTGCAAATTGATATGGATAGAAATACATATGCATAACATTTACATGTTAAAGGTTGACACATCCCTACAATACCCTGACACCCTAAGCTGTCCACTACTAACCTAGACTCACACGTGTACAAAACCAAATATACCTGGGCTCTGTTACAAAAATTGTAATGCCCCAACCCAGAGATATACATATACTTGTTAATGGTAGGATAAAATCGACTATTTTAAACAAAACCCTACAACATGGACATATATTTAGAAAACTCAATATTTCTATAGCCACCATAACAACCAAGATAAGGTTTAAGTTTAGATACATACTTAGGTGGGTATTGCTCACTACTAAACCACATGTTTACAAACCATCAAACTTATTTACAAACCCACAAATTACAATGTTCTAAAAACATAAAGGAAACAAAAAATACTACAAGGTGATATCCCCATTGGCTACCTAGACTAAGCAGTGCACTGCTCTTGTAGCATAGAGTTCCTGAAAACATGAAACCACAAAGAGTGAGTATGGTAAGCTCATGATCATTCACATTTAAATTGATGAAATACTATTCTTCTAATGTTATCTAACTCAGAAAAAGTGTAGTCACTATATCCTCATCCTACTTGAGCATACATCATGTACATATATAAACTATTACTGCCACCAAGGCCATCCTCACCACTAAGGCATTAATTGCCACACAAGAATAATTTTTCACACATACAATATTCACCACACAAGCACCATCTGTCACATAGACAATATTTGCCACACAGGTAGAATCCGTCATATGGACAATATTCGCCACATAGGTACAATCCGTCACACAGACAATGTTTGCCACATTGGCACAATCCGTCACATAGACAACATATGCCCCATGACAACATTCGCAATATAGGCCATCAACTGTCACACAGACAACATTTTCCCCTTTTCCCACATTTCATTACACAATAGTAAAATGATAACAAATAAACTTATTATACCATCTATAGATATGCGAGATAGCACACTCACCTGATATCCATCTGAAACTCTTAGTTATCTCCCCTCCCGACGAGACTTTAGGTGTGTAGAAATTATCGTCGCCCCCTCATTTCCTATCACATATCCCAGTAAGTTTATATGTATGTTTCCATATACATGCATTTAAACACCATGTTTGTATATTTGAATAAACACGTGACCAAAAGCTTTCTTCAATGATGTAACTTGAACCATGAAAGTTGTTGCTTACCAACCACCTGTCACATATAAGCTAAATTTGAATATAATTCATAAACCTTCTAGTTGTAGGCAATTGATCTAAAAAGGAGTTGTTTGAACTCTGTTGGATGACGCATGAGGTTCAAAGAATGGACGGACAAAGCATCAGAAGCATCACGGCAAAATAGAAATAAAATAGCAAGAGTTGTACAGGTAAAAATTATATCGATTCTTCGTTGTACCAATACAACCTCTATTGTACCTATTCTTTCTAGGGTAGAGTGCCCTTGTACTGGTACAACATTGTGTTGTGTTGTACCGGTTCTTGCCTAAACTGACACCATGAAAATGGTTCCCAAGCTTACATTACACCATTTTTTCACACCCAACCACTTATAAAAATTAACCAATTCTCACCCTAACATCTATTGATTCAAAACACATAAATTGAAAATTTTTAAGCTTACCCACCATAAGTTTTTCTTTGCTGGAGTTCTATCAGAATCTTCAAGATTTAACCCAAGAACTCTTGAGCTCTAACTCTACCCAACAACCGCAAAATCACCCAAGTGCTTGAGCCTAGCTAGTATTCTTGAGACCACAAAAAAAGAGGAGATGATTCTTACCTTAGTTGAGCAATTGTTCTCACCCAAGCCGAGATCCTTTACTGGAGATGGAAGAGCTCCTCAAATTTCCTTCCACTCTTCTTCCAAGTTTGGAGTGAAGGCATGCAAGGGAGGAACCTCCACTAAGTCTCCACCGTAATTCAATTGTTAGGAGAGTCCTTTGCACAAGCCAAGTGTATAATGTGTATATATATGTATGTATATATATAGATAGTCCATTACACCAACCCCCTCCTATTTTTCCCTTATTAAAGTTCTATATTATTATTTTCTACTAGCTAACTAATCTGAAAGTTCTTTATTGTTATTTTCTACTGGCTAACTAATCTTACCTAACACTTTATTGATTTCACAATTTAACCCTTGATTATATTGGCGGAGTTCATAATCTATCTCTAGTGATCCTCGTAATTCTAATTTTATCCCATGACCAACATCAACCCTTTACATTTAAATACTCGAATCTAGTATAAAATGTTGTGTAGGCATGTTTAGGTCTCACATACTTGACCTTCTCCTTCTAAGGGTTTGGAACACATACAAATAGATGATGACCCTGAGAATTATTGGTCTTCGTCGGGTCTAGATTAGTGAGCGACATCAAAGGAAAGCTTATGGCCTTCCTCTAAAGAAGCTCAAATGTTCTTGTGTGGAAACAGGAAGACCCAAAGGTTATAGTTCATAAGCTCCGTGTTGAGTCGAGTTGTAGACCCATCAAGAAGAAGCGGAGGAGCTTTGCCCCAGAAAGATAGAAGGCAATCAACTGAGAAGCAAACAAACTCCTCCAAGAAAAATCCATCAGAGAAGTAGATTACCCAACCTGGCTCATGAACACTGTTCTGGTGAAAAAGACCAACGAAAAATGGGGATTATGCATCAATTTTACTGACTTTAACAAGGGATTCCCCAAGAATTGTTTCCGTTTACCTCGAATAGATTTGATTGTTGATGCTATATCAGGCCATGAGTTGCTCAACTTCATGGATGCCTTCTAAAGAGAAAACTTATTTTGTAACTGAGCAAGGGACCTATTACTATCAGGTCATACTCTTCAGTCTAAAAAAAGTGGGAGCCATTTATTAGAGGCTAGTTAACAGGATGTCCACTGATCAAATTGAAACCACAATGGAAGTCTATATAGACGATATGTCGTTAAAGTCACTCCGAGCATAGGACCACATTGGACACGAATAGGAATCTTTCCAGATTCTGAGGAAGTATGGTATGAAGCTCAACCCAACTAAGTGTGCCTTCAAAGTATTAGCAGTGAAATTTTTTGCATTGATTGTGTATCAAAGAGGGACTGAAGCTGACCTTGAGAAATTTTGAGTATTATTGGAGATGAAGTCATCGACCAACACGAAGGAAGTACAAAAATTTGACGAGAAGGATTACATCCGTAAATAGGTTTGTGTCCTAAGAAAATGACAAATTCTAGCCCTTCTTCAAGGTGCTAAAGAAAGCTTTTCAATTGAATGACCATTGCGAAGCAGCCTTCCAATCCTTAAAAACTTACCTGAGTACTACACCAGTACTGGTGAGCCTAAAACTAAGAGAGTTCCTCCCCTATACCTAGCAGTTTTAGACTTTTCAATTAGTTTTGCCTTGGTCAGGGATGACAAATGACTCCAAATGTCGGTGTAGTTCTCTAGCAAAGCCCTCATAGCGGCTGAGGAAAGATGCCTAAAGATGGAGACACTAGTTTTAGCACTAGTCATTATAGCTAGAAGACTCAAGCGTTACTTTCAAGTACATTCCATTGAGGATTCTACAAATCAGCCAATGAAGAAATCTCTACATAAGCCCAGTCAAGCAGGTTGGTCAATTAGACAATAGTGCTGGGAGAGTACGACATCCAGTTCAAATCACACATAACCATCAAGGGCCAGATCCTGTCCAATTTCATGGTAGAGTTCACCTCATCTATGATACAAGCGTCGTCTCTCCACAAATAGGGCTTTATGTCAGACGTCCTAGTCTGGGGATTGTATGTGGATAAGGCTTCAAATGCTTATAGAAGTGGAGTTGGGTTAATCCTAACCTCACCATAAGGGATAGAGCTAGAATATGTGTTGAGATTTTATTTATAAGCCTCAAATAACGAGGGTGAGTATCAGGCTCTTCGTACAAGCCTGATAATATCAAAAAAAATTGTACAAAAATCACCGAGAGAAGCATAAGGCATGTTCACGTTAGTGTCAGGCAAGTGCAATCCATGCAACATATATAAGAAATGCTTGCCCAATATTCTTGAGAACCTACAGATTTAGGAAAGAAGATGCAAAATAAGTTCTCCCCCTTAGTTGGTGTTCACACAAACAAATATCAAGTGTAAAATAACAAAGAAAATGTGTATATTCATGCCAAATTTTGTAATTGTACCCCCTTGAGTATTTCAACAAACTTCCCATTACTTTTTTCCCATGAAACTAATCCCCATCTAGTAAAAAATTTAACCACGATTAATCCCAAAACTTCTTCCCTTTTTTGTTACGTAGTGCCGAATCACGACAATAGCAAGTAAAGTGGAGAAACATGGTAGGTAAAAGGGATAATCAAACAAAGCATCTAGCATTATGAGGATAGGCAAAATGAAATAACGAAAGTGACTTAAAGTGCATCACATAACAAGACAAAAATAAAAAATAAATAAAAATAGAGTACTTAATCATGGACAGTTGACAAAAAGAAAAGCTCTTAAGTTCCCATAAAGTCCTATATCTAAGTCTCCTAAATCAACAGCTCTGGTAGTTGCATCATCTCCACTATTACCATAATAAGGAACCTCAAGCTCATAAGTTTTGTTCGTATCAAACCCGCCAGGTGAATTTAATTATCCGACATTATAAATAAATTGAGTGGTAAGATCTCAAGAATAAAAAAAAAAGTGAACTAAATATAATTGTCAATAATTTAATTAATTGACGGACATCTGTAATCTTAAATGTGAAATATTATTAAGTATATAATAACAAGGAGGTCGAAATATAATTTTGAGCTAAGGCCTAGGAGATCAATAATAAATTTTTAGTGGACCAACTTATTATTAATGGACCAAATGGCAGTTCTTCTAGGTTAGACATAGCATTCCTAGGCCCAATGGAAGCCTGATCCTTATTTCTCATGAGGGTCTCTATTGTAGCCTATATATACATGTTCTTTCTGGTTCTCTTAGCCACTTTTTACCTTCATGTTTAGAAGAGGTAGAGAGAGAGAGTAAGAGAGAAAATTATGAGGACTGCAGCCTACACTGCATTCGAGTTTTTGGCATTGAAGGACATACGATATAACATCATAAGGTCCACCGAGCTGGTTGTTCGATCTACATTAGGTTTTCGTTCGTGCGATGACAAAATCAATCCGTCGAACGTAAACCCTAATTCCAACTTGTAGGGTTAACAAATAATTTATTCTAGTATTTAGTTTATATGAACCATCAATGGATCTTGGGACTCGTGTTCCAACAGTTGAGGGGTAAGCTCTTCCAGATAAGAAAAATTTTGAGAATCCACATTCTAGAGGACACCATTAAGGTCAACATCGTCACCCCTAGAGGTTGAACCGACCTCAACTTGTGTGGGCTCATCCCTAAATATGGAGCCCATAGAAAATTAATATAAGGATGATGAAGACGGGACTTGAGAAATGGGAACCATAAAATCCAACATATGGTACAGACGAGGAAGGAACAAAAATCTCTCCTAAGAAATCTATAGTTCAAAGCACAAATTGTAAACAAGGGCTAGAACAATCCAAGACGAGAAGGAAAGAGCTAAAGTGCCTACAAGGACGGCCGACTAGGTTCAAAGACGACGAGGATGGTGGACTCTGGTAAGAAGGACGATGACGATTGGGAGTAAAATAATTCTGGTTCTCTTTCCCCCTCTCTCTTGTTTTCTTTATCTGGTTTGAAGACAAAGAAAATGGAGGTAGAAGTTGAAACTAGGACTTAAAAGAGTTTTGGTAGTTAAAACGCATGACAGGAAATTTAATGTGGCACATGTGTGGGACATTTGTCATGTTCTGATAGTTGTGCTCCAAAAATGAAGGCACCAAACACGCAACATGATGCCATAAATGCACAACGATAGGATCATAGTCAGGTACGTTTTTTCAATTATATGCAATCCTAGGAACATGATGGATAATCACGATTTAAGAGCTCAGCCCCAACTAATAGCCCACTTAGGCCTAGATCAGGGTTGGGGAGCAACTGATGATACCAAAGAAAATGGATAGGCTAGGTCAGCCATTATGGTCATCTCCCCGAGTAGACCTGAAGACAACCCAATACAAGAAAACACCTCCAAGACCAAAACACCGATTAAGACTAACCTCCAACATGGAAACTAATTGAAAGGAGCAAAAGGGGAACTTCACTAGAAAACCCTTACCTTGGACAAGAGGTCATTACTTTTAGAAGCTTACATCATATCTTAGGCAAAAAGCCTCTCAAAGGCCAAATATTCCCAGACAATTTTGTTATATAAAACAATGAAACATTGTAACAGGGGGTATGCCTACTGTTCCCAAGAAAACTCTATTTTGTATCGTATGCCACAAGTATTTAGACACTTAGTAAACTATTTTGTAAAAGTAGTAATGAACAAGCATGATGTATTGCTTTTAAAATGTTTAGGGATATGGGAAATTTTCAAAAATACGTAGCATGTCAAACCACTCACCTCAAGTCCAAATGAAATGCTTTGTCACCCGATGTTGATTGAGAAGTTGCTAATCTCTTACATTGTTCTTCCACGGTTTCGTTTCTTCTTATATGAAGTATCCAACCTTCCTTCTCTCTCTCTCTTTAGTGGGAGGTCACCAATGTGTTTTCACCCTAATTCAATAACCTAGGAATATTCTAGAATGTGGACATGTGTCATTATTTCCTTGGTGTGGGGAACCATTCTAGATTCTCCCTTCACTTCCTAACTTGGAACTTTCTAGGTTCCAATTGTAGATATTTATACAATGGATAATCCTCCACATCTCTAGAAGTCTTCATACTAATCTAGGACATTGTGGAGTACTCTTTATCTCTCTAAAATCTTCTAAAACCTTCCGAACTCTTCTGGAGTGCTCTAGGTTCCTCGATGTTCTAGAACCTTTCAGATCTTTCTAGAAACTTCTTCAATATTATAGATTCTTCTAGATTGTTCTAGACTATTCTAGGTTATTCTTGAACTTTCTAGAATCTTCTAGAACTTTCTAGAAACTTCTCCAACATTCTAGATTCTTCTAGACTATTCTAGATTTTTCTTTAACATTTTTCTTATTTCTTTCAAGATAATATTCCCTAACTAGTTCCTTACCAAAATGGAACGGGGCATTACAATCAGGTTCACATATAGTGAGAAGGGCATTATCAATTATGAGATTGATATTTGGCTCATCATTTTTCTCGATATCTTCCTCTTCATAACTTTCAAGTGGCTCTCCAACATCACCATAAGTCCATTCAGCCTCATCATCGTCATTAATTTTTGAGGCTTGATAACTTTCAATTTTTCTCTTGTTTAGACTTGCATAATTATTAAACATGGGAATACTTGAATTAGTCTTTTTCTCGTCACTTTCATGATCCCTCGAGGTGCTTGAAAAATTCACATTCATGGTTTTCTGATATGAAACTTAACTCACAGAATAATGATTATATGATGAAAAAGATTGTAACCCAATGTTATTTCAAATCGATTTTCCCAATCTAAACTCCCTTTGTTGACTCATAGATTGATACACACTATATTATTCAACATCATTGCAATATGAAATAGGTGATACTCGGATAGACGTACCACGAATATTTCGTCCTATAGGATAAATAGGGTTACAATCTCGAAAAGGTTGAACATGAGTACTATCATCATTCAACACCTTATCTCGATTGAGATTCTAGTTTGGACCTAACATCAACTGGACAACCGTAATCCACAGCTTTTGCAAGGACTGCTAGAATTATTGTTGTTATTGTCATTGAAACTCCAAGAATCAGCGCTTAGAAGAGGCCTTTTCCCATTATCACATTCATGGAAAAAGTTTTCACCACTTTGTTGAGTAGAAATCATGTCAGGTCAGTCAAGGGTTTGATACCTATCGTCTCTAAGTGCAAAGTATAAAACACTCTGAATCCATTGTGAAAAAGAAGAGAAAACTCCAAAAATATGATTCCATTGATTAACTCCATAGAATCGTAGTACATATGACAATTTATAGGAAAATCCAAAACTCTAAGGTTTCCAAAAAGAAAACAAATCTATAATTATAATATTGTTACCAAAAAGAAAAAACACGTGTCTAATATAATTAGAAAAATTGATAAATTTTAAGAAACTAAATATCGCAGAATATTGCTCATTAAATCATAATTCTAACAACATAATCAAATAAAATAAAATATAAAAGTTGTGAATCTCATTCTACATGACTTTGGATCTTACCAAAATCTTCAATCATCAAGGCTTGCTATGTTGATATATCTGACATAAATGGCCTTTGGCTGCCAAACTGATATTTAGTTTACGAAATACGCAGATGAAGAAGCTGTAGAGAAGTTGCGCAGTTGGATTACGGAGATACTTCGCCTCCAACGAAATAGTACTGCAACTTCAGATGAAAACAGCAATGGTGAAATGAATGGAGAAGCAGCGAAACTGGAGGAGCACAAAATGCTTGTGGAGGAGACTTCTCAGATACAAGAAGCAGGAGGAGGTGAGGCAATGCAGAAGCAAGAAGCTGAAGTAGTAGAGGCAGCCCAAACCTGAAGATATGGAAATTAAAAAAGGAGAAAGTTCGATGCAATTGTAACCCGTCATACTGATGATGACTCAAAAACTGAGTAGTAATGGACTTGTATGGTTGTGAAAAATTTATGAATATGGCTATCACTGAGGTGTTATGCCAATATAACGCATTATACTTTTTTTTTTTGTTATTTTTCTTCTTTCCTACTTATAATACTAAAATAAAATTGTCAAATTTTAAGAATGAGTAATGCTCTTTGTACCTAATCATTCATAACCATTGGATTGACAATAACCTCAATATTTGTTGAGACATACAACCAATTCAATGGTTCTGATGTATTAGGTCAAAAACTTACGTCACCAAATTATTTCAAATAGCATTGCTTACTTGTTTGATGAGCTAAACTTAAGCGCCCTATAAGTCAAAAGCTAGTCTTACAACTAAAAGTAAGGTCGAAATCAATCCCTCTTTTTCATGTGCTTTACTAGTAGGGCTAATGAACGACTCTTTGATCTATGTTATTCCAAGGATATATGTAAGACTAACATATGAGATCATTGTATGTGTGTGGTAAAACTATCAAATAAGCAACCAAAGAAATTTTAAGTTCAAATCTATGAGCAGCCACTTTGTGTGAACTAGTTGACACAAACATACATTGTACACGGAACAGTTTGAATCCAAAATACTATAAGATAAAGTCGTGGAACAACTTGAGATAGATGAGAGTAGCCCTACCAAGGTTTTAGGGTAATTGCAAATCAACATTTACCAAATGCCTCCTGATACATTTCCATTTTACACGACAGTTAACACTAATCAATCTCTAGAACTCTAACAAAATTGCAAACTCACAATGAAACTCATGCAATGATTTTGTTATTTTTAAGATAGATGTATTATTTTATTAAACTTCTTATGCAATGGAAGACTATAAGTCCTTTATTGGTTATAGTTATGACATTCTCTCAAATGAAATTTATTGAGGGGTTGTATGTAACATTTAATCCCATTGTACTGTTTCTATTAGAAGGGGAAAAATAAATTTATTTGCTAATAAATTTAAAAAGGATTATAAAATAATACCACTTCAATTTGTCCAAGAACAAATTCTGACTTATTAGGAAGTTGAAGATTTTCCGCTATGTGGTAAAAACATTAAATTATGATTGATAATTTATGATAAACAACACGAAAATATTAGCAATGCTTTAAAGAAGTACAACCTTCTTTTGTGAGAAAATATATAGGCTTTTGTATGTGATATACAAATAAAACAAATAATCTTAGAGCTAATCAATCAAATCACTAGTACTTAAAACTTCAATTCTTCTGCATTATAGAAAAGATATTCGGGTTTTGCTACAAAATTTTTAGATGTCAAAGTAGTTTGCCTGAACTGCAGGCTAGACATTCCTTCTATGTATGATTGGAGTTACCAAGATATGAATAGAAGAGATAAGGAAGCAAATCTACGATGAGTAAAAGGACCGGGCATGGAAGTTTAATGGAGCATCTGAAAGGTACACAAACAAACAAACACAAGATGATATACATTGATTGTCCCTTTTATCAGTAAATTAGTCACTAAACAATGAAACTTGATAACTCTACCCATAAAATTCCCATGATTTGAGCATTGAAGGCAACAACGTTTCAGAACCAAACAAAGGAAAGAGGGTTGCACGTCAACCTATGCCATGGGATGAATTTACTTATTTCGATGCAAAGAAAGATGGAATAGTAATTATGCTAAATTTTAAATATGTTAACAATTACTTATTGTAGATATGATAATTAACTAGGGGTTTACATAGAGTGTCACCAATCGTAACAATTTATTAGAGGAGCATATGCAGAAATTGATACTTCCCTTCAACTCAAAGAAAGATGTTAACTCCCCTTGTTTCAGTCTTACACTGATCATGAAACTAAGAAGGATAAATGGAGAAAAAAATGAAGCAAATTGACTAATTGTGTTATTGGGAGAATTACACCCAGACCCCTGAGGTCTGTCACTTAAACACTCAGACCCTCTGACATTTGAAATATTATACACAGATCCCCTAAAATTTGTACGCGTAACACTTAAACCCCTGCTGTAAATATATCAGTTAATAAATTACACCTAGACCCCCTTGAAGTTTGTACGCATATAATAGTTAGACTTCTTAAATTTAAAATGTTATACTTAGACCAAAAATACCTCAATCAAAGATAGAATATCAAATATTTTAAATTTTACAACCAAAATTCATGTTCTATTGTATCATTTATTGAAATAAAATCAAAAATAAAATCAAAAATTCAAATTCAAATTTTTCTTAAAAAATTGTAATTAGTATGCAATTATACTATCTACTAGAATAAAACTAAAAAATCAAACAAGGGGTCTAAGTCATTCTTAATAGAACATGAATTTTACAACCAAAATTCATGTTCTATTATGTCATTTATTTAAATAAAATTAAAAATAAAAATCTAATTTTTTTAAAAAAAACATAGTTAGTATACAATTATAATATCTATTAGAATAAAACTAAAAAATTAAACAAGAGGTCAAATTGTAATGAACACAATATCTTTTAGCTTCAATTGGGATAGTTTGGTATTTTAATTTGTTCATTTAAACGACCAAATTAAATTCCAATAGACAATATAATTGTATAATAATTACGATTTTTTAAGAAAAATTTAAATTTAATTTTTTTATTTTATTTCAATAAATGATACAATAGAACATGAATTTTAATTGTAAAATTTAAAATATTTGATTTTATCTTTGATTAAAGTATTTTTGATCAAAGTATAACATTTTAAACTTAATGGGTCTAAGTAATAAATGTTTACAAATTTTAGAGAGTCTGAATGTAATTTATTAATGGATATATTTACAGCAGGGGTCTAAGTGTTACGCGCGTACAAACTTCAGGGGGTCTGAGTATAATACTTCAAATGTCAGGGGTTCTGAGTGATTAAGTGACAAACCTCAGGGGGTGTGAGTGTAATTCTCCCATTGATTGTGTTATAACATGCTTGAGAGTTGGTGTTGGTATATGCATATGATATATTGACATCGAAGTTTTTTTATGGCAGTTATATGCTTATGATGTAATTTACCATGGAAAAGGTTGTTGGATATTGAATTGTTCATAATGTGCTTATGACATATTGAATATGGTTGAGAATTGCAATTGTACATTTACATTTTATATGCACGGGTAACATCACATTTGTAGGCATTTGACATGATTGTGGGTGTGTGT
Source organism: Ilex aquifolium (assembly GCA_951799425.1). Classification (NCBI taxonomy): domain Eukaryota; kingdom Viridiplantae; phylum Streptophyta; class Magnoliopsida; order Aquifoliales; family Aquifoliaceae; genus Ilex; species Ilex aquifolium. The sequence goes on from OX637405.1 coordinate 19,272,580, forward strand.
ACATGTTTTTGAATCAAACACCATTCTTGGTGGTTGAGGCGTGGACTCGGGAAGATTGGACCTAGGTCAGACTGAGTTGCACGGCTGCATGAAAAAAAAAATTGTGCCGGGTATAGCAAGAAGGGCTAGATACTCTATCGGGTGCAAGACCCGGTTACTTGTTTATGCACTTCCGATGGTGTAAGTCCAAAAAATTGTAATGGTGTACGGAACCAGCAGAGAGATTCTAAAATCCGAATACCCAACAAAGACACATGGTTTATTTTAAAAAGTTCATTGGATGTGTAACATCAATGGCGGGGGCTTGGAATGTCTAGATTCATACGCATGGCATTGCATGTGTTGAGGGAGCCGATAAAGGCTCGGGTTGAGTTGCATATGTGAGTCTCATCTCATATCATGGCATGGCATTGAGTATTCCATTGTAGAATTGCATATTCTTTAATAGAGTGATTGTTGCTTGTGAATTGCATGTGAACATTCAGATGCATCTAGGTTAGGGAGTAACCTCTTTAGGAGATACCCTATTGAGCGTGGCTCACCCTTTTATGGGAACAATATTTTAGGTGCGGGATATACACTAGTGGACGGCTCTTATTCGGGCCCTCATTGATGAAGAAAAGCCGAAATGTGACTTTTAAACTATGCTTTTGTAAAACTAATATGTAAATTAGTTTTTGGGCATGTAATGTATGTAAAGGATTATAATCGAACTCATATGGACTATGTTTAATATAAAATTACATGTTATTATATGAGTATGGATAAATGGACCCGGTGTGGTCAATGTTATATGATTGCATAAGTTACATTTTGGGTAGAGCTCTCCGTACAAAGGAGACTCTAGCCGAATTTTGTTAAGTTATGGATCCCAATAAATGGGTTATAACGACGTGGTATCAAGTTACACGGGTATTCCGCGAGTTGATGGGTAATTAACGGGGTAATTTCGGACATCTGAATTTTGGGGCGTCACATTTACTTTCAAAGCTTTATTATTTACATTCAGTTTTTCAATACAAGCGATCAATTTTAATTCAATCTTTACTTTTCTGAATTCAATTATGTTTTCTTTAGTGCTTTGTGTTATTTCCATTATCATGAATGAGTAGTCTTCCTTTGGATAATCTGAGGTAGGAGTCCCAACCTATGAAGTAGGGCGTATGCTTTAAACTGGGGTTTTAACATTTATGTGATTGATTGAATAGATTATGTTTTCGAAAATCTAATTGGTTTGCATACTTCCCGATTATCTGTATACAATTAGTTTTGGTATAAATAATTGTGGTGTTTTTTGCGACCATTAGGATATTGATTCTTCTATCATAAACCTTTTTCCAATTGCTAAATTAGTTATTTTAAAGTTTTTAGTTGAAAATCATCCGTCTGTAGTAGTTTTAATACGAAAGCAGATAAGTTATTTATTTAGGGTAGAAACTCTTATTCATAGGTGGGATGAATTCTAAAGATTATCTAGTTTTCCATTTATTGAATTTCTATTTCATTAGTAGTTAACTCTCAAAATTCTCAACTTCAAAGAGTTTTTTTCTTTTATTGTTCATCACCTTGGGTTCCAATTCTTTCCCTGAGGAGACGACCTTGGAATTTTCGTTTAAGTTACTATACGATACTTTTCTCTTACACCTGGGAGCTTTCATGAAAATACAACCCATTTGGAGGGCAAGCACTCACCATAAAAAACCATTTTCCTCTACCTTTTCTAGATTAAGTTCTTCAAAGGATAGCTGATCATGCTTTTTATTTTATTTTTTGGATGAGTACTCTAGGTACAACCAGATTGAAATTGCTCTAGATAACCAAGAAAAGACTACCTTCACATGTCCTTGTGGAACTTCTGCTTATAAAAGAATCTCATTTGGACTGTACAATGCTCTAGCCACATTTTAACGACGCATGTTAAGTATTTTTAGTGACATGGTAGAGCACTTTCTGGAGGTTTTCATGGATGATTTTTCTATATATGGTGAAACATTTGAATTATCTTCATAATCTTGAGAAAGTCCCCACACGATGTGAGGACACAAATCTTGTCTTGAATTGGAAGAAATGTCACTTCATGGTGACACAATGGATTGTCTTGGGTCATGTTGTCTCATCTGAGGGAATTAATGGTGACAAATAAAAAATTGACTTGATAGGGAATATTCCTACACCTAGGATAGTAAAGGATGTTAGGTCATTCCTAGGTCATGTTGGGTTTTACATAAGATTCATAAAAGACTTCAGTTTTATATCTAGGCCAATGTGTAATCTTCTATGTCAGGATAAACCATTTGAGTGGAATGATGCTTTCCAAAGATATTTTGAGAAGCTTAAAAGCATACTGATTTCTACACCAATCATGTAGCCCCCTAATTGGTCTTTACCTTTTGAACTCATATGTGATGCTAGTGATTATGATGTAGGTGTTGTGCTAGGACAACAAAAGGACAACAAAAACGGAGTTGCTTATATTAGTATTTACTTTAGATAAATTCAGATTATATCTAGTTGGATCTTCAATTATTATTTTTACTAACATGTAGCCTTGATGTACTTACTCACAAAGAATGATGTCATGCCACTCCTTCTCCGATGGATATTCTTACTCCAGGAATTTGATCTCATTATCAAGGAGAAGAAAGGAGTACAGAATGTGGTGGCCGATCATCTTTACAGGCTGAACTATGACACAAAAGAGGAACCATTGCCAATCAAAGGAACTTTTCCTGATGAGCAACTTCTTATCATCTCTGAGGTACCATGGTATGCGGATATTGCCAATTATTAAATGTGTGTGTGTGAAAAAAAGTGCTCCCCAAGCGCAGAGAGACTTTTGAGTGTCGTGTTTTACTTGGAAATCGTATTCCAATGTCGTCTCCTCAGCGGAAGGAGGTGAATCATTTTGAAGGTGATTTTGGTGAAAAAGGAAAAGTGTAAAAATCTTTGATGTTTGAGTTTGGTGATTTGTATTCTTGATGAAAATGAAATGGAAACAAGTTTTGGCTAATCCGAAGAGGTCATTCCAATGGGAATGCCAAATCAACTCAAGATCTTCCTCAAATGGTGCTAAGATGTTTGATTGATTCGTAGGAAGCGCGGGACTAAAATGGAGGTGAGGATTCAAGCATACGCCGTGACAAGTCTACGGTGTATCAAAAACTCACAACCGCGTCCACACTCAGCCTAGTCAAACCAAATCATCGTACACTACGAGTAGGAATGAAAAAGAGTTGATTTAGCATACCCAAGAGGAGTTCTCCCTTGGATTACCCAACTTAAAGCTTAGTTACTCATACTTAATACAAGAACATAAATGAAGTAAAGAGACATTGTAAAGCAATGAAGATTGAACCTAAATTAATGCAAGAAAAGTCAAACTAAGAAGAAGTGCATTGAATACCCATATTAAAAGCTTGAAATGTAGAAAACTTACTACAACAATGGTAGAATTTAAGATACTCAACTAAACTTGCAATGTACTTGAAGTAAATGACATTAAAGACAATAAATGAAGCTTAAAAATGTATTCAAGAAGATTACAAGTGAAATGGATGGAAGAAATGCAAAAATCTAAGCTTTCTCTCACTAAAACTATATCTTCTTCCTAGAGTTTCTCTCTCTATAATGCAATACAATCTCTATAATGTGTAATGAATCATGCATTTTCGTCCATGGAGCTCTCTCTAGGTGTGTGACAGGCTTCCCATCAAAAGGGGGCTGACTTGATGGCTTGGGCAGGCTAGGACAAGCCTAACCTGCAACTCCCTTCACTTACCTCTTCTCTCTCTTTCTCTTCAAAGCATGAGCCTCCAAAGTACAACATGAGGTGATGGGAGGCTTGTATGTGTGTAAGAGATTTCAGGGGATAAGTGGGAGAAGTGTAGGTGGGGCCCCCAAATGGCAGAGCTTGAGTTGCAGGCTGTCTGGGCATGCTAGGCAAAACCTTTCGGAAGGTCAATGCAAACCTTCCGGAAGGTTTGTGTAGAAATAGATGAAACAACATTCTAGTGAGCAAAACCTTCCGGAAGGTTTTGGCAGTGAATAGGCAAACCAAGTGTAAACCTTTCGGAAGGTTTTTGGCCAAACCTTCCGGAAGGTTTTTGGCCAAACCTTCTGGAAGGTTTTCATCCAAATTGCATTTTCCTTGGTTTCTTCACCCTCGAATCCTTCCTTTAAGCTATCCCTTATCTTCATTGACTTTAAGCATTACGACGGGAGCTTACTCAAGCCTTTGACAACATTTTCACCTACATTCACACAAAACTTCATTAAAGAGAAGATTAAACGTAATTCTCCCCAAATTTACAACAAAAGCAAGTACAAAGGGGCATAAAACATACAATATATGCAATGTTTTGTGCTAATCAATGGTTGAATCCAGAGCATCCATACGCTGCGACATGGTGCGGGGTGGGGCAGGTGAAGGAAGTGCTGAAGAGGAGGGACCTATTGCAGATGGCTCTGGCCCCGAGGCTCTAGGCCTCTCTCCCCCAGTCCTGGCAGCCCTCTTGCTACTGCTTGACTTTCCGATGGCTCCAGTGTCCGGGGGAAGCAGAGTATCATGAGCGTAGTGTTTTACCTTGGCGTGGTCGCATAGACGGGTGACGAGTCTACCGAAGGGGAGATTCGCCTTCGGCTTTGCAGCCTTGGCGAATTTTCGCATCTCCTAAAAAATCAATAATGCTACATCGATTGCCACCCCCATCATGAATGCGTGGAGGAGGGCAAGGTTCTCGATGTTCGGGCTCTTCTCCGAGCCCCGGGGCATCAAATTGTAATGTAATACCTTATTAATTACACCATAGGCATGCTTGAGGCCCCCGACCAAAGTCGTCCCCTTAAACGTGGTCGGGTCCTCGTAAGTGAGCCTAACATAGTCAATGACAGTCCTCCCCCTTCAACGTTGTGTGGGTAGACCAGGGTAGTCAGGGGAGGCCTCTCGTATGCCATCATTGTGGCTATCACATCGGGGGTCACCTCGAAGGTCTTTCCCCTCACATTGGTCCTCAACCTACCACCGTCCTTGCCAAACACCGTCAATTTCTTGTAAAATTCTCAGCCCAAACCTAAATTATAACCCTTCACCTCCTCAAACCAAAGACTCAACCCACGTGCCTCGCTCATCTTCACAACTTCATCATTCAGCCCAAGAGAGATTTTATCCACATATCTCTCGCACGTGACATTTTTTCCTCAATTCGTTGTCTACGTGCGTCGTGCTTTGCATTAGTCCTCCTCTCTTCCATATCTTGGCTGCTAGGACCTTCACCGCTCCTTTTGCGGGAGCTAGTGCCCGGAGGTGGTGGGGACTCGGGGCCCGTCCTCTTGGTGCGGGCCATGAGAGACAACAGTGCCCCAACACCAAGGATGGTCAAAATCCACATCACAACCCATTCGAAGGGCTCAAATATGTCAAAAGATGCCTTTCCTTAATGAGCCATGGCAAGGGAATGTAGAGAGTTGAAGAAGATCACAAAGAACTTTGAGAATTTGGAAGACTTTGGAGACCTAGGGTTTTTTTTAGAGAACACCCAAAAATTCGGCCACAATCCACTCAAAACTCAACCTTAATCAAGAGAAAAGTAAGAAATTAGAGCTTTGGTGAAGTGTTTTCCTTAACTCCAAAACATTTTAACACCCTATCTATGACATCTAACCTACCAAAAACTTGAACCACACATAAGAACCACAATTGATTGATCATGCCCAAAGTCATTTCTGGAATTGCAACATGATTTATGATTTTGATGTTTTCAAACTACAAAACATGGATTTCTAATTTTAACTACCAAAATGAATACCCAAAATATAAAACATGAATTCAAATAACAAGGGTATTCCTAAATCTTATCAAATATCGAAAGTTGAGCAATATTTCCCCATCCTTTAAGCATAGGACTAACTAACAAGTCGTTCAAATGCCCGAACCAAGTACACATGAGCAGAACTATGGCTTTAAATGCTAGTCTAGAGTATGCACCTACACATTTATTTTCAAACTCGTGTGTGTGTGCAATGGACATGTAATTTAAGCATTTACACAACAGAGTTCACAATCACTTTGGCTATCCAAATTAAACTTCGATGCAACCTCACCAAGGGTGTCTCTCAACAATGAATCACACTCTAGTTATCCTGGCATGTTCTCCATGTGTATATGTGAGATGGAAACTTGTGCACAAAATAAAGTATGCTCACATATAATCAAAAAATGAAGTTCATGCATGAAAGTGAAACAACCTTGGCATAATCTCATGAAAAGAATGCTAGAGCATTAGATAGCAAACCAACTTCTCTTTTCTTTAAACGTATGCATCTCCCATCCTACCTATATAATTTAGGACTTTCACGGGTTATAATGGGGCCTTGGGGTGATATTGAGGCAAATGAAATGAAGGATATAGGATAACAAAGAGGGTTGTTCCAAGTGAATGACTTTTATTTCAAAAACACCTCCCTTTTCATGGGATTTTCAGTCCAACACAATCACCACACTCTTTGTTTCTTTTCTTTCTTTTCCTTAACATTTTCCTTTTCTTTTGTCTTCATTTTTTTCTTCTTTTCACCCTCTTTTTCTCCTTTTCTTGGATTTCATTCTTTTCCATTCAACTCTTTGAATTCAACGTTCATCATCCCTTTTGTTAAGTTTCTGCAACACTATTCCTTCTCTTTTATGATTACTCATATTCAACTCTAGGAACAACCAAGGTGAGGTTGATTTTTTTATTATTTTTCACTGGCTTCGTCAAATGTATGGCACGGAAACGAATTTATAATTTAGGCTCAACCATGGCACTAGGGATAAAATTTTCACAAGAAAAAGGCAAAGGCTCAAAGCAAATCAAGGATGGCCAAAGATCATTTCAAGATAGGCATGGGAGAACATTGTACATATCAAAACAAAGTCAATCAACTACCCAAATGCACCTAACCAAAACAACATAATGAGATTATTGAACACATTTGGAATTCAAAAAATTTGTTCATTGAGTAAATGTAAGTTCCCTCCAACAAGGATTGGCACTAAAGCTCTCATGGAACCTTATTCATCTCCACTATTCATGTCAAGCACTAATTGTGAACTGTAAAACCCGGGCAAATTTGAATTTTTTCTTAAAAATGGCAAAATGGTCATTTGCCATCCTAATGCTTATTTGAAATACTCATACTCTAGACCTCGGATGAGAAAACGGAGTTTGCCATTGGATTCGTATCGCGGAATCTAGTCACCATGTCAAATTTCGTCGAATTCCGAGATAGTCGGATTTTTGCACATCGTTCGAGGCGACTGCGTGGCGAATGACATTTTAAAGGTCACCAATAATGTATTTTATAAAATTTCCTTCAAATTAAGTTAAAGTTCAAATAAAATTAATTTGAACTTAATCCGAGGTATAATGAATCGTTTCGGGACGAAAAACGGACCCGAAAGTCGAAAATATGCGGTGCGATGTGGACCGCACATTTTTTGCCTATAAATATGCTCTTAAATCATCTTTTTGACACAAAATATCAGCTGAACTCAGCCTTGTTCAGCCGCCCAAAGAGAGGAAGAGAAAAGAGATTTTCTTCAACCTTCCCGCTCCGATTCCGGGAGTTCCGTCGGTCGGAATCCGTCGATCCAAGAGGCAAAGTTCATCTCCTCGCCGAGGGCTACGCGTACGTACCAAAAATAAGAGATTTCACCGAAGATTCAAAAGTGAAAATTTGGGAAGTCAAGAGTTTTTGAGTTGTTTTGGTGTTATAGGAGTTTTCTACACTCCTATTGAGGTAGGGTTTCTCCTACTTGGGTTGATTTCTAACCTAAATGTCCATAGGAATGGTTGGATATATGTGTTATATATATATCTATCAATTGCCTATTAATATGGAAATGGGAAAGTGAGCTTAGAAATGGCTTAGGCCAACTTCTAGCTTGACTTTGATGCATGGGGGTTACTTGGGCATTTTCTTGTAACTATGTGAAATTGTGGGCATGATATGTGTTTAACATGAAGGTGCCTTGAAGGTGTTGATTAAATGCCTTGAATGATGATATTTAATGTTGTGTGGCAATATTATGTGATTACATAATTGATGCATGTAAGGTGTTTGATAAAATGCCTTGAATGTGAAAAGTGTTAGCTTAAGGAAATTGAAATGACATGCTTGAGTTGAGTTAGGTGATAATTTGTGGAAATCATATGCTTATTGATATATTGAGCATGATGATGATATATGGAAGTTATGTGTATATGACATACATTTCCATGGGATATGATGATAAGTGTTATATGTTGCTCATGTGGCATTCATTACATGGGACATGACATGGATAAGCAATGGTTCATTACATTGCATTTGCACGGAACATCTCATCACATGGGTGTGTGCATGGTTGTCGTCAATACCACACTTGGTGATTGACGGAAGGCTTGGGAAATTTGGGTCGAAGGCCTAGCTAAGCCGCTTGGTTTCATGATAAATTGGGTCGGGGTTAGCAAGAAGGGCTAGAATATCCCTCGGGTGAAAGACTCGTTGATAGGATTCGCACTCTGTTGGTGTAAAAGGCCATAAAGTGTGTCGGTATACGCGGAACCGTGGGTTGAAGTCCTGAAATTCCGTGTCGGCTGGGTGCCGTTGGTGTAAGTCCATGAATGCCCACCCCAAGAAAGACCCTAGTTTTGTAAAATGTCATTGATGTGTAACATAAATGACGGATTCACACATTGGCACTTGCGTGTGTTGGGGAGCCGGGAAGGGCTCGGATTGAGTGAATGAATGAGTCTCACCTCGTTGCATGACATGTCATAAGAAATTCCATACCTGAGTTGCATAAACATGATTAGAATTGTTGTGGATAATTGAGTATTACATATGAGCATTCCATGTGCATCTAGGTGGGGAGTAGCCTCTGTAGGAGTTTTTCTACTGGGCGTTGGCTCACCCTATACGGGAAACATTTCAGGTGGGAGAGATACACGGGCGGATGGCTCCATGTTGGACCCACATGTTTGAAGAAAGCCGTATGAGGCTTTATTTTGTGTTATTGTAAAACACTTGTGAAAAATTATGTTTTTGGACATGTAGTCTTTTACAAATAACTGTATTAGAATGTATATGGATTGTTGTTAAAATAACCTTGCATGTTTTGATATAAGTATGGGTAATTGGACCCGGTGTGGCCAATATTTACTTATAAGTGGACCCGGTGCGGTCATTGCTTTATATTGGACCTCGGATGGGTCATTTGGATATATACTGCACAGGTTGTGTTTTGGGTAGAGCTCCCCGTACAAAGGAGACTCTGCCCGAATTTCGTTAAAAATTAAGGACCCCGAAAAATGGGGCATAACGGTGAGATATCGAATTACTCGGTATCTACGGGTATTCCGCAGGTTGATGGGTAATCAACGGACCCCCGGATTTTGGGGTGTCACAGCTTGGTATCAGAGCTTAGGTATACGATTTACCTAAGGCTTGAGGAGCATGGGTCTAGACCATTGCATTCCATACGCATTTCATGTTATGTGCTCTACTTGCTACATGTTATGTGTTACTTGTTGTGTGAATTATATACATGGTAGAATGTATATAAAAAGGAGGAACACTAGGGTTAGAAAACATAACCTTGGGTTCGGAAAAAGGGATGAACGGTATGGTTCAATGTGTTAACGTCTACTAGTATGTGACACATGTTCTACTAGGGGGGACAATGAGAGAATTCTCAACGTTTGTGTTTTATCCCTAAATTTGGAGTACTAAATTGTTAGTCTATTGCTATCTGATGTGTGTGTAGATGGAAAATAGAGGAAGAGGAAGAGGAAGAGGACGCGGCCGAGGGCGAGGGCGAGGCCGAGGCGGTGGACGGAACAACCAACCACCACCGCCTACTACTGACCAACAAGCCTTCATAGAGGCTCTTGGTACAGTGGTTGCCACATTCACACAGACGGGTGCAGGTGGGGGCCAAGGAGGCTCCAGTCATCTCCAGAAGTTCAAGGCACATCAGCCTCCGATCTTCATGGGAGAAGCGGACCCTATGGTAGCTGACCATTGGTTCCGGCAAGTGGATAGGGTTTTGAGGGCTATGGAGATCACCTCCGACGCGACCAAGATAACTCTAGCTACATTTCAGCTGGAGGGGGAATCCCTGGTGTGGTGGGATTGGGTGAAAGACTCCAAGAACTTGGAGGCTATGACTTGGATTGAGTTCAAGGAACTCTTTATGGGAAAGTACTTCCCGGCCGCAGCAAGCCATGCAAAGGTCCGGGAATTCCTGGATTTGAGACAAGGCACCATGACGGTGATGGAGTACGTTGCTAAATTCACCGAATTAGCACGTTTCGCCGATGACTACGTGGCCACAGATACGGCCAAAGTCAGAAAGTTTGAGGATGGGCTGAAGTTATCCATCCGGGGTAAGATTGTGAGTCTTCTCCTACAAGACTTCGACTTGATGGTCCAGACAGCCATGGCCATTGAGAGAGAAGTGGATGATGCAAGAAACATCCGGGAGGCGGGTGTGAAGGACAAGAAGAAGGAGGGCCAATCCTCTTCTGCTAGTTCTGGAAAGAGGCAGAGGACTTTTCCTCCGCAAGGGCAACAAGGACAAGGCCGTAGCCATCAAGGCCAAGGCCACGGTCGATCCTCCCAAGGCGGGGGAAACCTGGGGACTACATATCAGGCAGGGTAGAAAACATGTTTCCATTGCCGCCAGCCGGGTCACATGAAGCGGGATTGTCCTCAGCGACAAGGATCCCAGAGCTACGGATCGTCACAGTCCCAGACTTCGGTGGGGCAACCACAGACCCAGTATACTCCTCACTATTCTACCATGGGCCGAGGGAGTCAGTATCAGTACCAGGGTGCTACACAAGGCCCTACCACTTCACGTGCGGGGACACCGCAAGCTGGCCAGATGGGCCAAGGCATGGGTCGGGGACGAGGTCAGGGCTCACAAGCCGGGACTTCAGGGACTCAAGGGCGTGTCTACGCCATGATACCACAGACTGAGCCGGCAGATCCGTCGGTGATACAGGGTACATTTCTACTTTCCCGCTTATGGGCTAGAATATTGTTTGATTCTGGTGCATCGCATTCATTTATTGCTGCATCTTGTGTGAAAGACTTGGGTTTAGAGGTTGAGACCTTAGAAGAGCCTTTGCACGTGAGTTCTCCCCTAGGTGCTAGGGTGAGGGTTGATCAGATATGTCGGGGGTGTGAGTTAGAGATCTTAGGGATTCTACTCACCGTGGACCTTCGGGTCATGGACATGTCGGAGTTCGATGTAATCCTTGGGATGGATTGGTTGGCAGCACACCGAGTCGTCATTGATTGTGACCGGAAGCGGGTCACTGCTTACACACCGGATGGGGTTTGTTTCATGTTTCAGGGGGATAAGCACGATGCTTTACCCCAAGCCGTGTACGACTCTAGATGGCACGGGCAGTTGATGGGTTGGCTAGCAAGCCTTACCCTAGAGGACGAGGCGAGACAGGAGTTTGGTCTACCTCGGGTTGTGTGTCATTATGAGGATGTTTTTCCGGATGAACTACCGGGATTACCTCCACATAGGGATGTGGACTTCACTATAGAGTTGCATCCCGGTACATCGCCCATTTCTATGACTCCACATAGGATGGCGTCTGCTAAGTTGCAAGAACTCAAGGTCCAATTGCAGGAATTGTTGGACAGGAGGTTCATTAGACCGAGTACCTCACCTTGGGGCGCTCCGGTGTTATTTGCAAAGAAGAAGGACAAAAGCCTTAGACTATGCATAGATTACCGGCAGTTGAATAGGGTTACTATCAAGAATAGGTACCCTTTGCCGAGGATTGATGACTTGTTTGATCAGCTGAGAGGGGCGCGGGTCTACTCCAAGATAGATCTCTGCACCGGCTACCATCAGTTGAGGGTTAGGGAAGCAGATATCCCTAAGATGGCGTTTCGGACGCGGTATGGGCATTTCGAGTTCACAGTGATGCCATTTGGGTTGACAAATGCCCCGGCGGCATTCATGGATCTCATGCATAGGGTGTTCCAACCCTACCTAGATCAGTTCTTCGTGGTCTTTGTTGACGACATTTTGATATACTCCAAGTCTGAGGAGGAGCATGAGGGTCACTTGAGGATTGTTCTCCAGGCCTTGAGAGACCACCAGTTGTACGCCAAGTTCAGCAAGTGTGAATTTTGGCTGACTGAGGTGAAATTCTTGGGGCATGTAGTGTCGGCTTTGGGTGTATCTGTGGACCCGGAGAAGGTCGAGGCAATTATGAATTGGGAGAGACCGAAGTCAGTCTTCGAGATACGCAGTTTCTTGGGATTGGCAGGGTATTACCGGCGATTTATTGAGGACTTCTCTCGGCTGGCTGCACCTATGACTAGGTTGACTCGGAAAGAGGTCAAGTTCGAGTGGAATGATTCTTGCGAGAAGGCATTCCAAGAGTTAAAGAGAAGGCTTACTTCAGCTCCTATCTTGATAGTCCCGGAAAAGGGACAGAGGTACACAGTTTATTGTGATGCCTCGAAGGACGGACTGGGATGTGTCTTGATGCAGTCCGGGAGGGTGGTGGCTTATGGTTCTCGGCAGTTAAAGAACCATGAGCAGAATTACCCCACACATGATATGGAATTGGTGGCCATTGTCTTTGCCTTGAAGGCTTGGCGTCACTACCTGTATGGCGAGCAGTTTGAAGTGTTTTCGGACCACGAGAGTCTGAAGTACATTTTTACACAGCGGGATCTCAACATGAGGCAACGCAGGTGGATGGAGTACCTCGAGGACTACGATTTCACGTTGCATTACCATCCCGGTAAGGCAAATGTGGTGGCTGATGCACTCAGCCGAAAGTCACGGGGAGTGGTGGCTAGTGTGGCTTCCCGAGAGTGGCAGATGCTCGAGACTGTGGGACAGTTTGGGCTACATTACGCTGATCATATTCAGGGTACTTTGGGGATCTTGGTGGCTACACCTTCCCTACTGAGCAGGGTTATTGAGTCCCAGGGACAGGATACTGAGTTAGTGTCCATCAGGGACCGAGTACGATTGGGTACGAGTGATGAAGGCTGGGCCATTCATACAAATGGTAGTCTTCGGTTCAGGGGACGGATTGTGGTTTCCCAGTCTGCGGAGCTCAGAGAGGAGATTCTCAAAGAGTTTCATTGTTCCCGATTTGCTGTGCACCCAGGTGGCACGAAGATGTATCATGATCTTCGTCGCCAGTATTATTAGAGCGGGATGAAGAGAGATGTTGGAGATTTTGTCAGACGATGTCTCACCTGTCAGCAAGTTAAGGCTGAGCACCAGAGACCAGCAGGATTACTCCAGCCTTTGGAGGTAGTTGAGTGGAAGTGGGAGCATATCATGATGGATTTTGTGACCCATCTTCCACGGACATCGCGGGGGCATGACGCGGTGTGGGTGATAGTGGACCGGCTTACTAAGTCGGCACATTTTCTGGCAGTGCGGATGACCTTCACACTGGAGGAATTCTGCAGGTTGTACATACGGGAGATTGTCCGGTTGCATGGGCTACCCGTATCTATAGTATCGGATCGAGATCCCAGGTTTACGGCTCAGTTTTGGGAGAGTTTCCAACGAGCCATGGGAACACAGTTGTTGATGAGCACTGCTTTTCATCCTCAGACAGATGGTCAGTCGGAGAGGACTATCCAGACCTTAGAGGACATGCTGCGGGCATGCGTCCTAGATCTCAAGGGTAACTGGGAAGATCATTTGCCCTTGGTGGAGTTCGCCTATAACAATAGTTATCAGGCAAGTATACAGATGGCACCCTATGAGGCATTGTAAGGGAGGCCATGTCGTTCTCCGGTCTGTTGGACGGAGGTAGGAGAGAGGTCTTCTACGGGTCCGGAATTGGTAAAAGACACCTCGGAGAAGGTGGACTTGATTCGGAAGCGTCTTCTCACGGCTCAGAGTCGACAGAAGAGTTATGCTGATAGACGACGACGACCTCTAGAGTTTGAGGTGGGAAATCATGTCTTCTTGAAGGTTATGCCTAAAAGATGAGTGGTCCGGTTTGGTAAACGGGGAAAACTGTCACCGAGATACATCGGGCCCTTCGAGGTACTCGAGAGGGTGTGTACAGTTGCTTACCGGTTGGCGTTACCGCCAAACCTATCAGTTGTTCATGCGGTATTCCATGTCTCTATGCTCCGAAAATACACCCCAGATCCGACTCATGTGGTGGATTGGGGCAAACTTGTTGTTGATGCAGATGGGACCTTCGAGGAGGGACCGGTGCGCATCATGGATAGCCGGGAACAGATTTTGCGAGGCAAGACCGTGCGGTTAGTGAAGGTGTTGTGGCAGCACCGAGGAATGGAGGAGGCGACATGAGAGAGCGAGGACACCATCCGTACCCATTATCCTTTCTTATTCGAGGATGGAGGTACTTTCTAATAGTCATTAAATATTAACTGATTGTTGCATATGCATGTGGTTGTATGTGTATGTATGTGTGAATTTCGGGGACGAAATTCTTTTAAGGGGGGAAGAATGTAAAACCCGGGCAAATTTGAACTTTTTCTTAAAAAGGGCAAAATGGTCATTTTCCATCCTAATGCTTATTTGAAATACTCATACTCTAGACCTCGGATGAGGAAACGAAGTTCGCCATTGGATTCGTATCGCGGAATCTAGTCACCATGTCAAATTTCGTCGAATTTCGAGATAGTCGGATTTTTGCACGTCGTTCGAGGCGACTGCGTGGCGAATGACATTTTAAAGGTCCCCAATAATGTATTTTATAAAATTTCCTTCAAATTAAGTTAAATTTCAAATAAAATTAATTTGAACTTAATCCGAGGTATAATGAATCGTTTCGGGACGAAAAACGGACCCGAAAGTCGAAAATATGCGGTGCGATGTGGACCGCACATTTTTTGTCTATAAATATGCTCTTAAATCAGTTTTTTGACACAAAATATCAGCTGAACTCAGCCTTGTTCAGCCGCCCAAAGAGAGGAAGAGAAAAGAGATTTTCTTCAACCTTCCCGCTCCGATTCCGGGAGTTCCGTCGGTCGGAATCCGTCGATCCAAGAGGCAAAGTTCATCTCCTCGCCGAGGGCTACGCGTACGTACAAAAAATAAGAGATTTCACCGAAGATTCAAAAGTGAAAATTTGGGAAGTCAAGAGTTTTTGAGTTGTTTTGGTGTTATAGGAGTTTTCTACACTCCTATTCAGGTAGGGTTTCTCCTACTTGGGTTGATTTCTAACCTAAATGTCCATAGGAATGGTTGGATATATGTGTTATATATATATCTATCGATTGCCTATTAATATGGAAATGGGAAAGTGAGCTTAGAAATGACTTAGGCCAACTTCTAGCTTGACTTTGATGCATGGGGATTACTTGGGCATTTTCTTGTAACTATGTGAAATTGTGGGCATGATATGTGTTTAACATGAGGTGCCTTGAAGGTGTTGATTAAATGCCTTGAATGATGATATTTAATGTTGTGTGGCAATATTATGTGATTACATAATTGATGCATGTAAGGTGTTTGATAAAATGTCTTGAATGTGAAAAGTGTTAGCTTAAGGAAATTGAAATGACATGCTTGAGTTGAGTTAGGTGATAATTTGTGGAAATCATATGCTTATTGATATATTGAGCATGATGATGATATATGGAAGTTATGTGTATATGACATACATTTCCATGGGATATGATGATAAGTGTTATATGTTGCTCATGTGGCATTTATTACATGGGACATGACATGGATAAGCAATGGTTCATTACATTGCATTTGCACGGAACATCTCATCACATGGGTGTGTGCATGGTTGTCGTCAATACCACACTTGGTGATTGACGGAAGGCTTGGGAAATTTGGGTCGAAGGCCTAGCTAAGCCGCTTGGTTTCATGATAAATTGGGTCGGGGTTAGCAAGAAGGGCTAGAATATCCCTCGGGTGAAAGACTCGTTGATAGGATTCGCACTCTGTTGGTGTAAAAGGCCATAAAGTGTGTCGGTATACGCGGAACCGTGGGTTGAAGTCCTGAAATTCCGTGTCGGCTGGGTGCCGTTGGTGTAAGTCCATGAATGCCCACCCCAAGAAAGACCCTAGTTTTGTAAAATGTCATTGATGTGTAACATAAATGACGGATTCACACATTGGCACTTGCGTGTGTTGGGGAGCCGGGAAGGGCTCGGATTGAGTGAATGAATGAGTCTCACCTCGTTGCATGACATGTCATAAGAAATTCCATACCTGAGTTGCATAAACATGATTAGAATTGTTGTGGATAATTGAGTATTGCATATGAGCATTCCATGTGCATCTAGGTGGGGAGTAGCCTCTGTAGGAGTTTTTCTACTGGGCGTTGGCTCACCCTATACGGGAAACATTTCAGGTGGGAGAGATACACGGGCGGATGGCTCCATGTTGGACCCACATGTTTGAAGAAAGCCGTATGAGGCTTTATTTTGTGTTATTGTAAAACACTTGTGAAAAATTATGTTTTTGGACATGTAGTCTTTTACAAATAACTGTATTAGAATGTATATGGATTGTTGTTAAAATAACCTTGCATGTTTTGATATAAGTATGGGTAATTGGACCCGGTGTGGCCAATATTTACTTATAAGTGGACCCGGTGCGGTCATTGCTTTATATTGGACCTCGGATGGGTCATTTGGATATATACTGCACAGGTTGTGTTTTGGGTAGAGCTCCCCGTACAAAGGAGACTCTGCCCGAATTTCGTTAAAAATTAAGGACCCCGGAAAATGGGGCATAACGGTGAGATATCGAATTACTCGGTATCTACGGGTATTCCGCAGGTTGATGGGTAATCAACGGACCCCCGGATTTTGGGGTGTCACATGAACTCAATCCGTAAATTGACGAAATTACACATTCAAGGTGTACATATTGGTGAGTTCAAAAGCAAACGCATATGTTATACTCGAGCATAGGATGAACTTCTATAATGTGCTCATGTATTCAAAATTCAAATCAAAGATCAACGTATCAACAAACCCATAACACTCTTAATAAGGGAATACAAATCAACTTTCAGATATTTTCACAAAAAATTTCAAAATTTTCACATAATTTGCAACTATTGTAAACAAAAATCTGTATGATATGTGAAAGGTGAATTTTCACTACAAAAATTGGTATTATCAACAAAAATTTTCACAAACATTGGTGTATCATACAAATGGTGCACCTCACCCCCCCCCCCAACTTGAATCATGCATTGTCCTCAATGCAACAAAAAAGATATGATATGCAATGAAGGATTGTAAAAAGATGAGTAGGGTTAGAGAACACCTCGCACTTGAGATTTTGACAAAAACACCAATATCTGCAACTAAGAAAAATAACACTATACGCAAAGATAACGTAAGTAAACATAAACAGATGAAGTAAGTAAAAACGAATTTACACCAAAAATCCTATAAACAGTAATTACTTCAACAAGTCCGGGTAGACCGGATCCATTAAATCTTCCTCCACTCCTTGTCCTTCAAAACCCTCGAAAAATGGCTTCAGTCTTTGGCCATTGACCTTGAATGTCTTGCCATCTTCAGGGTTTGTGACTTCCACAACTCCATTGGGGTAGGCCACCTTGACAAGATAGGGGTCATCCCAACAGGATTGGAGTTTCCCTTGAAAGATCAAGAGAAGAGAATTGTATAAGAGCACTTTTTGTCCGAGCTCAAATGATTTTCTTACAATGGATTTATCATGAAAGATCTTAACCCTCTCTTTTGAAATTTTAGAGCTCTCATACGCATCTCTTCGAATCTCTTCTAATTCATTTATTTCAAGCTTCCTATTTTCTCCGGCCATTCTCATGTTGAAGTTCAAGGTCTTTATGGCCCAATAGGCCTTATGTTTCATTTCAACCGGCAAATGGTAAGCCTTTTCATAGATGAGCCGATAGGGAGACATGCCTAGAATTGTCTTATAAGCTATGCAGTAAGCCCAAAGGGCATCAGTCAATCTAAATGACCAATCCTTCCTATTGGGATTCACCGTTTTCTCTAGGATATTTTTGATCTCCCTATTGGCCAACTCAGCTTGGCCATTGGTTTGTGGGTGATATGCGGTGGACACCTTATGTGTAACGCCATATTTATTCATCAAAGATACAAATGGCCTATTACAGAAATGCGACCCACCATTGATTAGCACAAAATATTGCATATATTGTATGTTGTTATGCCCCTTTGTACTTGTTTTTGCTGTGAATTTGAGGAGAATTGCGTTTAATCTTCTCTTTAATGAAGTTTTGTGTGAATGTAGGTGAAAATGTTGTAAAAGGTTTGAGGAAGTTCCCATCGTAATGTTTAAAGTCAACGAAGATGAGGGGATAGCTTAAACGAAGGATTAGAGGGTGAAGAAACCAAGGAAAATGCAATTTGGATGAAAACCTTCCGGAAGGTTTGGCCAAAAACGTTCCGGAAGGTTTACACTTGGTCTGCATATTCACTGCCAAAACCTTCCGGAAGGTTTTGTCTACTGGAATGAACCTTCTGAAAGGTTTGCATCGACCTTCCGGAAGGTTTTGCTCACTGGAATGCTGTTTCTTCTGATCCTGCACAAAAATTCCGGAAGGGTTTGCCCAGAATGCCCAGACAGCCTGCAACTCAAGCTCTGCCATTTGGGGGCCTCACCTACACTTCTCCCACTTGTCCCCTGACATCTCTTACACACATACAAGCCTCCCATCACCTCATGTTGTACTTTGGAGGCTCAAGCATGGAAGAGGAAGAGAGAGAAGAGGCAAGTGAAAGGAGTTGCAGGCTAGGCTTGTCCTAGCCTGCCCAAGCCATCAAGTCAGCGCCCTTTTGATGGGAAGCCTATCACACACCTAGAGAGAGCTCCATGGACGAAAATGCATCATTCATTACACATTATTCAGACTGTATTGCATTGTAAGAGAGAAGCTCTCGGAAGAAGATATAGTTTTAGTGAGAGAAAGTTTAGATTTTTGCATTTCTTCCATCCATTTCACTTGTAATCTTCTTGAATACTCTTGTAAGCTTCATTATTGTCTTTCATGTCATTTACTTCAAGTACATTGCAAGTTTAATTGATTATTAGATTCTACCATTGTTGTAGTAAGTTTTCTACATTTCAAGCTTTTAATATGGGTATTCAATACATTTCTTCCTAGTTTAACTTTTCTTGCATTAATTTAAGTTCAAATCGTCATTGCTTTACAATGTCTCTTTACTTCATTTATGTTCTTGCATTAAGTATGAGTAGCTAAGCTTCAAGTTGGCTAATCCAAGGGAGAACTCCTCTTGGGTATGCTAAATCAACTTTTTTTCATTCCTCCTCGTAGTGTACAATGATTTGGTTTGACTAGGTTGAGTGTGGACATGGTTGTGAGTTGTTGATACATCGTAGACTTGTCACGGGGTATGCTTTAATCCTCACCTCCATTTTAATCCCTTGCTTCCTACGAATCAATCAAACATCTAGGCACCATTGGAGGAAGGTCTTGAGTTGATTTGGCATTCCCATTGGAATGACCTCTTCGGATTAGCCAACACTTGTTCCATTTCATTTTCATCAAGAACACAAATCACCAAACTCAAACATCAAAGATTTTTACACTTTCCATTTTTCACCAAAATCACCTTCAAAACGATTCACCTCCTCCCCTGAGGAGACGACCTTGGAATACAATTTCCAAGTAAAACACGACACTCAAAAGTCTCTCTGCGCTTGGGGATCACTTTTGTTCACTCACACACATTTCATTCACACACCCATTTTCCCCTTTCTTGCATTGAACCCGAGTGAGAGTGACACTCACCCACACACATAAGTCATATACACACTGAGGTTTCATGTTCGGAGATTAGGGTCAAAGAAATAAGTCAAGCATTTTTTGGCGTTGTTGTCGGGGAAGGCAAAGCGTTGAATTGAGAAGGTGATTTTCGGACAACGGAGGTAAGTCCCGTGAATTCTCATCACGGGCTGAGGTATGTTGCTCCTTGTATATACTTTGGTTCACCTATTTTTCATTTGTAGATAGTGTTTTGTATGTGGGGACGGAACGATCAAAGCAGATTGGTTAGACGACCTTTAGGCCCCAACATGAATATTGACCAAGACCCACCCGAGAATGTTGGTGATAACTTTGAAAATGAGTATGCTAATGTCCAAAGGGGTGGGGGAATGCAAAACCCTAGAATGCCAAACCCTAGAATGCATTTCCCTCCTAGGAATGAGGGGAACAATATCCCCAGTGATCCTCCGACGAGGTCAATGCTGAATATTCTCCAACCCACACATAGCACCACTCCCTCATGCATTCTCTTACCGGTCCAAGCTCATGTCTTCCTAGTTAAGCCGGGAATGTTGCAACTACTTCCTACATTCCACGGAATTGAAAAAGAAAATCCTTATTTGCATATTAAGAAATTCGAGGATATAGTTGCTACCTTCCCCACTAATCACGCTATGGAAGACATAGTTCGCTTGAAATTATTTTCCTTTTCTCTTAAGGATAAAGACAAAACATGGTTGAATTCCTTGCAGCCTCGATCCATAACCTCTTGGGCACAAATGCTTTCCAAGTTTTTGAATAAATTTTTTCTGGTGCCTAGAACCACCGCTCTTAAAAAGCAAATCCAAAACTTCTCGAAAAAGCCCAATGAGCAATTCTACAACTGTTGGGATCGCTACAAGGAATTGCTACAATCCATTCCACATCTTGGTTTTGAATCATGGCAATTGGTGAGTTTGTTCTACGAAGGGATTACACCAAGCCATCGACAATTCATTGACATGATGTGCAATGGGGGGGTTCTTGAACAAGGATCCCGATGAGGCCCTTGATTACTTTAGTACATTGGCACAAAATGAACAATCTTGGGATATCACGGATCCCACCGATGTACCGAGGTCTTCTCCGGGTAGTAATCAAGCACAGGGAGGAGGGATGTATGATTTGAGAGACCAGGAAGATTTGCTCTCTAAAATCACCAAGTTGTCATGGAAGGTGGAAAGTTTAGAAGGAAATAGGAGACACGAGGTGTCAAATATTTCAAAGACCGAGGAGGGTTGCTCAATTTGTGAGAGTGTGGAGCATTCCATAACGGAGTGCCCTAACATTCCGGCACTTAAGGAAGTGTATTATGAGCAAGTCAATGCCTTTAACCAAACTAGGCAATCATTCTCCACACATTCAAACACTTACAATCCGGGTTGGAGTAATCACCCGAACTTTAGTTGGAGAAATGAGAATCCCACTCCTCATGGGTCTAATGCATATTCACCTCCCATGCCTCCTAAGCAAAATCAATACCAAGGTCAAGGGCAAGCGTCTAGCTCTCAATACCCCCTGCCTAATCCACAAGGGTATTCACAAAACCTGCCTCCACAAAATTTTTCCCAAGGTCCACCTCCACAAAGTTATGTTCAACAAGGACTATCCAACTTATCCACATACCAACCTCCCCATAAAAGGAATTTGGAGGAAGTGGTTTATAATTTCATCCAAAGCCAAACCGCCATCAACAATCAAAATGCCGCAGCTTTTAATGACATTCGGACTCAACTCATGAAGTTGAACAATTCCATGGGGACATCACAACAAGAGAAAGGGAAATTCCCCGCTCAACCCCAAGAAAACCCTAGAGGCCAACATGTCGTTGAGTCGTCTGAACCTACTAGTGAGAGTTATGAGCAACTCAAAGCGGTCACCACCCTTCGAAGTGGCAAAAAATTTGATAAGACCATTGTACCAAAAGTCTCACCCCAATGCCACATTGCCATTAGAGAAAGAGACTAAGGATGATTCCGAGGGGGGTGAGGTGAGTGAACGAAAAAATTATTGATGAAAGTGTGCATGCATCCCCCATTCCGACCCCTTTTCCAAATCTTTTGAAGCCACCCGTCAAGGTGGCTAACTATTCTGATATAATTGAGATGTTCAAGCAGGTTAAGATCAACATCCCTCTCCTCAATGCCATAAAACAAATCCCTTTATGCGCCAAGATTTTGAAAGATTTATGTACTGTGAAGAGGAGGCTAAATGTGCACAAGAAGGCATTTCTCCCCGAGCAAGTGAGCTCAATCTTGAGGACCAACACCCCACCAAAGTTTAAGGACCCCGGATGCCCTACCATTGCCATCACAATAGAAAATTACTGGGTGGAGCAAGCTCTTCTTGAGTTGGGGGCATGTGTCAACCTCATACAGTAACCGGTGTATCAACAACTCCAACTTGAAGAGTTGAAGCCAACTCCAATCACTCTTCAGTTGGAGGATCGTAGCTTCAGAACACCGAGGGGAGTAGTTGAGGATGTTTTAGTCCAAGTTGATAAATTTTACTTCCCTGTTGATTTTATGGTGCTTGACACTCACCCGGTTGCAAATCTTAGCTCCTAAATTCTTGTCATACTTGGTAGACCTTTTCTTGCTACATCTAATGTTGTTATTAATTGCAGGAACGGTCTTATGAAGCTTGCATTTGGGAACATGACTATGGACCTCAATGTTTTCAACTTGTCTAAACAACCGGGGGATGATGAAGAGGCACATGAGATCAACCGGATCGACACATTAGTGGAGGATCACTTAGAACTAATGAGCACCTTAAAGTTAGGGGAGGAGGAGAATGTTGATATAGAGGAGGTTGATGAGCAAGAGGAGTTGGAGAGCTTGAAAGGGGTAGAAAAATAGACCCCTACATTTGAGAAGCTTCCACATCAAGACAAGAAAATCTTTCCATCGAATATGCAAAAACCCATCTTGGAGTTAAAGCCCATTACCATCCAATCTCAAGTATGCATACCTCGAGGATGAAAAGACCTTTTCGGAGGTGATTAGCTCAACTTTAGAGGCGAAGCAAGAAGAGGATCTCTTGAAAGTGTTGAGGAGGCATAAGGGAGCGATTGGTTGGACAATTTTCGACATCAAGGGGATAAGCCCCCTCATTTGCACACACCGCATCTACCTTGAGGAAGACTCAAAGCCATCCCGACAACCACAATGGAGGTTGAACCCAATTATGAAAGACGTAGTGAGGGATGAGGTGCTAAAGCTACTTGACGTGGGCATCATTTTTTCGATTGCCGATAGTAAGTGGGTTAGCCCCACGCAAGTAGTACCCAAGAAATTGGGAGTCACGGTTTTTGCAAATGAGGAGAACGAGCTTATTCCAACAAGGGTGATCACCGGATGGAGAGTGTGTATTGATTACCGAAAGTTTAACTTGTGCATGAGAAAATACCACTTCCCATTGTCATTCCTCGACCAAGTGTTGGAAAGAGTAGCTGGACACCTATTTTAATGTTTCTTGGATGGCTACTCCGGGTACAACCAGATTGAGATCGCATTGGAGGATCAAGAAAAAGACCACCTTCACTTGCCCCTACGGTACTTTGGCCTACCGACGCATGCCATTTGGGTTGTGCAATGCCCCAGGGACTTTTCAACGTTGCATGATGGGGATTTTCAGTGATATGGTGGAGAAGATCGTGGAAGTGTTCATGGATGACTTCTCGGTGTTTGGGGATTCATTTGATGGATGTTTGGAGAACTTAGAGAGAGTTCTTGAAAGATGTGAGGAGAAGAACTTGGTCCTCAATTGGGAAAAGTGTCACTTTATAGTGACACAAGGAATTGTGCTCGGGCATATCGTTTTGGCTAAAGGGATCGAGGTTGACAAATCAAAGTTTGATGCCATTTCCAGCCTCCCTATGCCAAAGGTCATCAAAGATATCAAGTCATTTCTTGGCCATGCCGACATTTATCGTCGTTTTATTAAAGACTTTAGTGCATTGGCCTGATCTTTGACCAACTTGCTTTCAAAAGATGTCCCATTTGTTTGGTCGGATGATTGTAAGGCATCCTTTAAAAATTAAAAAACATGCTTCTTTCACCTCCGATCATGCGACCACCCAAGTGGGACTCACCATTTGAGCTTATGTGCGACGAGAGTGATTGCGCAGTCGGCATAGTGCTCGTTCAAAAGGAGGACAAGAGACCTTATGTAATATACTACGCTAGCAAAACACTCAATGATGCTCAAATGAACTATACCACCACAGAAAAAGAGTTGCTAGAGGTAGTATTTGCATTGGATAAATTTCGGTCGTACATCATTGGTTCACCGATAGTAGTCTATACCGATCACTCTGCTTTTAAGTATCTGTTGTCTAAGCCAGATGCCAAACCGAGACTCATTATATGGATCCTCCTACTCCAAGAGCTCAACTTGACAATCAAAGACAAGAAGGGAGTGGAGAACGTGGTGGCGGATCTTTTGTCCCGACTTGTGGTGCCAGATGCCGATGAGCATATTCTTATCCCTAACTCTTTTCTTGATGAGTATTTACTTTCGATTCATTCTATTTGTCCCTGGTATGCTGACATATGTAATTATCTTGCTACAGGGCAAATACCACCGCATTGGAGCCCAAAGGATAGAAGGAGGTTCATGGCGGATGTGAAGTACTTTTACTTTGAAAACCCGTACCTGTTCAAGTACTGCCTTGACCAAGTCATGCGGAGATGCGTACCAGAAAATGAACAACGGAAAGTCCTTGCATTTTTCCATTCGGAGGCGTGCGGTGGCCATTTCTCTTCAAAGAAGACTTCGGCAAAGATTCTACAGTCAGGTTTTTATTGGTCCTCTTTGATAAAAGATTGTATCTCTTTCTGTAAATAATGTGATAGGTGCCAACATTTGGGTAGTGTGACCCGAAGGAACATGATGCCCCTTGATTGAATGAAAAACGTTTTGTTGTATCCTAACCTCTAAACATCATCCCTAAATGTGTGTATGGCTTATAGGAATGGGTGAGTGTCACTCTCACTCGGAATGATGCAAAAGATTAGGCAACAATAGAATGGTGATGAAAATGAATGGAATGAACAAAATAGATGTGAAATGAGTGCGTGTGAACAAAAGTGCTCCCCAATCGCAAGGAGTCTTTCGTTGTCGGTGTTTTACTTGGAAAGTATTCCAAGGTCGTCTCCTCAGGGAAGGAAAGGGAATTCTATGGAAGGTGATTTTGCAAAAGAGAAAAGAAAGTGTAAAATCTTGTCTTTGTGTTTTGTGGTTGTGTTTGTAAATGAAAATGCAAATAAAGCAAGTGTTGGTTAATCACAAATGTTCACTCTAATGGGAATGTCAAGCAAACTCAAAGCCTTCCTCCAATGGTGCCTAGAAGTACGATTGATTCATGGGAAGCTAGGGATAAAATGGTGAGTATCCAAGCATAAACCGTGACTAGGCCTACGGAATATCAAAGACTCATCAATTTATCCACCCTCAACCCAATCAAACCGAGCCAACATACACCGAGAGAAGGAATGAAAGAGAGTTGGAATGGAATCCCCAAATGGAATTCACCCTTGGACTAACCAACTTAAAAGCTAGCTACTCATGCATAAAAGAAAGACAAGCATAAAAGAAAGACAAACATAATGTAAAGACATATAATGAAGACATGAAGCATGAAAATTAACTTACAACAAGAAATCTAAAGCTATGAAGAGAAATATTCAAAACCCATTTTAAGCTAAAAATGAAGAACTTGAAAGCATAACAATGGTGAAAAGTAAAGTGCAAGGCTAAACTTGAAATGAACATGAAATAGATGAGATTAAAGTGCAAGGATTAAGAATTACAAGAGTATGAAAGCTTACTACAACAAAAACGGAGAAGAAAATGCAAAAACGAAAATACGATTCATCATCTTCCTCCTTGGAGCTTTCTATCTCTACTCCTAAGCTTAGGTAGCCAACTCCTTTTCTTGTGTGTTGAATGTTGAATGTATAATGGAGAGTGAGAGCCTTGAATTTCGTCCATGGAGGGTCCCCCTAGGTGTGTGCAGGTCTTACACCAAAGAGGGGCTGAGTTGATTGCCTTGGACAAGCTAGGACAACACCCCCATGGTAGCCCACTTCCCTCCCATGCCTTCTTCAATGCAAAGCCTCCAAAGTCCTCCAAATGTGTAAGGGAAGCATGTGCTTGTGTAAGATAATGTTGGGGAGCAAGTGGGAGAAGATTAGGTGGGACCCCCAAGCCGCAAAGTTGAGTTGCAGGCTGTTTTTCGCATTCTGGGCAAGACCTTCCGGAAGAACGATGACAACCTTCCGGAAGGTTTAACCTACTGGAATCTGGTGACAGCTCTGGACCAGTTTTGGTAGAAAAATAATAAATTTTGATCCAACCGTTGGATTGATCTGAAATTTTGACACAATAAAAAAGACATCCATATATACAACTTTCATGTTTTTCACTTTTTCAAATTCGAAGTAGATCATGGTCAAAATTTAGAAAAACAGTGGTGCAGTGTCAAAATTACGAAATTCCAGTGGGCTAAACCTTCCGGAAGGTCTTCATAAACCTTCCGGAAGGTATTCATCCAAAATGCATTTTTCTTGATTTCTTTACCTTCCAAGCCTCTCAATCCTCATTTCATGAGTCCACCACTTCACCTCACATCCAACATAGTTGCAAAGTCCTAAAATCCATCATTTAAGCTATCAAAACATGCAACATCAAAATATCAACATTATTCACAACTTTGGCTAACACTAAGTACTTAAATGCAAAAGTTGAGTTAAAATGCATATAATGAGGCCATCAAATATGCAATATTTTGCTCTCATCACCCCTCTCCCCTGTACTTGTTATCGAGATATTTGATTGCTGGGGCATCGACTTCATGGGTCCCTTCCCCGTGTCATTTGGCTACCTATACATTCTGCTAGTAGTGGACTACATGTCCAAATGGGTGGAGGCTATCACGACCAGGACCAATGACCATCAGGTCGTGGTCAAGTTTCTCAAGGAGAACATTTTTTTGAGGTTTGGGATGCCTCGTGCAATGATAAGCGATGGTGGGTCGCATTTCTATAATACACCATTTACATCGTTGATGCATTAATATGGCGTCACACATAAGGTGTCCACCGCATATCACCCACAGACCAATGGTCAAGCCGAGTTGGCCAATAGGAAAATTAAGAACATCCTAGAGAAAACGGTAAACCCTAATAGGAAATATTGGTCATTTCGATTGACCAATGCCCTATGGGCTTACCGCACTACTTGCAAGACTGTTCTAGGCATGTCACCCTATAGGCTAGTTTATGGCAAAGCTTGTCATTTGCCGGTTGAGATGGAGCACAAAGCCTATTGGGCCATAAAAACCTGGAACTTCAACATGAGAATGCCCGGAGAGAATAGGAAGCTTTAAATGAATGAATTGGAAGAGATTCGAAGAGATGCCTATGAGAGCTCTAAAATTTCAAAAGAGAGGACTAAGATCTTTCATGATAAATCCATTGTAAGGAAATCATTTGAGCCCGGATAAAAAGTGCTCTTATACAATTCTCGTTTCTTGATCTTTCAAGGTAAACTCCGATCCCATTGGGATGGCCCCTATCTTGTCAAGGTGACCTACCCCAATGGAGCTGGGGAAGTCACAAACCCCGATGATGGCAAGACATTCAAGGTCAATGGCCAAAGTCTTAAGCCATTTTTCGAGGGTTTTGAAGGACAAGGAGTGGAGGAAGATTTGATGGATCCGGTCTACCCGGACTTGTTGGAATAATAACTGTTCATAGAATTTTTAGTGTACAGTCGTTTTTACTTACTTTATCTGTTTATGTTTACTTACTTTATCTTTTTGTATAGTATTGTTTTTCTTAGTTGTAGATATTGGTGTTTTTGTCAAAAGCTCAAGTGCGAGGTGTTCTCTAACCCTACTCATCTTTTTACAATCCTTCATTGCATATCATATCTTTTTTGTTGCATTGAGGACAATGCATGATTCAAGTTGGGGGGTGAGGTGCACCATTTGTATGATACACCAATGTTTGTGAAAATTTTTGTTGATAATACCAATTTTTGTGGTGAAAATTCACCTTTCACCTTTCACCTTTCACATATCATATAGATTTTTGTTTACAATAATTACAAATTATGTGAAAAATTTTAAAAAAATTTGTGAAAATATCTGAAAATTGATATGTTTTCCCTTATTTTAAGTGTATGGTTTGTTGAATCGTTGATCTTTGTGTCGAATTTTGAATACATGAGCACATTATAGAAGTTCATCTTATGCTCGAGTATCACATGTGCGTTTGCTTTTGAACTCACCAATATGTACACCTTGAATGTGTAATTTTGTCAATTTGCGGATTTAGTTCATATTTTAGTGCTTGACATAAATAGTGGAGATGAGTAAGGACCCATGAGAGCTTTAGTGTCAATCCTTGTTGGAGGGAACTTACATTTACTCAAGGAACAATTTTTCAAATTCCAAATGTGTTCAATAATCTCATTATGCTTGTTTTGGTTAGGTGCATTTGGGTAATTGATTGACTTTGTCTTGTTATGTACAATGCTCTCCCATGCCTATCTAGAAATGATCTTAGGCCATCCTTGATTTGTTTTGAACCTTAACCTTCTTTCTTATGAAAATTTTATCCCTAGTGCCGTGAATGAGCCTTAATGGTAAATTCGTTTCCATACCACACATTTGACCAAGCCAGTGAAAAATGATGAAAATCAACCTCACCTTGGTTGTTCCTAGAGCTGAATATGAGTGATCATAAAAGAGTAGGAATTGTGTTGCTGAAACTTAACCAAAGAGATAAATGAAGTTGAAGTCAAAAAAAAAAAGTTGAACGGAAAAGAATGAAAAATCCAAGAAATGGAGAAAAAAGGGGTGAAGGAAGAAAGATTGATCAAAAAGAAAAGGAAAATGTTAAGGAAAAGAAAGAAAAGAAACAAAGAGTGTGGTGATGGTGTTGGACTTAAAATCCCATGAAAAGGGAGATGTTTTTGAAATAAAAGTCATTCACTCGGAACAACCCTCTTTGTTATCCTATATCCTTCATTTCATTTTGCCTCAATATCACCCCAAGGCCCCATTATAACCCGTGAAAGTCCTAAATGATCTAGAGAAGCATGGGAGATGCATACTTTTAAGAAAAAGAGAAGTTGGGTTGCTATCTAATGCCCTGGCATTCCTTTCATGAGATTATGCCAAGATTGTTTCATTTTCATGCATGATACTTCATTTTTGGATTATATGTGAGTATACTTCGTTTTGTGCACAAGATTCTATCTCACTATAAACATGGAGAGCATGCCAAGATAACTAGAGTGTGATTCATTGTTGAGAGACACCCTTGGTGAGGTTGCATCGAAGCTTAATTTGGAAAGCCAAAATGAATGTGAATTCTATTGTGTAAATGCTTAAATTACATGTCTATTGCACACACACACGAGTTTGAAAATGAAGGTGTAGGTGCATACTCTAGACTAGCACTTAATGCCATGGTGTTGCTCATGTGTGCTTAGTTCGGGCATTCGAACGATGTGTTTCATAGCCCTATGCTTAAAGGATAGGGGAATATTTCTCAACTTTTGATATTTTATAAGTTTTAGTAATGTCCTTGTTATTTGAATCTATGTTTCATATTTTGGGTATTCATTTTGGTAGTTAAAATTAGAAATCCATGTTTTATAGCTTGAAAACATCAAAATCATAAAATCATGTTGTAATTTTGGAAATGACTTTGGGCACGATCATTCAATTGTGGTTCATATATGTGGTTCAAGTTTATGGTAGGTTAGATGTCCTAGAAAGGGTGTTGAATTATTTTAGAGTTGAGCCAGGTTGGGTTGGGTGTGAGTTTTGAAGCAAAGGAATGGTTTTGCAGCAAAGGCAAAACCTTCCAAAAGGTTTTGTTATAAATCTTCCGGAAGGTTCTATCCAGTGAGCAAAACCTTTCATAAGGTTGTCATCAACCTTCCGGAAGGTTTTCCTTACTGGACAATGTTGCCCCAGTAGTAAGCAAAACCTTCCGGAAGGTTTTGATCGACCTTTCGGAAGGTTTTGCCAGAATGCTAAAAACGAGGGTTTTAAGTTTGAAATTTTTGAAAAAACCTTCACATTTCCCCTAAATCTTAAGCTTCCAAACTCTCCCCTCTCCCTTAAACTTCTTCCAATCTTCAAAAAACTTCACCAATGCTTAAATATCTTACTTCTTTCCTGATTAGGGTTCATTTTGAGTGGTGTGTGGCCGAAAATCTTGAGTGTTCTTCAAAGAAACCATAGGTCTCCAAGTTCCCCCAAATCCTTAATTCCTTTTTGATCCCCTTCAAATTTATAAACTCCATTGTTATGGATCGATTGTGAAAGGCATCTCTTGACATGGTTGAGCCCGTCGAATAGGTTATGATGTGGATTTTGACCATCCTCGGTGTTAGGGCACTGTTATCCTTCATGGCCCGCACCAAGAGGATGGGTCCGGACTCCCCACCACCTACGGGCACGAGCTCCCGCAAAAAGGGCGGAGAGTGCCCAAGTAACCAAGATAGGGAGGAGAAGAGGACTAAGGCGAGGCACGATGCACGGAGACAACGAATAGAGGAGAAAAATGTCACGTGCGAGAGATACGTGGATAGCATTTCTCTTGGGCCGAACGATGAAGTTGTGAAAGTAATTGAGGCACGTGGGTTGATTCTGTGGTTTCAAGAGGTGAAGGGATATAATCTAGGGTTATGCAGAGAGTTTTACATGAAATTGGTTGTGTTTGGTGAGGACGGTGGTATGTTGAGGACCAACGTGCGGGGGAAGACTTTTGAGGTGACCCCTGACATGATTGCCATAGTGATGGGGTATGACAGGCCTCCCCCGACTATCCCGGTCTACCCACACAACGTGGAAGGGGGTAGGACACTCATAGACTATGTGGGGCTCACCTATGAGGACCCGACCACTTTTAAGGGGACAACCCTTGTCGGGGGCCTCAAGCATGCTTATGGGGTTATGAACAAGGTGTTGCATTACAATTTGATGCCTCGGGGCTCGGAGAAGAGCCCAAACATAGAGAAGCTGGCCCTCCTCCACGCATTCATGACGGGGGTGGCAATCGATGTAGCGTATTTGATTTTTGAGGAGATGAGGGAATTCGCCAAGGCTGCAAAGCCGAAGGCGAATCTCCCATTTGGCAGCCTCGTCACACAACTGTATGACCATGCCAAGGTTAAGCACTACTCAAGCAGCAGGAAGTCAAGCAGCATCAAGAGGGCTGCCAGAACTGGGGGAGAGAGGCCCTCCTCTTCAGCACCTCCTGCACCTGCCCCAGCCCGCACTATGTCGCATCGTATGGATGCTTTGGAGTCTACCATGTACGGGTTGTCGGTGATGGTGACGTGGCTATTCCAACATACATTCCCGGGTGAGCCCATTGATTGTGCAAAAACGGTGTTGTTATTCCTAACCCCTAAATATCATCCCTTTTGCATGTGTATATGGCTTATGTGTGAAAGGGAGTGTCACTCTCCCTCTGGGTGATGCAAGAGATTAGGCAACAACGGCTTGGTGGAAAATGGAATGAACAAAATGTGAAATGAAATGCGGGTGTGTACAAAAGTGCTCCCCAATCGCAAAGAGTATTTTGTGTGTCGGTGTTTTACTTGGAAAAGTATTCCAAGGTCGTCTCCTCAGGGAAGGAAAGTTCAAGTTGTGTGAAGGTGATTTTGCAAAAGGTAAAGAAAGTGAAAAATCTTTTGTTTGAGTTTTGTGGTTGTGTTTGTGAATGGAAATGCAAGAAAACAATTGTTGGCTAATCCAAAAAAGGTCATTCCAATGGGAATACCAAATCAACTCAAGCCTTCCTCCAATAGAGCCTAGAAGTACGATTGATTCGTGGGAAGCTCGGGACTAAAATGGAGGTGAGGATTCAAGCATACCCCGTGACAATGCCTACGGTGTATCAAGAACTCACAACCATGTCCTCACCCCAACCCAGTCAAACCGAGCCATCGTACTCTGAGAGGAGGAATGAAAATGAGTTGAAGTGGCACACCCAAGAGGAATTCTCTCTTGGATTAACCAACTTAAAAGCTAGTTACTCATGCATAAAAGAAAGACAAGCATAATGTAAATGAAAGACATTGTAGAGAAATGAAGATTTAAAGCATGAAACTTAACTTGAAGCAATAAATCTAAAGCTATAAAGGAAAATATGCAATACCCATTTTAAAAGATGAAATGAAGAAAACTTGAAGCAACAATGGTGAAATGAAGAACATGCAAGTAAACTTGGAATAAACTTGAAACAACTTAGATTAAAGTGCAAGGAATGAAGATTACAAGAGGTTTAAAGCTTACAACAATTGAAATGGAAAGGAAAATGCAAAAACATAAACTTACATTACACTATTCATCATCTTCTACATGGAACTAAAACTAAGCTTAGGTAGCCACCACAATACAATGCTGAATAATGCTGAGTATATGGAGTGTGAGCCTTCAAATTTCTTGCATGGTGGTCCCCCCTAGCTGTGTGAAAGGCCTCCATCAATAGGGGGCTGAATGGATGGGTGTTGCAGGCTAGGACAAGCCTCCCCCAGGCTACCCCTTCTCTCCCATTCTCCTTAATGCAATGGCCTCCAAAGTCTTTTTAATTGTGTAAGGGAGGCATGGAAATGTGTAAGGAAATGTTGGGGGGCAAGTGAGAGAAGTGTAGGTGGGACCCCAAGCAAGTGGAGATGAGTTGCAGGCGTTTTTGGGCTGTTCGTACACCAGTAGCTTCGGCGTACCGGTATGGTTTTTCTGCTCCGGACCAGTCTTCGTAGAATTGGTATAACTTTTGATCCAACCTTCCGATTGAGCTGAAATTTTGAAACAATACAGAAGACATCCAGATCTACAACTTTCATGTTTTTAACTTTTTCAGATTCGAAGTGGATCATGGTCAAAATTCAGGAAAACCGAGGCTCTTCAACCCAGTGGTGTGGCTGCTGGCGCTTTTGTTCCCAAACACCAATACCTCCTTGATTTCTTCACTTTTAAGCCTCAAAATCTTCATGTAATGTGTACATGCCCTCACCACACATCCATCATAGTTGCAAGGTCCTAAAATACATGATTTAAGCTATAAAAACATGCAACCTCGAGAATTCAACATTATTCATAAAATCGGCTAACTCTAAGTACTTAGATGCAAAAGTTGAGTTAAAATGCATGTAATGAGGCCTTGAAATATACAATATTTTTTGCTCGTCACCCATCCCTAGTGGACCTCTGCAGTCTCCAGCTGGACCAACGGTCGTTGTTTTTATACCTTCTACTACTGTGGAGATGGACGACGAGGATGAGGAGAAGGAGTCTGAGGGTGAGACTAAGGAGGAGGACGCATTTGATGATTACAGTGATGGAGGGGGTGATTAGGATGACTTGTGTGGTTTGTTTCTTTTGAGTTTAGATTGTACATAGCTAGGGTTACTTTTGTCGGCCAGTAGAAGTGTCTTTAGGTTTTGGGTCGTTTTGTTTGAAACTCGAACCCATTGTAATGAACTTTTGAGAATGATTAATAAAAATACCATAGTTGTTACATTTTATCATTGCCCAAGTCTATTTTTAATTGCAATGTGATTTTTGCATTTTGAGTGTTTGGATATTTACTTTTGTGGATAGATGTTGTTGTAGTTTATATTTTGTGGTTTAAAGTGAATGTTTGCTAGGGACTAGTAAAACTCAAGTTGGGGGGTGTGATTAGCACAAAACATTGCATATATTGTATGTTGTTATGCCCCTTTGTACTTGCTTTTGTTGTGAATTTGGGGAAAATTGCTTTTAATCTTGTCTTTAATGAAGTTTTGTGTGAATGTAGGTGAAAATGTTGTAAAAGGCTTGAGTAAGCTCCCATCGTAATGTTTAAAGTCAATGAAGATGAGGGGATAGCTTAAAGGAAGGATTGGAGGGTGAAGAAACCAAGGAAAATGCAATTTGGATGAAAACCTTCTGGAAGGTTTGGCCAAAAACCTTCCGGAAGGTTTACACTTGGTCTGCCTATTCACTGCCAAAACCTTCCGAAAGGTTTGCAACGACCTTCCGGAAGGTTTTGCTCACTGGAATGCTATTTCTTCTGATCCTGCACAAACCTTCCAGAAGGTTTTGCCCAGAATGTCCAGACAGCCTGCAACTCAAGCTCTGCCATTTGGGGGCCTCACCTACACTTCTCCCACTTGTCCCCTGACATCTCTTACATACATAAAACCTCCCATCACCTCATGTTGTACTTTGGAAGCTCAAGCATTGAAAAGGAAGATAGAGAAGAGGCAAGTGAAGGGAGTTGCAAGCTAGGCTTGTCCTAGCCTGCCCAAGCCATCAAGTCAGCCCCCTTTTGATGGGAAGCCTGTCACACACCTAGAGAGAGCTCCATGGATGAAAATGCATCATTCATTCCACATTATTCAGATTTTATTGCATTGTAGAGAGAGAAGCTCTAGGAAGAAGATATAGTTTTAGTGAGAGAAAGCTTAGATTTTTGCATTTCTTCCATTCATTTCACTTGTAATCTTCTTGAATACTCTTGTAAGCTTCATTTATTGTCTTTAATTTCATTTACTTCAAGTACATTGCAAGTTTACTTGAGTGTCTTAGATTCTACCATTGTTGCAGTAAGTTTTCTACATTTTAAGCTTTTAATATGGGTATTCAATACACTTCTTCCTAGTTTAACTTTTCTTGCATTAATTTAAGTTCAAATCGTCATTGCTTTACAATGTCTATTTACTTCATTTATGTTCTTGCATTAAGTATGAGTAGCTAAGCTTCAAGTTGGCTAATCCAAGGGAGAACTCCTCTTGGGTATGCTAAATCAACTCTTCTTCATTCCTCCTCATAGTGTACGATTATTTGGTTTGACTAGGTTGAGTGTGGACGTGGTTGTGAGTTCTTGATATACCGTAGACTTGTCATGGGGTATGTTTGAATCCTCACCTCCATTTTAGTCTCTCGCTTCCTATGAATTAATCAAACATCTAGGCACCATTGGAGGAAGGTCTTGAGTTGATTTGGCATTCTCATTGGAATGACCTCTTCGGATTAGCCAACACTTGTTCCATTTCATTTTCATCAAGAACACAAATCACCAAACTCAAACATCAAAGATTTTTACACTTTCCCTTTTTCACCAAAATCACTTTCAAAACGATTCACCTCCTTCCCTGAGGAGCCGACCTTGGAATACAATTTTCAAGTAAAACAGGACACTCAAAAGTCTCTCTGTGCTTGGGAGCACTTTTTGTAAAACCCGAGTAAATTTAAAATTTTTCTGAAAAATGGCAAAATGGTCATTAGCCACTATAATGCGGAAATAAAATACTCATGTTTCTAGAGCTCGGATGACACAATGGACTTCTCTGTTAGATTTGTATCGCGAAACCTTGTTACCCTGTCAAATTTCATCGAATTTCGAGATAGTCGGATTTTGTACGTATTTCGAGGCAACTGGGTGGCGGGTGACCTCAAAAAGGTCCCCATATTTATAAAATTTTCTTATAATTGAATTAAAGTTCAAATAAAACTAATTTGAACTTAAATCGGGATGAAATAAATCGTTTCGGGGCGAAAACGGACCCGAAAATAAGGGAACGTGCCGCGCGATGTGGACCGCGCATTTAAATGCTATAAATAGGGGAAAATATTTTATTTTCCCCACTGGTTTCAGCTGAGCTCTCATGTTGGAAGAGAGGAAAGAGAGAGAGGAGAGAAAATCAAATTTCAAAGCTTTCTCCTTCGATTCCCGAAATTCTGCCGGTCGGAATCCGTAGAACCAAGAGTTAAAGTCGATCCTTTCGACGAGGGCTACGCAACCACATCAAAAACGAGAGATTTCACCAAAGATCCAAGAAATGACTTTGAGAAATCAAGAGCTTTGGGGATTGGGAGTTGTTCTTGAGGTTCTCCACACTTCATCTCATGCTCCAAGAGGTAGGGTTCCCTCCTACCTTGGTTTATTTCTCACATAGGGTGTCCCTAAGAAAGGGTTAGGTTATATAATATGCCTATTGTTATGGAAAAAGGGGGAAATGGGTATAGAATGGTTCATTTCGAGTATTATCTTGAAAATTGATATATGAGAGTTCCTTGTGAATTTCTTGGAAATTGTGGCATTGAGTTCTTATGCTATGTGTTTTGAAAATGCTCTTATGATTAGAGTATGTTTTGAACATGAAATTATGTGATAACATGTTAGTTATTGCTGTCGATATATGCTTAGTAATATATTGATAGTATGATGATATTGGTGATTTTATGCCTATGGGATAAATTGCCATGATATATGTTGAATTGGTAGTAGTCGCTCATTTGGCACTCATTGCATCTTGGGGATGATATTGACATCACATTCATGGGCATTAGTCATGAGTGTGGGTGTGTGGGTATGCATGTGGATCAAGCACCATATTTGGTGGTTGATATGTAGACTCGGGAAAGTTGGATAGAAGATCCGACTGAGTTGCATGGTTGCATGGGAAAACTTGTGTCGGGTATAGCAAGAAGGGCTGGACACTCCCTCGGGTGCAAATCCCGGCTATTGGTTTATACACTTCCGTCGGTGCAAGTCCAAAAAAGTGTAACGACGTACGGAGCCGGTGGTGCGATTCCAAAAATCTGTTGCCCAATAAAGACACATGGTTTTGTTTTATAAAATACTCATTCAATGAGTGTCATCCAACAATGATTCGATTTGTTAACAAATGAGTTTTTATTAAAACAATCGTCGGATGGATTTTCTTCAAAAGACGATTTTACTTCACAAGTGCATTGCATTGTGTTGTGGGAGTTAGTGAGGACTCGGGTCAAAGTTGCATGAGTGAGTTCATCTCATTTCATAGCATGGCATGGAGATTCCTCTCATGGGATTACAAAATCTTGTTTGGAATGTATGTTGGTTGTGAAATTGCATGTGACATTGCATGTGCATCTAGGTTGGGGAGTAGCCTTTGTAGGGGATACTCTATTGAGCGTAGCTCACCCTATACGAGAAAACATTTCAGGTGGGAGATACACACCGGTGGATAACGCTCACTCAGGGCCCCAAGGATGAAGAGAGGCCGTTTGTGGCTCACTTTTGAAATTTTTGTAAACTAAGTAGGAAAAGTTAGTTTTGAACATGTAAAATTATGTAATTGATTATAATAGAACTTGTACTAAACATGTTTTGATGTATAAATCCATGTTGTATAAGTTGGGAATGGATTGGAATTGGAAAACAGGAGAAATAGGCAAAAGTGGGCAGAGTGCACCAGTACAGAGCTGTCCAGAAGGCAGAGCGTACCGGTACGGCGTACCGGTACTGCCAGGACCAGTGAGCCCACCGTACCGGTACGCCGTACCGGTACACTCTCCAAAACTCAAATTTTTTTTTTTTATTCTTTTGCCAAGTCTTTAGACTATGTTTTCCTTACTTCCAATGTTATAAATGGACAATAATAAGATACCAATGATGGTATATTGGACCTTGGTTGGATCCAATGAACAATGGAACACAGGTTACACTTGTGGGCTATAATCTCGGTTAAGGGGATGCTATCGACGTGGTATCGGGTTAAGCGACATCCACGGGTATTTTTGCGGGTTGATGGATGATCAACGGTTTATAAATGACCCCCGGTTTTAGGGGCGTCACACTTTTGTTCACACACACACACACATTCCATTCACACACCCGTTTTCCCATTTCTTACATTGAACCCTAGTGAGAGTGACACTCACCCACACACATATGCCATATACACATTACGGGTTCATATTCGGAGATTAGGGTCAACGAAATAAGTCAAGCAACCATCGCTTATCATTTCTCAAGGCATCCCAAACCTTGAAAAAATATTCTCCTTGAGAAACTTGACCACGACTCGATGGTCATTGGTCTTGGTCGGGATAGCCTCCACCCATTTGGACACGTAGTCCACTGCCAGTAAAATGTATAAGTAGCCAAATGACACGGGGAAGGGACCCATGAAGTCGATGTCCTAACAATCAAATATCTCGATAACAAGTACAGAGGAGAGGGGCATCATGTTCCTTCGGGTCACACTACCCAAACGTTGGCACCTATCACATTCTTTACAGAAAGAAATACAATCTTTTATCAAAGAGGGCCAATAAAAACCTGACTGTAGAATCTTTGCCAAAGTCTTCTTTGAAGAGAAATGGCCACCGCACGCTTCCGAATGGCAAAATGCAAGGACTTCTCGTTGTTCATTTTCTAGTACGCATATCCGCATGACTTGGTCAGGGCAGTACTTGAACAGGTACGGGTTGTCGAAGTAAAAATACTTCACATCCGCCATAAACCTCCTTCTATCCTTCAAGCTCCAGTGCGATGGTATATGTCCTGTAGCAAGATAATTACATATGTCAGCATACCAGGGACAAACAGAATGAATCGAAAGTAAATACTCATCAGGAAAAGAGTCAGGGATAGGAATGTGCTCATCGGCCTCTTGCACCACAAGTCGTGACAAATGATCCGCCACCACGTTCTCCACTCCCTTCTTGTCTTTGATTGTCAAGTTGAACTCTTGGAGCAGAAGGATCCACCTGATGAGTCTCGGTTTGGCATCCTGCTTAGACAACAGATACTTCAAAGTAGAGTGATCGGTATAGACTATTATCGGTGAACCAATGATGTAGGACCGGAATTTATCCAATACAAATACTATCGCTAGCAAATACTTTTCTGTGGTGGTATAGTTCATTTGAGCTTCATTGAGTGTTTTGCTAGCATAGTATATTACATAAGGTATCTTGTCATCCCTTTGACCGAGCACTGCGCCGACGGTATAATCACTCGTGTCACACATAAGCTCAAAAGGTAAGTCCCACTTAGGTGGTCGCATAATCGGAGTTGTAGTGAGCATGTTTTTGAGTTTTGTAAACGATGCCTCACAATTATCCGACCACTCGAATGGGACATCCTTAGAAAGTAAATTGGTCAAAGGTCAGGCCAATGCACTAAAGTCTTCAATAAAACGACGATAAAAGCCGGCATGACCAAGAAACGACCTGATATCTTTGATGACTTTTGGCTTAGGGAGGTTTTAAATGGCATCAACCTTTGATTTTTCAACCTCGATCCCCTTGGCCGAAACGATATGCCCGAGAACTATCCTTTGCATCACCATAAAGTGACACTTTTCCCAATTGAGTACCAAGTTTTTCTCCTCACATCTTTCAAGAACTCTCTCCAAGTTCTCCAAACATCCATAAAATGAATCCCCGAACACGGAGAAGTCATCCATAAATACTTCCACGATCTTCTCCACCATGTCACTGAAAATTCTCATCACGTATATTTAAAAGGTCACTGGGGTATTACACAACCCAAATGGCATGTGTCGATAGGCAAAGATACTGTAGGGGCAAGTGAAACTGGTCTTCTCCTGATCCTCCATTGCGATCTCAATTTAATTGTAGCCGGAGTATCCATCCAAGAAGCAATAGAACAAATGTCTGGCTACTCTTTCCAATACTTGGTCGATGAATGGCAAAAGGAAGTGATCCTTTCTTGTACAAGAGTTGAGCTTCTGATAGTCAATACACATTCTCCATCCGATGACTACTCTTGTCAGAATCAACTCATTGTCCTCATTTGCAACCACTGTGACTCTCGATTTCTTTGGCACTACTTGAGTGGGACTCATCCATGTACTGTCAGCAATCGGGAAGATGATGCCCACATCAAGTAGCTTGAGTACCTCGTCCCTCACCACATCCTTCATAATCGGATTCAACCTTCTTTGTGGTTGTCAGGACGGCTCGGAGTCTTCATCAAGGTAGATGCGGTGTGTGAAAATGAGGGGGCTTATCTCCTTGATGTCGGAAATTATCCAACCAATCGCTCCATTGTGCCTCCTTAACACTTTCAAGAGATCCTCTTCTTGCTTCGCTTCCAAAGTTGAGCTTATGGCTACCAGGAAGGTGTTGTCATCCCCGAGGTATGCATACTTAAGATTGGATGGTAATGGCTTCAACTCCAAGGTAGGATTTTTCACGGTCGATGGAAAGATCTTTTTCTCTTGATGTGGAAGCTTCTCAAATGTAGGGGTTCATTGTCCTACCCCTTTCAAGCTCTCCGGTTCCCCTTGATCATCAATGTCCTCCATATCAACAATCTCCTCCTCCCCCAACTGTAAAGTGCTCGTTAGTTCCAAGTGATCCTCCACCAATGTCTTGATCTGGTTGATCTCATGTACCTCTTCATCATCTCCCGGTTGCTTGCATAAGTTGAAAACATTAAAGTCCATTGTCATATTCCTGAAAGTAAGCTTCATAAGTCCATTCCTGCAATTAATCACAGCATTAGAAGTAGCAAGGAATGGTCTACCTAATATGACAGAAATTTGTGAACCAGGGTTAACAACCGGGTGAGTTTCAAGTACAATAAAATCAACAGGAAAATAAAAGTTATCCACTTAAACCAAGACATCATCAACTACTACCATTGGTGTTCGAATGCTTCGGTCCACCAATTGAAGAGTGATTGGAGTTGGCTTCAACTCTTCAAGTTGGAGTTGTTGATACACCGAGTAGGGTAGCAGGTTGATAATTGCCCCCAAATTAAGAAGTGCTTGCTCCACCTGGCAATTCCCTATTGTGATGGCAATGGTAAGGCATCCGGGGTCCTTAAACTTTGGTGGGATGTTGGTCCTCAAGATTGAGCTCACTTGCTCGGGGAGGAATGCCTTCTTGTGCACATTTAGTTTCCTCTTCACTGTGCACAAATCCTTCAAGATCTTGGCACATGACAAAATTGCTTTATGGCATCGAGGAGTGGAATGTTGATTTTGACCTGCTTTAACATCTCAATTATATCAGAATAGTTAGCCACCTTCATGGGTGGCTTCAAACGATTTGGAAAAGGGGCCGGAATGGGGGATGCATGCACATTCAAATCATCAACAAATTTTTCTTTCTCACTCACCTCACCCTCCTCGGAGTCACCTTTAGTCTCTTTCTCTTCTGGCAATGTGGCTTTGGGTGAGACTTTTGGCACAATGGCTTTGTCTATTTGTTTGCCACTCTGAAGGGTGGTGACTGCCTTGAGTTGCTCACAACTCTCTTTAGTGGGTTCGGACGACTCAATGACATGTTGGCCTCTAGGGTTTTCTTAGGGTTGAGCGGGAAATTTCCTCTTCTCTTGTTGTGATGTCCCTATGGAATTGGTCAACTTCATGAGTTGAGTCCGAATGTCATTAAAAGCTGCGGCATTTTGGTTGTTGATGGCGGTTTGGCTTTGGATGAATGAATGAACCACTGTAACGCCCCAAAAACCACCTTGGACGGCATTACATTCTAAAACCATTTACATAATGAGAGCACTAATATAATCCATCAATAAGAAAATTTTTCCATTCATCATCCATAGAATTTACAATATCATCCCAAAAGAATAAGCCAAGCCATGGCCACAATATCAAAAGAATAAGCCCAACAATGGCATTTACATTTCCCAAGGAAAACATTAACTATTATAGCGCAGCGAAAATTACAAAAGAGATCTAGACTATACAGTGTTTCAAAATAATATTCTAGTCTAGAACAAAAGTAAGCGACATCTCTAGATGTCCCACTCGGGATCCAAGTATCCATCTAGTGAAGCCTCTCCATGGCCCAGCTCGTTCGCACCGAGCTCATCCTCTAGCACAAAATCTGAAAAATGTTCAACTGTAGGGGGTGAGCACGAAGCTCTGTAGAAAAATTCTTCCAAAACCCGAACAAGGTTTAGAAAACAGATAAAAACTGGTCGGTATCATTTCGTAAATAGCATATATAATCTTTGAAGGAAAAACGGGACATTTTAAATAGATCTCAAGTTTAAGCCGTAACAATAATCAAGTGAAAGGTTAAGGTAAATTTCATAACACTATACAATTTCTAACTTTTAGCCATTTAGGAAGGGCGGCTTCCGATGCATTGTTCCATACCAATGCACCGGCCAAGGCGGTCCAACCCATCATCCCATTTATATTGGCTCATCCCCGTACCATGTATGTTGATTGCTTCTCATGAATCTACCC
Source organism: Ilex aquifolium (assembly GCA_951799425.1). Lineage (NCBI taxonomy): Eukaryota > Viridiplantae > Streptophyta > Magnoliopsida > Aquifoliales > Aquifoliaceae > Ilex > Ilex aquifolium. The sequence continues at coordinate 19,314,423 of OX637405.1, forward strand.
AACGATTATACCTAGTCCACCAATCACAATCACAATCACAAACACTCTAGGAAAGGGCGTCTACCATCCCAATGGCAGTGACGAGTCCCTTCCAAGGAAAAGTATATCATCCTTTGTTCGAACTCCAGTGAACGATAGTGGTCGCATTACCAAATGACAACCCACCACAAGTGTTAGGAAATCATCTCACCCCCACTGGGATAGACTAACCTCTAACACTCTACAACATCTCTCGAAGGCAATCCAAGTCCATCACAACAACCATACCAATGAGGAAACCAAAATATTCTCAATTCACCAAATATTCCAAATAACTACAAAATCCACAATTTCTCATTTTACAAGCATATCTCAAAATCCCCAAATTAAGCATGTGACATTTTCAATAACCAACCAAGAAAAATGCAAGAGATCACAACAATATCATTTTATTACTCAACACAAAACACTATGATTTTGAAATCAAGAATAAAGGAAGAGTTCAAGAGGAAAACCCATCACTCTTAAAAACTAGGATTTTTCAAACAAAAGAGGGATTTCATGGGTATACAACCCTAACTTTGTGTAAAACATGTTAACAATTGCAAGAGAACCAAGAAACCATGAACCCGTAGCAAATACATATGATTAGGAGTCAAAACATATATATATATAATAACCCTAACATCAATGAATAAGAATGGAAGAAAACCCCTACCTTGGTGTTCTTGAAATCTAGGGCTTGGATCTTGAATCACCCTTAAATCTTGTGTTTTTCCCCTTTGATCTTGAGTTTCTATCTTCCTTTCTTTCTCTCCTAGGGTTCTAAAGTGTTTAGGGTGAGAGTGGAATGAGAAATGGGGAAAATGAGGCTTAAAAAGGGTGTTTTAAGACACTAAAATCCCGACTTTTACTGTTCGGCGAGTGTCAGAGAAAGCGTATCGGTACGCGGTACGGTTAAGCTACTGGAGTAGTCGTACCGGTACGCGGTACCGGTACGGTTTGACTGACATATTTTTGCTCCGACTGCCAGTGCAGTCCAATCCAATCCTAAACCAACCAAATCCATCTCAAACCTCTCCAACACATATTTCTACACATATCTCCATTTTTACAACAATTATTTACTATATATATATATATATATATATATAAAAGAAAAATGCGGGGTGTTACACCCCCCTTAAAGAAAGTTTCGTCCTCAAAACTTATCTCAAGTAGCGAAAAAAAATGGATACTTCTCCCGCATTTCTTGCTCCAGTTCCCATGTAGCTTCCTCCACTCCATGGTGTTGCCACAAAACCTTCACCAATCTGATAACTTTGTTGCGAAGCACTTTTTCCTGGGCTTCGAGAATTTCTACCGGTTGTTCTTCGTAGGTTGCTCCGTCTTGGATTTCAATCTCCTCAAAGTTCACGACTGGAGTTGCATCCGAGTGACACCTTCTCAACATGGACACGTGGAACACATCATGTACTCCGGATAGCTGGGCGGGTAGTCGAAGTTGATATGCCGCCTTGCCTACCGCTTTGATTATCTCAAACGGTCCAGTATATCTTGGCGCTAACTTCCCTTTCTTGCCGAATCGAAACACGCCCTTCTTGGGTGACACCTTGAGAAATACGTAGTCTCCCATCTTGAATTATAAGGGTCTTCGTCTGTGGTCCGCATAGCTCTTCTGTCTACTTTGCGCCGTCCGTAGCCTCTCTCGGATGAGTTGAATTTTCTTCGTAGTTTCTCGAACAATGTCTGGTCCCAACAAACTACTCTCGCCGGCTTCTAACCAACACGTCGGTGATCTATACGGTCTTCCATACAAGGCCTCATAGGGTGCCATCCCAATACTTGCCTGATAGCTATTGTTGTATATAAATTCCACCAACTGCAAATGGTCGCTCCAACCTCCCTTGAAGTCCAACACACAAGCACGCAACATGTCTTCTAGAATTTGGATCACCCTCTCGGATTGGCCATCCGTTTGGGGATGAAAGGCGGTGCTGAAGTGCAACTCTGTCCCCATAGCTCTTTGAAGACTTTGCCAAAATTGCGCTACGAAACGAGAATCACGATCCGACACAATGGATAGCGGAACTCCATGCAATCTCACTATCTCGCGAATATAGAGCTTGCTCAGGGTCTCTAACGTGTCGGTGGTCTTCATACTCAAGAAGTGAGCGGACTTGGTGAGTCTATCAACAATGACCCATACGGCATTATGCCCTCATGAAGTCCGTGGAAAGCCAGATACGAAGTCCATGGTGATGTGATCCTACTTCCACTCTGGGCTAGGCAAAGACTGTAGTAATCTTCCTGGCTTTTGATGTTCGATCTTCACCTGCTGGCACACCGCACATCGTGCTATGAACCTTGCCACATCCTTCTTCATTCCCTTCCACCAATAGTGGCGCTTCATGTCCCTATACATTTTTGTGCTACCGGGGTGGATAGCAAACTTAGAGCGATGACATTCACCAAGTATCTCCTCCTTTAGGGACGAATCATCGGGAACGCATAGCTTCTCCCCATATCTCAATTCTCCGTTTCTCAAAGACCAACCTTCCATAGTTTCCCCATTTTCCAATTTAGCTCGAATCGACGCTAATTCAGGATCCAAGCATTGCAATTCCGCAACCCTACGTTGGAGAGTAGGTTGAGCCACAAGGTTGAACAAACATGGTCGGGATCCATCTTCTCCAACCCATAGATCAAACTCTCCAAAGGCATCCTTCAACTTCCATTTACTTGCAAGAACATTGAGTTCACCCCAAGACTTTCGGCTAAGTGCATCGGCGACTACATTGGCTTTCCCCGGATGGTAGTTGAGCGTGAAATCGTAGTCTTCTAAATACTCAATCCACCTTCTTTGGCGGAGATTCAAATCCTTCTGCGTGAAGATATATTTGAGGCTTTTATGGTCTGAGAACACTTGAAATTTCTCCCCGTATAGGTAACATCTCCACAACTTAAGAGCAAAAACCACAGCGGCTAACTCCAAGTCGTAAGTGGGATAGTTCTGCTCGTGAGTTTTGAGTTCCCTCGAGCCATAAGCAACTACCTTCCCTCCTTCCATTAGAACACATCCCAAGCCTTGTAGTGAAGCATCTGTGTACACATCATATCCTTCCCCACTGCTCGGAATAATGAGGACAGGAGCCGTCGTCAACTTCTCCTTCAAGGTGTGAAAGGCTAGCTCACACGCTTGAGTCCACACGAATTTTTCTCCCTTCTTTGTAAGGCGAGTCATCGGCATCGCAAGCTTTGAGAACCCTTCTACAAACCTCCGATAGTAACCTGCTAAACCCAAGAAGCTACGTATCTCGGTCACATTCTTCGGTGGTTCCCATTTCATCACGGCCTTAATCTTTGCGGGATCAACAGCTACTCCTTGCTCGGACACAACATGGCCAAGGAACTTCACTTCCTTCATCCAAAACTCACACTTGCTCATCTTCGCATATAACTTATGTTCTCTCAATGTTTGTAGCACAATAGAGAGATGACGAGCATGTTCCTCCTGAGTCTGTGAGTAAATCAATATGTCATCAATAAACACAATGACAAATTGATCAAGGTAAGGCCGGAAGACTCTGTGCATCAAATCCATGAAGGCTGCGGGGGCATTAGTCAATCCGAACGGCATCACCGTATACTCGAAATGACCATACCGTGTACGAAAAGCAGTCTTAGGAATGTCCTCCTCCTTAATCCGCAGTTGATGGTACCCTGTGCGAAGATCAATCTTGGAGTAGTACCTCAAACCCCTCAACTAATCAAATAAATCGTCAATTCGGGGCAAAGGGTATTTATTCTTTACGGTAACCCGATTTAACCTTCGGTAATCCGTGCACAACCGTAGTGTCTCATCTGTCTTCTTCACAAAGAGGACCGGGGCTCCCCAAGGTGAGGTGCTCAAACGTATAAACCCAATGGCCAACAACTGATCCAATTGCTTCCTTAGCTCCTTCAACTCCAAAGGTGTCATTCGATAGGGAGCAATGGATATGGGTTCGGTTCCTGGATAAAGATCAATCTTGAACTCAATCTCCCTTTGTGGAGGTAACCCAGGTAATTCGTCAGGGAAGACATCCGGAAAATTCGATACTATCAACACCACGTCCGCATGGGATTTATCCCGATCATCTCCCATTAAGCTTGCTAAGAAACTCAACTGGCTCCCCGCCTTCGCTTTGAAGAATCTACTAGCCGTAGTAGGAAATGGATGAGAAGAATTACGATCATTCCTGAAAGTAAAGACTACCCCTCCCGGTAATTGGAATGAGATCCGCTTGCGAAAACAATCCATCACCGCACGGAAAGCGGACAACAAACTCATCCCAAATATAACGTCATACCCCTTCATGTCTAACACAACCAAATCTACAATCAACTCTTGCTCCCCAATGCGAAGCACACATTCTCTACACACCCTAGTTGTATCCAACCGTTCTCCCGTAGGCAAATCAACATTCAATGCATGTTCTAGCTTCTCGAACTCCAAACCCAAATTAGTAGCATACGCAGTACGTATAAAAGAATGAGTCGCACCGGGATCAAATAAAATTCGGGCCCAAGAATTATAGAGAAGAACGATACCTTCCACAACGGCATTGGAGGCATCTTCCTCCGGTTGGGTCAAAGCAAATACTCTCCCCTGAGTGGCACCGCCTGGGACTAGAGCTCCCAACGGCCTCTGCTGCTGTAGTGGCTTGTTTGCAGCCACTTGTCATGTCGCTTGGTTGTCCCTCGGTGGAAGCGATGGGCAATTGTGTCTGAAGTGCCCCACTCCTCCACATGCGAAACACTGACGAGGGTCTGTGGCTGTCCTCCCCGGTACACTCCCTGCTCCTCGAGCTATCTGAGGTCTCTGTCCTCCTGCCTGATCTGGGCGTCGGTAAGGTGTCGCTCGCTGCACTCCACTGGTGCTAGTGCCCGTCCTGATCGGACCTCCTCTCGCGAAGCTCTGTCGTCGCTGGCTGTCCTCTATATCTCTCTCCACCAGTGCAGCTCTATCAAAAATATCCCCATACTCTCGGATCTTGAGAGCCACCAGCTTCTCCCTGATAGTCGGCCTCAAGCCCTGCTCAAAGCACTTGGCCCTGTCGGCCTCAGTAGCTATAAACTCCGTAGCGTAACGGGATAGCTCATCAAACCTCCTCTCATACTCGACCACAAACATGCTGCCCTGTCGTAGAGCAAGAAAATCGGCCTTCATCCGGTCTCTGACTGATTCCGGAAAGTACTTGTCTTGGAAGATTTGGTCGAACTCCTCCCAAGTAAGTGCATCGGTGTTCCTCCTTCGTTTCACTGAGTCCCACCAATGGTCGGCCTCCCCCTCGAACAGGTAGATAGCTAAGCCCACCCGCAAGTCCTCGGCAACTCCCATGCCATCACAAATCTTCTTCACTCGGCGGATCCATCTATCCGCATCCAAAGGGTTAGAGCTCCCTTGGAAAGTAGGTGGGCGTTGTCTCAGAAACTCTCGGAGAACTACCATTCTCCTATTCTCCTCTCCGTTGCCCGGTACTTGGGCTAATGGATGAGCTCCACCATTATGGTTGTTGTTGTTCCCATTCTGGTGTTGTACCAGAGTGGTGAGCTCCCTTAGACATTGGTATATGCCATTCATTGCATCGGGAGGTGGTGGCGGTGGTGGGTTTGCTTGTCCTCCACGACTACGACCACGTCCTCGTCCCCGTGTACCGTCCATCCTGCACATCAATCCACAATTTAGTTTCCTTGATGTGCAAGATATAAACTAAAGTGATATGTAGGATGTCTTGATTTAAGCACAAGACATATACAAATTTAACTTAACAATTTCCTTCACCCTAAACCTACATCTCTAGTGGTAATCCATAACCTACAGCACCCGTGTAAGACCTAAAGCCTAGGCTCTGATACCAAATCTGTAACGCCCCAAAAACCACCCTAGACGGCATTACATTCTAAAACCATTTACATAATGAAAGCACTAATATAATTCATCAATAAGAAAATTTTTCCATTCATCATCCATAGAATTTACAATATCATCCCAAAAGAATAAGCCAAGCCATGGCCACAATATCAAAAGAATAAGCCCAACAATGGCATTTACATTTCCCAAGGAAAACATTAACTATTATAGCGCAGCGAAAATTACAAAAGAGATCTAGACTATACAGTGTTTCAAAAGAATATTCTAGTCTAGAACAAAAGTAAGCGACATCTCTAGATGTCCCACTCGGGATCCAAGTATCCCTCTAGTGAAGCCTCTCCATGGCCCAGCTCGTTCGCACCGAGCTCATCCTCTGGCACAAAATCTGAAAAATGTTCAACTGTAGGGGGTGAGCACGAAGCTCTGTAGAAAAATTCTTCCAAAACCCGAACAAGGTTTAGAAAACAGATAAAAACCGGTCGGTATCATTTCGTAAATAGCATATAGAATCTTTGAAGGAAAAATGGGACATTTTAAATAGATCTCAAGTTTAAGCCGTAACAATAATCAAGTGAAAGGTTAAGGTAAATTTCATAACACTATACCATTTCCAACTTTTAGCCATTTAGGAAGGGCGTCTTCCGATGCATTGTCCCATACCAATGCACCGGCCAAGGCGGTCCAACCCATCATCCCATTTATATTGGTTCATCCCCGTACCATGTATGTTGATTGCTTCTCATGAATCTACCTAACGATTATACCTAGTCCACCAATCACAATCACAATCACAAACACTCTAGGAAAGGGCGTCTACCATCCCAATGGCAGTGACGAGTCCCTTCCCAGGAAAAGTATATCATCCCTTGTTCGAACTCCAGTGAACGATAGTGGTCGCATTACCAAATGACAACCCACCACAAGTGTTAGGAAATCATCTCACCCCCACTGGGATAGACTAACCTCTAACACTCTACGACATCTCTCGAAGGCAATCCAAGTCCATCACAACAACCATACCAATGAGGAAACCAAAATATTCTCAATTCACCAACAATTCCAAATAACTACAAAATCCATAATTTCTCATTTTACAAGCATATCTCAAAATCCCCAAATTAAGCATGTGACATTTTCAATAACCAACCAAGAAAAATGCAAGAGATCACAACAATATCATTTTATTACTCAACACAAAACACTATGATTTTGAAATCAAGAATAAAGGAAGAGTTCAAGAGGAAAACCCATCACTCTTAAAAACTAGGGTTTTTCAAACAAAAGAGGGATTTCATGGGTATACAACCCTAACTTTGTGTAAAATATGTTAACAATTGCAAGAGAACCAAGAAACCATGAACCCGTAGCAAATACATATGATTAGGAGTCAAAACATATATATATAATAACCCTAACATCAATGAACAAGAATGGAAGAAAACCCCTACCTTGGTGTTCTTGAAATCTAGGGCTTGGATCTTGAATCACCCTTAAATCTTGTGTTTTTCCCCTTTGATCTTGAGTTTCTCTCTTCCTTTCTTTCTCGCCTAGGGTTCTAAAGTGTTTAGGGTGAGAGTGGAATGAGAAATGGGGCAAATGAGGCTTAAAAAGGGTGTTTTAAGACACTAAAATCCCGACTTTTACTGTTCGGCGAGTGTCAGAGAAAGCGTACCGGTACGCGGTACCGGTACGGTATAGTACCGGTACGCGGTATGGTTAAGCTACTGGAGTAGTCATACCGGTACGGTATTGTACCGGTACAGTTTGACTTACAGATTTTTGCTCCGACTTCCAGTGCAGTCCAATCCAATCCTAAACCAACCAAATCCATCTCAAACCTCTCCAACACATATTTCTACACATATCCCCATTTTTACAACAATTATTTACTATATATATATATATATATATATATATATATATACATATATAAAAGAAAAATGCGGGGTGTTACAACCACGTCCTCTAAATTCCTCTTATGGGGAGGTTGGTAGGTGGATGGGTTGGATGGTCCTTGTTGACCATAACTTTGCGGAGGTGGATTTTGGAAAAAAATTTGTGGAGGTGGGTTCGATGAATACCCTTGCGGATTGGACCGGGGGTGTTGAGGGCTAGACGATTGCCCTTGACCTTGGTATTGATTTTGCTTAAGAGGCATGGGAGGTGAATATGCATTAGAACAATGAGGAGTGGGATTCAAATTTCTCCAACTAAAGTTCGGGTGATTACTCCAACCCGGATTGTAAGTGTTAGAGTATAGGGAGAATGATTGCCTCGTTTGGTTAAGGGCATTAACTTGCTCATAATAAACTTCCTTAAGTGCCGAAATGTTAGGGCATTCCGATATGGAATGCTCCATACTCTCACAAATTGAGCAACCCTCCTTGGTCTTTGAAATATTGGACACCTTGTGTCTCCTATTGCCTTCTAAACTTTCCACCTTCCATGACAACTTGGTGATTTTAGAGAGCAAATTTTCCCGGTCTCTCAAATCATACATCCCCCCTCCTTGTGCTTGATTACTACCCGAAGAAGACCTCTGTACATCGGTAGGGTCTATGATATCCCAAGATTGTGCATTTTGTGCCAATGTACTAAAGTAGTCTATGGCCTCATCAGGATCCTTGTTCAAGAACTCCCCATTGCACATCATGTCAATGAATTTTCGATGGCCCGGTGTAATCCCTTCATAGAAGAAAATTACCAATTTCCATGATTCAAAACCATGATGTGGAATGGTGCTTGATGTTTTCCGTCGTATGCCCTAATTTTCGAACATCAACCCGTAATGTGTGTATGGCTTATATGGATAGGGGAGTGTCACTCTCCCTCGGAATGATGCAAAAAATGGGGTAAATGGAATAGTGGGAATGAAATGTGTGTGTGTGTGAACAAAAGTGCTCCCCAAGCGCAGGGAGACTTTTGAGTATCGTATTTTACTTGAAAATCGTATTCCAAGGTCGTCTCCTCAGGGAAGGAGGTGAATCGTGTTGACGGTGATTTTTGGTGTAAAATGAAAGGTGTAAAAATCTTTAATGTTTGAGTTTGGTGATTTGTGTTTGTGAAAGAAAATGAAATGGAACAAGTGTTGGCTAATCCGAAGAGGTCATTCCAATGGGAATGTCAAATCAACTGAAGACCTTCCTCCAATGGTGTCTAGATGTTCGATTGATTCGTGGGAAATGAGGGACTAAAATGGAGGTGAGGATCCAAGCATACCCCGTGAAAAGTCTACAGGATATCAAAGACTCACAACCATGTCCACACTCAACCCAGTCAAACCGAATCAACGTACACTACGAGGAAGAATGAAAATAAGTTGAAATAGCATACCCAAGAGGAATTCTCCCTTGGCTTAGCCAACTATAAGCTTAGCTACTCATATTTAAAACAAGAACATAAATGTAATGAAGAGACATTATAAAGAAATTGAAGATTGGAATTTAGTTTAATGCAAGAAAACTTAAACTAAGACTAGAGACATTCAATACCCATTTTAAAACTTGAAATGAAGAAAACTTCCTACAACAATGGTGAAATCCAAAATGTAGAACTAAACTTGCAATGTACTTGTAATAAATGACATTAAAGACATTAAATGAAGTTTTCACAAGTCTTACAGAGGATTACAAGTGAAATGGATGAAGAGAATGTAAAAATCTAAGTTTTCTCTCTCTAAACTATATCTTCTACCTTGGAGTTTCTCTCTCTATAATGCAATGTAATATGAATAATGGTGTATAGAGATTGCATTTTCGTCCATGGAGGTCCCCCTAGGTGTGAGACAGCCCTCACATCTATAGGGGCTGATTGGATGGCTTGGGGCAGGCTAGGACAGCCTACCCAGCAACTCTCCAGGTCTTCCTCTTCTCTCTCCTCTTCATTAATGTCCAAGCCTCCAAAGTCCAAGCAAGGGTGAAGGAAGTGATGTCTATGTGTAAGGAGTGTCAGGGAACAAGTAGGAGGACCATGGGTGGGACCCTCAAAGTGGCAGAGCTTGAATTGCAAATCTGGCGTTTTCAGCAAAACCCGCGGGAAACCTACCGGTAGGTCGCGGGAAACCTACCGGTAGGTTTTACTCCAGTAGGTAAAATCTATCGGTAGGTTTGCAATAGGTGCAGGTCCAGTAGCCAAAACCTACCGGTAGGTTTTCACTTGTTTTGCTAATTTCTTGGTTCCTTCATCTTCCAAGCTATCGTCAAGCCTCCACCTCATCTCCATTTACCTTAAGCACCATGATAGGGCCTAACCAGCATCATTTAAACCCTTTTACCTACAAACATACCGAAACTCAGTTAATAGCTCGAACATTGTAATTCCACTCGTTTTAACCGCAAAAGCAAGCATAAAAAGGGTGCAAATGTACATAGGATATGCAATATTTTGTGCTAATCACACCCCCAACTTGAGCTTTGCTAGTCCCTAGCAAAGTTTACTTTCAATCAACAGGTACGAGACTATAATAATCCATTTACACATTTAATTCACCAAACATTCAAAATACAAAAATCACAATGCAATTATCAAAATGAACTTGGGCAAGATGGAACAAAAACTGTGGTATTTCATTAATCACTTTCAAAATTGGAGTACATGGAGTTAGATTTCAAAAAGAGACAAAATGGCCTAAAATTCCTAGAGACTCTTCTACTAGGCCAATGAATCCACTCCTAGCTATGTAGAACCCAAAACAACAAAGGACAAAAAGAGAACAAATGAACCCTAATCCTCATCTCTATCCTCCCCATCATCGTCATCATCGTCACCGGCATCTTCCTGACCAGCATCCTCTTCTCCAGAGTCCTCCTCTGAGCCCTCCTCTTCATCATCATCGTCCTCTTCTGAGTCCCTCACCTCAACTACAGTGGAAGTTGAGGGGCAAAGGCGGAGGGTCCAGCAGCTGGAGGTGGTGGTCCACCTGGGATCGGCTCGTCAGGGAATGTGTGCTAAAATAGTCTGGTCATCATTGCTGAGATCCCAAAAACTGTCTCCTCTAATGCATTGAGGCACTAAGATATTGAGCGCTCCGGTGCAAAAGTGGAAGGCCCAGGAAAAGACGGCCCCTCAGAGGAAGGTCCTGCACTAGACGACTCCGGCCTCGAAACCCTAGCCCGCTCAGCCCGGCTCATAGCTGTTCTCTTGCTACTGCTGGCTTTTCCTATAGCTCCAGTCTCGGGGGGTTAACTTGTCAAAGGCATAACCCTTCACCTTGAAATGAGCGCACATCCGGGTGACCAGGTCCCCAAATATAAGGTTTGCCTTCGGCTTTCTAGCCTGGGCGAATTCCTTCATCACCTCCCGGATAAGGAGTGCGATATCCATGGCCTTCCCTGTCATCACTGCATCCAAGAGGGCAAGTTTTTCAATGTTAGGAGTCTTCTCGGCACCCCTTGGACGCAGGTTATAATGCAAAAGCTTGTTCATCATCCCGTATGCATGTTTGAGGCCCCCGACTTGAACTGTTCCCCTAAACTGAGTCGGGTCCTCGTACATTGAAGCCACGTATTCTGGGATGCTCTTGACCCTAGTGATGTTATATGGGTACACCGGGGTGGAGGGAGGTGGCCTCTCGTACTCCATGAGGGTGGCAATCACCGTAGGGGTCACATCAAAAGACTTGCCCCTCACATTCGTCCTCATCCACCACCTTGAGTTTTTGGTAAAACTCTCGGCATAAAGATAAATTGAATCCACTCACGGGCTTGAACCAAATCCCAATCCCATGGGCTTCAATGATCCTCACAACCTCGTTGGTCGGACCTAAGGATCTCTTATCGATGTACCTCTCGCAAGTGACATTTTTCTCCCCGATGCTTTGGACACGAGCATCATTGTGAGCTTTCTTTCTTTGCTCACTCCTGTCTCCACTTGACCTCTCACCACCCATCTTGCGGGCACTAGCTTCCGAGAGTCGTGGAGGACTTGGCCCGGTTCGCTTGGTGCGGGCCATGCATAGCAAAGTGCCCCAAACACCAAAAGAGAAATGACGGCCATCATAAACCCCTCAACTGGGTCCAAAACATCATAGATGATCTTCCCTTGACGAGTCATTGCAAAGATCTTGGAGGTTTTGAAAAGGTTAAAGGAGATTAGGGCTTTGGGAATTTTTGGCAAAACTAGGGTTTAAAGGGTGAACTTCTCAAATCTTCACTAAAATTCCCTAAATCAACACGCCTAGCAGGGAGAAATGGTAGATTAAGGTGATGGGTGAGGGATTTTGTAGGTTAGAGATGCTTGGAGGGCGAGAAAATTGCCTTAGGGTTTGTAATTTAGGGAGACAATGAATAGTTCTCCCGAAAATTTTTGATTAAAAGCCCTAATTTTGGCATTCTGGGCAAAACCTACCGGTAGATCGCGAAAAACCTACCGGTAGGTTTTACTCCAGTGAGCAAAATCTATCGGTAGGTTTGCGGTAGGTGCAAAACCAGCGGCCAAAACCTACCAGTAGGTTTTAACTTATTTGCAAAATAACCCTCTCCTATCCAAATCACTCCCTCTCCACTTCATTCCCATTCCTACACATTCTAACACTCTATTATTGACCTCTACTCCACCAAAACATGTACTACACTTGTAAACCACAATTTGAACCATCATGCCCCAAGTCATTACCGAAATTGCAATATGATTTAAAATTTTGATGCTTTCAAAACACAAGGCATAGATTTCTACATTTAACTACCAAAATGAGCACCCAAACTATAAAACACATATTCAAATAATCAAGGGTATTCCTAACTCCTACAAAATATAGAGAGTTGAGCAATATTTCCTATCCCGCAAGCATAGGGCTACCTAACACATCGTTCAAATACCCAAACCTAGCACACATGAGTACACCATGGCTTTAAATGCTAGTCTAGAGTATGTACCTACACATTCATTTTCAAACTCGTGGGTGTGTGCAATGGACATGTAATTTAAGCATGTACACAATGGAATTCACATTCACTTTGGCTATCCAAATTAAGCTTCGATGCAACCTCACTAAGGGTGTCTCTCAACAATGAATCACACTCTAGTTATCTGGCATGCTCTCCACGTGTATATGTGACATAGAATCTTGTGCACAAAATAAAGTATGCTCACATATAATCCAAAAATGAAGTTCATGCATGAAAATGAAGCAACCTTAGCATAATCTCATGAAAGGAATGTTAGGGCATTAGATAGTAAAATCAACTTCTCTTTTTCTTTAACAGTATGCGTCTCCCATGTGCTCTAGATTATTTTGGACTTTCAAAGGTTATAATGGGGCCTTGGGGTGATAATGAGGCAAATGAAATGAAGGAAATAGGATAGCAAAGATGGTTGTTCCAAGTGAAAGACTTTTTGTTTCAAAAACACCTCCTTTTTTATGGGATTTTCAGTCTAACACCATCATCGCACTCTTTGTTTCTTTTCTTTCTTTTCCTTAACATTTTCCTTTTCTTTTGTCATTCTTTTCTTCTTTTCACTCCATTTTTCTCCTTTTCTTCGATTTTCATTCTTTTCCCATTCAACTCTTTGAGTTTCGACGTCATTCATCCCTTTTGTTTGAGTTTCCACACCATACTTCCTTCTCTTTTACGATTACTCATATTCAGCTCTAGGAACAACCAAGGTGAGATAGATTTTTATCATTTTGCACTGGCTTAGTCAAATGTGTGGTATGGAAACGAAGTTACAATTTAGGCTCAATCACGGCACTAGGGATAATATTTCATAAGAAAAATGCAAAGGCTCAAGATATTCAAAAAATGGCCTAAGATCACCTCTAAATAAGCATGGGGGAGGATCATGCATTTCCAGACAAGTCAATCAACTACACAAATGCACCTAACCGAAACAAGCATAATGAGATCATTGAACAAATTTAAAATTTGAAGAATTGTTCCTTGAGTAATTGTAAGTCCCCTCCAAAAAGGATTGACACTAAAGCTCTCATGGATTCTTACTCATCTCTACTATTCATGTCAAGCACTGAAATGTGAACTCAATCCGTAAATTGACGAAATTACACATTCAAGGTGCACATTTTGTTGAATTCAAAAGCAAATGCATATGTGATACTCAAGCATAGGATGAACTTCTATAATGTGCTCATGTATTCAGAATTCAAAGCGAGGATCAACATATCAACCGCCCAAAGCACTCTTAATAAGGGAATACATATCAACATTCACATATTTCCTCAAAAATTTGTATGATATGTGAAAGGTGAATTTTCACCTCACAAAAATTGGTATTATCAACAAAAATTTTCACAAACATAAATTTTCACAAACATTGGTGTATCATAAAAATGGTGCACCTCACCCCCCAACTTGATTCATGCATTGTCCTCAATGCAACAAAAAAGATATGATATGAAATGAAGGACTGTAAAAAGGTGAGTAGGGTTAGAGAACACCTCGCAATTGAGCTTTTGACAAAAACACCAACATTTGTAACTAAGAAAAACAACACTATACGGAAAGATAAAGTAAGTAACATGAACAGTTAAAGTAAATAAAAACGACTGTACACTAAAAAGCATAAGAACAGTTAATCCTCCAACAAGTTCGGGTAAACCGGATCCATCAAATCCTCCTCCATTCCTTGTCCTTCAAAACCCTCGAAGAATGGCTTAAGTCTTTGGTCATTGACCTTGAATGTCCTACCATCTTCGGGGTTCGTGACTTCTACAGCTCCATTGGGGTAGGCCACCTTGACAAGATAGGGGTCATCCCAACGGGATCAGAGTTTACCTTGAAAGATCGAGAGCCTAGAGTTGTATAAGAGCATTTTTTGCCCAGGCTCAAATGACTTCCTCATAATGAATTTGTCATGAAAGATCTTAACCCGCTCTTTTGAAATTTAAAGCTCTCATACGCATCTCTATGAATCTCTTCCAATTCATTCATTTCTAGCTTCCTATTCTCTCTGGTCATTCTCAAATTGAAGTTTAAAGTCTTTATGGCCCAATATGTTTTATGCTCCATCTCAACCTGCAAATGACAAGCCTTCCCATAGACGAGCCGATAGGGAGACATTCCTAGAATTATTTTATAAGTTGTGCGGTAAGTCCAATGGGCATCGGTCAACCTAATTGACCAATCCTTCCTATTGGGATTCACCGTTTTCTCTAGGATATTTTTGATCTCCCTATTGGCCAACTCAGCTTGGTCATTGGTCTGTGGGTGATATGTGGTGGACACCTTGTGTGTGACACCATACTTATGTATCAAAGATGCAAATGGCCGATTACAGAAATGCGACCCACCATCGCTTATCATTGCACGAGGCATCCCAAACCTCGAAAAAATGTTCTCCTTAAGAAACTTGATCACGACCCGGTGGTCATTGGTCTTGGTCGGGATAGCCTCCACCCATTTGGACACGTAGTCCACTGCCAATAGAATGTATAGGTAACCAAATGACACGGGGAAGGGACCCATGAAGTCGATGCCCCAACAATCAAATATCTCGATAACAAGTACAGGGGAGACGGGCATCATGTTCCTTCGGGTCACACTACCCAAAGGTTGGCACCTATCACATTCTTTACACAAAGAGATACAATCTTTTATCAGAGAGGGCCAATAAAAACCTGACTGTAGAATTTTTGCCGAAGTCTTCTTTGTAGAGAAATGGCAACCGCAAACTTCCGAATGGCAACATGCTAAGACTTCCCGTTTTTCACTTTCTGGTATGCATCTCCGCATGATTTGGTCAGAACAGTACTTGAATAGGTACGGGTTGTTGAAGTAAAAGTACTTCACATCCGCCATGAATCTCCTTCTATCTTCTGGGCTCCAACGCGATAGTATTTGTCTTGTTGCAAGATAATTACATATGTCAGCATACCAAGGACAAGTAGAATGAATCGAAAGTAACTGCTCATCAGGGAAAAATCAGGGATAGGAATGTGCTCATCGGCCTCTTGCACCACCAGTTGGGATAAATGGTCTGCCACCACGTTCTCAACTCCCTTTTTGTCTTTAATTATCAAATTGAATTCTTGTAGGAGGAGTATCCACCTAATGAGTCTCTGTTTTACATCCTTCTTAGACAACAAATACTTCAAAATAGAGTGATCAGTATAGACTACTATAGGTGAACCAATGATGTATGACCGAAATTTATCCAATGAAAATACTACAGCTAGCAACTCTTTTTCAATGGTGGTATAGTTCATTTAAGCTTCATTGAGTGTTTTGCTAGCGTAGTATATTACATAAGGTCTCTTGTCCTCCCTTTGACCGAGCACTACGCCGATCGCGTAATCACTTGCATCGCACATAAGCTCAAAAGGTAAATCCCACTTGGGTTGTCGCATAATCGGAGATGTAGTAAGCATGCTTTTGAGTTTTGTAAACGATGCCTCGCAATTATTCGACCACTGGAATGGGACATCCTTAAACAGTAAGCTCAAAAGGTAAATGACATAGACTAGCATGTAGACTAGCCTTGTCATAGACTAGCCTTGCACATAAGGTCAAAAGGTAAATGACAAGTCTTGCCATAGACTAGCCTGTAGGGTGACATGCCTAGAATGGTCTTGTAAGCAGTGCGGTAATCCCACAAAGCATCAGTCAGCCTAAGTGACCAATCATTCCTATTAGGGTTCACCGTTTTCTCTAGGATGTTCTTAATCTCCCTATTGGCCAACTCGGCTTGGCCATTGGTCTGTAGGTGATAAGCGGTAGACACCTTGTGTGAAACACCATATTTATGCATTAAGGATGCAAATGGTCTATTGCAAAAATGAGAACCACCATCACTTATCATTGCGCGAGGTATCCCAAACCTTGAAAAGATGTTTTCTTTTAGGGGTTTGACAACGACCCGGTGGTCATTTGTCTTGGTTGGGATAGCCTCTACCCACTTAGACACGTAGTCCACTGCCAATAAAATATAGAGGTAGCCAAAAGACATAGGTAATAGACCCATGAAGTCAATGCCCCAACAATCGAATATCTCAATTACTAACACGGGGGACAAGGGCATCATATTCTTGCGGGTCACACTACCCAATCTTTGGCACCATTCGCATTCCTTGAAAAATGAAACACACTCCTTAATTAAAGAAGGCCAGTAAAAACTAGATTGCAAAACCTTAGCCGACGTTTTCTTTGAAGAGAAGTGGCCATCGCATGCCTCGGAATGACAGAATAAAAAAACTTTTCGTTGTTCATTTTCAGGTACGCATCTCCTCATCACTTGGTCTGGGCAATATTTGAACAAATACGGGTTGTCAAAGTAGAAGTACTTCAGATCCGCCATAAATCACCTTTTGTCCTCTAGGCTCCAATGCGGTGGTATTTATCCTGTGGCAAGATAATTACAAATGTCAGCGTACCAAGGACAAACATAATGAATAGAAAACAAATGCTCATCAGAAAAAGAGTCAGGGGTAGGAATATGCTCTTCAGCATCTTGAACTACAAGTCGGGACAAATGGTCCGCGACCACATTCTCAACTCCCTTTTGGTCTTTAATGATCAAATTGAATTCTTGAAGGAGGAGGATCCACCTAATGAGTCTCAATTTTGCATCCTGCTTAGACAAAAGATACTTCAAAGCAGAGTGATCAGTGTAGACTACTATAGCCGAACCAATGATGTAAGACCTAAATTTCTCCAATGTAAATACTACGGATAACAACTCTTTTTCAGTGGTGGTATAATTCATTTGTGCTTCATTTAGAGTCTTACTAGCGTAGTATATTACATATGACCTCTTGTCTTCCCTTTGACCAAGCATAGCGCCGACCGTGTAATCACTCGCGTCGTACATGAGCTCAAATAGTAAGTCCCACTTGGGTGGTCGCATGATTGGAGGTGAAGTGAGCATGTTTTTGAGTTTTTTAAATGATACCTCACAATCATCCGACCACACAAATGGGACATCTTTGGAAAGCAAATTAGTCATGGGTCTTGCCAATGCACTAAAGTCTTTTATAAATCTACGATAAAAACCAGCATGGCCAAGAAACGACCTGATGTCTTTGACGAATTTCGGTGTGGGGAGGTTGGAAATTGCTTCAACCTTGGATTAGTCGACTTGGATCCCCTTTGTCGATACAACGAGCCCAAGCACTATCCGTTGTGTCACCATAAAGTGGCACTTCTCCCAGTTGAGTACCAAATTCTTCTCCTCACATCTTTCAAGTACTTTCTCGAAATTCTCTAAACACCCCGCAAATGAATCCCCAAATACAGAAAATTCATCCATGAAGAACTCCACAATTTTCTCCACCATGTCGCTAAAAATTCTCATTATGCATCTTTGAACTTGTGAGAAGGAAGTTGATAATATAATCAATGTGGAAGAAAAATTAGAAGAGCCAAAATTGGGAATGATTTTTAATACAGTTAACGAAATCATGGAGTACTACATAAGATATGGTAATGGCCTAGGGTTTCCCATAAAAAGAAGAACATCATCAAAGAGAGGTGATGGAGAGCTAAGATATGTTAAATTTGCATGTTCTCGCTCAGGAAAGTCAAAGTCTATATCAAGAAATGCCTTCCAAATGCATCCAATCACCAAAACTGATTGTAAAGCTAAGTTGAGAGAAAATATATGTCCCAATGGCAAGTGGTGAGTGACTTCCATCATGCTTGCACATAACCATGGACTAAGTCCAGTCAAATCTCGTTTCTATCGGTGCAACAGGATAATAAGACCATACATCAAAAAAAGACTTGAAATGAATGACAGAGGTGGAATTCGGATTAACAAGAACTTTAATTCTATTGTGGTTGAAGCAGGTGGGCATGAGAATGTTCCCTTTTTTATTGACAAAATAAGGTAGTTGCAGCTTGGGGAAGGAGATGCTACTGCAATTGACAACTATTTTCTGAAAATGTAAGGTGATAATTCAAAATTTTTCTACATGATGGATTTGGATGATGAGGGTTGTTTGAGAAATGTATTTTGGGCAGATGCCAGGAGTACCAAAGCATATGAGGAGTTTGGTGATGTCATTACAATTGACACCACATATTTAACAAATAAGTATGACCTGCCATTTGCTTTTTTTTGTCGGGGTCAATCACCATGTATCAAGCGAGAATGTTGAGACGTTTACTTGGTTATTTCAATCTTGGGTTGCTTGCATGTCTGGTCGTGCTCCAAATGCAATAATTACAAACCAAGACAAGGAAATGCAAAAGGCAATTGAGATTTTTTTTCCCAATACAAACCATAGGTGGTGTTTGTGGCATAAAATGAAGAAGTTGCCAAAAAAGTTAAGAGGTTATAAACAGTATGAGTCAATCAAGTTTGCATTGCAAAGTATTGTATATAACTGTTTGACCAATGAAGAATTTGAAGAACGGTGGAATAAAATGATTGATAAATATAATCTTGAAAGCAATGAGTGGTTGCTTGGATTGAATGATGAGAGGTGTTGATGGGTGCTAGCATTTGTGAAAGACACTTTTTTGGACAGGAATGTCCACCACACAACGCAGTGAGAACATGCATGCATTTTTTGATGGATATGACAATTCCAAAACTACGTTAAAAAAATTTGTTGAATAGTATAAAATGCATTGCGGAGCAAGGTAGAAAAAGAGAACCAAGAAGAGTTAAACTCCTATAATTCATGGATTCCTTGTATAACTCATTATGCCATGGAGAAGCGGTTTCAAGATGCTTATACTACTAGAAAATTTAAAGAGTTTCAACATGAATTAACAAGGAAGATATATTGTGAATTATCTTTGGTTAAAGATAATGATTCCTTTTCAGAGAATGAAATATCTAAAGATATAAAGGTTGGGGAGTCATCTCGGCGTGCATCTTTCATAGTTTCTTTAATTCATGAT
Source organism: Ilex aquifolium (assembly GCA_951799425.1). Lineage (NCBI taxonomy): Eukaryota > Viridiplantae > Streptophyta > Magnoliopsida > Aquifoliales > Aquifoliaceae > Ilex > Ilex aquifolium. The sequence continues at coordinate 19,334,118 of OX637405.1, forward strand.
GATTGTAACATTAAGTGCAACTGTCGTTTGTTTGAATTTAGGGGCATTCTATGTCGACATGCAATCAAAGTGCTAATTCATAAGAAGATTTTAGTGATTCCAGAAAAATACATTATTCGGCGATGGAGAAAAAATTTAAAGAGGTGTCACACGAAGGTGAATATTAGTTATGATGATTGGAGTGCCAAACATGAAGTATGTCATTTTAACAAGGTGTGTAATACCTTTTATTAGGTTGCAGACTTGGCAACTGATTCTGAAGAAAAGACCAATTTAGTGATGCAGAGGCTAAATGAATTAGAAATGGACCTAAAAAAAGATGATTGTGTTGGTAAGAGTAGTCAACCTACTACCAACATGAATGTTGGGGCAACAAATTCTTGTAGTGATGTTAATCCGACATCAAAAGAGAATGCAAATATACTTGCTCCAGTGGTAGTTCGTAGTAAAGGGCGACCACCATATAAAAGGAAACAATCTAAGGCAAGCAAGTAATAAGGAAAAAGGAGGGAAAAAAAAAAAGATGAAGTGAAGATACCAAAAATGCAGGGAATTATATGAAGGTGTGAAATATTTGAATTATGTGATTTTTAAATTACTTCTTTTTATTTTGTTCACATTTCTAATTTTATAATTTTTTTTTGTAGGATTCTAACATGGTCCAATGCAACAAAATTGGTAATGTTGATGATGCATTAAGTACGAAAGTTGTTGACATAGTTGAGACACAACAAAGCATCGCATTAAAGGTACAAGATGGTATTGCTAATTTGAGCAATTATATTGAACATGTTACTTTGAGCTATTTATTTAGTTGTGGTGTATAATGTGTTATGAAGGCAAGCCCACCCTCCTTGTATGGGGGCAACTTTACCCCTCAAGCACATGAATATATAGGTGGATATACAATGGACAACATGGCAAACTCTATGTGGTTCACACCCAAATATTTTACAGGTATGTCATATTTGTTTTATTTAATAGAAATTTTGTGTTGTGTTTAACATGTGTTCTTTAAAATTAGACTCAACACTCTTCATATTGGAGGGGTATATATGGTATGGATCATGTTCCTTACTCTACAACAATCTTTGGAATCAATGATACTAATCAATTGTCCAATATTATACAACAGTCGGTACGAGATTTATTTGCTAATTTTCATCTAATTCACATCTCTATGCACTTTAACTTTCTTTCGAATTTTTACTATATACAGGGAAGCCTAAATTCAGGAAGGGATGAGGATGCTGGCAAGGGTGATTCAGAGTATCCAAGCCAATAAGTGAGTTATGAACTCCTTATATACCATTTTAAGTTGTATTAGTTTTCTTGATTTTTCAACAGCTTTTGGATCCATTTATATACCATTTTAAGATCTATTAGTTTGGTTTGTGTAGTCAAAAATCAAAGCGGAGGAAAATATAACAATTTTTTGTGCAACTTCAAAGTCAAATGGAAGACATAGAAAACAGATTTTTTGTTTTTGTTTTGTTTTGGAAAAGGAGTTATGATGTATGAGATTAATTTTTTGGGTTCGTTTATTTGTGAGTTTTATCATTACAGAAATAATAGAAGATTGAATAAAACAAAACACTTTAAGTTTCAGCTTATGTATTTGGCTATATGTGATATTGGTAAAAATTAATTGGCATTGTTTTTTGGTTGCCCTGTGCAATAGCTTTTCTTTTTTTCAGACAATAAAATTTCAATTGATCAAAAAAAGTGAACAAGAAAAGGTAACGACCCTTACAAAAACAACATGAGGCATTCCCAGTAACCATGTCAAAAAAATCAAAAGATAAAACAGGCCATGAGAAAAGAACAATGACCATGCAAGAACAAAAATAGTTGGTATTCCCAGGAGATAGAATTTAGAAAAAGTGGAGGCCTTGAGCTTAAACTTCCATCCAAATTCCTCACCATAGACCCAAACAATCAGAGAAATTCTTTCATTCAAAGCAAAAAATCCATATTTGTAAGAGTTGCAGGTTCATTGGTAATGTTTAAAACTTCATCGCTCCCTCACTGTGTGCAAAAAATTATGTCAGAGTTGTTCAAAAAATTCACCAAAGCAACAAACCCACAATGATCTGGACAGAATAAATCGGGGGGAAGTAGCTACCTTGAGCCAAAACTTCCACCAAGCAAGAACAAAGGCGGGCAACACCAAAAGGGTAATCGTTTTTGCCGCCTTTATTCCAATGTTACTCATCTTCACCACTTCCAAACTACACACTGAATGTAAACCCAACCAAGCCAATAACACCGAATAAGCGTTGAACAGTAGCCTGAGTCAAGATGTCGCTCCATAGTTTGTGACTCAATTCCAATGTATGTCGGTTAGTGTCTTAGATTAGAGAAGAAGGAAGTGTCAAATTTAGTTTTCCCAAATGATAAAGTAGCAATAAGAGGTCAAAGACACAAAGATTCGAAAAAAGACTATGGAGCCAAATAAGCATTTCATCAAAAAGTTGGAGTGCACCAAAGGTTTATTGTACAAAGTCAGACCCAATCTAATGGTCTAGGGATCCTTTGAACAATAAAAAAGAGAGGAGTGGATGCATCAAACAGTTAGAGTGAATTTAAAACACTCATTCTCTGCCACTGGTGGAAGTTGAAACTACCAGAAACTATGGAGATTGGAGCATCGGAATTTTTATTTTGGTTCTGCCTTGTCGGGAATACAGGATGTTAATCCATTTCTTTCCTTGATTTTAGGCTTGAATTTTGGCTGAAAAATTTCGTGCGGGCATTCAGTCATAAAGAGTATTTGCACAGTAGATTCTCCACGTCAATCACCATGATCACTTTTTTTTTTTTCCATAATTTAGTCAGTGTAACATTATTATTATTTTTATTAATAAATTTGGCGGAATATAAGGGCCTGTTTGGTTTGCATCTCAAAAAACAGTATCTGAAAACTATTTTTAGAAAGAGTTTTAAGAAAGTGTTTTTAAAAAATTTTAGATTGCAAAACCTATTGGTTATATATTTTTGAAAATAATTTTAAAGAACAAAAATTATAAAATTTGTTTGGACAATAATCCACAATTCTCACCTCTCCCTTCAACTCTCTGTCTCTCTCTCTTCCACCACCCAATAACCCACAACCACCCAAAAACACCACCACTGAACCACCCAAAAAACCCAGAACCACCCAAAACAACCACCACCGAACCCCCCAGAACCACCCAAAAAACCACCACCGAACCCAGAGCCACCCAAAACCCACAATCACCACCGAAACCCAGAACTACGGAACCCAGAACCACCACCGAAACGCACAACCACCCAAAACCCACAACCACCACCGAACCCAGAACCACTCAAAACCCACAACCACCACCGAATCACTGAAACCCACAACCACCGAAGTATTCCAAGTTTTCAATTGGAGCCTCAACTTCGAATGTGACAGAGAGAAACAGGGAAACAGGGAGAGAGGAAGGGAGCCTCGACTTCGACTGTGAGCCTTTGTGTATATGCACGATCCATTCTTCAGATTTAACGTCTTGTAGTTGCGAGAGAGAGAGAGAGAGAGAGAGAGAGAGAGAGAGAGAGAGAGAGGTGGAGAAGAAGAATAAACAGAGAGAGAGAGGGAGCTCAGTGAGCTGGTGGAGGTAGTCTGTCTTTTTTGTCTCCAATGAAGCTTGAAGGGGAGATCTCATTAATTTAGAGATATTGTTTCCCTTGTTTTCATTTTGCCTTAGAAAACAATGAAAACATCATTTTGTTGTTCTCTAAAATCACATCTCAATTCCCAAAATTTTCCAAAAATTGGAGAACAAAAAAATTAAACAAACAAGTTTTGAGTGTTTTTAAAATTTTGAGAACAAAAAATAGTTTTCGGAAAGCTAACCAAACAGGTCCTAAGTCTTCTATTTTTTTTCTTTTCGATTGGGGGTTGGGGGAGGGTGTATAAACCGAGACCAACACTCCTTGATGATTCTTGTTTGTTGACAATAAAAATGTTGTCAATTAAGAACTTCTGGTAAGCACAATTTGAAGCTGGCACCGCCAACGGCTAGTTGGGGAATACGACCCTCCAACGGTAACCAGCCTAGCCTTAGCGTCGGCAAATTCGAATTTTTCTGTCTACTTATGACCCATGCCCCGACAAATTCTGAACAATAAAGTCCACCTAACTTTATATGAAATAAGATAATATTTTCATCAATTATTGCTTTGATTCTGGGAATCCAGCTAGCTTTGCATGACACAACTACCCATGCCCCCATCTCTATATATTCCAACCAGGGCCGAGGGACACTTGTTTCCCTCACTTTTGAACCACTTATATAGGTCCCCTCAATATATATAATTGAACACATATGACCCACTAATTTTGTGAAAATTTGTTTTAGTGGTCAATTGTCCCCTTTAGACAAATGTGTTATTTTTAGGTTGAACAAAACATTTGTGAAACGCTTTGACTTGTAAATATATTGATTGAACACAATAAATCTCTTCTATCTAATAAATTGCACTGTTTTTTTTTTTAAAAAATAATTATATAGTTGTCCTTGACCATCTTTTAATACATTGATATTTTTTTTTTGAATGGTTATAAACAAAAGCCTTTTCACAAGTTGGTGAGGGCAAGTGCGGCCACAACTTGTAGTGTAGCTTCGCCGTTGTATGGTGCGGTTTGACAATGCCGGCCCAAGGGTCATTGCAAGAGCCCCCCAATAGGAAGGAAATTTTGGGTTTGCTAAATAAAATTTTGAACACTATGCACTACATTTTCTGCATTTTTGGGATCTAATTTTTAGTACCTAATGCATTTTGGTCAGTAGATGAGTGGTGGGTGCTGGCATGAAATACAATTCATTATGAATGGAATGACCACAATACATTAAGTTTTTAAATTAAATGCTTAAAACAAGTACGGGTAGTATTATTGTTAAATTTAATAATATCTTTCAAAGAATTTAATATTTTTTAACTTAAATTTGAGGTCATGTTTTATCTAGTTTAATCACGAAAATGATCATAAAACAGATTGAGTAAGAGTAGCTCATTATCCGAATTAATTGTAACCATTGCCTTGCTAAATTTTATTCTTTAGACACAACTCTAGTTTTTTTGCAATTTTTAATCATACCTCATTTATTTTCAAACTTTTCAACTTTTACAAATTACTATTGTTACATATGTTATGAAAAAAAATTATTTTGTTAGCAAACTAAATTTCAATTTTTTTCTCTTTAGCTTCAAGAGCTATCAAACTCAAATTACATTTGGACGTTAGATTCAACTTCGGTTATTTGTAGGTGCAAATCTTAAGTTTAAAAATTCAATTAGTATTTTTGTATCTAAAAAACAATATATATATATATATATATATATATATATATATATATATATATATATATATATATATATATATATATATATATATACCTTCTTAGGAGTATCATTAAATCAAGGTCCATTGATATTTAAAAAATAATAACAAAGATAATTTTTAAATGAGCATATTCTAAAATTTTGATAATTATTTAGTACTATTTATATTATAATAATAAAATATCAATAGGCCCCATTTAACAATTTTACCTAAAACCCCTGCTTGTGTTGGTGACAACAGGGCCCCATTTTACAATTGGGCTTACTTTCGTCTCCTCCACCATCCTCTCCACTACGCACTTTAATGTTTCCACCACCGTAATTGGTTTCTTCACACCCAGTCACCCTCACAGTTTTTACGAATATTTTGCTTTGCGGAGAGAGAGGAAGAAAGGAAGGAGGAGAGAAATGTCGATTTGGCTTTTTTTGGTTGCGAGCTTATGTTTATTTAAGTAGAGACATAATGTATGTCTTTATCAAAAAAAAAAATTTAACCATGGTTAACACACCACCATCAACAAAATGAATAAGAAAACATCTTTTTCATTGAAATTAAAATTTTACATATGTCTCTCATCTAGCATTGCATTGGAGAGAATTAAAGGGAAAGGGTAATGTAGGGTATTTAAATCCAAGATGTGATGCTATAAGACAGAGTGTGTGACTATTTCCACTCCACAAATCTCTGTTCCTATCCTATTAAATTATAAATCATAAAACTACTAAGTTTACCCAATTTATACTCACTTCATTAGTACCTAAGTTCACCTCATTTTATACCCACCCCATGAATAATTAAACTTATCTCAATCTTTACTTTTAAGATTTCTTTCTATACTCCATCTCACTTAGTCTATACAAAATATATTCAATTGGATTATCTAATAGAATTGAACAAATAATCATGTATAAATTGTGTGATTCGATGAGAGAGACTTGATGATATTTTTCTTTTTTCTTTCCAAGAAACTTCGCTTCAGATGTGACCTACAACGAAGATTTTAAGAGATTTTTTTCTGTATTTTTTTTGAAATTGCAAGTAAATAAGATATTTTTCTCTGCAAATTCCTTCAATCAGCGATTAAGAAAGCAATAAAGAGAAGTGCAGAGTGGAATCAGAGTATAATTTTGATGATGAGATCAGAGAAGATAGAGATCGGTCAGTGACAATTGAAGCAATTTGCATGAAAGAAATTCATAGTGGAATCCAATCGAAAATATTTTATGTATAAACTCTGTGAGATGAATATATAAAGAAACCCTAAAGGTAAAGATTAAAATAAGTAATTGAGTGAGTATATAATGAGGTGGGCTTGGCCTATAAAAAGAGTGAATTTTGTAATTTTATTATGGGAGAATTATACTCAGACTCTCTGAAGATTTGTCACTTCATCACTCAAACCCCATAAAATTTGAAATATTATACACAGATCACTTGAGATTTGTACACGTGTAACGCTTAGACCCGACCGCCAATGTGCGGTAGTATATCCGTTAGTAAATTACATTCAGACCACTTAAAGTTTATAGGTGTGTAGTACTTAAACTCCTCAAATTTAAAATATTATACTTAGACTAAAAATACTCCAATTAAAGATATAATATTAAATATTTTAAATTTTACAACCAAACTTCATGTTTCTATTATAATATTTATTGAAATAAAATCAAAAATAAAAATTTAATTTTTTCTTAAAAAATCATAATTAGTATACAATTATATTGTCTATTAGAATTTAATTTGGTCGTTTAAATGACCACATTAAACAACAAAATTATCCCAATTAAAAGCTAGAATATATTGTTTCCGTTACAATTTGATTCTTTATTTAATTTTTTAGTTTTATTCCAATAGATAGTATAATTATATACTAATTATGATTTTTTTTAAAAATTAATTTTTTATTTTTGATTTTATTTCAATAAATGACATAATAGAACAAGAATTTTGGTTGTAAAATTCATGTTTTATTATGAATGACTTAGACCTCTTGTTTGATTTTTTAGTTTTATTACAATAGATGATATAATTGTATACTAATTATGATTTTTTCTTAAAAATTAGATTTTTATTTTTGATTTTATTTCAATAAATTAATAGAACATGCATTTTGGTTTTAAAATTTAAATTTTTTGATATTCTATCTTTGATTAGAGTATTTTTTATCTTAATATAATATTTTAAATTTGAGTGGTTTAAGTATTATATGACTACAAATTTTAAGGAGTCTAGGTATAATTTACTAACATATATACTTACGTACATTCGACGGTAGGGGTGTAAGTGTTACACGTGTATAAATTTCAGAGGGTTTATATATAATATTTTAAATGTCAGGGAATCTGAATAATTAAGTGATAAACTTCAAGAGATCTGAGTGTAATTCTTTCTTTTATTATTTATTGATTGCGGCACTTTCGTGATGTGGTGTTAGTGTAATTTTAAAAACTATAAGCCTACCCGTTGCAATTGAAGAAGTTCTGCAGGTTATAAGTGTCATAGTCCCAAGATTATAATCTGTCTCTGTCTCTCTCTCTCGGTGTGCTGCTTCTCTTTTGTTTTAATTTTGTCTACTACGTCAATCCATCAATCATTTTAAGAAGTGCTCCATATCGCACTGACAGGACCTCTGGCTCTATTTCTCTCTTGTATCTCTGAACAGGTATGCTTCTCATCTAGGTTTTTTCCGTTTCAATTTTTCTTTCACAATCTCTTGATAGTAATTGTTCAAGCATTGCCTTTTGATCAATCGTAGTTGAGTTCGAATTCTATACGGGTTTCGTGATGAATAGTATTTTTCTTTATTCTTCACTTGTTTAATGAGTGTATTTATGTCTTAATTATCTTGGTGCGTGGTATTTGTGAGTGTGTGAATTTATATGAGAGTTGTTTGTTTTTATGTTTTTAGTTTCTACTTGGAAGATCAGGTTTTTTCGTCAGGCCATTTTTTGATTATTCTTATAAAGAATCTCTTTTGCCGAGAAAGTGAATGCGGATGACCTTTTTGGTCTTGAATTTGAATGAATTGGGTATATTCAAGATTAGGCGCCATATCAAATTTCCTGTTCTAGTCTTGGCTTTTAGTGTTCTTCTACGTTTCAATAGCTGGATTGATCAGGTGAACATTTCTTTGTGCTTTCTACTCTTTCTCCCTCTCTGAATTGCCTACTCCATAATTTGATTGAGGGGTAGGCATGGTGCCAATTTTTTATTCGCATCTCTTGTAGGGTTTCCAAAGTAGCGATAATTTGAGGTTTCACATTTTTTTTTTAATAGAAAACGATTGAATATTTTCATTGCTCAGAAAGAAGGAAGGACATCATGCTGGATGAGAGGTGTTAAAAATAAAGGACATTCCTCTCTCCAAATTTTCTTTTCTAGTCTTGTCTTTTGCTGTTATTCTACGGTTTCAATAGTTGGATTGATTAGGTGAACATTTCTTTGTGCTTTCTACTCTTTCTCCCTCTCTGAATTGCCTACTCCATAAGTTGTTTGAGGGGTAAACATTTTTGATTAGGTTAAATTATGTTTACTAAAAGCATTTACAATTGTGTTAAAAAACAGTGGTGCCAATTTTTTATTCGCATCTCTTGTAGGGTTTTCCAAGTATTGAGAATTTGGGAGAATTTGGGGTTTCACATTTTTTTATAGAAACGATTGAATATAAAGAAAGAAGTACATCATGCTGGATGAGAGGTGTTAAAAATAAAAGACATTCCTCTCTCCATCAACAAGGATTAATACAATTCTTCGTAAACTTAGCTAAACAATTAGCCACTGCATTTCCATCTCTGCTACTCCATGAAAACAAAAAAAACTTTAAATCCATTTGCATGACTATTAATTTGATCAACATATTTTCCCACTTCAGATAAGTCTGATGTTCCTTTTTTCATTGCATTTATAACCAATTTTGAATCACCTTCAAGCACAATTTTGTCATAGCCTGCTTCAATTGCTATCTTAATCACAATAGACGCCATTGGAGCCTCCACATGATCAGGATTAAGTAGTTCATGAATCCTTTTGGAAAAAAAACATTGAATAAAAGAACCATTTCAATCCCTAACCACAACACCAATTCCCGAAGTTACAAATCACGCAAACACTACATCAAAATTTAATTTAAAAACCCTAGTGAAGGAGCAAACCACCTACCAATCTCTAAAGCTGCAATGAGTTGTTCCTTTGAATCAACGATCAAACTATTCCAAAATTGGTCTAAGTATGTTTGAGCAAAATTGAATATTTGATCAAGAGACATTGTCGCTTCACTATGTCGTGCTTTGTTTCTATTGAACCATAATGATTAGAGAAGAACAAAAAATAAGCTTGTTCATCGGCTTGTAGTTGACTTTGGATGCCCAACAGCCACTCCTTAAATATAATATCATGCTCATAGTTGTGTGTAAACCCAGAAAGTTTCCAAACAGCCATGGCAACTGGACACTCAAAAAATATATGAGACATGGACTCATTTGGATCATCACATAATAGACAATTGGTATGAAAAAAAATTCTCCTTTGTTGCAGATTGCAATGAGTAGGCAGAATATTTCTAATGACTCTCCAAGAAAATATTTTGATCTTTTTGGGAATCCTAAGAGACCAAATGAAATTTCCTGAACGTTTACCCTCACTATGAGTAGAATCACCTTCAATTTGTTTAACACGATGTAGACCACGATACACAATCAAATGATGGGCGCTTTCACCGAGAAATGGCCAGATCTGTTATAGTGCCAAGCCAATTGATCGCTTGGAAAATGATCACAAATAGGAATGCCCAGAATTTGTTCTAAATCATGGGAGAAAAATTTGCTCCAACAAACTTATTTTCCAGCAACCATGTTCATATTCCATTAAGGAGCTTACCTAGAAATCCTCCATTTCTGGTAATGGACTAATAATCTTGAAAGAAAAAGGCTTGGGGATCCACCTATCATTCTTCTCCTGAACACTTCGACCATCTCCGATTCACCATTGCATTCCCGCCTCAACCACCTTTCTTGATGCCAGAATGCTGCGCCATGTTAAAGAGGGACAGGATCGCAGCTAGGCTTCCATCAAAGAAGAGGTAGGAACGTATGCTATTTTGCTTTTATTGTACACCATTTGGTGCGAATTATGTTTTATGCTTGTTTTTCTCTCTGCAATAAATTTCTCTCTTTTCTACATCTACCTTTGTATGTAGAAGTAGATCATAAGAATTTTTTTTGCGAGCAATCATATTAAGTGTCTTCCATTCCCAAATTACATTCAATGAGTTATACGATTTTCTTTTTTTGAGTCCTTGTACTTCCCATGAAATTAAATTTATCTAAGTGTGTTATTTAGGATATCAGGAAGCCATAAATTTTCTAGAGCTGATACATAATTCTAGAATGTGTAATTGTTGCGTTCATTGGTTGTAAAGAAGTGGAAGGTCACCATTTGCTCATAGTTGAAATATTGTTCTTTTTCTTGCTAGGAGATTAGATCATTTGGAATTTCAAAAGTGATGGTAGTTGGCTGGTCTAAACTTTGTTTTGGACAATGCAGTGATGGGCTGCTGTGGCATTGGAGTGTTTATCTGTTGATTTTGAATGACCTTTTTGTTGTATGGATTCTAATTGATTGATGCTTTGTGCTTGATTTGGGGATGATGAGGAATATATGCCACTTTCTTCACTTGGGTTGTGAAATAAACATAACATCAACAATGTGGATATGAAGTTCTTTCTTTTTTTTTTCTGTTTTCTATTTCCTTTGGAATGGGTTGCATTGAACCTCAGTTATCGAATGCATTTTCTGTACTAGCAAGGTTTTTTTTTTTCTAATAAGCTCATGACATTGTATGTATACAAAATTAAAGGATTTGGCTGTTAAGAAGGATGTTTATGAGGGTGGACCTATGCCAACTTGTTTAGCATTAAGAACTAGTGTGTGTTAATATCACTTGGAAGTTGGAATGTATTTCATGCTGAAGATTTTGTTGAGAATTTTAGTTATAATTGACCTTGGGTATAAGGAAGTATGTGAACATGGTTGTTTGGAAAAACTTTGCAGCCTATGCATCAGGAAAAATAATTTTCTGTTTACTCCATTTTCGTGTGAGATATATGAAATTATCACTAGGGTTGGGATGAGAGGACATACGAAGCCGTAAATTCACTGAGTGGTGGAGCACATTTATGGAACTAGGGTATCTAGATTCCCAAAATGAAGTTGTTTTCATGCGTGCTTGTGTGATTAAGATTGTGTGTTATATCTTCCATGAAAGTTTTAAGGCTGACAGCCAAGAAAATTTATGGCAATTGGAATATGGGTCTCAATGGTTTAGGGTTTGAGGTGGTTGCTATATATCTGAACCTACACACACTCATTGGCTTCATGTTTGCTGCTTTGGAGCATGATCAACTTCAGATGCTTTGAACAGAAAGATGGGTTATACTTCTGAGCTTCCGGAATACATGATTAAAAATTGGGCAAGGAAGCTGCAGGATATGTGACATTGACCAGTTTGAGTGAGCCATGTGCATTCCTATTAACCAGTTATTTGATAGACCTATCTTGGATGATTAGGAAGTGAAGCAACCATTAGCGTTTATTGGGTTTTATGTTTGTCCAATATAAATTCTGTCTTGTGACATCTCTCAGATGCTCCTTTGACCACCATTAGAAGACTAGGTGCTTAGATGATGGTGCCTGTTTTGTGCCTAATGGAGTTTTCTTTACAAGTTATTGTGAATTTTGCTAGGATGCGTGTTCATCTCTGATATGCAAGACAATTTGTAGTTTGAGCTAATCATAGTTTTCTAGCTTTGTAATTGGGAGGTGGTAATCCTGGAAACTCTAAGCTCATCTTACAATGAGATTATCTGGGAGTTTAAATTCTAGAAAATTTTATCATTTAAGGTTGCATTCGCTTAGATTTTGGATGTTCTATGTAGACCTTTCACTGTTTTACATGTGTCTAGTTCTTCCAATCACCAAAAAAAAAATTGCAGGATTGATTTAGCTATGTAGTAGTGGGCTTTCGCAGGGTTGCACCGTGGCTTGATTTATATTCTGCCTCTGTTCACTTATACTGGGTGAAGAAGCAACATACTTGCCGGCATTCTCGGATTGGATATATAAAGCTAGTATAATGCTGTAGTTCTTGTTAATGTTGACATTTTGTACTAAGGTTCTAAGCATGCTTTTTTTTTAATCTCCTTTATTCTGGCTTGCTTCCTCTACGCGTTTCTGGCTTTCTTCCTCAGGCGTTTCTTGCAACTGTCAATGAATCAACTATGAACAAGCCTTGAAGGCAGACAATTTTTCTTTGTCTACTGGATTGTCAACCTTTATATTTTTTATGGAAAAAGAAAGAAAAGTGGCTCAAATTATGGGTTGTATTATATCCTGAGGAAAAACTTTATTTTGCAGGATTTTCTATCTGTGGCTTGGTCATCGTCGTATCTCCGAACAACACTGCTACAGATTTTAGCAAAACATTTGCAGTTTTGATTTCTTATCAGCTAAGTTGCAGACTGAGGATTTGATCTTTATTTGTGTGGCTATGGTTAGTTTCTCCATCTGTTTTTGTTTCTAAGTCCGATTTTTAATTTTTTTGTTTGGGGGGTGGGGTGAAGGGGTAATTTCAGTGGCCTCTGTTGAGGTTTCTGACAATATCATTGACCTTTCCTGTATTTTCAACGATATCACATACCTCTCTCATCCTAGGTTAGGTGTATCGAAGACCTTACTCCTGCACTAATGATCTATTACAATGCTTAAGTGAAAGTGATGGGCCAAGCATTTTTCGAATTCAAATTATAGTTAACATGTAAATCTTTAGGGTAAGTAACTGTTTCCTCTATGCCTGTGCTGGACTTGTCTAACACCACAGTCAAAAGCTCACTGCAACACCACCACTACGAGAACCTAAAACCCTGTGATTGCACCATCCATCAAGACAATCTCACTGAAACACCATCACGAAAACCTAAAACCCTGTGATTGCACCATCTAGGCAGCCACTAATTCTGATTTCCAATCCTTTAATCAGTTAAACAAGGTCATGAGTTTCTCGCAAATCTATAGTCTTAATCTAGTGGGCTCCATCATCACAGAAAATAAACACGCTCATCCAGTCAGATAATAATCATCATCAGTGTCATGCATTTAAGCATCCAATCCAATTACTACCTGTGCCAGTTATAGAAGACATTAACCAGTTGACATTCGTCCATAGTTTTTCCATCAGTAAGAATTCCAAATAATAATTATAAACAATACCAAAATAAACCTAGATTTTCACAGGTGAAAAACACTGATGTCTCAATAACAATATCAAAAAAAAAAAAAATCTGTATGGGCCTCTAGGTTCTTTGATTACAGAGAGGAGGTGAGGGAGTTTCTTGTGATGTGGGCTTGAAGTGATTGAACCAGTTGGTGGTCATGAAAACGTGAAAATTGTCAAACTGAGGTTCTATTGATCAAGTTTTTTCAAAAATTTATAGCCCTCCCACCCAGGAGCCTCACACATAGATCACCACTCCCTAATTAGACCTCTAAAACCTCTATGCTCAACCCACATATTCTCAAATCTAAAAGGACAAGGACCCCACTTAAATTTTGAATCCCCAAGAACAATAGGGCAAGGTATGATACAGTTGTAGACAAAGCCTCCTACCTAATCCTAGGAAAACAATCCTCCCACCTAATAGAATACAAGAACCTATCCAACCTTTTACATATTACTGCTCTCCTAAAATTGGACCATGTGAACATACCATTAGCCAAAGGAGGATCTCTAAGTCCCTGATGAATATATCAAAATCCCTCATACTTGGGGTAACTCTTCCCCTATTTTGTTTTTCGCTTGGGTGTCTAATAACATTAAAATCCCCCCCTAAATACACCAACAAGGGCTACATACCCCAACAACCTGCTAATTCTTCCCATGACCTTGTTCTCACTCTAGGTTTATTCGGTCCATATATCCCAGTCAACCACCACTCATAACCATCACTATGTCTAATTTTAACAAAAATTGTAAATTCACCCTCAATTGATGCTTCCACCACTACAGATACAAACCTCTCATCCCAAATAATGAGAAACCACCCGACTTCCCCACAGAAGGTAACACAACCCAATTTCTAAACCTGGATCCCCACACACTTTTTACTATTCTTCTATCAATTACTTTCATCTTGGTCTCTGTAGTATTACAATATCAGACCCCACTCTATTCAACAAATCGTTAATTGAGACCCTTTTGTTTCAAGACTCTAGTCTTCTAACATTCCAATTAACAATTTTCATAACAAACCAAAGCTCTCCCCTCACCCCTGCTAAAACTTCCCCCAAACTTCCCCCATAATAATTAATCCCTGAATATAGATTATTTAACTCTCTAATTCCCCTTCTCCTTGCACTCTTTCCATCTGCCTTTTTCTTACTTTTCTTTTTTGTAGGGACCAAAGACAAATCCATTTTTCCAAGAATGTCTTATGAACTATCCATTTCTCTTCATTGGACACAAAACATTCAGTTTGTTCACTACCATCTTTGCCTATCCCCGAATTCATCCCTTTTTCTTCTTAACCAAAACACACAATGGCCCAATCTGATACAGCATTCGAGACCCTAGGATCATGGTTAACAGTGGCATAACATTTGTCAGCACTCAAATTTGGGTCACGAAAGCCTACCTACTTGACACTTAAAAATGTTGAACTAGGAACCTCCAAGATATCCATTGAAACATTCAGTTTGTTCACTACCATCTTTGCCTATCCCCGAATTCATCCCTTTTCCTTCTTAAACCAAAACACACAATGGATAGGATTATGGTTAACAGTGGCATAACATTTGTTAGCATTCAAATTTGGGTCACGAAAGCCTACCTGCTTGACACTTAAAAATGTTGAACTAGGAACCTCCAAGATATCCATTGAACCATTCCGGTCAAAAGATACCCAACCTGCCCTGCCCCAGACAATTTAAATTCATCAGAAATCCAACACACCAACCCTTCCCCTATACCTGATACACTACCTTGACCTTTTACTAGCTTAGAAATCTTCCTCATCTTACCACCCATACCATAACCATAGCTTCCCCCACTAGTCACACACAACCCACGATTGACAATTTTCCCCTTAGAATAGACCAGAACCGACGTAGACAAATCCTCCCTAAGAGAACTCGTTTCTGAAAAGAGATTGGAAACCTCCCCAATAGAACCCATTGTTGACAAAAGATTGGAACCCTTCTCAAGAGAACCCATTTCTGAAAAAAGGTTGGAATTACCTTGTTTCTGTAGTTTACGATACGGTGCATGAACAATTTTCTCACAGGATTGACTAACCTTCTAATGTGCCGCAGCCATGGGATCCCCAGTATCATCTCCCAATTGCTTCCCTGACTCAAAGATCTTAGTCATGTCACAGTAACTTTCATCAGATTGTAAATCAGACATCTCTCCCAAAACGCAATGAGGGAAAGAGTCTGTTGAGCTTCTACTATTATTGCCGCACTCTTCTGACTGAAGCAATACATTTTGAGCATTACAATGACCTTCCTCAACCTCTAGAATCATCCTCCTCTGTTCATCTTCTTCGTCATCCATTCTCTTTTCTCCAAAATCTTCTCTGAAACTTTCACTGCTGATGTTTTCTCTTGTATCACTTCCTCTTATTTTATCAATGATTGCACTCTTAAGCAGCTGGGCCATCGCCTTAGAGTTGATACCTTTCACACCATTCCTTCCCATCCCATCCTCTCATTCTCTATTTCTATTTTCCTAAAACAGAGTCTGTTTCCCACCCTTGACAGCACTATCCAAAAACCGACAGAAAACACCCCAGCCACTTCCTTCTATGCCTCTAGGAATGATGAGCCCCATCCTTCTTCCATTACTCATCAATTTGGTGATAGTTGAAATCTAAATCCAAGATTTAGAGTGGGGAAGAGGCAAGAGAAGAGTGAAGAGAGAAGGGTGAAGAGAAAGAAGAGATTAAGAAATAGGGTTAAGGAGAGTGAGAGTTAACCTCTCCACTCATCACCCGTTTATATTAACTTATAATAATGTGAGGATTACAACAATACCCTCAATTTAAAATAACCTAACAGTCTATACTCCCCCTCAAATTGGAGAACTTGGAGTATAGATATCTCTTATGTCTAACTTGCATACATCTGAATGAAAAATTCTACTACTAAGCCCCTTAGTAAACACATCAGCCAGTTGTTATTTGGACGTCACAAATGACATACAAATCAACCCATCATTTAGCTTTTCTGTAATGAAGTGTCTGTCAATCTTAATATGTTTTGTTCTATCATGTTGAACCGGGTGATGAGCAATATTTATGACATCCTTATTATCACAATATAAGCGCATAGGTTCACCATTAGAGACACCCAAGTCTTTCATTAAGGTTTTTAGCCATATAAGCTTGCAAATACCATAAGTCATAACCCTATATTTTGCCTCTGCACTAGATCTAGCCGCCACTGCTTGCTTGTTGTTCCGCCAAGTAACTAGATTTCTTCCTACAAAGGTACAGTAACCTGTAGTGGACCTTCTATCCTCAATTGACCTTGCCCAATCTGCATCGGTGAAAGTTTCTATTCTCAGATGACCTTACTTTGAGAACAATATTCTTTTGCCAGTAGATGATTTGAGATACCTGAGTATATGATAAACTTCCTTTTAATGAGGAACCCACAGAGCATGCATGAATTGACTAACAAGACTTACTGCATATGTTATGTCTGGGCGAGTGTGAGAAAGGTATATAAGTCTCCCAACAAGTCTTTGATATCTTTCTATCCACTTGATCACCTATATCACTTCTCGGTTTGTGGTTTGTCTCAATAGGTGAGTCAGGAGGTCTACAACCCAAGCATGCTGGTTTCCTTCAGAAGATCAAGGATATAATTTCTCTGTGAGATGAAGATGCCTTTATCTGACCTGACCACTTCAATTCCTAGGAAATAGCGTAACCATCCCAAATTCTTGATCTGAAACTCTTTAGCAAGAAGTGGAGGCAGATGCAGAAGTGTCAAGTTGGGCCATTGGTCCATCTCCCGTCGATGGAGATGGACCAATGGGAGTAGGATCAACAATCTCAATCATATGGGCATGAGAAGGGCACTGCGCCCCCTAGAAGGACACGACCATGTAGCTGTCAACAATGATCTTTAGTGTGCCTCGTATTTCCATAGTAGTCACACTTTAATAGATCATTTTTCGTGTTCCTATTCTTATCATCACCATGAGGCTGAAATGATTTGTTATCTCTATGTGGAATAGCTGTTAGGGCCGAACGATCATGAGCAGGAGTATGAAGCATAGAACTCCTACTCTCCTCCTCCAGCACATAAGCATAAGCTTGCCTCAAAGAAGAAAAGGGATCTCTACCCAGAACCTGTATACGGATTTGATCATATTCTATATTAAGGCCTATAAGGAAATCGTATACTCATTTTTTTGCTATCAACTTCTGAAACTTAGCATTGTCTTCGGCACAACCTGCTTGAAAATCTTAGTAATAATCCAACTCCTGCCACAAACTACTCAAACTTGCGTAGTATTTTGCTAGAGTCATATCCTTCTGTTTGGATTCATGAATCTTCTTCGTGAGCTCATAAATTTGGGCATCATTCTCGACAAGTGAATATGCCTAAGTCACCGCTGACCAAATCTCAGATGCTGTCTCAAGAAACAGAAAACCACGGCTAATGTGAGGTTGCATCGAGTTATGTAACCATGTCATTACCAACGAGTTCTCAGAGATCCACGAGCTAAGATCAGGTTCAGATTTGGGTTTCACATTTGCTCTTGTCAAGTATCCATTTAACGCACTTGCCCGTACAGATAACTGGCATGATCGAGATCACGCCAAGTAATTACCTCCATCCAATTTTACTGGACTGATTTGAAGAGAAAGATGGCATCCAAGAGTCCCTACATGACTCACTACACTTTTCTTATTGTTGGTAGATTCTTTATTAACGTTAGACATGGCTTCTTCGCAATTGGAGGATTAACCCAACACGAGAAAAAAAATCAAAATAGCAGCTAAAGGCAAAAATTGGTGACTGCCCAGCACCAATAGGAACCAACTTAGTACAGATGTGGACCACTTGAGGACTACCCAGCATAGATGAGGACCACTGGAAGACTACCCTGCTCAAAGGAGGATCACTGGAGGACTACCTATGACTGCCCTACACAAAGAAGCCACAGGAGAGTCATCGAAAATTATAGTCCAACACAGCCAGTTGTCGAAACAGGCTCACCGGAGTTCTCAGAGGCCAATGAAAAAAACAACCAAGCACTTCTTGCCACAAGCTACTCAACCACAACCTCAAACACAATGGGAAAAGACCATCGGAACTTGGCAGCAACCGAACAATGATTGCCGATGTCCAAAAAACACAAAAAAAACCTTGAAAATCATCAGGTTGTGCACAAACCTTCCCCCGAGTTTTTAGGAGGGCCAATCAGCACCCATAGTGTGCATTAGTCCTAATCTCAGCCAAACAACAGATTAAAAATATGACTCCAAATTTTGAAAAAACATTCAAAAATTTGAGAAGTACCTCAAATAACTTCAAAAAAATCCAAAAAATTACCATCATACTCGGAAGGAAAAACTGAGCCATACCGTATCAGTTTCAATCGACTTTGGCAATGACGTCATCATTTCGGCAATGACGTCAGCAGTCCAACGGATTAGCAAATCCTCCCTGAGTGTTCTAGTGACTC
The DNA here is from genome assembly GCA_951799425.1 of Ilex aquifolium. NCBI lineage: Eukaryota > Viridiplantae > Streptophyta > Magnoliopsida > Aquifoliales > Aquifoliaceae > Ilex > Ilex aquifolium. The sequence continues at coordinate 19,353,221 of OX637405.1, forward strand.
TAAAGTTTAGATAAATTGCTCTAATATTATGTTAAACAACCATCTACTTCAAAAGTTTAAGCTGTTGGAGAGGGTGTAACTTAAGTATTTATACTTCAATATGCCCCCCTCACGTGCGACTAGATTTTGGGCCTAGCATGTGGAAACTCTTTTCATAATTAGGGTGGTGACGAGATTCGAATATAAGACCTCCTATTCTGATATCAAGTTGAAATCTAAATCTAGGGTTTAGAGTGGAGAAGAGGCAAGAAAAGAAAGAAGAGATTAGGAAATAGGGTTAATGAGAGTGAGAGTTAATCAACCTGTCCGCTCATCACCCGTATTTATATTAACTCATAATAATGTGAGGATTACAACAATACCCTCAATTTAAAATAACCTAACATTCTATAGTGATTCTAACAAAATCTCCAAACCTACTAGTCTCCATTTCAATCTACACACAAAATCCGTCATCTCTATACTTTCTGAAAAAAACCACCACTATTTTTCCAACTCAAAGCAGTTCTTACTGACTCCTTCAACCACTCCACACAGCCTTTATTGAAACAGCATGGAAAGGAACCGAAATGATTCCATTCCGTTATACAATCAGACTACCAAACTGTCCTTCAAAATCCAACATAAATCTTTTTTGTTCTATCTTGATCTCCATTCCCCCGTGTTTCGCTCACTTGCTCCAATAGAGCCCTACTATTGGAGCTGCGCCATTCTTTGGCAAACCAGAGAGAGAGGATAACACAAGTATGAAAAAGCATTAGTACACTAATTAATGCAGTCAAAGGAATTGTTACACATTTTTCTTTATGTTTTATTGTTGTAGGCAACCAATGAAAATCTTCCTCCTAACGTAATAAAGCAACTCGCAAAGGAATTGAAGAATCTTGATGAAACACCGCCTGAAGGGATCAAAGTCGTTGTTAATGATGATGATTTTTCAACCATATATGCTGATATTGAGGGGCCAGGTAGTTTTTTTTCCCCTCTTTTTAATAACATTAAGTTTCTATTCTGATTGAAGATCCCCCCCTTTGCAGCTGGGACTCCATATGAGAATGGTGTTTTCCGCATGAAGTTGATACTGTCTCATGACTTCCCACATTCCCCTCCCAAAGGTTTGTTGGTTCACACATGTATCAGATTTTGTCTCCTATGAAGCTGTAACCCTTGCCTGTGTTTTTACTTTGTGTGACTCAATTTCACGTGGAACTTTTTGTTTAGTAGGTATTTGAGTTTTGAACTTGCAGAAACATATACCTATTACTGTTGAAGGATTCCTTTTACACGTAGTTGTGGTAATCTGTTTGATATTTTCATTGCCTAATTGGCTATATTTAAAATATGAGGTAATGATCTGTTAGTCTATTTTTCTGAACTTTCGTTGTCTTTTCTTCGTACGGATTTTTCTTTCCGATCTATGGTGCAAGATGGTTGCTGCCTAAACTTTTGTTGGATTTTGTTGTTGGGAGAGAAGAGGGGGGGGGGGGGGGGGGGGGGGGACGTTATGGCATATGTTTTGGCCATGTTATGTGTTGTGCACTGCACTGTATTCTCATAACATGTCTTTATCCATTTGGCCATTTGGTAGTGATAGTAATGCGACTATATGATCAAGATGATCATGGTCAATGGAACGCTCTGGCATATGTTTTGGCCATTTTATGTGTTGCGCACTGCACTGTATTCTCACAACATGTCTTTATCCATTTGGTAGTGATAGTAATGTGACTATATGATCAAGATGATCATGGTCAATGTAATTCTAACATGGTAGTGTGCTCCAAGTACATGTGATCGTCAGTTAACCTGTATTTTTCTTCTTAAGGATCTGTTACAAGTTCTTGTTTTCTGAGCACATTTATATTATTGGGTGCTAAAAATCTGTTTCCATTTTTTGTTTTCTTATAATGACTATAATTAGGTTATTTCCTGACCAAGATTTTCCATCCGAATATTGCCACCAATGGTGAGATCTGTGTCAACACCTTGAAAAAAGATTGGAACCCAAGTCTTGGCTTACGACATGTTCTAATTGTAAGTTTTGGCAGTTCTCCGGTTGTCCTGCTAAAGTTATTTGAGTTGTTTCTTTTACCGGTTTAATTAGGGCGGGGATCACCTGTGAACTAGTTGATCCTGTTTTTGAGTTTCCTGCATTCAACATGCATTTTGCATATAAATTGGTTGTTGATTTTTTTATTTGGTGGTAACAGGTTGTCAGATGTCTACTTATTGAACCATTTCCAGAATCAGCTTTAAATGAGCAGGCTGGAAAGATGCTGCTTGAAAATTATGAGGAGTATGCCAGACATGCCAGGTGAGTCTTTGCACCTTTTCAGTTACTTCATGTTGTGGGCTATAGTAGACAGTCGTTATCCTTAAGTTGATGAGGCGTTAAAGCCAACTGTGTTTAGTATGACCTTGTATTACTATATTTCTCTTTTTTTCAGAGATCACCATTCAGCTCTGTGATTGGCCAAGTTCATATGATTCATTTTCGTTTTTCTCAATCATGATGTTTTCCTGTACTTGGGGATGGGTGTCACAAAACTTCTTTCTTGCTCTATTGCATAGTTATAATGGTCATACCATCAAAAGGGGGTTGTAGATAGTTTCATTTGTCATATTGGTGTTGTAGATAGTTTCAGTCTATCATTTGGGATTCGTGGATATGAATTTATGTTATAACTTATACCTAGAATACATATTTGACTAATGTCAAAGCATTTTTTCTAATAAGCAACATATAAATCATTGATAAAAAACAATATAACATAAAATATATAATTAAGGTATTAACACAAATATGACGTGATGGGAATAGGAAAACATGATGATAAAAAGGGGGAAACTTGAGAGAAATGGATTCCAATAGTCCAACTCATGCAGCTAAGCCCTATAATTATTTTTCTCTGTGCATTGTTATCTTTACTGATTGTACATATACCTAGCTGACACGGTTTGCAATAGCCAAACTGCCTCTGAAATGCTTGGAAATGTCTGGCATAAATGAAATGCATAGAAAAATCTTATGTAATGAAAATAAAGGGAATGTTTGCCTCTTTCTCAGAAATGAAATGTTTTGGCTGGTTTAGGCCAAAAGAACACGGCGTTTGTAGCAAATGTCTACTGACGGTGTAGTTTGCCGAGTTATGACTGTCTTGAATTTTATGTTGGGACTTGTGGTGCTGATGAGTTTTCAAATCTTGTAATAGCTGCCAAAAATTTTTGTAGTTAAACAAAAGTAGTGTCACATGATCAGAAATTTTGAGTTTGGAAGAAAATTACTTCGTTTTGTTTACAGGCTTTTCATGTCTATAATGTCATTCATGATAATAGATATAATGCTGTTTTTAGGAGTTTGAACTATTGCTCTTCTGACTTAGGGTTGTTCCCTGGTATGCAGGCTTTACACTGGAATCCATGCTCATAAGCCAAAGCCAAAGTATAAAACAGGAGCTATTTCCGAGTCAACTACTGCCATAAATGTAGACCAGACAAACTCCTCAGTTTTAAATGTTGACCAAAAGAATGCAGTATCAGGCACTGTACTCCAGTTGCCATCTCCATTGGCCACTTCAAATGCCAGCAAAGGAGGAATTGGTGCAGAGCAGCCATCTGTTCTCAGTTCAACGATGGAGACAGGAGTTAGTGCATCGGCAACAGCACCACCAGTGACCCAAAAGAAGGAAGGTGGCGTGGTTAAAGTTCAGGCAGATAAAAAGAAGATGGATGCAAGAAAGAAAAGCTTGAAGAGACTATGAAGTCATTGGGATAATGATGATCTTTCATGAAATTTGTGCCTAATGTTTTTCGTTTATTGGATAGATTGGACATAAAATGCTTCGTGCATAAATCAGGAGTATGTATTTTGTACTGGATATATTAATTGGGGACGCGATTGATTAATCTTGCTTGTTTCTTTGTTGTATCATCTATATAACACAAAACATCTTTTGATACGACATAGGTTCGTTCACGTGGAAGACTCGTCTGTCCAAACGAAATGTCACGAATTAGGATTTGGAAATCAGTCTCCAAAACAGGGCAAAAAAGTGTTTACAACTTGTCTCTAATTTAGATGTAGCTATAGGTGGGGTCTTTTTTTATTTTTATGTATTGGGTATAATTTTCTTATCTATTATTTTTCATATTTGGGAACAATATTTTCTGTATGATAACCTAGGTGGTAAAAGAAATTGCAGTGTTCCTAAGACCATAGTGTTGGGATTGATAACAACTGAAAAAGATAATGTTTAGTGATAATGATTGTTGATGAGCCCAGATCTAATTGAGTCAGACCCAATTAATGGGGCAAACTCAAATTAGTTACAAAGTAGGTTGAGCTCAGCTTATAGATTCAGCCCAGTCCAAAATTCAAAACGTTTTTGGAAGATTAACGCACGTGTGGAGTAATTACTAGGATAGTCACTCTCAAAGATCAAGACTATCTTTAGTTGTACCTATCATTAACTATTGCTATCTACTTCGAAGGACTAGTCACCTATCCCTTCACGCCACTGCCTTAACTAAGGCTCTATGCCTATAAATTGTAAGCCCTCTCCACATGAGAGAGGTATTTCTCTACACACCCTTCACACGGCAACTCTCTTATAGTTGTCCAACCTCTCCTAGAGCTTAATTTTGCTCCCTCTCTCTTTCACCTGCTACTTTATCAATAAAGTTCTCCAGCCACCGTCGCCGTCCTCAAAGTGGAGTAGGTCACCCTGACTGTGCCCAAGACAGTGGACTATTTGGTAATTGGTAAGGCGTACTAATACTCCGTTTGTGATGGATGTCATCAACTACCCCCTATCTTTGAAATTCAAGATGCCTACCATTGATATCTTTGATGGTACCAAGGATCCCCTCGATCACCTCAACACATACAAGTCTCTCATACAACTCCACAATATGCATATGACGAGATCATGTGCAGAGCCTTCCCTACCACCCTTAAGGGATCTGCACAAAAGTGGTTCACCAAGCTCAAGTCTTCTTCTACATACTCCTTTACGGAGTTAAGAAAATCTTTCGTCTCCCACTTCATTGGGGGACGCCAACACCAAAAGCCAGTTACTCACTTGCTCACCATCAAGCAGGATCAGGATGAAAGTCTAAGGAGTTACCTCACTCATTTTAACGAGGAGGTTCTCCAGATCGAGGAGACAAATGACAAGATGACCATGGCCGCCTTTATTGTAGGTCTGTGCTTGTCGTGTTTTATGTTCTCTGTCATAAAAAAACCACCATCCAACATGCCCGAATTGTTATCAAAAGCACAGAAGTACATGAATGCTGAGGACGTCACCAAAGTCAGACGAGGTGAGTCCTCCCCGTGAGGGTGAGAAAAGAAAAGATACCCATGAAGATAGGAGAGAAGCAAAGAACAAGGGAAATAGGTCTGAAAGAGTCTTTGTCAAGGACTGCCTGGGCACCCCACCTCTGAGAGAGCGACAAGCCTTTATGCCACTCAATGCTTTAGTGGAACATATCCTGTTCCAAATACAGGATGATCCTACAATACACTGGCCAGGGAAGATGAAGACCGCCCCAAACCGTAGTAACCTGAGCAAGTATTGCCTCTTCTACCGCGACCACGACCACGACCACGACCACGACCACGATACTGATGACTGCTTTGATCTTAAAAGGTAGATCGAGGAGCTTATACAGCATGGCTAGTTGCGGCAGTACGTTGTTGGTAGAGGCAAGCCCCGTCGCTTGACAGGAATTAGGAGGACAGAGAGCACCAGCAACCCCTCGGAGAAATCCAGATGATCTCCGGAGGATTAGGAGGAGGGGGTGACTCCAACTCCGCCAGGAAAGCTAGACAAACGGAGTCAAATGATCCTTGCTCAATGAAGACGCCCCGGTACAGGGAAATAGATGTCATCTCGTTCTCAGACAGGGATCTCAAGGGGATCCAATTCTCCCATGATGACCCCCTGGTCTTAACCATGATGGTATCCAACTACCAGGTTAAGAGAATTTGTAACGCCCCAAAACACACCCTAGACGGCATTACATTCTAAAACATTCACATCATGAGAGCACTAGAATAATCCATCAATAAATAAGACTTCATAAAGTCAACCATAAAATTTACAGCATTATCCCAAAAGAATAGACCCATTTTGGCCTTTACATTGCAAAAATCACATAATGTAGCGCAGCGGAAATAACAAAAGAAAACTAGACTTTACAAGGTTCAAAATGAATATCCTAGTCTAGTACAAAAAGGAAAGGAGGTCGCTCTATGCATCCACCTCGGGGTCCACGTTCCCTTCTACGGGAGCTTCCCAATGTCCCGGCTCGTCAGTTCCGAGCTCCTCCTCTAGACAAAGACCTGAAATATGTTGTTTGTAAGGGGTGAGCACTAAGCTCTGTAGCAACATTCCTCCCAAACTCGAACAAGGTTTATAAAAGCATATAAAATGGCCGGTCTCATTTCGCAAATAGCATATATAATCTTTGAAGTAAAACAGGGACATTTTAGTAGATCTCAAGTTTAAGGAACAACAGTAATTGAATGAATAAGTGAAACCACTATACAGTTAGCAAACCATTTCCAAATATAATCCAGTCCACCATACACAGTTTCCAACAATTCTTTCGGTAGGTGGCATACTTTAGGGTAACCTCCACCCCCGTTTAGATCATCTTTGATTCTCAAACATCCTTACAAGGAACCTCTTGAGAATGGGTGAGTATCCTTACAAGGAACCTCTCACAAATCATTACATGGCTTCCCAAGCATCCTTATAAGGAACCTCTTGGGAATGGGTGAGCATCCTTATAAGGAACCTCTCACAAATCATTACATGGCTTCCCAAGCATCCTTATAAGGAACCTCTTGGGAAGGGGTGAACATCCTTATAAGGAACCTCTCACAAATCATTACATGGCTTCCCAAGCATCCTTATAAGGAACCTCTTGGGAAGGGGTGAGCATCCTTATAAGGAACCTCTCACAAATCATTACATGTGTGTCTCAAACAACCCAACCAAGAAAAATACATGAGATCGCAATAACATTATTTTACTACCCAACACAAAGCACTAAGGTTTCGAAATCAATAATAAAGAAGGAATTTAGGAAAGAAATACATCACTCTCCCAAAGACTAGGGTTTTAAAACGAGAAAAGAGATTTCATGGTTATTAAACCCTAACAACATGTAATCTTTGCAAAAAGCCTAAGAGATGATGATTTCATAGCATATATATACCATTGATAGCCAAAACATACATATATAAATACCCTAGCCTCAATGTAAGTGAGTGGGAGAAAACCCCTACCTTGATGTTCTTGAAATCTAGGGCTTTGATCTTTTTGGAAGTGTAACTCCCTCTTGATCTTGTGTTTCTTTCTCCTCCTTTATCTCCTCCTAGGGTTCTAAAGTGTTTAGGATGAGAGTGGAGTGAAGAATGGGACAAATGAGGGCTTGAGGTGGTGTTTTAAACCCAAAAATCCCGACTTTTTAACTGTTCGGCGAGTGTCAGAAAAAGCGTACCGGTACGCGGTACCGGTACGGTTAAGCTACTGGTTCGGGCGTACCGGTACATTTCGGCTACTTCGACTTCCAGGGCAGTTTTGACCCATTTAGAGATCGAATTGGAAAATTTTCATGAGATACACTTTTGTAGCCCTAGATGTCTACTATCTACTGTCCAAATTTCAGATCAATTGGACATAAAGATAAAAATTTATGACCAAAATACTAGAAGGTGTCCCAACTCCTTTTTACCCCAATTTTCTCTAAGTGTGTTTTCACTCCGGAATACTTTCTAATTTCCAATACACCTCATATTACCTCTCCCAAGGTTGTTCGACCTTCCGGATTCAATGGACACCTTATTTTGACCTAAAAATATTTAGAAATTCATCTAATCACCCTTTTCCAAGTTTAAACGTCTTGGAAACTCCAACTTCCCAATCCATAAGCATCTCTAGCATTTCTCCTACTATTACAATCTATATAGTTTATTCTTACATCATTACATATATCCACATTTTTACAATAATTATTTACTATATATCTATATACATATATATGAAAGAAAATGCGGGGTGTTACAGAATTCTAGTGGACAGTGGAAGCTCTGCCCGACATCCTGTTCGCACCAGCCTATGACAACCTTTATCTGGATAGGGAAAGATTGCAGCCCATTAGAATGTCCCTCATCGGATTTTCGGGTGAGAAGGCTTATCCTTTGGGTTCGATCACCTTGCCAGTCACAGTAGAGACAACACCAAGAAGCTCCATGATGAGCACAAAATATTGCATATTTAACGGTCTCATTACATGCATTTTAACTTAGCTTTGCATTTAAGTACTTAGAGTTAGCCGAAATTATGAATAATGTTGAAATTTCGATGTTGCAGGTAATTATAGTGTAAATCATGTATTTTGGAACCTTGCAACTAATTATGGAGGAGTGGTGAAGATGTGGACACATTACATGAGGATTTGGAGGCTTAAAAGTGCAAGAAATCAAGGAGGTATCGATGCTTGGTAACATAGGCACCAACACCCGCACCATTTGGTAGAAGTACTTCAGTTTTCCTCCTTTTTTACCATGATCCACTTTGAATATGAAAAAGTGAAAAACATTAAAGTTGTAGATTTGGATGTCCTCTGTATTGTGTCAAAATTTTAGCTCAATCGGACGGTTGGATCAAAATTTATGAGAATTCTACAAAAACTGGTCCAGGGCAGGCAACCTACCGGAAAGACCTACCGGTAATTTTTACTCCAGTAGCCAAAACCTGCCGGTAGAACGATGAAAACCTACTTGTAGGTTTTGCCTAGAATGCCCAGAACGCCTGTAACTCATGCTTCACTTGCTTGGGGGTCCTACCATTGATTCTCCCACTTGTCCCCTGACATCCCTTACACATCTATATGCCTCCCAACACCCATGCTTGGACTTTGGAGGCAATGACATTAATGAGGATGGGAGAGAAAGGGGCTGCCATGATGGGTGCAGGCTATGCTCCTGTCAAAAGCTAATCAACTCACCTCCCATTGATGGGAGGCCTGCACATAGGCTAGGGGAGCCTCACGGACGAAAAATCATCATCTCTTCTCCATATATTCAGCATTCACAAGCCATTGAAGGGGGAGGCTACCTAAGCTTAGAAAGCTCAAGAAGGAAGAAGATGAATAGTGCTAGAGAGAGAAGTTAATATTTTTGCATTTTCATCTATACATTGTCTTGTAATACCTTGTAAGGATCTTCTAAGCTTTGTTTTAAGTCTTGAATGTCATTTATTGCAAGTTGCTTTCAAGTTTAGTCTTTCATTCAAGCTTCCACCATTAATGCACTCATTGTTCTTCATTTCTTAGTTTATGTTTTCTTGCATTTACTTAGCTCGCATCTTCATTCCTTTACAATGACCTTATATTTCATTATTATCTTTGCATTAAGTATGAGTAGCTAAGCTTTCAAGTTGGCTAATCCAAGGGAGTCCTCGTCTTGGGTATGCCATTTCAACTCATTTTCCTTCCTCCTCTCGGTGTACGATGGTTCGGTTTGACTGGGTTGATTGTGGACATGGTTGTGAGTCTTTGATATCCCGTAGACTTGTCACGGGTTATACTTGGATCCTCACTTTCACCTCGTCCCTAGCTTCCCATGAATCAATCGTGCATCTAGGCACCATTGTAGGAAAGCTTTCGAGTTGACTTGACATTCCCATTGGAGTGAACCCTTCGGATTAGCCAACACTTTTCCCATCTCATTTTCCATCAAGATACAATCATACACACAAAACACAAACTCAAAAGAATTTTTACCTTTTCCCCTTTTTACCAAAATCACCTTCAACACGATTCACCTCCTTCCCTGAGGAGATGACCTTGGAGTACTTTCCAAGTAAAACACGACACTCAGAAGACTCCATGCACTTGGGGAGCACTTTTGTTCACCCACACACACATTTCATTCATTTCATCCACCACCATTCCGTTGCCCTTTCTTTTGACATCATTCCTAAGGGAGAGTGACACTCCCCTTCACACACATACCACATACATTTAGGGATGATGTTAGGAGGTTAGGGACTACAACAGAAACCATCAAACACTCCACCATCATGGTAAACTTCATAGTGCTAGACTGCCCCTCTGCCTACACCATCATCTTTGGACGCCCTGCACTCAACACCTTAAGGGCTGTGTTGTCCACCTATTACCTTGTTCTCCGTTTCCCAACCCTATGTGGGATTGGAGAAATTAGAGGAACCAAGCCACCGCCAGAGAATGCTATGTGGTCTCTATGAGGACCAAAAGACCCTAAGAGGCCCTCTAAGTAGAAGTGTTCAACCCTAGGGATGACAACATTCTAGAAACGAGGAAGCCTTGGTCCATCCATGGGACGCTGAACACTTGAAGAGGTACCATCGGGGTACAAGCCAATAACTCTCATTTTATTTGTTGTTTCAGTTGATTTATTTTGTTATCTGTTATTTTATGAAATAAAACTTTGCAAAGATTATTGTGTCCAAAACTGTCTTGCTTTCATTCCATAAAGTTTGTAAACAGCTTACAAAAGTTAAAGCATGACCTAACAACAAAAAAGAGAGACAAAAAGTCATCATACTTCCAACGATCATTCACCACTCCCCAATCCACTCTCATCAAAGCTTTCCCCGTCACCATTAGTCCCTGGTGCCTCATATGGGACAAAGCTAGAAAAGTCAAAGGCAGGAAAATTTGTTGAGGCTTTCCCCCTAAACTCTTCATAACCATCAATAAAAGCACCTGCAACGGCCCCCTCCGCAGCCTCCCTCCTCATCTCCATCTCAATGGAATGAGGCTCTGCCCTGATGGCTCTCTTACGAGCTACTCACAGGTCTGCCTTTGCCATGACAGCCTTTTCCTGAGTTATACATAGCTCGGCCTCAGCTTCTACGACCTTCTCACTGGACGTTCGTAACTCTGACTCTGCTCTCGTGCAGACCGTCTCCTTATCAGCCTCTGCCACGACAGCCTTCTCCTGAGCTATACGTAGCTTGGCCTCAGCTACTACAGCCCTCTCGCGGGACGCTCGCAGCTCTGACTCTACTCTCATGCAGACAGTCTCCTTATCAGCCTCTGCCATGATAGCCCTCTCCTGAGCTATACGTAGCTCGGCGTCAGCTACTGCGACCCTCTCGAGGGATGCCGAAAGCTCAGCCTCAAGAGGCGTGACTCTCTCATAGGCTAGTCTCAACTGCCCCTTAGCAGCCTCTCATGCCTGCCTCTCTTTTTCCAGATCCCTAATACCTCTACAAGCTTGATCATCCTTAAAAAAAGGCAGAAAAAAGTAGCAGCCACCTACTAGCATTCAAAAAGCAGAGCATGAAGGAAATGAGATAGGTACAAAATCAAGGTTGAATATAAAAAGGCATACAATGTCAAATCTCTCAATTGCGGTATTTATAATGCCCTTTGGACCTCGAGATCCAACCTCTCTGATATCCCGGGGAGTCACAGACCCCCAAAGCCGCTCCTTGACCAAATTCAAGTCCTGAAGCACGAACACCGAGCCACTACTAGAAATAGGAAAGCTAAGTGGAGCTACAGTCCCCGTAGAAGACCGCAATAGAGTCTCAACTCCTATAGCGGTACTAGGGCTAGCTCTGGTACACACAGGAGTTGCAGTCTGGGAATGAGTGGGGGCACCACCAGATCCTCGCCCTCGTAGATGGAGGGGAAGACACCGCCCTAGAAGCATAAAGAGCCTCCACCAATGCTTTATCAACGATGGTACCTGTGAAACTGGGATAAGAAAAAGGATCTACAGTATTACAATTATCAAAGCTTATTGGAAGAATCAAATACCTTTCCTCTTTTACCTAGGGGAGGCTCTGAGACGACAAGCCACACCACGGCGAGGTCCCGCTACCACCGGCAAACCCCGTCCTTGAATCCCAACAACTGTTGGAGACCGTGCCACAACTAGTTAACCAGAACTAGTAGATCTTCACGCTGAGGATGTCATCAAAGCAAGACGAGCTGAGTCCTCATGTAGTTGAGCATACAAAAATTAGACACGTGCAAAATCTACTTTATCACTAATTTGTGTTTAAATTTTAAATTCTATAACAAAGAAGCATTTTTTGGAGAAATTTGGTGCCCAAACCGCCTCTGGCAATTTTCTCGTCGTAGATCTCGAACAAATACCGAGATTAAAAAATAAAATAAAAAATTCACCTCATATGGACAACTGAGCGCAAAGTTATGGCCGTTCAAAGTTTCACCATTTTTTCATGATTTTCTGATACTCTGGCAATTTGTCGTTCAAAGTTATGGCAATTTGCGCGTGCTCCCTTCTCCTGACTATGCCTAGTCCTCCCTGGCGTTGCCCAAACTAGCCCTGGCATCCCCCTACATCAACCCGCCTCAGCACCAGCGCCAACCAGCACTAGCACCAGCCACCGCATGGACGCCTACTCCTACAAGGCGTCGCCCAGCCCAAGCTCGCGCAACCTTCTACATAGTCCAGGACCACACTAGCTCCTATGAAGGCGTTGCCCATGCAACCGTCTGTTTGTTCCCCTACTTTTGCATCACCTCTTATGCCAAGGACGTCGTTGGCGCTGCTCAGCGTGTCCCTGGCGTCACCCCTTCTCTTCTTTGCACTATCGCCGATCAGATGGCTCTCTGGCCTATCGAGCTTGTCCTCAATGTCGCATGCACTCTCGCTGCTGCCTTGGACACTCGCTTTATCTGAGGCGTTGCTTGAGCTATTGGCATTGCCTTGAGTGTCTGTTGGCTTCGTCCATAGCAAGGCTTCGCCTGCTGAGGTGATGACGGACCCCAACTTCACCACCATGTTCTCGCTGTCCTTTGGTAACCCCCCTCTCGTCTCCATGCTTCGCCTTCTCCATAAGCTTGCCTTTTTGCAATCTGTGGGGGTGATAAAAAGGGGAGTGGTGAAGAGGTATGAATGACATTTGGGTATACAAGCATTATCAATAAAGTATGCCCAAAATAAAAGGGGGTTTTCAATGGTAGATTCTGATACCACAGTGTCAATCAAATGGGGAAAAGAAGCTTCGTAAATATAGAAGGATGATTCGGGGGAGCAGGATACCTGGACCAACCGAACGGGGCAAGAAGCTTGAGAGGTATCATCGTGCAAAACAAAAAACCTTGTCTATCCATATGAAAGGCTCACTCATACCCTCAACTTTCTTCGTCACAACTAGGGCTTGGGGCATGGGGGCAAATGATGAGCTCATATCTAATTGGGCCAGATCTAATTAATGGGGCAAGCCCAAATTAGCTATAAAGCATGTCGAGCCCATCTCATAGGTTCAGCCCACTCCAAAGTTCAAAAAGTCCATGAAGATTAACGCACGTGGGGAGTAATTACCGGGGTAGCCACTCTCAAGAATATCTCTAGTTTTACATATCCTTAGCTGTTGTTATTTACTCCGAAGGACTAGTCACCTATCCCTTCACGCCACCGCCTCAACTAAGACTCTATGCCTATAAATTGTAAGCCCTCTCCACATGAGAGGGGCATCTCTCTACATACCCTTCACACGACTATCTCTCTTATAGCTATCCAACCTCTCCTAGAGCTTAATTTCTCTCTCTCTCTCTCTCCTTTATCAATAAAGTTCTCTGGCCACTATCGTCGTCTTCAAAGTGGAGTATGTCACCCTGACCGAACCATTCTATATCTGTGTGTTGCCTGTATTGATCTCATCTTTTATTTAATACATTTATCACCTATATTAATTACTCGACAGGTGGTGCATAAAACCAATTTGTGCATCATCAATTGTAACTAATTTAATCTATTAGAGTTTTGGCTTTAGGATTGGAGTCTATCCAATCTACAATGGTTATCATTTGTAATCTTCATATACATATATTAGTTATTACTCGTACCTGAAGGCACTATGTAACACAAAAAAAAATTGCAAGTAATTGCCCAACTTCAAAAAGAATGACACAAAAACATTCATACCAATTCTTTTAAAATAACCCAAAATATATATTCGACTATATCCTCCATATTAATAGAATTATTACAAAAATATACAAAAAAATCCCTAAAATAACACCACATATACAAATACCTCAAAAAAAAAAAAACTGAATCTAATAAAATAAATTGTATAAGCCCATTAGCATAAACACACATAACATTGTGTGTGTGCATGCACACAAATAATTGAAGGATTTGTGATATTTACATGACAAAGATACACACCACGAATAGGTCCAGCATGCTTGCCGAACCAATCAATGAGAATCCTAGATCTAGATCACACAATTATGAACACTTGCAAGGATCAAAGACAGTCATTGAGCTATTTCATCAAACATGCGCTATGCTAAAAATTATATCAAACTAAAGCAATTGGATATCATGATCTAGCCTCTTCACTTGGTTACTCGTTGATCAAAATTTAACCTTGGAAAACAAAAATTGAAAACAAACAGAATCAAGAAACCAAAATTGAAAAAAAAAAAAGAAAGAGTTAAAAATTAAAAAATTCATTACATAGCCACTGAGCCTCTCAGTCTTATACTCTCCATGTCTTTTCGTGTGTGCAAACCTAAAGGCACCGGATATCAATCAATTTCAAGTTTCAACCTCACTAAAAATCAAACAGAAATTAATGTAAAAAATAGTATATTTACATTTGTCTGTGAGTGTGAGTGTGCAGTTTCTGTGTTGCAAATCTGTGTCTGTGTCGATTTTGTGTAAGGTGGCGGTGAGGTGTTGTGGCAATCGTTGGTAGATTAGGGTTATGAGGGGTTTGGGCCTAGGGGAAGGAAGAAGAACGAGCAAGGGGTTGTGAATATGACAGGAATAGAGGCGAGTGTGAGATAGAGAAGCAAGGAGATGAGCAGATAGTGAGGGAGAAAGAATTACCTGGGGGTGTCACTGGCGTGGTAGTTGCTGACGGTCACTAACTTCGCTATCGTGGTTGTTGTAGCCATTGGTAGGGCTTCTGATTCGCAAGGATTTGGACTAGGCAACATAGGTGCTACGATGAGGGAAATGAGAGATTGGGAGACATGAGAGATATAGGAGGAGATGTGACACTGTGATTAGTTTGGATATTTATTTTTTTGCTAATCATATAGAGAAAGGGGGAAAGAGAGGGGTTTCTAGGTTGGGCTTTTCAGGGGTTCTAGTTGGGTTGAGAGAGAAATAGAGAAATAAAG
The DNA here is from genome assembly GCA_951799425.1 of Ilex aquifolium. NCBI lineage: Eukaryota > Viridiplantae > Streptophyta > Magnoliopsida > Aquifoliales > Aquifoliaceae > Ilex > Ilex aquifolium. The sequence goes on from OX637405.1 coordinate 19,368,398, forward strand.
AAACAGATAAAGAAAGAAGATCAAATACATAGAGAGAGAGAAAATTGAACTTGTTATTGCTGGTGAGGATGACTGGCAACGACAGTGAGAGAAAGATGTATGGTGGGGGGTTTGTGGGTTGGGGGTGATGATGGCTGTCAAAGTTATGAGAAAGAGAGAGAATATTATATTTGGGGTGGGACTTTAGAAAAGGCCAGATAGAGTGAGAGACTAGAAGATACGTATTTTAAGTTAAGTCTTTAGTGTGACGATTGAGCCTCGACTTGAAAGCGATTAGATAATTTCATTTTTTTTCATGGGTCTTATGATATTTTTGAAAATTATGCCAATGTTACTTGAGGTCAAATTATACGTTAGGTTTTAATTATGAAATATTTGATTATTATAAATTTTATAGTGACTGAAATTTATTGAGTAAAAAAAAAAAAAAAGAAATAAGAATACGAAAGTGTTATGTGTGTGTGTGTGTATATATATTGAAGATGAGTCATGGGGCAGCTTGCATTTTTTTTAGAAGTCCACGTATGTGTGTCTACCAAGTTAGAGCAGGTGAGTTGTCTTGAATTTAAGATTGAAAGTGCATGTGTGTGCAACGTGTATGTGGGAGATGAAATAAAGAAAAGAAATGTTACTTTATATAAAGCAATAGAGAGAGGGGAAGCATATAAAGCAATAGAGAGAGGGAGAATAGTGACGACGTAAGAAAGGTGAGAAGTGGGATTTTTGTGAGACAATCCTGAACTTTGATTTGAAATTTGTGTGGGTGATCTACAATGTATTTCTTATTAATTTGATGAAGATGCGGTTTGGTAACATGATCTTGGTGTCAATTGGTGTCTATTGACAATTAGGTAAGTGGTTTATACATAATATGCATTCCTTTAATCTCTTTGCAAAGAGTACTTTCTTAGGTGGTGAGGAACCAGAGCCAGCAGCAGTAGTAGATCCCACAGAGCCGGTTTAAGCATCACCAGAAGAAGCAGTGGATTTGCTTGATTAATGTGATCCGGAGTTTATGTTTATTGTGGGCATCCAGGTTATTGAGCAGACTTCTTCTATTTTGTTAGAAATGTCGCTGAGGCTACAGTGGATTCTCCTCTGGATACTCTGCAGGACATTCTAGCTGATATTAGGGATTTTTGAGGTTCCATATTCGAAAAGGTGCACCAACCACGTGGTACGACGGGCACTCAAAGACCTGGCGAATAATGGAGACTTTGTTAGTCGCCAGTACTATTAGGTGGTGATCCTTAGGGAGTTCCATTTCTCCCATTTTGCAGTGCATCCAGGTGGCATGAAGATGTACCTGATCTTCATTGCCAGTACTATTGGGTGGGATGAAGAGACATATTTGAGACTTTGTTTGTCGATGTCTCACGTGTCAGCAAGTCAAAGATGAGCACCAGAGATCAGCAGGGTTGCTCCAGCCTTTGGAGGTGACAGAGTGGAAGTGGGAACATGTCACTATGGATTTTGTGACCGACTTATAAAGTCGGCACACTTTTTGGCAGTGCGGATGACCTTCACACTGGAGGAACTCTGTAGGTTATATATACGGGAGATAGTCTAATTGCATGGGGTACCCGTATCTATTGTATCGGATTGGGATCCCAAGTCCATGACCCATTTTTGGGAAAGTTTCCAGCGGGCTATGGGGATACAGTTGATGATGAGCACCGCTTTTCATCCCCAGATGGACGGTCAGTCAGGGAGGACCATCTAGACTTTAGAGGACATGCTACGGGCATGCGTCCTTGATCTCAAGGGTAGCTGATTGAGCAAAAACAATCCTATTCCTAACCCTTTAAATACTATCCCCCAAAGTGTATGTGTGATGTATATTCAACCGGGAAGGGAGGTCACGCTCCCTTGGGATAGTGTGAAAAGAGAGGGCAATAGGAAAGGAAATAGGTCAGTGGGAATGTGATAGGTGAATGCACAAAAATGCTCCCCAATCGCAAGGAGACTTTCGTGGGTCGTCTTTTACTTGGTGGTATTCCAAGGTCGTTTCCACGGGGAAGGAAGTAAACCAATTTGAAAGTGATTTTGGGAAAAGAAAGTGTAAAATTCTTGTCGTTGGAAATTGTTTGGTGAAGTGTGTGTTGGTGAACTTAGAATGAGAAAACAAGCGTTGGCAATTCCAAGAGGTCACTCCAATGGGTATACTATATCAACTCAAATCACTCCTCCGATTGAGCAAGAATGAACGGTTGATTCACGGAAAGCCGAGGATGATGTTGGTGAGTGTCTAAGCATAAACCGTGACTAGGCCTACGGATTATCAAAGACTCACCGAATCATCCACCTTCAATCCGGTCAAACCGAACCATGGGACTCTAAAGGGAGGGTGTAGAAAGAGTTGAAATAGTATACCCAAATGGGGATTCCCCTTGGTCTTGCCAACAAAAAGGGTTTAGCTACTCATACTTGAAATGGAAATGACAATGTAAAGATAATGCATTGTAAGAATATGGAGTTTTGAAGTAACAAAGTGCAAGAAATCATAGACTAGAAGTGAATGAAATGAAAATCTATTTTATATCTATGAACATGAATAACTTGGAAGTATTAATGGTAGAACTTAAATGAGAGCATTAAACTAGCAATGATATAAGGAAAAATGACATTAATGACATTCAATGAAGATCTAAAGGTTCCTCCCCTTGATTACAAGACAATGCAGTAAAAGAAATACAAAAATCACCACTTTCTCTCTCTAAAACTACTATTCATCATCTTCTCCGCCTAGAGCTTCTCTCTCTATCTTCCTCTCTCTGCTATGGAAGAATGCTGATCATTGGAGAGCTCTTTCCCTCCAAAACCGTGCCTGGTCTGCTCCTGTAGCTCCCTGAAGTGACCCCCATCAGTAGGGTGTAGCCTGGATGACCTGGACAGGGGGAGTGCAGAGTTGGTCTGCACACCCAGCTCCTCCTCTTCTCTCTCTCTTCATTTAAAGCTGTAGCTCTAGAGTGTAGAGGAATGTGTGGGCCTGATGAACAGTGTTGTGGGCGTGTCAGAGGAGTGTGGGAGCATCTATGGTGGGACCCTCGAAGTAGCTGAGCAGATCTGCAGATTCTGGGCTTGTCAGGCATACAGTACCGGTACTGAGTACCGGTACTGTTCTGTCTCCTTGTCTGAATCTTCTGATTCCTTTGCTCCTAAGCTGTCCCCAAGTCCTCTTTTCATCTCCTTTCATCCCAAGTGGTATGGGAAGGCCTTAACAACCCATATTTAGCTCCTTTCAACTGCAACCAAGAAATATTGACGTTAAGACTTCAATAATCATAACTCATATCATTTAATCTTCAAAAACAAGTGAACTGAGCTGATTAGCACCTTAAAATATACAAAGTTTTGTGCTAATCACAACTTAGGTTTTGCTAGTCCCTTAGCAAAAGATTCACTCCCCAGCACACCACAACGAAAATAGCAACATGGTCAATCCAAATCAACGATCATTCATTCAATCAATCAAAATGCAATTAACAACATGAAAGTGAGTAAAATGGAACAATTGTGGGCTTATATTAATGTGAACGAAGTTGGAGTACAAAATGGAGTAGGTCATTAAAAAGAAGAAAATAGCCTAATCTCCCATCCCAACAACACACAAAATTCCTATACTAGCACAAGAACTCCTTACTCTCCATCACTCTCTTCATCATAACCCTCTGATTCTTCCCCTTCCTTAGACTCTTCATCATCTTCCTCATCCTCATTTAGCCTGGAGGTTGAAGGTGCAGTAGGAACTTCTGGGATGGGTCTCCCAGGGAATGTGTGCATGTACATCTCCTTCATCATCACCATCATTCCCTGAACTGAGGCTTCAATCCCATGCACCGTCGTCTCTAGTGCATCAAGTCTCCTAGGGACTGAGCGTGCTGAAACAGGCTTGAATGGCATGGTGGGTGCAGTCGGTACAAAGTCCTCATCAGAATCCAGCTGAGCTCGCTCCCCACGACCCATAGCCTTCCTCTTTTGGCTACTGGCCCTGCCTATGGCCCCAGTCTCGGGGGGAGTGAGCTTTTCTGATGCGTAGCCCTTAACCTTAAAATGGTTACACAGTCGAGTAACCAAGCTCCCATACGGCAGGTTAGTCAATGGCTTCTCTGTGATGGCTAATTGGTTGGAAATGCGGTGTTGTTTCCTTACCGCTTAACATCACCCTCAACTATGTGTATGGCTTATAGGAATGGGGGAGTGTCACTCTCCCTCCGGATGATGCAAGAAGATAGGAAACAACAACAAAATGGATGTGAATGAAAATGTGATGAAAAAAATGTATGAAATGAAATGCGTGTGTGGTGAACAAAAGTGCTCCCCAATCGCAAGGAGTCTTTCGTTGTCGGTGTTTTACTTGGAAGAGTATTCCAAGGTCGTCTCCTCAGGGAAGGAAAGAGAGTTTTGTGAAAGTTATTTTGCAAAAGTGAAAAGAAAATGTAAAATCTTTTGTTTGAGTTTTGTGTTTGGTTTGTAAATGAAAATGCAAATAAAGTAAGTGTTGGCTAATCCAAAGGGTTCATTCCAATGGGAATACCAAATCAACTCAAAGCCTTCCTCCGATTGAGCATGAATGAACGATTGATTCGGGGGAAGCTAGGGACGAGATTGGTGAGTATCTAAGCATAAACCGTGACTAGGCCTACGGAATATCAAAGGCTCACCAACTCATCCACTCTCAACCCCGTCAAACCGAACCATTTGACTCTAAAGGGAGGAATGAAGAAGAGTTGAAAATGGTATTCCCAAGAGGAATTTTCCCTTGGATTAACCAACTTAAATCCTAGCTACTCATATTAACAATGCAAGACAAGCATAAAGGAAATGGACATGGAAGGGAAATGGAGCATGAAACTTAACTTACAACAAGAAATCTAAAGCTATGAAGAGAAATATTCAAAACCCATTTTAAGCTAAAAAGGAAGAACTTGAAAGCATAACAATGGTGAAAAGTAAAGTGCAAGGCTAAACTTGAAATGAACATGAAATAGATGAGATTAAAGTGCAAGGATTAAGAATTACAAGAGTATGAAAGCTTACTACAACAAAAACGGAGAAGAAAATGCAAAAACGAAAATACTATTCATCATCTTCCTCCTTGGAGCTTTCTATCTCTACTCCTAAGCTTAGGTAGCCAACCCCCCAATGTGTTGTGAATGCTGAAATATATGGAGTGTAGAGACATGCCAAAATGTCCAAGAGGCTCCCCCTGCCTGAGTGTACGAGCTCCCATCAAGAGAGGGCTGAATGGATGGCTTGACAGGCTAGGAGATCATAGCCCTGGCAGCCCACTTCTCTCCCATCCTCCATCAATGCATTGGCCTTCAAAGTCTTCCACTTGAGTGTAGGAGGCCTGCAAATGTGTAAGGAAATGTTGGGATAGGCGTGGGAGAAGTGTAGGTGGGACCCCCAAGCCTCAAAGTTGAGTTACAGGCTGTTTTCGCGACCAGAAGGTCCGGAGTACCGGTACCATTTGGTACCGGTACCGAGTACCGGTACTGTTTTTCTTCACTGGACCACCTTCGGTAGAATCGGCATAACTCTTGATATAACCGTTGGAGTGGGCTGAAATTTTTACACCAAACAGAAGACACCCATATCTACAACTTTCATGTTTTGAAATTTTCCAAATTCTGTGTAGATCATGGTAAAAATGGAGGAATTCCGAGGCAGTGCTTCCAATTGTTGCTGCAGCTGGTGCCCTTGTTCCCAAGCACCAATGCCTTCTTGATTTCTTCACTTTTAAGCCTCCAATTCTTCATGTATTGTGTCCATGCCTTCACCACACATCCAACATAGTTGAAATGTCCTAAAATACATGATTTAAGCAATAAAAACTTGCAACATCAAAATATCAACATTATTCATAATTTCGGCTAACTCTAAGTACTTAAATGCAAAAGTTGAGTTAAAATGCATGTAATGAGCCCTTCAAATATGAAATATTATGTGCTCATCAATGGCAAAGTCTTTCATAACTTCCCAAATAACAAGGGCAAAATCAATTGTTTTGCCCGACACAACAGCATCCAGGATGGCCAGCTTTTCCATGTTTGGTTTCTTTTCTGCAGCCCTTGGGAGTAGGTTATAATGAAGCAGTTTTTTGAGAAGCCCATAAACATGCTTCAACCCACCACTATGAACCACTCCCTTGAATTCAGCCGGATCCTCATACATCAAATCGACATACTCTGCCTTAGTCTTAGCTCTTCCCATGTTGTAGGGATAGACAGGTGGGGAAGATGGAGGTCTCTGATAGTCTCCAAGAAGGGTGGCTATGACGTCAGGGGTCACTGTAAATACCTTTCCCCTAACGTTCACTCTCAGAACTTCCCCAACAGCAACCTCAACCAATTTCAATGAACGGTAGAACTCCCTCACCAATGCCAGGTTGTAACCCTCAACTTCCTTGAACCAGAAATGCATCCCATGCCCCTCAATGATTTTCACAACGGGATGAATGGGGGAAAGGGACGTTTTATCCAAAAAACGTTCACAGGTCACACCCTTACTCTCGATCAATTGGCGTCGGACATCCCTCTTAGCCCTCTTCCTCTGCTCCTCTGGGTCCTCACTTGACCCTTCGCCGCCTCTCTTGCGGCTAGAGGACACCCTGGCAGGAGGGGAACTGGGCTCGGGTCCTGGTCTTGGTCCTGGTCTCTTAGTGCGAGCCATTGAGATCCCTTGAAATGACTGGAGGAGATGGATGACTTTGAGGAATTTCGGCTCCAAGGCTAGGGTTTATCAGATGAGGCTTCCGAAGCAAGCAAAATCAAAGGAGGTTTTATGGATTGAGAGGGAAGTAGAGAGAGTTATGGAACCTTGGAGTGTTTTCGAGTGAGGGAGAGAGATATAGGGCAGGAATTGAAGTGGGGAAATGAAGGGTTTAACGAGGGGTTTAAATTAAAAGCCCTAAAAAAAAAAATTTCGTGTCAGACAAATCGTACCGGTACCATACAGTACCGGTACTGAGTACCGGTACTTCGACTCCAGAAGGTTTGGCGTACCGGTACCATATGGTACCGGTACTGTTCTGCTTTGTCAGACAAACTCCTCCTGCTGAGCATACCACCACTCCAATTCAGCTTAGGACCTTCCTAGACATTTCCTCACATTACTTGTGACTCCAACTCCCTTCAAAAGATGTACTCCACTTAATTTCCACAATTTGATCCATCATGCCCAAGTTAAATTCAAAATTGCAAAGTGATTTAAAAACTTTGATGCATTCAACATCCAAAGAATGGGATTTCTATTCTTTAATTTTCAAAATGAGTATCCCAAAATGTAAAAATGGATTTAAACAACACACATAGTTCTAATCCTTTCCAAATATCAAAAACTTGAGCAATATTCCCTCATTGTTGCAAGCCCTGAGTTATTTAACAAATTTCTCAAATGATTGAACTAGGCTAACATGAGCAAAACCATAGTCTTAGATACTAGTCTAAAGTATGCACCTAAACATTGATTTTCAACTTGTGTGTGTGTGAATTAAACAAGTAATTTGAACAGTTACACAACAGGATTCACATTCGAAAAGCTGGACAAATTCAGCTTCAATGCAACAACTCACCAAGGGACACTCTTAAGCAATGAAATACACTCAAGTTATTCTGGTATGCACTCCATGTGTACATGTGAGATAGAGTCTTGTGTTCAAAACAAAGTGTGCCCACATGTAATCCAAAAATGAAGTTAACAAATGAAAATGAAGCGAACTTGGCATAGTCTCATGAACAGAATATTAGGGCATTAGGTAGTAAGACTAAACTCATCATTCCCTTTGAAATATGCACCTCCCAACTTCTCTAGATCACTTAGGACTTTAAGGGTTAAAATGGGGCCTTGGGGTGGTATCTAGGAAATTGAAATGAAGGATATAGGATAACAAAGAGGGTTGTTCCGAGTGAGAGACTTTTATTCTAGAAAAACACTTCCCTTTTCATGGGATTTTGATTCTCACCCCGTCACCACATTCTTCGTTTCTTTTTTTTTTTTTTCTTTAACAATTTCCTTTTCTTTTTCTCTTTCTTTTCTTCTTTCACCCATTTTCTTCCTTTTCTTGGATTTTCATTCTTTTTCCATTGAACTCTTTGAGTTTCAACATCATTTATCCCTTTTGTTTGGGTTTCCACACCATACATCCTTCACTTTTGCAATCACTCATTTCTGCTTTTAGGAACAACCAAGGTAAGGTATATCTTTCTTGTTTTCATAGGCTTGGTCAATTGTGTGGCATAGAAACGAATTCCAAATAAGCTCAATCACGGCACTAGGGATAAAATTTGCACAAGAAAAAGGTTGAAGGCTCAAAATATTCAAAGATGGCCTAAGATCACTTCCAGGTCCGCATGGGAGGGCATTATATGTTCAAGACAAATCAATCTACTAACCAAATGCACTAACCAACGCAAACATAATGAGACTATTGAACAACTTGGCAAAAAAAAATGTTCTTTGAGTAATTGTAAATTCCCTCCAAAAAGGATTTGGCACTAAAGCTCTCAAGGGTCTTTACTCGTCTCCACTACTTATGTCAAGCTTAAAAACATGAATCCAATCCGTAAATTGCCAAAATTACACATTCAAGAGTCACATACATTTGAGTTCAAAAATCAATACCTAAATGATACTCATGCATAGGATCCACTTCCATAGAATACTCATGTGCACAAAGTTCACAACAAAGATCAACATGTCATCAAACCTCACACAAACACATCATGAAGGAATACATATCAACAATTAGATATTTTTTCATCAAAAATTTTCAAAAATTTCACCTATTTTTCACAAATGCAAGCAAAAATTCCCAACAACCTTGGTGTATCATACAAATGGTGCACCTCACCCCCCTAACTAGAACCATGCATTTTCCTCAATGCAACAAAAAGATATAGTATGCAATGGAAGACAATAAAAAAGATAAGTAGGGTAAGAGAACACCTCGCAATTGCGCTTTCGACAAAAGCACCAAGATCTGGATCTAAGAGAACCCAATCTATACAACCACATCAAGTGAGTGACATAAAATAACATTAACATAAATAAGTAAAAGTAACTGTACAGTAAAAGGAATAAACCCTAGCTAACCCTCCATCAATTCCGGGTATACCGGGTCAACTAAATCCTCCTCCACCACTTGTCCCTCGAAACCCTCAAAGAATGGCTTGAGTCTTTGGCCATTGACCTTGAATGTTTGGCCATGTTTAGGGTTTGTGATATCTACCGCTCCGTTGGGGTAGGCCGCCTCGACAAAATAGGGGCCATCCCAACGGGATCTTAGTTTTCCTTGGAATACGGAGAGACGAGAATTATACAAGAGTACTTTTTGCCCGGGCTTAAATGATTTTCGTGTGATGGAATTATCATGAAAAACTTTAGCCCGTTCTTTTGAAATTTTGGAACTCTCATATGCATCTCTTCGGATCTCTTCCAATTCATTCAGTTCCAATTTTCTCTGCTTCTCAAGTTAAAATTCAAGTTCTTTATGGCCCAGTAGGCCTTGTGCTCCATTTCAACCGGCAAATGACAAGCTTTTCCATAAACCAGCCGGTAGGGAGACATACCCAAAACAGTCTTATAGGCAGTACGATATGCCCATAAGACATCGGTCAGTCTGGCTGACCAATCCTTCCTGTTCGGGTTAACCATTTTTTCCAAGATATTCTTAATCTCCCTATTGGCTAATTCAGCTTGGCCATTGGTCTGTGGGTGGTAAGCAGTGGATACCTTGTGTGTAACGCCATATTTAAACATTAATGATGCAAATGACCTATTACAGAAGTGGGATCCACCGTCACTAATCATTGCACGAGGCATCCCAAACCTCGAGAAAATGTTCTCTTTGAGGAATTTGACTACGACCCAGTGGTCATTAGTCTTGGTTGGGATTGCCTCTACCCACTTGGACACGTAGTCCACCGCCAGAAGAATGTATAGATAGCCAAAAGACATGGGGAATGGACCCATGAAATCGATGCCCCAACAGTCGAATATTTCTATGATAAGGACGGGGGAAAGGGGCATCATATTTCTGCGGGTCACACTACCCAATCGTTGGCATCTGTCGCATGCCTTACAGTATGAAACACAGTCTTTAATGAGAGAGGGCCAATAGAAACCTGACTGCAAAATTTTGGCCGAGGTTTTCTTTGCCGAGAAGTGTCCACCACAAGCTTGGGAATGGCAGAATGCAAGGACATTCCGTTGTTCATTTTCGGGTACGCATTTCCTCATGACTTGATCTGGGCAATATTTGAACAAATACGGATTGTCGAAGTAAAAATACTTCACGTCTGCCATGAATCGTCTTTTATCCTCTAGGCTCCATTGTAGCGGTATTTGTCCTGTTGCAAGGTAATTACAAATGTCAGCATACCAAGGACAAACTGAATGGATTGAAAGTAAATGCTCATCAGGAAAAGAGTCGGGAATAGGAATATGCTCATTAGTCTCCTGCACCACCAGCCGGGATAAGTGATCCGCCACAACATTCTCAACTCCTTTTTTGTCTTTAATTGTCAAGTCAAATTCTTGTAGGAGGAGGATCCACCTAATGAGTCTTGGTTTCGCATCCTGCTTAGATAACAAGTACTTCAAAACAGAATGGTCAGTAAAAACAACAATAGGAGAACCAATGATATATGAACGAAATTTATCGAGAGCAAACACTACAGCTAGCAATTCTTTCTCAGTGGTAGTGTAATTCATTTGAGCCTCATTAAGCGTTTTGCTAGCGTAGTGTATGACATGCGGTCTATTGTCCTTCCTCTGACCAAGCATTACGCCAACCGCGTAGTCACTCGCGTCGCACATGAGCTCGAAAGGTAGATCCCAATTGGGTGGTCGCATGATAGGAGGCGTGACAAGCATGCTTTTTAGTTTTTTGAATGATGCCTCACACTCATCCGACCACTCAAAAGGAATCTCCTTAGACAGTAAATTTGTCAGAGGTCGGGCCAATGCACTAAAATTTTGAATGAAACGGCGATAAAAACCTGCATGGCCCAAAAATGACCGGATGCCCTTGATGGTTGTTGGCGTGGGAAGGTTGGAGATGGCCTCCACCTTGGATTTGTCAACTTCGATGCCCCTTGCCGATACTATGTGGCCCAACACTATTCCTTCCGTCACCATGAAGTGACACTTCTCCCAATTAAGCACAAGATCCTTTTCTTCACATCTCTCCAATACTCTCTCCAAGTTATCTAAGCATCCATCAAAGGAATCACCAAACACGGAAAAATCGTCCATGAAGACCTCCAAAATTTTCTCCACCATATCGCTAAAAATCCCCATCATGCACCGTTGAAAGGTCCCCGGGGCATTGCATAATCCGAACGGCATACGGCGATAGGCAAAGGTGCCATATGGGCAGGTGAAGGTAGTCTTCTCTTGGTCCTCCAATGCGATCTCGATTTGGTTGTAGCCAGAGTACCCGTCTAGGAAACAATAAAATAGGTGCCCTGCTACCCTTTCCAAGACTTGATCGAGAAACGGCATTGGAAAATGATCTTTCCGTGTGCAAGCGTTGAGCTTCCGGTAGTCGATGCAAACTCTCCATCCGGTAATGACTCTTGTAGGTATGAGTTCATTTTCCTCATTTTCAATCACCGTGACTCCGGATTTCTTTGGGACGACTTGTGTGGGGCTTACCCATTTGCTATCCGCGATTGGAAAGATAATGCCCACATCAAGTAGCTTTAACACCTCATCCTTCACTACTTCTTTCATGCTCGGATTCAATCTCCTTTGAGGTTGTCGGGAGGTTTTAGCATCTTCCTCAAGATAGATGCGATGGGTGCAAATTATAGGACTGATTCCCTTGATATCTGCAATAGTCCACCCGATCGCTCCCTTATGCTTTCTCAATACCCCCAAAAGCTTTTCTTCTTGTTCCATGGTTAGGGTAGAGCTAAGGACTACCGGGAAAGTCTCATCATTGCCAAGATAAGCATATTTCAAATGTGCGGGCAATGGCTTCAATTCCAGTTTTGGATTTTTCTCATCCGAAGGGAAAATTTTCTTCTCTTGCTCAGGTAGCTCTTCAAATGTGGGGATCCACCTTTCCATTCCTTTCAAATCCTCCACCTTTTCTTGCTCATCCAACTTCTCCAATTCAACCAATTCTTCCTCCTTAAGTTTCAACATCCCTTCTAACTCCAAGTGCTCATCAATCATCGTGTCAATTCTATTGACCTCATTTGCCTCCTCGTCATCCCCTGGTTGCCTTGCCAAATTGAAGACGTTAAGTTCCAGTGTCATGTTCCCGAATGCCAATTTCATCAGACCATTCCTGCAATTTATCACTACATTAGATGTAGCAAGGAAAGGTCGCCCAAGTATCACGGGGATTTGGGAACTAAGATTAGCAACAGGATGAGTGTCCAATACAATAAAATCGACTGGAAAATAAAACTTATCGACTTGAACCAACACATCTTCCACTACTCCCCTTGGTGTGCGGATGCTACGATCCGCAAGTTGAAGTGTGATTGAAGTAGGTTTCAACTCCTCAAGCTTGAGTTGTTGATACACGGAGTAGGGAAGGAGATTGACACTTGCTCCCAGATCAAGCAATGCTTGTTCAACCCGGCAATTTCTGATAGTGATGGCAATTGTTGGACAACCGGGATCTTTGAACTTGGGAGGAGTGTTGGTCCTCAGAATGGAGCTCACTTGTTCTGTCAAGAATGCCTTCTTCCGGACATTTAGCCTCCGCTTTACCGTGCATAGATCTTTCAAAATTTTGGCACATGACGGTATTTGCTTGATGGCATCGAGGAGCGGGATATTGATTTTTACCTGCTTAAACATGTCTAAAATATCAGAATAATTAGCCACCTTGACAGGTGACTTCAAACGATGGGGAAAGGGGGCAGGCATAGGAGGAAAACACACGCTATCATCAATCACATGTTCATTTTCAATTTGCTCATTTTCTTTGTCTTTACTCACTTCACCTTTTTCGGCCACACGTTCCTTGGCCTCACCCTCAATGGGCTCTTCTATTGGCACTTGTGCCTTGGGTGGAACCTTTGGCACTATGGTCTTATCAATTTGTTTGCCACTACGAAGAGTGGTGACCGCCTTGAGGTGCTCACAATTCTCTTGGGTGGGCTCAACTGATTCAACCACATTTTGGCCCTTGGGATTTTGTTGTGGTTGAGAGGGGAATTTCCCCTTCTCTTGTTGAGACAAGCCTATGTGATTTGTGATCTTTGTGAGTTGAGCCGAAATGTCCTTATTGAAGGTGGTTTGGCTTTGAATGAAGGCATGGACCACATCTTCTAGACTCCTTTTATGAGGTGGTTGGTAGCTGGAAGAACTAGATGGGCCTTGTTGGGAAAAATTCTGTGGGGGAGGGTTGGATTGGTACCCTTGTGGATTGGACCGTGGGTATTGGGAGCTAGAAGCTTGCCCCTGACCTTGATATTGGGATTGGTACTGACCTTGCTTGGGAGGTGCAGGAGATGTGTATGTATTTGAACCATAGGGGATGGGGTTCTCATTCCTCCAACTGAAATTAGGGTGATCACAATACCCTAAATTGTAAGTGTTGGAATTTGAAGGAAATGGTTGCCTTGGTTGGTTAAAGGCATTGACTTGTTCATGGTATGCTTCTTTAAGTGCCGGAATGCTCGGACACTCCGATGTGGAATGCTCGACACCACCACAAATAGAACAAGCCTCCTCGGTTCTTGACACATAAGACACCTCTCGTCTCCTTTCCACCTCAAGGCTATCTATTTTCCTAGACAATTTGGAAATTTGTGAAAGTAGGTCCTCCCGGTCTTTCAAATCATATATCCCTCCCCTTTGAGATTGAACACTCACTGGCAACGTCCTAGGTACATCACTTGGATCCCTAACATCCCACGATTGTGAATTTTCAGCCAAGGTACCAAAGTAGTCAAGTGCCTCGTCAGGGTCTTTGTTCAAAAATTCACCATTGCACATCATGTCAATGAATTATCTATGGTTTGGTGAGATTCCTTCGTAGAAGAAACTCACCAATTGTCACGATTTAAAACCATGATGTGGTATGGATTGAATCAAATCTTTATAGCGATCCCAACACTGATAGAATTGTTCATTGGGTTTTTCAGAAAAGTTTTGAATGTCTTTTTTCAAAGAAGTGGTTCTATGAACCGGAAAAAACTTTTTTAAAAAGAATGAAACTATATGGTCCCAAGATAGCATGGTCCGAGGCCCCATGAAATCAAACCAAATCTTTGCCTTACCCTCCAACGAAAAAGAGAACAATTTCATCCTTGCTATCTCTTCCATGTTGTGATTTGGGATAAAGGTTGCAACTATTTCCTCATAAGACTTTAGATGACTATAAGGGTTTTCCTTCTCGACCCCATGAAATTTAGGGAGTAGTTGCAACATCCATGGTTTGATTACGAAGAGATGAGCTTGGACAGGAAGAACAAGACATGATGGTGTGGCGCTACGGGTTGGTTGAAGGAACTCCCGCATTGTCCTTGGTGGAGGGTCAAGTTGGATGTTCGCTTCATTCCTAGGTGGGGGAAATTGCATTCGTGGGTTGGGCATCCTAGGTGGCTGCAATCCCCCACCCCTTTGCATATTCGGGTTAGGATCCTCATTATCAAAAGCATCGGGAGGGGGGTATTGCATTCTTGGGTTAGGCATCCTATGTTCGGGCAATCCCCCACCCCTTTGAGCATTTGGATTTGCACCGACATTGTCAAAGTTTCCACCCCCTTGAATGTTTGGGTTGACTTCCACATTTTCAAAATTGTCACCCGCATCCTCGGGTGGGTCTTGGTCTATGTTCATGTTGGGGCCTAAGGGTTGTCTAACTAATCGGTGATAGTCGTCCCTTCCCCACATGCAACAAGATATATATCTACAAATGAAATTATACACAAACAAGAATATGTACACGAGACAACGCACCTCAGCCCGTGATGAAGATCACGGGACTTACCTTCGTTGTTCGGAAATCACCTCCTTGGTTTGACACTTGCCTTCCCCGGCAACGGCGCCAAAATGATTGAGCAAAAATAATCCTATTCCTAACCCTTTAAATACTATCCCCCAAAGTGTATGTGTGATGTATATTCAACCGGGAAGGGAGGTCACGCTCCCTTGGGATAGTGTGAAAAGAGAGGGCAATAGGAAAGGAAATAGGTCAGTGGGAATGTGATAGGTGAATGCACAAAAATGCTCCCCAATCGCAAGGAGACTTTCGTGGGTCGTCTTTTACTTGGTGGTATTCCAAGGTCGTTTCCACGGGGAAGGAAGTAAACCAATTTGAAAGTGATTTTGGGAAAAGAAAGTGTAAAATTCTTGTCGTTGGAAATTGTTTGGTGAAGTGTGTGTTGGTGAACTTAGAATGAGAAAACAAGCGTTGACAATTCCAAGAGGTCACTCCAATGGGTATACTATATCAACTCAAATCACTCCTCCGATTGAGCAAGAATGAACGGTTGATTCACGGAAAGCCGAGGATGATGTTGGTGAGTGCCTAAGCATAAACCGTGACTAGGCCTACGGATGATCAAAGACTCACCGAATCATCAACCTTCAATCCGATCAAACCGAACCATGGGACTCTAAAGGGAGGGTGTAGAAAGAGTTGAAATGGTATACCCAAATGGGGATTCCCCTTGGTCTTGCCAACAAAAAGGGTTTAGCTACTCATACTTGAAATGGAAATGACAATGTAAAGATAATGCATTGTAAGAATATGGAGTTTTGAAGTTACTAAGTGCAAGAAATCATAGACTAGAAGTGAATGAAATGAAAATCTATTTTATATCTATGAACATGAATAACTTGGAAGCATTAATGGTAGAACTTAAATGAGAGCATTAAACTAGCAATGATATAAGGGAAAATGACATTAATGACATTCAATGAAGATCTAAAGGTTCCTCCCCTTGATTACAAGACAATGCAGTAAAAGAAATACAAAAATCACCACTTTCTCTCTCTAAAACTACTATTCATCATCTTCTCCGCCTAGAGCTTCTCTCTCTATCTTCCTCTCTCTGCTATGGAAGAATGCTGATCATTGGAGAGCTCTTTCCCTCCAAAACCGTGCCTGGTCTGCTCCTGTAGCTCCCTGAAGTGACCCCCATCAGTAGGGTGTAGCCTGGATGACCTGGACAGGGGGAGTGCAGAGTTGGTCTGCACACCCAGCTCCTCCTCTTCTCTCTCTCTTCATTTAAAGCTGTAGCTCTAGAGTGCAGAGCAAGGTGTGGGCCTGATGAACAGTGTTGTGGGCGTGTCAGAGGAGTGTGGGAGCATCTATGGTGGGACCCTCGAAGTAGCTGAGCAGATCTGCAGATTCTAGGCTTGTCAGGCAAATCGTACCGGTACTGAGTACCGGTACCATACAGTACCGGTACTTCGACTCCAGAAGGTTTGGCGTACCGGTATTGAGTACCGGTACTGTTCTGCCTCCTTGTCTGAATCTTCTGATTCCTTTGCTCCTGAGTTGTCCCCAAGTCCTCTTTTCATCTCCTTTCATCCCAAGTGGTATGGGAAGGCCTTAACAACCCATATTTAGCTCCTTTCAACTGCAACCAAGAAATATTGACGTTAAGACTTCAATAATCATAACTCATATCATTTAATCTTCAAAAACAAGTGAACTGAGCTGATTAGCACCTTAAAATTTACAAAGTTTTGTGCTAATCAGTAGCTAGGAGGAGAATTTACAATTGTTGTTCTCTAGTTTGTTGAATGGAGGTTGGAGAGAGACCTTCTACGGGTTCATATTGGATTAGAGACACCTCAGAGAAAGTGGACCTGATACGGAAGCGTCTTCTCACAGCTCAGAGCCGACATAAGAGCTATGCCGATAGACGGAGGCGACCTTTAGAGTTTGAGGTCGGAGATCACGTCTTCTTGAAGGTGATGCCTAAGAGAGGAGTGGTCAGGTTCGGGAAGCGAGGGAAGCTGTTGCCGAGGTATATAAGGCCCTTCGAGGTACTGGAGAGAGTTGGTGCAGTCGATTACCGCTCTTGAAGTTGTATGTTCTTGGATGAATGCTTGTTTGATTTTTGAATTGCATGTGAACATTTCATATGCATCTGGGTTGAGAGGTAACCTCTTTAGGAGATCTCTATTGAGCATGACTCACCATTTATGGGAACAATATTTCAGGTGCAGGACAAGCGCTGGTGGACGACTCTCACTTGGGCCCTTTTTGATGAAGAAAGTCGAGTTGTGGTTTCAAATTACATTTTTTTGTAAAACAATCCTATAATTAGTTTTAGACTTGTGATGTTGTATAAAGGATTGTATAATGAACTTATATGGACTATATTTTGTGTAAAATTAGATGCTATATAAGTTTGGGTAAATGTTATATGAGATTGGGTGAGTTGAAATTGAAAAAGGATTGAATTGGGGGAAAACTAGACCCTGCTACCGGTAGCACGTTGATTAGCTACCGGTAGCACGTTGATTAGCTACCGGTAGCACGATTGTAGAGGGCAGCTACTGTTAGCTAGGTTCACAGCTACTGGTAGCTCGCTGGCAGAGGGCTCAACTATCGGTACCAAGTACATGAGCTACCGGTAGGTCCTCCAAAATTTTCAGAAATTTAAAATCACTTTGCCATGCCTTCTGGTCTTGAGTCCTTTTGTTAAAGGATGTAAGTGGATAAATATTGATGGAAAATTGATCGATATTGGACCTTGGAATGGTCGTATATTGACGTGGTGTCGGGTTATGCAGCATGCATGAGTACTTCTGCAGGTTGATGGGTGATCAATAGGTTGAGAAAGGACCCTCGATTTTAAGGGCGTCACAAAACATGACACACAACAAGAATGTTATGATATTTAAGGACATTGTGAGTTATTTAGAGCTGGAGGATGAACGCCTAGAGGTAGTTAAGACCTCTCATGCATATGTTGTCTTTTAAGTCCGAGTGAAAGAAGACTGGTAGAGCTCCAAACAAGGGGAGTGTTACACTCAAGCCTAAGAAGATCATGAAATGAAGAAGAGGAAAATGAGCTAGCAAGAAAGACAAGTCCTAGATGACTTGCTACAATTGTGGCAAATTGGGGCACTTCGCTCATAAATGCACTGAGGCAAAGTAGGTACGTACTTTAGGATCTTATTTCTTGCTCTATATGTTTTGTTACATCTAGTGTATGTGTTGCTGAATCTCTCCCTATATGGATTGTAGAATTAGGGGAAATAGACCACTTTGCGAGGGATCGGAACGGGTTCGTGGAGTATCGTCGAGTTTCAGCTAGAAGTAGGAGAGTCTAGATGGGGACTAATTCTAGTTTGGAGGTGCAAGGCATTGACACTTACAAATTGGAGATTCAACATGGGCGTACATTGTATCTTCATGATGTACTTTATGCTCTGGGGATTTGGTGAAACTTATGTTCAGTTCTTTCTATGCTTAGCTTAGGTTTTCACTTAAGTTTTGAGAGAAATAAGGTTGACATTTACCATGAGACAGTTTATGATGGCAGTGGATTTATTTCGCAAGGGTTTATCATTTTGGATATTATTCTAGTATGAATAATGATTTGTTTTATCTACTAACGTTGATAATGCTCACATTTATTTCGAGAAGGCATTTTGGGCCCACCCGCTAAAATTAATTTATCCACATGTGAACATTGCTTAGTGGAAAAAGCAAACAGATAACCGTCTGGAAAAACCACAAGGGCAGACATCCAATTGAAATTAATTCATTATGATATATGTGGCCCAATGAATGTGAGGGCAAAACATGGTGGTTCTTATTTCATTACTTTTATATATGACTACACGCGCTTTGGGCATGTTTATTTGATCTCCCATAAGGCAGAAGCATTGGATTAGTTTAAACTTTACATGAATGAGGTTGAGAATCAAATGGACAAAAAAAATAAAGCTTTAAGAACTAACGGAGGCCTCGAGTATCTATCTCATGAGTTCACGGAACTAAGTGAAGAAAATAAAATTATCAGACAGTTGACGATTCCTGGCACACCACGACAAAATGGTATGGCAGAGAGGAGGAATCAGACCTTGCTTGACATGGTTAGATCAATGATGGTGCAAGCTAATTTGCCTATCTCTATCGAGGAGATGCTTTACTGACTACAACTTACATTCTTAACCATGTACCCCTCCAAATTAGTACCTTCCACTCCTTATGAGTTATGGATCGGCAAGAAGCCTAATCTAGGTATCGTGTGGCCATAGGGATCGGCAGCTTATGTGCACAATACTTCTCATTAGTATAAGAAGTTAGTACCTAGGCATAAGAAATGTATCTTTATAAGGTGGTCTGAACAGTCCAAAGGTTATGTGTTCATTGGGGAGTTGCCAGATGGAAGTGTAAATGAAATTAAGTCATGAGGTATGGATTTTCTGGAAGAGGATTTCCCTAGCAGAGGCGAGGTATCTATGAACTGGATGATCAGTAACTTAGCACATCTATCAGTCAAAGAAAGAAATTTCTCAACTCCCTGGAGATAATGGGAGTAACTTACCACCCGGTGAATCATTGCCAGTGAATGAGAGTTTTTCTAGTATTTATCTGCGTAAGATCAAACGTGAAAGCATTCCCTGTTGTTGATTTGAGATTGAAGGGGAAGCTTTCATGGTTATTGTACATGATAGGGATGAGCCTAAGACTTATCAAAATGCTATCTCATATTCTGCTAGAAAAGAATAGATGAATGCAATGATTGAAGAAATGGGGTCTATGAAGACCAATCAAGTTTGAGACTTAGTTGACCTTCCACCTGGGCACAAGACAATTGGGAACAAATGGGTTCTCAAAATCAAACGCAAAGAAGATGGTTCCATTGACATGTATTGTGACGCCCCAAAATTTGAGTGTCCGTAATTACCCCGTTGATCACCCATCAACCCGCAGAATACCCGTGTATACTGTGTAACTCGATACCATGCCGTTATGCCCCATTTATCGGGATCCATAACTTAACAAAATTCGGGCACAGTCTCATTTATACGGGGAGCTCTACCCAAAACACAACCTGTGCAATCATACAACATTGACCACACCGGATTCATTTATCTATACTCATATAACAACAACCCAAACTCATATAACATACAATTTTAATCGCAATCAGGCAGAGTCTCCTTTGATTTGCAATTCCTTGCACAATATTACATGTCCAAAAATATTTACACATGTGTTTTACAAAAACGCAATTTAAAGCCACATCTCGGCTTTTCTTCATCAATGAGGACCCGAGTGAGAGCCATCCACCGGCGCATGTCCTGCACCTGAAATATTGTCCCCATCAAGGGTAAGCCACGCTCAATAGGGTATCTCCTAAAGAGGGTGCTCCCTAACTTAGATACATATGAAATGTTCACATACAATTCAACAAGCAACAAATAATCCATTCAAGAATATGCAATTCATAATATAATTTTCTATGCCTGCCATGTCATGAGATGAGACTCACACATGCAACTCAACTCGAGCCTTCACCGGCTCCCATAACACATGCAATGCCATGCATATGAATCCAGACATTCCAAGCCCCCATCATTGATGTTACATATCCAATGACCATTTTATAAAATAAACAATGTGTCTTTTTTGGGTACACGGATTTTGGTATCTCACCGCCGGTTCCATGACACCAATACACTTTTTTGGACTTGCACCGACGGAAGTGTATAAACCAGTAACCGGGTCTTGCACCCGATGGAGAATCTAGCTCTTCTTGCTATATCCGACACAAGTTTTTTATGCAACCGTGCAACTCAGTCGGACCAAGGTCCAACCTTCCCGAGTCCACGCCTCAACCACCAAGAATGGTGTTTGATCCAAAAACATGCATACACACACCCACACTCTTGTCAAATGCCCATGAATGCGATGATTTCCGTGCATATGCAAATGTAATGTACACTTGCAATTTCATTATCATGTTCACATGTCATGAGCTCCATATGAATATCTTAAATATCCTTCAACCTTTTTCCATGGTCATTTACATCATAAGAATGTAACCACCATCAACAACCTCAATGTCAATATATCATAATCCATATACCAACATCAACTCCCAAGCATGTCATAACATAATCAATGCAAATAACACACTTAATCCACATAGGCATTTCATTAAATACCTCAAGGCATAAATGTAAACACTTAGCATGCCCAATCAATACATTTCACAAGAAATCACAATACGTAATTTCTAAATACCCAATTCATGCTAGAATTGATTTTAACCCTTCTCAATACCCACTTTCCATAAAGCATAAAATTAAATTCCAACATCATCATACTTCCAAATTGTCAAATATATCAAAGACATATAATTACAATCCAAATTCTCACCAAACATGTTATAACATTTTCAATGAAACAAACATGTTACATTAACATAGGCATTTTATCAAACACCTTCTAGACATACAATCATGTAACACACAATCATACCCAATTTATCACATTTTTTATGAATTTACCAAACAAGTAAATTCTACAAACTCAATTCATGCAATATTGGTTTAGCATGTTTCTATACCCATTTTCCATACTCTAGTTACACTATGAGTACATCAAACAAGAGAATTCATCTCAAGTCATGCTACCCATATCATATGAAACCCTAGGTTGAAAATAAACCTAATTAGGAAAAAAACCCTACCTCTTGAAGCATAAAAAAAGTGGTAGAAAAATTTCCCAAGACCCAAATCAAGCTTTAGCCCTTGATTTCCAAAATCCCGTTCTTTAAAATTCGTCAAAATCCCTGCTTTTTGGTACGTAGGCGTAGCCCTCGTTGCGTAGATGAACTTTAGTTATTGGCATAAGTTGATTCGACGAACATAGAGCCGTAGATCGTAGAAAGAAGCTTGAAGAATCCCTTGATTTTTTCTCTCTTCTTCCCTCTCTCTTTTTCGGAAAATCCAGATGAAAAAATGGGGAGAAAATATGATTTTCTCCCCTATTTATACTCCTTGGAATACTTGGCCCTCGTTGCGCCACACACCCTCCTTTTTCGGGTCCGATTTCGTCCCGAATCAATTAAATTTCGTCCCGATTCAAGTTCAAATATTTTTATTTGAACTAAATTTAAATTATTTTTTAATTTTCACAATTGAATTCCCGGTCTCGTTTATTTAGGTCACGCGACACCCAATCGCCTCGTAAAACGAGAAAAATCTGACTGTCTTGGAATTCAACGAAAATTGACTGCGTAACTAGATTTCGCGAGAAGAATCTAATGGTGAGGTCCGTTTTGTCATTCGAGTTTTAAAAAAATTTGGGTTTTCAGCCCACACCGTAGTGGCTAATTACCTTTTTGCTCTTTTTCAAAAAAATTCAAATTTACCCATATTTTACAGGTACAAGGCACGTCTTGTAGCTAAAGGTTATATCCAACTTTAGGGAATAGACTATGAAGAAACCTTCTCACCGGTAGGGAGGTTTGCTTCAATTAACCTCATTTTAGCCATAGTCCCACACGTAGATTTGGAACTTTACCAAATGGACGTTAATGATGAGTACGTAATATTGCATAATTGTATGTCTTAAATCATTCATCTTAGCTTTGTTTATTAGTTATATGTTTAGTTTTAGTTTAGTTTGTGTGTTAAGAGTAATCCGTGTGTTTGTAGGTAATCCGGTGAACGAAGGGATGATTCAGACTCATTTTGATGTCATTGAAAACTTTGCAAAGGAGTGAAATCGAAGTAGAAGACATCACAACATGTCATTTTTATGTAATTTTTTATTGGTCAAATCTTGGAGATAATTTTGGAGATATTTTCAGAGATTTTTTAGGAGCGAGACAGAGAGAGACTAAAAGAGGATCTCTATCATCAGGCTCTCTCTCTCTCTCTCTCGTTTCCTTTAAATAATGAAACATCAGAGGATCCAAGGTATCCTTTCTCAAACGTTCTTCATCGTATGAGTTCTTTCTTGGAGGCGGAACTTCGAGGGAAGAGGAGGATCAAGTTAGTCTTATTTTACCGATTTTTCTAGATTATTTTACTTTCATTGTTTTCTTGTTTAGTTTAATTAAGAAGTACTTTAAATTCCCTGTTCTTTACATTAATTTTTTGTTCTTGTTTTAAATACATAGTATTGGTTTTAAATTTTGTCTTCAATATAGTTTTGTTTTTTTTAATTGTTATGTCTTTCATACTTGCTTTTAATTCAATTTAAGTTTTGTTTGAGTAGGTTAATTTTTGGTATAATCAGATGAGGGATTCTTATCCATGAATGGGTAGTTTGACCAACCTAAGTTTTCCATGTTTAAAGTTATTTTTGTTGAATGAAGAAATTATTTTTAAAAGCATAGTTGATATGAATATTGATGAGTGTAGAATATTGCATATCATGTATCTCATTTGCATCCATTTTACTTGTTTTGTGGTGAAAATTGGGGAAAATGCTTTCAAACTCACAATTAATGGAGATTCATGTGATTGTAGGCAAAGAGCGGGTAAGGTCGTTTATCAAGCCTACCATCAAGTGCTAAAAGGCAATGGGGAGGAAGAGAATGCTTAACGGATGGCTCGGGACCTTAGGGAACCAAGGAAATCCCAAAACGGGACAAAACCTACTGGTAGAAGCCAGCCAAAACCTATTGGTAGAAGTTAGTCAAAATGTACCGGCAGAAGATCCAAAACGTACCGGTAGAAAATGCTACTGGAATTCTTCTACCTCAGCCATGCAAAAACCTACCGGTACAAAATCTTTCTAGACAAAACCTACCAGTAGGTTTTCTTACGTTCTACCGGTAGGTTTTGCCAGATGCCTATTCACACAACTCCACCTACTCCGGGGGCCCACCTCTTGTCATCCAAATCATACCCTGACATATTTGACACCCCATGTTGCTCTCCTAACACCAAAAGTCAAATTTCAAGTGAGAGAGAGAAGGGAAGCAAGAGAGAGAAGAGGGGTGGTTGGGAAAGCATGGAAGGAGCATGCTTGGCCTGGTTTTACTTGTTGAAGTGTCCAACCTCTCCCCACTCATTGTAGCTCAGTTCACACAGGCTAAGGGAAGGGGGATGGACGAAAAATTACAAGTCTTCCACCATTATTCAATTTTTACATTCTTTTAGAGAGAGAAGCTCCAAGGTAGAAGATGAAGTTTTAGAGAGAAAGTTGGGTTTTCACATTTCCTTCACCATTTTCATTGTAGTAAGCTTTACATTACTTGTAATCTTTTTCTCTTTCACTTTAAAATCTTTTATGCAAGTTTTAATCAAGCATAGTGAAGTATTTTAGCATTTCCATTTCTACATTTGAGTATTTTCCTCTTCAAGCTTTGTAATTTGGTTATGAATGACTTTACTCTTGTAGTTTAAACCCTTTATTGCATCAATACAAGTTCATGCTTCATTTCATTACCATGTCTCTTTACATTATGTTTGTTCTTGCCTTTAATATGAGTAGCTAGACTTTTAGTTGGTTAATCCAAGGGGCATTTCCCCTTGGGTATGTGAAATCGACTCTCTTTCATTCTTCCTCGTAGTGTAAAGTGTTTGGTTTGACTAGGTTGAGTGCAGACGTGGTTGTGGGCTCTTGATACACCGCAAACTTTTCACGGGGTATGCTTTTGCGCAATGCATCCACAATAGTCCCTCACTTCCTACGAATCAATCAAATACCAAGACACCATTGGATGAATGAATTGAGTCGATTTTACATTCCCATTGGAATGACCACTATGGATTAGCCAACCTTGCTTTCTTGCATTTTTACCAAAACACAATTCACAAGATTTTCCAATTTTTCATTTCTTTACAAATCACCCTTCAAAACAATTTGACATTTTCTTCCTTAAGGAGACGACCTTGAAATACTCATTCCAAGTAAAACATGACATTGCAAGTCTCTCTACGCTTGGGGAGCACTTTTGCACACACAAACACGATTTTTCCCATTTCTTGCATTTGAACCCGAGGGAGAGTGACATTCACCTACTCATATAAGCCATATATACATAGTTTGGGTTCGTGTTTGGAGATTAGGGAAAAAAAATCAAGCAAATATCTCTTTGCTTATCTGTAGACAATTAATTTTGGCACGTGTAATTCTTAGAATCATTGCAATCAACATGAATTTAATTCTTTCGTGAATTAATTCAATCAATTAAAATACATATATTCCAAAATTTGATTTTTAGTTTAATATTTTTCGTCCAAGTGTATTTGATTACAACCTTTGATGAGTTATAAGATTAGGTCAAAATTCTTATTTACAATGAGATAAACTCTGAAGATTATCTAGTTTGTTTTAATAGGAGATTTTTACACTTTTTACAAAAAATTCGGACATTTTGCTTTCATCCCAACAAAAGTAATATTTCCTATAGAAAATAATCTAATCCGAGTCTCCCTCTGTGTCTGTGTAGTTCGGACAACCAGCGACTCTCCCAATTTCCTCTCTCACAAACCGGTTAAGCAAAGTACCGGAATAACATGGCGTATCAGGGTAATCCTTACTCAGTCCATTCACTATCCAGTCTAATCGATCGAGTGCGCGACCGAAAATTGGTTCAGAACACTGGTTATATCTTTTCTCGTGAAGGACTCTGCCACATTGTTTACAGGCACCAAGCCTTTTGGCACGAGGGCGTTTGGCAAAGGTGTTTTTGCTACAGAGGGGTTTCGCTTGTTTTTCTTGGATTTTGGCCTTCCTTATCAGTCTTGCTTTTCTCATGATCACAGTATGCACATCAGATGAAAAAGTACGTAGAACTCCTAGACTAAACCAAAAAAGTTTAACATCCATGCTTTCTAAGCTTTACGACTCACTAGCTGGTTCTTTAATGTCTGCCAGTCACAAAGACGATTGAAGCTGACTCACAAACATAATCATCAATCTATACAAGGCAAGATACATAATATAATCAGAACAACAACAACAACAACAAAAATAACAACAAAAATTTTAAAAATTTACGGGCACATGGTGGCAAATATGAACTGTAGCTCTCACCCCCCAACCTAAACAAAACATTGTCCCCAATGTTTCGAATTTACCAGTTCACGGATCTTGGAGATGAGGTTGAATGGTAGAGATCTGTTCATCTGCTGAAACCTACAAATAAAAATACACGAATTACTCATCTGTGCGCAGATCTGGGTTTCGGGTAGGCTGAAAATCCTTGTGTGTGAGTGCGAACAAGAGAAGAACACTCGTGAGCAAATATAAGATTAAAATGCAAAACATGAAGCAAAAGATTGTGTTTGTAGAGTGTGTGGTCATGGGTTGTTTATCAGATAATAGAGAGAATTAAGAAGAAAAGAAAGAAGAAGAAGAAGAAGAAGAAGAAGAAGAAGAAGAAGTGGGGGGGGGGGGGCAACAACGGCGGCTGAAAAAAGAAGAAAAAGGAGTGGGAGCCTTATAAAGGCGCCCCAGTGGGTCGGGTTGGGTTAGATTTTTCCTGACCCGATCCACTTGAGTGTCGGCAGGCACGAATCTCGGAGGAGTATTTTGGTTACATTAAAAGAATGGTTTCCTCATTTTTAACAAAATCCTCCAAAAATGGTTTCAACCGCTGACCATTAACAGTAAAGATATTACCGTTCGATGGATTCTCCACTTCAACTGCTCCATGTCCAAACACCTTTTTGACAATGTAAGGCCCAGTCCATCTTGACTTCAACTTACCAGGAAAGAGGCGGAGTCTTGAATTAAATAACATGACTTTTTGAGAAGGCTCAAAAGATTTCCGCACAATGTTTTTGTCATGAAAAATTTCATCCTGATTTTAGCAATCTTAGCATTCTCATATGCTTCATTTCTCAATTCCTCCAATTCATTTATCTGAAGTTTCCTTGCTAGTCCAGCCTTGTCCAGGTTAAAATTCATTGCTTTAATAGCCTAGTATGCCATATGTTCCAATTCCAAAGGTAGGTGACATGGCTTTCCATAGACTAATCGATAAGGAGACATGTCTAAAATTGTTTTAAAAGCAGTGCGGTATGCCCAGAGTGCATCAGTTAGTCTTAACGACCAATCTTTGCGGTCTGGATTCACTGGGTTTTCTAAAATTAATTTGATCTCCCGATTAGCTAGTACAGCTTGTCCACTGGTCTGTGGGTGATAAGGGGTTGCAAATTTGTGAAAGATCAAGTATTTTTTCAACAAAATTCCAGAAGGGACGATTGCAAAAATAAGCACCCCCATCACTTATGATTGATTTCAGAATTCCAAATCGGGACAAAATATTTTCTTTTAAAAATTTGATCACTGTTCGGTGATCATTGTTTCAGCATGGAATTGCCTTAACCCATTTGGATACATAGTCTACAGCCACTAAAATGTATACATAACCAAAGGAAGGGGGAAACGGTCCCATAAAATTGATACCCCAACAGTCAAAAATTTTAATTACCAAAATGGGGTTTAAGGGCATCATGTTTCTTTTAGAAATACTTCCCAACCTTTGGCATCTATCGCAAGTTAAACAAAAGGCATGGACATCTTTGAAAAGTGTGGGCCAGTAAAATCCACACTGTAATATTTTTGCAGCGGTTTTTCTTGATGAAAAATGGCCACCGCATGCTTCAGAATGACAAAATGTTATTACCTGACTACTTTCATGAGCGGGGATGCAACGCCTTATGATTTGATCCTTACAGTACTTAAATACGTAGGGATCCTCCCAAAAGAAGTTACGAACCTCCCTCAGAAATTTCTTTTTGTCAATTATGGTAAAGGATGGAGATAGTGTTCCAGTAGCAAGGAAGTTAGCAATATCAGCATACCATGGTGTCTCATCGACGGTGAACAGTTGTTCATCGGGAAATTTCTCATTGATTGGCAGTCAATCTTCGAAATTCATATGTTAATCTGGACAAATGATTTGCCACCACATTCTCGACACCTTTCTTGTCCTTGATGACAAGATCAAACTCTTGGAGCAAGAGTATCCATCTCAAGAGTTTTGGCTTGGCGTCCTTCTTTGTGAGCAAGAATTTTAGGGTTGCATGGTAAGTGAATACAGTAACAGAAGAACCAACAAGATAAGAACGGAATTTTTTCAGAGCAAAAACTACAGCAAGCAATTCTTTTTCAGTTGTTGAATAATTCATTTGAGCATCATTCAAAGTTTTGCTTGCATAGTAAATCACATAGGGTTTCTTATCTTTTCTCTGTCCCAATACAGCACCTACAACATAATCACTTGCATCACACATTAATTCAAAGGGTAGAGTCCAGTCAGGGGGTTGCATTATTGGAGCAGAAATTAACATACCTTTAAGCTTTTCAAAAGCTTTTTGGCATGCTTCATTCCATACAAAAATTACGTCCTGACTCAGAAGATGACACATGGGTTTGGCTATGGTACTGAAATCTTTTATGAATCTTCTGTAAAAACCTGCATGTCCTAGGAATGATCGGACATCCTTTACAGTCTTAGGAGCGGGCAGATTTTCAATCAGATCTATTTTTGCCTGGTCAACTTTCATGCCCTCAGACGACACAATGTGACCAAGGACAATGCCTTGTGTTACCATGAAATGGAATTTTTCCCAATTGAGCACTAGATTGGCTTTCTTACATCTGATTAGCACTTTCTCCAGATTGGTCAGACACAAATCAAAGGAATCACCATATATAGAGAAGTCATCCATGAATACTTCCAAAAAATTTTCAACCATGTCACTGAACAAGCTTAACATACATCTTTGGAATGTTGTAGGAGCGTTACAAAGTCCAAATGGCATCCTTTTGAATGCAAAGGTGCCAAAGGGGCATGTGAATGTTGTTTTCTCATGATCATCTAGTGCTATCTCAATTTGATTGTACCCTGAATACCCATCTAGAAAACAGTAGAATGCATGACCTGCAATTCTTTCTAGGACTTGGTCAAGAAATGGAAGAGAAAAATGATATTTTCTAGTGACCAAATTGAGTTTTCGATAGTCAATACACATTCGCCATCCTATGACGACTAGAGTTGGTACTAGTTCATTTGCATCATTTTTGACCACTGTGACCCCAGACTTTTTGGGCACAACTTCGGTTGGACTAACCCACTTGCTATCAGAGATGGGAAAGATTATCCCTGCATCTAAGAGCTTCAGTACCTCAGTTCTCACAACTTCTTTCATGTGAGGGTTTAGTCGTTGCTGCATTTGACGAGAGGGTTTTGAATCCTCTTCAAGGTATATAGCATAATTGCAGATTAACGGGCTTATACCTTTCAAGTTAGCGATGGTCCACCCAATGGTGCTTTTATGGCTTTGAAGAACTTCAATCAGTTTAGACTCTTGTAAGTATGTGAGCTTAGATGAAATTACCACTGGGTATGACTTGTCCTCTCCTAAGAATGCGTATTTGAGGTCAGATGGGAGAGGTTTCAATTCAGACTTTGGTGGCTTTATACTTGATGAGAGTGGCTTTGTGCCACTTGGTGAAATCTCTTCGAATTTGGGGGCCCATGTCTCAACAGCATGAGTAGGGCAACTTTGTGGATTTGGGCCATCATTTGTTGTTTCAGATGAGATGAACTCTAGTAGAGAAGATTCAGTAGGGTCCTCACAGAATATGTCATTCAGATGTTCCTGTATCAAAGATTCAATGGAGTTTATTTCCCCTTCTTCCTTGTCTTCTTCTGGGTGCTTAGCAATATTAAAGATGTTCAGTTCGAGAGTCATATTCCCAAAAGTTAATTTCATGACTCCATTCCTGCAATTGATTAGTGCATTAGAAGTTTCTAGGAAAGGTCGACCAAGAATGACGGGAATTTGGTTCTCCGAATGTATTGCTGGCTAAGTATTCAGAACAATGAAGTCAACAGGGAAGACAAAGTTGTCCACTTGGACAAGCACATCTTCAACAATGCCTCTGGGGGTTTTGACAGATCTGTCAGCCAACTGGAGTGTGACACAAGTGGGTTTAAGTTCACCCAAACCCAACTGTTTGTAGACAGAGTAAGGTAGCAAAATAACACTGGCTCCAAGGTCTAACAGTGCTTGTTCAATTCTGAAGTTTCCAATGACACACGACACAGTTGGACACCCTGGGTCTTTGTATTTTGGAAGGGTTTTGTGTTGAAGAAGGGCACTGGCTTGTTTCGTTAGGAAAGCTCTTTTTTGGACATTCTGGCTTCTCTTGACTGTGCACAAGTCTTTTAGAAACTTGGCATAAGACGGAACTTGTTTGATTGCATCCAGAAGTGGGATGTTGATGTTTACTTGCTTAAAAAGCTCATAAATTTCAAGCTGATTTTTCAACTTTTGTTTGTTTTTGAGTCTATGAGGAAAAGGAGCAGGAATGGAACACGAAGGCTCTTTCTCCTCAGAAGGTTCTGGCTCTGGTTCAATCATAGGCTCAGGTTCTTCTTCAAGTTCAATCTCAATTGGTTCAGGCTCAAATGATGAGTTGACTGGGATTGACACAAGTTTTGGCTTTGGAATGAGCATGTCTCTAATGGTCTTATCAATCACCTTGCCACTTCTTAAGGTAGTGACAACTTGGGCTTGGTCTTGTGGGTTTCCTATGGTTGAAGGGTTTCCCACATGGAATTGGCCTTGTGGTTGCTTTGGTTGAGCAGGGAACTTCCCTTTTCATGTGTGGCCATGGATTGGGTCAACTTTTGGATGTGGCTTTTAAGATCCTCGAAAGATTGAGTGGTCTGGGTTTTGAAATCAGTGAAGGCCTGTGTGGAGTGGGTGTTGTAGTTCATTTGGCTTTGCATGAACTGATTCAGTGTGTCCTCAAAGCTCCTCTTTTGTGGTGGTTGGTATGGTTGATATGCGGGAGGTCCTTGAGGTGGTGGGTATGAACCTTGTTGTTGGTTCATGGGTGTTGGTTATGTGTTCCTCCAACTGAAGTTCGGATGGTTCCGCCACCCTGGATTGTATGTTTCAGAGTATGGGTTGGAGTAAGGCTTGTTGAAGTTGGAAACTGCATTTGTTTGTTCCAACAAGACCTCTTTGAACACTGGGATGGTGGGACACTCCCCAGTAGGGTGTCCTGTTAGTGCATAGATTCCACACACTTGTTCCGTGGAAGAGCTAACATCAACTTGATGGACTTTCTTCATCTCTAAAGCTTCAAGCTTTCGAGACAACGTAGACATTTTTGCTCTCAAGTCATCATCCTCTCTCAAGACATACTTGCCTCCTTGGGAAGTAGATGGTTTGGCTTCTACAGTGGTAGGAGAGGCTGAGTCCCACATCTGAGAACTGTCAGATATGGTGTCAAAAAAATTGAATGCCTCCTCCGGACTTTTTTCCCATAAATTCTCCTTGAGCCATCATTTCGAAAAACTGACATAGTCTAGAGGGTAAGGAGTCATAGAAAAATCCTACCAAAGTCCAATTCTCAAAAACGTGATGTGGGCAGGATTGGAGCAGATCTTTGAATCTCTCCCAACTTTGTTAAAAATTTTCTCCTTCTTTAACCGCAAAATTCATGATTTGCCTTTTTAGTGCATTTGTGCGGTGTGGAGGAAAAAACTTTCTAAAAAATTCATTTTGCAATGCCTGCCAGTTAGGTATTGAAAAAGATTTTAAAGAATTTAGCCATTGTTTAGCTCTATCCCTTAAAGAGAAAGAAAAAAGTTTCATCTTGGCTAGTTCAGAATTGTCTTGAAATGTTCCACACACTTCCTCAAAATCTTTTATATGCAGATATGGATTTTCTGCATCCAATCCATGAAACACGGGTAATAACTGCACTGTCCCCGGCTTTACAGTAAAGAGGGGCGCATTTTCAAGAAATATAAAACAAGAAGGGACACTATTTCTTGTGGGATTTAAGTAATCCCGCAAAGTTCAAATGTTAGGCACTTCCTCCTCTCTCATAAGGACTTCTCCGTTTCTCTCATTATTTGCCATATACTCTCACAAGAGTCTGCTACTGATCTAGGTGAATTTGGTTCAGGCTGATTTACAGACTCACAAGATTCTGCTGGCAAATTTTGATAGTGAGGAGTGCCCTCAGACATAAAGAAAATAAAACAAATTTATTCACAGTAAACCAAAGAATATATACAAAAATGAAGGTCTTGTTACCTTTTACCTTAAAACACCTTTCATGGCTCCCCGGCAACGGCGCCAAAAACTTGACTTGATCCGAAATGTGTACACCCAAGTGCAGACGGTCAAGCTGTAGTAATAATCCGGTTTGAGTCCAAAGTCGAATCCACAGGGAACTCTTCTTGGTGTTTTGGGGTAAGCAGTGGTGGAGATCTATTGATTGTAACCCTTGAGATTTGTTGTGAGGTGTGAGATTTTCTGGACAGAATATAAGATTCTTTCCAAGAGAATTTTCTTAACAAAATATAAGATAAGCTCTAATGAAAAAAAGTCACTCTTTAGTTCAAGGATCTGGACATGTAGTTAATTATCCGGTTTGTTATACTTGTGCTTGGTAACTCAATTAACTCCCGTGTCAACAGCAAGTTAATCGGAAGATAAAGATGGACTGTGAGAATTAAGAACATGATTCTGATGTCTTTATAGAAGTTTACAAGAATTGTCTGTGCCGAGACTTAACCCGTCTACAAACAAGCAAGTGTTTCTACAAGACATCCAACCATGACATTAATATTCCATTCTTTAAGTGGAGCACAATAATGGAGAGGATTGAAGGGTAGTCATGAAGATCTAGCCGAGGTACTTGCCTTGAATCGATGAGTCTTTCTATGCAAGAGTCATCCGTGTCATAGAAAGAGCCTACAGTTATACAAAGTACCTTAGCTTTGCTAGATGCAATCAATCATCTAATAAGCAAGTAGAAATAAATGTTAAGCATAAGAACAATGCACAAATATTATTTCCGGATAATTTATACATGCCCTTCTCCTCTTACTAAAGAGTGAATGAGAAACTACTCACTCTTCATGGCTTTGGTAAAGCTAGAAAAGTGAGTGATGCTCATCCCTCCAAGTAGAGGACTTACAAAATGAAATAACAATAAACAAGGAGCCAATCTTTAACAAAGAATGAGTGAATCACATCCCACCCTTCACGGTTTTGGTAAAGCTCTAGAAAAGTGGAAGAGTTTCACTCCTCTAAGAAAGAAAGAAGCTTAAGCAATGGAAGTGAAGTACATAAACAATAAAAGTAGAAGAAAGCTAGTCACTTTTGGAGGGTGGCTTCCTCAACCAAGGAATTGAGGGTTGCTTCCTCAACCAAAAGATGAACTAACTCCCTTCTCTGCATGTAAGTGAAATCATAAGCATAAAACTACTTTTATAACAAGCTAAGAGATGTTGGACTAAAGCCAAAATAATCTCTAAAATAACTACTTCATATAAGGAAATGTAAGCTAAATCTACAATATGAGTGGGAGTCTAAGCCTCCATCAACCTCTTTACTTGGGGCCCTGAGTTCTCCAACAATGGGAGTATTTATAGGCAAGAGGAGGAGACAAGAGGGGGGTGAGTGAATAATGTATGCCGCCCAAGTCCAAGTGAAAAGCCAACAACTCTGCAGGCAGTCTGTGGAGAACGTTCGAACGTGAGTTGGCATTAGAACGTTGTCTCTGTTTTTGCATTATGGGCGTTCGAACGTTGTCTGGTGTTCGAATATTTCTTTTGTCTTTGTTGTATGGGCGTTCGAACGCTAGATGTGGTCTGACCTTCTCACTCAAGTGGCCTGTGGTCTTCTGTGAAGTTCATTTCCACACTCTATGCAGTAGTTTGGTCTTTAATCAACTTAAGTGCACGTTAGAACGTGGTACTCAAGTGCATCAGAACTTCAGAGTCTTCTTTCTTGGCTGCAGCACGCCTTCTCTCAGTAGTCTGGTTTACTTCATTGTTCAAGTGGACGTTCGAACGTGAGTTGGCGTTCAAACGTTCTTGGTGTGCTCCAAGCTTCGCCAATTTTGTTCCCTAATGTGCTGGTGTTACACTCAAGTGTCATACTTATTGTTCTTTGAGTCCTTGTTCACTTAAAGACCTGAAATGACATCACTTAAACTCCATCAAAGTACAATTAGTCTTAAAATGGCATAGTAAAATGCTAATTTTAAGTGCTAATCAACTAGCAAAACTCAAGTTGGGGGGTGTGATTAGCACAAAATATTGCATATATTGTATGTGGTTATACCCTTTTATACTTTCTTTTGTTGTGAATGTGGAAAGAAATGTAGTTATTCTACCTTTTAATGAAGTTTTGTGTGAATATAGGTGAAAAGTTGTAAATGGCTTGAGTTAAGCTCCCATCATAGAGTTTAAAGTCAATGAAGTTGAGGGGATAGCTTAAAGGAAGGATTGGAAGGTGAAGAAACCAAGAAAAAGGCAAATTGGATGAAAACCTTTCGGAAGGTTTGCATCGACCTTCCGAAAGGTTTTGCCCAGAAATCCCAAACAGCCTACAACTCAAGCTCTGCCACTTGGGGGTCCCACCTATGAGTCTCCCACTTGTCCCCTGAGATCCCTTACACATCTACATGCTTCCCCACACCTAAGGTTGTACATTGGAGGCCATTGCATTTATGAGGATGGGAGAGAAGGGGGGAGCCTGTGAAGTTGCAGGATAGGCCTGTCCTAGCCTGCCTGATTTGCCAAAAAACTTGTGATCTGAATTATATTAATTATACACCAAAGTATAAGTGGTCAAATTGTAGTTTTCTCGGTTTAAGTACAAGTATCGATCCCACAAAGAGTTTTAGTAATTTTGATTTTAAAATAAAAATAAAAATAAAAACAGTAAAGTTGTTGTTTAAAGCAGTATAAGGTTTGATAGCTAGTGATGTGAGCTTAGATTGATATTTAGTCTAATTAAATAAAGTGCAGAGATAAACGTGTTAACGACAAGAATATAAAAGATACCCTTCAGTTTAAGGATCTCATATGCTTTATATCGGTTAAATACTGGAAATGCTACCTTACAACAATTAACTTCCATTTTACTGGCAAGTCAACCGGTAGGTTTGATGTATATAAACTATCACACATCAACTTCTTAAGTTAGCTGGTGATATAAAGTCATAACTCAGCAATGTCTTAGGTTAGCTGGTTATATGCATGACAAGTAACTAATCCAAGCAAACCAGAATGACAAGCCATTCATGAGGAATACTTGAATTATTCAATGCCTTGTGATAGTAAGTACATACATATTTAAACCATAACACAGCTGTGACGCCCCAATAACCGGGGGTCCTTTATTAACCGTTGATCATCCATCAACTCGCGAAAATACCCGTGGATGTCGCTTAACCCGACACCACGTCGATAGCATCCCCTTAACCGGGATTATAGCCCACAAGTGTAACCTGTGTTCCATTTTTCATTGGATCCAACCAAGGTCCAATATACCATGATTTATACTCCATTATGGTCCATTTATATCTTTGGAG
Source organism: Ilex aquifolium (assembly GCA_951799425.1). Classification (NCBI taxonomy): domain Eukaryota; kingdom Viridiplantae; phylum Streptophyta; class Magnoliopsida; order Aquifoliales; family Aquifoliaceae; genus Ilex; species Ilex aquifolium. The sequence goes on from OX637405.1 coordinate 19,403,679, forward strand.
AGAAGGAAAACATAGGCTGAAAACATGGCAAAACAGTTTTAAAATTTGAATTTTTTGGAAAGAGTACCAGTACTGCGTACCGGTACGGTTTTCCCACTGGAAAAAGTGTACCGATACTGTATGCCTACTGGAAAAAGTGTACCGGTACGCAACGGTTTGCCCACTAGACAGCAGCGTACCGGTACTGTCTGTCCATTTTTGCCTATTTCAGCTGTTTTGGATTTCAAATCCATTCCAAACCCTTCCACATCAATCCAATACATGTTTAACATCATTTCCCACACAAAACTTGGTACTCACAAGTTCTATTACATTCACTTACATCAATTTACATGCTAAAACTAAGTTTTCATAAATACTTTTACAAAAACTCCAAGTAAAGCCACATTCCGGCTTTCTTCACCCTTGAGGCTCCAAATGAGGGCCGTCATCCGGCGTGTATCCCACACTTGAAATGTTTTCCCGTATAGGGTGAGCTACGCTCAATAGAGTATCCCCTACAGATGCTACTCCCCACCCTAGATGCATATGAAATGTTCACAATGCAACCGATCAACACTTTATAACATTCCACTCAAGAATATATATTCCATGTAGGAATTCACCATGCTATGCCATGAAATGAGATGAGACTCACTCACGCACATCAACCCGAGCCCTTCCCGACTCCTCAACACATGCAAGTACCCATGTGAATGACTCCGTCATCTATGTTACACATCAAATGACATTTACAAGAGTCAGAACCTTCTGAGAAAAAGGAACCTTCGTATCCCGTTCCGGCTCCATTTCCTCATCAACTCAGAGCCAAACAGAAAGTGAAAAATCAGCCTGAAATTTACGAGCTTTTTAAGCAAGTAAATATCAACATCCCACTTCTGGATGCAATCAAACAAGTCCCGCCTTATGCCAAGTTTCTAAAAGACTTGTGCACAGTCAAGAGAAGCCAGAAAGTCCAAAAAAGAGCTTTCCTAACGGAACAAGCTAGTGCTCTTCTCCAACAGAAAACCCTTCCAAAATACAAAGACCCAGGATGTCCGACTGTCTCATGTATCATTGGAAACTTCAGAATTGAACAAGCCTTGTTAGACCATGGAGCCAGCGTTAATCTGCTACCCTACTCTGTGTATCAACAGTTGGGTTTGGGAGAACTTAAACCCACTTGTGTCACACTCCAGTTGGCTGACAGATCTGTCAAAACCCCGAGAGGGATTGTTGAAGATGTGCTTGTCCAAGTAGATAGTTTTGTCTTCCCTATTGACTTCATTGTTCTGGATACTCAACCAGCAATAAATTCGGAGAACCAAATTCCCGTCATTCTTGGTCGACCATTCCTAGCAACTTCCAATGCTTTAATCAATTGCAGGAATGGAGTCATGAAATTAACTTTTGGGAATATGACTCTCGAAATGAACATTTTCAATATTGCTAAACATCCAGAAGAGGAAAAGGAAGAAAGGGAAGTAAACTCCATAGAATCTTTGATACAGGAACATCTGGATGATACATTCTGTGAGGATCCTGCTAAATCATCTCTGTTAGAGCTCATCTCATCAGAAATAACAGATGATGACCCAAATCCACCAAGTGACCCTACTCATACTGTTGAGACCTGGGCACTCAAATTCGAAGAAATTTCACCAAGTGGCACAAAGCCAGTCTCATCAAGTGTTAGCCCACCAAAGCCTGAATTGAAACCTCTCCCATCTGACCTCAAATATGCATTCTTAGGAAAGAATGAGTCATACCCAGTGGTAATTTCATCTAAACTCACAGATTTGCAAGAGTCTAAATTGCTTGAAGTTCTTCGAAGTCATAAAAGTACCATTGGATGGACCATCGCTGACTTGAAAGGTATAAGCCCGTTAATCTGCAATCATGCCATATACCTTGAAGAGGACTCAAAACCCTCTCGTCAAATGCAGCGACGACTGAATCCTCACATGAAGGAAGTTGTGAGAATTGAGGTACTCAAACTCTTAGATGCAGGGATAATCTTCCCTATCTCAGATAGTAAATGGGTCAGTCCAACCCAGGTTGTGCCAAAAAAATCTGGGGTCACAGTGGTCAAAAATGATGCAAATGAACTAGTACCAACTCGAGTTGTCACAGGATGGCGAATGTGCATTGATTATCGAAAGCTCAATTTGGTCACTAGAAAAGATCATTTTCCTCTCCCATTTCTTGACCAAGTCCTAGAGAGAATTGCATGCCATGCATTTTACTGTTTCTTGGATGGATATTCAGGGTATAACCAAATTGAGATAGCCTTAGATGATCAGGAGAAAACAACCTTTACATGCCCCTTTGGCACCTTTGCATTCAAAAGGTTGCCATTTGGACTTTGTAACGCTCCTGCAACATTCCAAAGATGTATGCTAAGCTTGTTCAGTGATATGGTTGAAAAAATTTTGGAAGTATTTATGGATGACTTCTCTGTCTATGGTGATTCCTTCGACTTGTGTTTAACCAATCTAGAGAAAGTACTGATCAGATGTAAGGAAGCCAACCTAGTGCTCAATTGGGAAAAATGTCATTTTATGGTAACACAGGGCATTGTTCTTGGTCACATCGTGTCGTCTGAAGGCATGAAAGTTGACAAGGCAAAAATTGATTTGATTGGAAATTTGCCTGCCCCTAAGACTGTAAAAGATGTTCGATCATTCCTAGGTCATGCAGGGTTCTACAGGAGATTCATAAAAGATTTTTGTACCATAGCAAAACCAATGTGTCACCTCCTAAGTCAGGATGTAATATTTGATTGGAATGAAGCATGCCAAAAAGCCTTTGACAAGCTAAAAGACATGTTAATTTCTGCACCAATAATGCAACGTCCTGACTGGAATCTTCCTTTTGAACTAATGTGTGATGCAAGTGATTTTGCTGTAGGTGCTGTATTGGGACAAAGAAAAGATAAGAAACCCCATGTGATTTACTATGCAAGCAAAACTTTGAATGATGCCCAAATGAATTATTCAACAACTGAGAAAGAATTGCTTGCTGTAGTTTTTGCACTGGAAAAATTCCGTTCTTATCTTGTTGGTTCTTCTGTTACTGTATTCACTGACCATGCAGCTCTAAAATTTTTACTCACAAAGAAGGACGCCAAACTGAGACTCTTGAGATGGATACTTTTGCTCCAAGAGTTTGATCTTGTCATTAAAGACAAGAAAGGCGTCGAGAATGTGGTGGCAGATCATCTATCCAGACTAACCTATGAATTTCATGAGGATGGACTACCAATCAATGAAAAATTCCCAGATGAACAACTGTTCATGATTGATAAGACACCATGGTATGCATACATTGCTAACTTTCTTGCTACTGGTACACTCCCTCCATCTTTTACCATGTTGGACAAAAAGAAATTTTTGAGGGAGGTACGTAACTTCTTTTGGGAGGATCCTTACGTATTCAAGTACTGTAAAGATCAAATCATAAGACGTTGCATCCCTGCTCATGAAAGTAGCCAGGTAATAACTTTTTGTCATTCTGAAGCATGTGGTGGCCATTTTTCATCAAGAAAAACAGCTGCAAAAATATTGCAGTGTGGATTTTACTGGCCCACACTTTTCAAAGATGTCCATGCTTTTTGTTTAACTTGTGATAGGTGTCAAAGGTTGGGAAACATTTCTAAAAGAAATATGATGCCCTTAAACCCCATTTTGGTAATTGAAATTTTTGACTGTTGGGGCATCGATTTTATGGGACCATTTCCCCCTTCCTTTGGCTATCTATACATTTTAGTGGCTGTAGACTATGTATCCAAATGGGTTGAAGCAATTCCATGCCGAAACAATGATCACAAAACAGTGATCAAATTTTTAAAAGAAAATATTTTGTCCCGGTTTGGAATTCCGAAATCAATCATAAGCGATGGGGGTGCTCATTTTTGCAATCGTCCCTTCTGGAATTTAATGAAAAAATACTTGATTTTTCACAAAATTGCAACCCCTTATCACCCACAGACCAGTGGACAAGCTGAGTTAGCTAATCGGGAGATCAAATTAATTTTGGAAAAAATGGTGAACCCAGATCGCAAAGATTGGTCATTAAGACTGACTGATGCACTCTGGGCATACCGAACTGCTTTTAAAACAATTTTGGGCATGTCTCCTTATCGATTAGTCTATTTTACTTATGTCACTTGCCTGTGGAATTGGAACATAGGGCATACTGCGCCATTAAAGCAATGAATTTTGACTTAGACAAGGCTGGGCTAACAAGGAAACTTCAGATAAATGAATTGGAGGAATTGAGAAATGAAGCATATGAAAATGCTAAGATTGCTAAAACCAGGATGAAAATCTTTCATGACAAACACATTGTGCGGAAATCTTTTGAGCCATCTCAAAAAGTCTTGCTATTCAATTCAAGACTCCGCCTCTTCCCTGGTAAGTTGAAATCAAGATGGGCTGGGCCTTACATTGTGAAAAAGGTGTTTGAACACGGAGCAGTTGAAGTGGAAAACCCAGCAAACGGTAATAATTTTACTGTTAATGGTCAGAGGTTAAAACCATTTTTGGAGGATTTTGTTAGAAATGTGGAAACCATTCTTTTAATGGAACCAGAGTACTCCTCCGAAATTCGCGCCTGCCGACACTCCAGTGGATCGGGTCAGGAAATATCTACTCCAACCCGACCCACTGGGGCGCCTTTATAAGGCGCCCACGTGTTCCCCAGCCGCCGCAGTTCTTCTTCTTCTTCTTTTCTTCTTCTTCTGTTAGTCTTCGAGTCTCTGTTACCCGAGAAAACACCCATGACCACACACTCCACAAACACGATATTTTGCTTCCTGTTTAGCATTTTAATCTTATATTTGTTCACGGGTGTTCTTCTCTTGTTCGCACTCACACATAAGGATTTTCAGCCTACCCGAAATCCAGATCTACGCACAGATGAGTAATTTTTGGTGTTTTTATTTGTAGGTCTCAGTGGTGAAAAGATCTCTACCATTCAACCTCGTCTCCACACTCCATGAACCGGTAAATTCGAAACATTGGGGACAATGTTCAGTTTAGGTTGGGGGGTATGATCAGTTCATCAGTTAGTTCATTTCATCAGTTAGTTCATTTCATCAGTTAGTTCATTTTCGTTCATAATTTTCGCAATTTAAAAAAAAAAAAAAAAAAAATTTTTTATTGTCATTGTTGATTATGTTTGAACATTGATTGTATAAATTGATTATGCTTATAAATAAGCCTCAATCGTCTTTGTGACTGGCAGACGTTAAAGAACCAGATAGTGAGTCTAGCAATCATGGATGTAAATCTTTTTTGGTTTAGCCTAGGAGTCCTACGTACTTTTCCATCTGATGTACATACCATGATCATGAGAAAAGCAAGATTAGTAAGGAAGGCTGAAATCAAAGAAAAACAAGCGAAACCCCTATGTGGCAGAAGTAGCTTTGCCGAACGCCGTCGTGCAAAAAGGCTTGGTGCTTGTAAACAGTGTGGCAGATACTTTCACGAAAAAAGGTACAACCAGTGTTCTGAACCAATTTCTGGTCGCGCACTTGATCGATTAGACTGGATAGTGAATGGGCTGAGTAAGGATTACCCTGATACGCCATGCTATTCCGATACTGTGCTTAACCGATTTGTGAGAGAGGAAGTTGGGAGAGTTACTGGTTGTCCATTTTACACAGACACAGAGGGAGACTCAGATTAGATAATTTTCTGTAGGAAATGTGTACTTTCGTTGGGGGAGTGAATGCCAAAGGTCCGAATTTGTTGTAAAATTCTGTTTGTATAAATTTCTTTTTGACTGAAATGAAAATATGGGCCGAGTAAGGAATGCCCCAAAATACCAACCTGAAGCGTGGGTAGGGGTTCATCCTGAGACGCCGTAGTTTTTGAATTAAATTGGTGTGTTTTGTCTTCTTCGATTGTATATAGTGCAATAGAGAAAATTTTAATTTGTGGTTCAATGTTCGAACGCCAGGTAACGTTCGAACGTTGAAAGCTTACAGTACTCAGCCTCTGATGAAGCTTCTGCAGAAACTTGAAAGTACTGGGAGCTCAGTCCGTTCGAACGCCAATAGACCGTTCGAACTAGATTAACGTTCGAACGCCAATAGACCGTTCGAACGAAGAGTATTTACAGTACTTTGGCCTCTGACAGAAACTCAAAAGTACTGGGAGCTCATCACGTTCGAACGCCAGACCACGTTCGAACGATCTTTTTAAATTCCTTCTACCAACGTTCGAACGTCACCAATGTTCGAACGTTACAACTCAGGCTATAAAAGCCTGGTTCGTCGTTTTCAGCCAAAATCCCCAGTTTTTTTTCCAAAACCCTAGATCTCATTCTCACCCCACAGACCTCAACTTGCCCTCATTCCCCAAGAATATCCAAATTCGACCTTCCCTAACTCCTCCCCACATCAAAATCATCAATCCCAGACCTTGAACCCTAAGTTCCAGAACTTTTCAGGACCCTCCCAAATCAAACTCACGTTCGAACGCCATGCCAAGGATGAAACTTCCTGCCAGGCGTGCTCCACTAGTGAATCAAGACCCAAACATGGTAGAAGAAGTGATTGAAGAAAGGGGAGGAAGGCAAAGGACCAAGACGTATGACAGAACCAGATTTCCTAATGCCTTGAAGGCTGAGAGGTATGAAAATTTTTACCGTAAGCATGCTATTGTCTGTGAGAGGGATGTTGTGATTGATGATTTTGCTGAGATTCGTATAAAGCAAGAAATGGAGGTGAGAGAGAGGGACTTCTATTTCTGTTCTTTGTCTTGTTTTTATGTTTGTTTAAAGTGCTTCTTTGTATGAATTTCTTCTTTGATAGTTGTAAGTTTTTGTGTGGTTGTGAATGAATCGAACCGTTGATGTTAAAAGATGATATTTTGAAATGAATGGTTCCATTTATCACTTTTATTTGTTTTAATGCATTTGTAGATTTAGCATAAAAATTAAAAGGTGAAGGAACAAATGTGGATGATAAAAATGCTTGCTAGAGTAAATATGCACATGATCGGTTTGACACTTCCATTTATCAACCAAAACTTAAAACCACATTTCTTGAAAAAATTGGTATTCTCTCTATACTTAAATTGTCACATGTACATCGATATTTGTTATTTTAAAAGTACAGGAGGATCTGACTCGCAAATGGAATTGGTATATAACCGATACCCCCTGGAAAACCTGACATACACAGTGGAGATAACAAAGAACACCAGGGTGAGTTTCAAACTTAACAATACTTTTGAGAGACAATCAATATTTACTCAAGCAAATTCTTTTCAAATCTCCATTTTTTTGAATGATCTCATTAACCTTGCTTTGATTGACACATTTAAAAGTGATCTATTGACATATCCCACACGAAATCATCGCATACGACACATACAGGTGCACATGCTTGAGAAATGATCTTAGGCCATCTTTGATATAATATTGAGCCTTAGACCTTTCTTTGAAAAATTTTTATCCTTCGTTAGCCATGTTTGAGCCATCAATGTATAAAGTTTTCTTTGATAAACCTACATGATTACCAATCCAAAGGAAAACATATTTGACATACCTTGGCTATCTAATTTTCTTACATCCTCTTTGTAAGATGATACATAAAAAGGAAAAGAAAAAGGAGCATTCGAGATTATCATCCAAGAAGAGTTGATTGGAACAATTGAAACAAAACAGAAGCAAAAAGGCAAGAACTTGCCAAGAAAGTGAAAAAATGAGAAAAATGAAAGAGAGAAATGTCATCTCTCGACAAAATATCAAGAAGTTAGAAAGAGGTGTGCTACACAAACAGCAGATAGCTTTTGAAAATCCCTGACGTCGTTTCGTTAGCCACTGACCTCTATCCACGCTACAACCCATGAAAAGCCCTAATTGATCTCAAATATGTTACATGCACGTGTTGTTAATCACAATTGGGATATGGTAAATAGCGTTCCTTTTAAATTGCGTTAATATTCTTTCATGAGATCATGCCAAACATAAGTAGTTGCTTATTTAAAATTTCACTCCTTTCTTAAATGGTGCATGTGATTTTTTCGATTGGCCATCTTCTAATCACATGATCTGTGAGAAACAAGTCACTATAATCAGAGTGAACCTTTGCTGAGAGTATACTACGTGAGGTTTGTGAAATCGAAACTATCCATGGAAGGTGATAAAAGGGAGTATTTGTTACATAACAATTCCTATTGCTTGAATGATCATTCCTACTGCATTGAGAATTTCAAATACCAATGTAACAAATGATAATTTTTGCATAGAATGAATACCTGTGAAATAAGGACGTGTGAGACATAAGTCAAAGTTGAAAATCTGGTGTCTCAACGACCATGATGCTAATTTACTTGAGACAACATTCTCCTATGCACATCTGTTCGACTGAAGTTTGTGGGTAACTTCTCTGGAAACCCTCACGAGACAACACTCGTCCGCTAGGGTAAACCTAGTGGTTCAACGGCTTGTTGCATAAGCTAAATGCAACCGGATGACCTACGAAAATGGCATTAGGAGTAGAATTTTCTTTTTCATATTACTAGAGACTAGCAATATTTTGGTTGGGGAGTGTGATTAGTACTTAAAGTTGACATATTATTATGACATTTTAAGACTAAATGGTACTTTAATGGAGTTTAAGTGATGTCATTTTAGGCCCCAAACTGAACAAGGATCCAAGAACAACAAGTACCACACTTGGATGCAGCACCAGTACATTAGAGCCCAAAATTGGAGAAGCTTGGAGCACAGCCAGAACGTTCGAACGCCAACTCACGTTCGAACGTCCACAATACACTGTAGCAGACTCAACTGCTGAAGAGAATGCGTGTTGCAGTTAGGAAAGAAGACTGGAGCTCTGAAGTACTTGAGTGCACGTTCGAACGCCAACTCACGTTCGAACGTGCACTTGAGTTGATGGAAGACCAGACCACTGCAGAGAGTTGGAACTGAACTTCACAGAAGACCACAGATCACTCGAGTGAAAGGGGTCAGAGCAAATCTGGCGTTCGAACGCCCTCAGTGCAAAAACAGAAAGAACGTTCGAACGCCAACTCACGTTCGAACGTTATCCACAGACTGGCAGCAGAGTTGTTGACTGTTCACTTGGACTTGGGCGGCAAACACTATTCTTTCACCCCCCCTGCCTCCTCCTCTTGCCTATAAATACTCCCCTTGTTGGAGAGCTAAAGGAGAAGAGCATAGTAGGAAGTAGATAGTGATGGAGGCTTAGACTCCCTCTCTCATTGTAGTTAGTTCATTTTCCTTATGAAGTCTTTATTTTAGAGATTAGTTTGGCTTTAGCCCAACATCTCTTGCTTGTTATAACAGTAGTTTTATGCTTATGCTTATGTTTATGCTTTCATTTCTCATGCATAGAAGAGAAATAGCTCCCATCTTGGTTGAGGAAGCAACCCTCCAATCTTTGGTTGAGGAAGCCACCCTCCAAATGTGACTAGCTTTCTTCTACTTTTATTGTTCATGCATTTCACTTCCATTGCTTGAGCTTCCTTCTTTCTTAGAAGAGTGAAACTCTTCCACTTTTCTAGAGCTTGATTAAAGCCGTGAAGGGTGGAACGTGATTCACTCATTCTTTGTGGAAGATTCGCTCCGCGTTTGTTGTTACTTTATCTTTTAAAGTTCTCCACTTGGAGGGATGAGCATCACTCACTTTTCTAGCTTTACCCAAGCCATGAAGAGTGAGTAGTTTCTCATTCACTCTTTAGTGAGAGGAGAAAGGCATGTACAAGTTATCCGGGAATCATATTTGTGCAATGTTCTTTTATGCTTAATGTTTATTTCTTCTTGTTATCGGATGATTGATTGCATCTAGCAAAGCTAAGGTACTTTGTATAATTGTGAGCTCTTTCTATGACATGGATGACTCCTGCATAGAAAGACTCATCAGTTCAAGGCAAGTACCCCGACTAGATCCTCATGACTACCCTTCAATCTCCCCCCTTAATGTACTTCATTTAAAGAATGGACTATTAATATCATGATTGGATGTCTTGTAGAAACACTTGCTTGTTTGTAGACGGGTTAAGTCTCGGCACAGGCAATTCTTGTAAACTTCTAGAAAGACATCGGAATCATGTTCTTAATTCTCACAATCCATCTTTATCTTCCGATTAACTTGTTGTTGACACGGGAGTTAATTGAGTTATCAAGCACAATTATGACAAACCGGATAACTAACTACATGTCCAGATCCTTGCACTAAAGGGTGACTCTTTTTAATTAGCATTCATCTCCTATTTTGTTAAGTAAATATTTCTGGAAAGAATCTTATATTCTGTCCAGCAAAACCCATATCTCGTAGCAAATCAAAAAGGTTACAATCAAAAGGTCTCTACCACTGCTTGCCTTAGAAATATCAACAAAAGTTCCATGTGGATTCGACTCCGGACTCAAACCAGATTATTACTACAGCTTGACCGCCTGCACTTGGGTGTATACATTTGGATCAAGCCATCAGTCACCGCTGTCTGTCAGTATAGCTCTTCTATAGGCTCTGAGCCGTGAGAAGACGCTTTCGTATCAAGTCCACCTTCTCCGAGGTGTCTCTAACCAATTTCGGACCCGTAGAGGGTCTCTCCCCTACTTCCGTCCAACAAACCGGAGAACGACAAGGCCTCCCATATAGCGCCTCATAGGGTGCCATCTGTATACTCGCCTGGTAACTGTTATTGTAGGTGAACTCACTAAGGGTAGGTGCTCTTCCCAGCTACCCTTGAGATCTAGGACGCATGCCCGTAGCATGTCCTCTAAAGTCTGGATAGTCCTCTCCGACTGACCGTCCGTCTGGGGATGAAAAGCAGTGCTCATCATCAATTATGTCCTCATGGCTCGCTGGAAACTCTCCCAAAAATGAGCCGTAAACCTGGGATCCCGATCCGATACTATAAATACGGGCACCCCATGCAACCGGACAATCTCCCGTATATACAACCTACAAAATTCCTCCAGTGTGAAGGTCATTTGCACCGCCAAAAAGTGTGCCGACTTCGTAAGCCGGTCCACTATCACCCATACTGCCTCATGTCCTCGCGCTGTTCGTGGCAAGTGGGTCACAAAATCCATCGTGACATGCTCCCACTTCCACTCCGCTACCTCCAAAGGCTAGAGTAACCCTACTGGCCTCTGGTGCTTAGCCTTGACCTGCTGACACGTGAGACATCGGCTAACAAAATCTTCGACATGCCTCTTCATCCCACTCCAATAGTATTGGCGACGAAGATCATAGTACATCTTCGTGCCACCTGGATGCACCGCAAAATGGGAGCAATGAAACTCTCTAAGGATCTCCTCTCTCAGCTCTGCAGACTGGGGAACCACAACCCTTCCCCTAAACCGAAGACTACCATCTGTATGAATGATCCAGCCCTCGTCACCTGTACCTGACTGTATTCGGTCCCTAATGGACAAAATCTCCGTGTCCTGCTCCTAGGATTCGATCACTCTGCTTAGTAGGGAAGGCGTAGCCACCAAACTCCCCAAAGTGCCCTGAGCCTGACCCTTGTAGCGTAACCAGAACTGTCCCACAGTCTCGAGCATCTGCCACTCCCAGGAAGCCACACTAGCCAAGACTCCCCGTGACTTTCGGCTGAGTGCATCAGCCACCACATTTGCCTTACCGGGATGGTAATGTAAAGTGAAGTCATAGTCCTCCAGAAACTCGATCCACCTGCGTTGCCTCATGTTGAGGTCCCGCTGTGTAAAGATGTACTTCAAACTTTTGTGGTCCGAAAACACCTCGAACTGCTCACCGTATAAATAGTGGAGTCAAGCTGATTAGCACAAAATATTGTATATTTGATGGCCTCATTACATACATTTTAACTCAACTTTGCAATTAATTACTTAGAGTTAGTCCAATTTATGAATAATGTTGAATTTTCGATGTTGTAGGTAATTATAGCGTACATCATGGATTTTGTAACCTTGCAACTAAGTGTGGATGTGTGGTGAAGGCATGGACACATTACTTGAGGATTTGGAGGCTTAAAAGTGAAAGAAATCAAGGACGTATCGGTGTTTGGTAGCATATGCACCAGCACCCGCACCATTTGGTGGAAGTACCTCGGTTTTTCTCCATTTTTACCATGATCTACTTTGAATCTGAAAAAGTTCAAAACATGACAGTTGTAGATCTGTCTATCTTCTGTCTTGTGTCAAAATTTCAGCTTAATCGGACGGTTGGATAAAAAATTATGATAATTCTACGAAAACTGGTCCGGAGCAGAAGCGTACCGGTACGCCGTACCGATACGATTTTCCTATTGGAGTTCGGGGTACCGGTACGCTCTTCTGAAACAGCCTAAACTGCCCAGAACACCTGTAAATCTTATCCCACTTGCTTGGGGGTCCCACCTACACTTCTCCCACGCCTACCCTGACATATTCTACACATAACCATGCCATCCTTACACAATTTCAAAACTTTGGAGGCAAGGGCATTAATGAGGATGGGAGAGAAGGGGGCTGCCTGGGGAGTTGTTGGATAGGCTGCTCCTAGCCTGTCCAAGCCATCAAATCTCTTCCCATTGATGGGAAGCTTGCACACACAGGCTAGGGGAGCCTCATGGACGAAATTTGAAGTCTCTGCACTCCATATATTCAGCATTCACACAAGATTTTGAGGGTGGCTACCTAAGCTTAGGAGTAGTCCAAGGAAGAAGATGATGAATAGTAGATAGAAAACTTAGATTTTTGCATTTTCTTCCATCATTTCACTTGTAATCTTTTGTAAGGATCTTGTAATCTTCATTCAATGTCTTTAATGTCATTTATTTCAAGTTTAGTTCTACATTTTACATTTCACCATTGTTATGTTAAGTTTTCTTCATTTCAAGTTTTAAAATGGGTATTGAATAGTTTTCTTCTTAGTTTAAGTTTTCTTGCATTGAGTTAAGTTTTAATCTTCATTTCTTCTACATGTCTCTTGACATTATGCATGTCTTTCCTTTTACCATGAGTAGCTAGAGTTTTAGTTGGTTAATCCAAGGGAGACCTCCCTGTGAGGATTCCATTTCAACTCTTCTTTTTTCCTCCACTCGGTGTACGGTGGTTCGGTTTGATTGGGTTGAGAGTGGATACGGTTGTGAGTCTTTGATCTCCCGTAGGCCTGGTCACGGGTTATGCTTGGATCCTCACCTCCATTTCGTCCCTAGCTTTCCACGAATCAATCGATCATCTATGCATCATTGGAGGAAGGCTTTGAGTTGGATTGACATCCTCATTGGGGTGAACTCTTTGGATTAGCCAACACTTGTTTTATTTCATTTTCCTCACAAACTTCACTCCCCAAACCAAAACTCAAAAGATTTTACACTTTCTCTTTTTGACAAAATCACCTTAACACACTTGAACTTTCCTTCCATGAGGAGACGACCTTGGAATACTTTTCCAAGTAAAACACGACATTCAAAAGACTCCTTGCGCTTGAGGAGCACTTTTGTTCACACATATCATTTCTCCACATATTTTGTTCATTTCATTTCCACCACCATTCCGTTGCCCTATTTCCCACATCATTCTGAGGGAGAGTGACACTCCCCTACACACTATAAATCATATACACATTAAGGGATGATATGAGGAGGTTAGGAACAACAAAGGTTTTTGACCAAGCACAAGCCTTCAAGGAAAAAACTATGGCCACCAACTCCATGTCGTGCGTAGGATAGTTCTGCTCGTGATTCTTTAACTGTCGAGAACCATAAGCCACCACCTTTCCCGATTGCATCAAGACGCAACCAAGTCCATCCTTCGAGGTATCACAATACACTGTGTACCTCTATCCCCTCTCCGGAACAATCAAAATAGGAGCTGAAGTAAGTCTCCTCTTCAACTCCTAGAATGCCTTCCCACACGAATCATTCCACTCAAACTTGACCTCTTTCCGGGTCAATCTCGTCATAGGTGCCGCTAGTCGAGAGAAGTCGTCAATGAACCTCCGGTAGTACCCTTCCAATCCCAAGAAACTACGTATCTCGAAGACTGACTTCGGCCTCTCCCAATTCATGACCGCCTCAACCTTCTCCGGGTCCACGGATACACCCAAAGCCGACACCACGTGTCCTAAAAATTTCACCTCCGTCAGCCAAAATTCACACTTGCTGAACTTGGCGTACAACTGGTGGTCTCTCAAGGTCTGGAGAACAACCCTCAAGTGACCCTCATGCTCCTCCTCAGACTTGGAGTAGATCAGAATGTCGTCAACAAAAATCACGACGAACTGATCTAGGTAGGGTTGGAACACCGTATGCATGAGATCCATGAATGCTGCCGGGGCATTCGTCAATCCAAATGGCATCATGGTGAACTAAAAATGCCCATACCGTGTTCTGAACGCCGTCTTAGGGATATCTACCTCCCTGATCCTCAACTGATGGTAGCCGGTGCGGAGATCTATCTTGGAGTAGACCCGCGCCCCTCTCAGCTGATCAAACAAATCATCAATTCTTGGCAAAGGGTACCTATTCTTGATAGTAACCCTATTTAACTGCCGGTAATCTATGCATAGTCGAAGGGTCTTGTCCTTCTTCTTGACAAACAACACTAGATCGCCCCAAGGTGAAGTGGTCAGTCTAATAAAACCTCTGTCCAACAACTCTTGTAATTGGACCTTGAGTTCTTGCAACTCAGCTGGCGCCATCCTATGTGGAGTCATAGAAATGGGCGATGTTCCGGGGTGCAACTCAATAGTGAAGTCTACATCCCTATGTGGAGGTAATCCCGTTAGTTCATCCAGAAAAACATCCTCATTCATAAGACACAATATAAACATATAACATGCCCACCAAATGCCAAATTCCAATCACTCAAGGCATTTTATCAAACACCTTTAAGGCAATAATCATGTTAAACACATAACATGCCCAAAATTTCACCAAGTCAGAAGAAATTATTCAAGTAACTTCCACATACCAAAATCAAGCTAGAAATTAGCCTAAATCATTTATATGTCAAATTTCCTCATTTCCATGACCATAGACATGTCTTGGGTCAATTTCTATATCTAACCCTTTGTCTATCAACACCCAAGGGTGGAATAAAATCAAAGTAAGAAGAACCCTACCTCTTGAAGCGTAATAGAAGTGGTAGAACCTCCAAGAACACCAACACCAACCTCAAAGTCTTGGTTTCCCAAAATCTTCTATTTGGATCTTTGGTGAAATCTTTCGTTCTTGGTGTGGTTGTGTAGCCCTCGTCGAGTAGATCGACTTTAACTCTTGGCTCAACGGATTCCGACCGACGGAACTCCGGAAATCGACGAAAGAAATCTTGGATTTCTCTCTTTCTCTCCCTCTTTCTCTCCAAAGTTCAAGTCAGCAGAAAATCAGAGATATTTGTTCCAAATATCTGATTTTTAACCCTATTTATAATTTTCAAGACTTGGCTCAGATCGCGCCACACGCCCCCCACTTGTTCGGGTCCGTTTTTGCCCCGAAACGATTTATTTGATCCCGGTTTAATTTCAAATTAATTTTATTTGAAATTTAATTCAATTATAAGGAAATTTTATATTTTCCATTTGTGGGGACCTTTATGAGGTCATTCGACACAGTCGTCTCGTAAAACGTGAAAAACTCGACTATCTCAGAATTCGACGAAATTAGTCTGGGTGACTCGATTTCGCAATACAAATCCAACGGCGAAGTCTGTTGTGTCACATGAGCTCTAGAGAGCACGTATTTTAATTCTCGCATTATAGTGACAAATGACCATTTTGCCCTTTTTCAGAAAAATTTCAAATTTACTCGGGTTTTACAACAACAACTTCTCAAGTTAGCTGGTGGTATTATTCATAACACAACAACTTCTTAGGTTAGCTGGTTATAGATGTGTCAATTGACTAATTCGAGTGAACCAGAAGGCCAAGTCATTCATGAGGAATACTTGAATTACCCAATTGGTTATTTGTGATATATATATCAGTTAAACATCCTTAGCGTTCCGGTGGAGGACAAGCCATATCAGCAGGAACACCGTGGTTGTTAGACTGGAAATATAGTTATATATAGTAATTAAACCCTAATAACCCAGAAGGACAAGCCATTCATGAGGATCATTTAGGTTTTGTACCATGCATCAGTTAAACATCCTCAGCATTCCGGTGGAGGACAAGCCATACCGGTAGGAACACCGTGGTTGTTAGACTGGCAGATTGATGATGCACCGATGACATAATTCCAGGCTCAGCACTGAAACTATATGCATCGGTGTATCATGCATGAAGCGTATAATACATAAATATATAAAACATCAGCATTTCCATAATCTAACCGATAATTTACATAGGTTTACCCTTCACTGAAGAATATAAACGACTACTCACGCCCCATTGCTATAAACAAGCAAGGAGTGCGGGTATTCATCATTACAACTGAAATAAAAGCACAAATTCTAAAACTTATTTCACAAGGAACAATTGAAACACAACCACTCTTATAATTATTCAAAACAACAAAGTGGCGGTAGTTCAACTATCCGAATAGAAAGACTAAATAGAAATGTAGAAATACAGAATATCGGTATAGAATGGACCAACTATGACTTTGTCTTTCACTCTTCCTTTCTTTCTCTCTTTTTCTCTCTTTTTTCCTTCCCTTAGCTTTCTCTCTTTTGCTCTTGGAGTGGCCAGCCATCAAGTGAAGGGGGAGGGGGGCTATTTATAGACAAAAGTAGCACGGGGTGGAAGTTTGAAAGCCTTCCACCTTGCTTGGCCGTCCCCTACCATCCGGTACCATCTAGATGGTAAAGCCTTGCAGCTCGTATACTTGTCACAGTCTTGGAGTTTGTGATGTCTTGCAGTAGGTACATGTGTCGCAGGCCGGAGCTTCCACGTGTCGCTTTTGCACTTTAGTCCTTCGTTGTTTCCAGCTTTGCAATTTAACCTCATATTCTCTGGTATTTCTACATTTAACCCTGCAATTTAAGCATAAAGTATTAACAAATTTAATTTAAGCACAATCCCTAATTCGTAATGTTTAATTGTTTTATCTTACAAAGTTAATTACTTAATCATTTTTGATTACACACTAATTAGGGTTAATCACACCCCCCAACTTAAAATTTACTAGTCCCTAGTAAACACAAATTATAAAATTTATTTCACGAACTAAAAATAACATAACATAAGTAAAATCATTTTCGTAGATTTTTTCACGATTGCATTTAACATATGCAACAAGCCGTTAAACCCCTAGGTGATCCCCAGTGGACGAGTTTTGTCTCGTGAAGGTTTTCAGTGAAGCTGCCTACAAACTTTAGTAGTTAGGAGTTTATAACTCATACTTTTCACAACTAAAATTAAATCAATATTCTTGTGCATTGTTACAATATTTCTTTTTTCTGATCACTACAAGAGTAACACACGTTAGTTGTAACATTATCTATATATTTTTATAAAAACTTGTGTGTGTGTGTACTGATTTCTTTTATAACAGAAATTACTCAAGAAATATTACCATCTTTCATGGTAGTCTTGATGTCAATCATTTCCTGTAATACACTCAAGCAGAGAATACACATACATTATAGTGACTATTCTCTCAATTGTTAACAAAGCAAATAATATCACATGTAATATATCTGAAGAACGGGTATTTGAATAAAATTGATTTTGACATAATCTCATGATCGGATATTAACACTATATCAGACATATTATTAACATTGTCCATCTAGGGATATATAAGATTAATACAGAGACATGATTTCTGGAATCAAAAAGGACTTTCTTTAGGTTGTAATGTGGTCATTGGTTTAGGGTTTAAGAAATGACGTCCATGGGATTCAAATGTATTGTGGTACACCTCTTTTTAGCTTTCTAAGACTTTGCATATTCATCCTTTTTATTTTTCCATTTTTCACTTTCTTGGCTATTTTCTTTCTGTTTTTTTCTTTTCTTTGAATAGTCAATACTCTTTTCTTTTTCTTTTCACTGTTTTGTTTCCTTCTCCTTTTGTTTTTCTGTATCATACTGATTTAAAAGAGGATGCAAGAAAATTAGATAGCAAAAGGTAGATTTAATTTATTCTCATGTGGCTCGGGTATTTTTCGGGTTTCATGAAAAGAATTTATACTCTTTTAGGCTCAATCATGGTTGACTAAGGATATAATTTTGTAAAAGAAATGGTCAAGGCTCAAAGATTGTGACACCCCAAAACCCGGGGGTCCTTTATTAACCGTTGACCATCCGTCAACCCGCGGAAATACTCGTGATAGTCGTATAACCCGACACCACGTCATTCACATTTTTTTTTAACCGGATTTACCATCCACAAGGTCAATTATACCTCAATTTATGTCCATTTATGTCATAGGAACCAAAGAAAACAAAGCCCAAAAGCATGGCTAAGCATTTTGAAAATTTCAAATTTTTGGAAAACCTTCCGGAAGGTCGACATACACCTACCGGAAGGTCGCTGAAAGAACAGTTAAATGAAAAGAATCAAATGCAAGAACTTCCGGAAGGTCGACATCAGTAGCAAAAACCTTCCGGAAGGTTCATTCCAGTAGCCAAAACCTTCCAGAAGGTTCATTCCAGAAAACAAAACCTTCCGGAAGATTTTGGCAGTCAAAAAGAAACCCAAGGCAAAACCTTCCGGAAGGTCCATTCCAGTAGACAAGTCCTTCCGGTAGGTTTTACTCCAGTAGCTAAAATCTTCCGGAAGGTTCATTCCAGTGGGCAAAACCTTCCGGAAGGTATTAGCTGTGAACAAGGCATCCAGGGTTTTTAGCAAAACCTTCCGGAAGGCCGACATACACCTTCCGGTAGGTTTTCAGACTGTGAGCAAAAAATGGATTTCTTTCCCTTCCAAACCATCCTTAAAGCTACCCCATACACTCCAAACTCATCCAACACATGTTTAACGAAAATTCCCACATTATACACAGTCCATCCAAGTCATTTTACATACAACTTCATACATTCATAATTCAAATCATAATTCAAAAGATAATGTTTTACAACGACATTTCAAATCACTTAGAGACCACATGTTGGCCTCTCTTCAAACTTGGCGCTCATCATGGGAACCATCCCTCGGCACACGACCCTCACCTGAAATGTTTCCCGTATAGGGTGAGCACAACGCCCAGTAGAGAAAAATCCTACAATGGCTACTCTTCCCCTAGATGCCCATGCTCATGTAATCACATACAACATAATAACCAATCCTTTCACTCAATTGTGCATGCTATGTTGGAATGCAAGAAAACCATGTCATGATATGAAATGTAACTCCCCCATGAACCTTAACCCAAGCCCTTAGCGGCTTCCACCACAATGCAATGCCAATGTGTGTGAACCCGTCTATTGACGGAAAACATCCAATGACCGTTTTGAATAAGAAACCATTCGTTTTATAAAAATTCCGATCATCTTTGGATTCAACCCATACAATGGTTGTTTTCATAACAAAGATCCCTTGTGTTTTCCTTGGGCAACGGATTTGGTATCACAACCGCCGGCTCCGTGGGCCATGTTACTTTTCTGGAATTTCACCCCCGGGAAGTGGCTGAACCAAGTGGTTTAGGGTTTCTCACTCAAGGAAGTCGTCATGCCCCTTCTTGCTTTACCCAACACAAGTCTTTCCTTATGCAATGCAACCGTGTAACTCCAAAAAGGATCGTCGATCCAATTTTTCCCTGAGTCTACACCCAAATCAAACACCAAGCTAGGTGTTGATTTACCCATGCATTACTCAATCCACACTCATGCCCAATGCCAACGAATGTGATGATATATTCATGCTCAAAATGTAATGGCCACCACATGAGCAACATAATCATATGTTCAACATATCTAAAATCCATGGCAATCCTATCAATTGTATATGACTACCAAATCCCAACCATGTCAACATATCACAATCATATCTTGACAACATAGAGCATAATTTCAATTATCCCCATACACACAAACATGTTATCACAATATAATTGAAATAACACCCATTTATCAACTAAGGCGTTGAAACAAACACTTTATGGGCACAAACCATAAATCACAAAGCATGCCTCCAAATAATTACCAAGTCACCTAGTGAATCATGTATGTAACTTTCCCATATATATATATATATATATATATATATATATATGTACATTCAACCCAAACTCTACCAACAACTAAGGATAGAATAGGTCAAGGTAGGAAACCCCCTACCTCTTGGAGCGTAGTAGAAGTTGTAGAAAACCTCTAGGCACAAAGAAATCCAAAAACCTTGATTTTCTTCACCTTCGGTGGAATTCGTTGTTTTTGGTATGTAGAGAAAGCCCTTGTGACGGTGATCACTTCTCCCTTCTAGCTCGACGGAATCCGAGCGACGGAAAGTGGAGAAATTGAAAGGGAAGGGCTTAAGAAACTAGGTTTTTCTCTTTCTCTCTCTTTTCTCTCTCTTGGCCGGCAAAACAAAGACACAATTTGGGCAAAACCTGATTTTCTAAGATATTTATCCCCTATTTATAGTTTTAAATACTCGGCCCACGTCGCGCCACGTGTCCTTCGCTTAATCGGGTCCGATTTCGTCCCGAAACGATTTGTTTGATCCCAGTTTAAGTTCAAATTAATTTTATTTGAACTTTAACTTAATTTTAAGGAAGTTTTATAAAATTTATTTATGGGGACGTTCGTGAGATAAATCGCCACGCAGTCGCCTCGAACGACGTGTAAAATCCGACTACTTCGGAATTCGACGAAATTTGACTGGGTGACTCGTTTTCGCGATACGAATCCAACAGCGAACCCCGTTTCCTCATCCGAGGTCTAGAACATATGTATTTTAAATACGTGCAGTAGTGACAAATTACCATTTTGCCCTTTTTCAGAAAAAGTTCAAATTTTCCCGGGTTTCACATTCTCCCCCCCTTAAAAGAATTTCGTCCCCGAAATTCAAGCGGAAGCCAAGAAGGCACTAGTAACCTTCAGAAGTTCAAGGCCCGCAATCCTTCGGCCTTTCTGGGAGGGGCGGATCCAATGGTAGCTGACCGTTGGATTCGGCAAGTGGAGAAAATCTTGAGGGCTATGGAGATCACTTCCGATGCCACCAAGGTGACTCTGGCGACTTTTCAGCTGGAGGGTGAGTCCCAACTATGGTGGGATTGGGTGAAGGACTCCAGAAATTTGGAGACTATGACGTGGGAAGAGTTCAAAGAGCTCTTTATGGGGAAGTATTTTCCGGCAAGCGCTCGACGCGCTAAGGCTACTGAGTTCCTAGAATTGAGGCAGGGAACTATGAGTGTGCTGGAATACGTGGCCAAGTTCACGGAGTTGGCACGTTATGCTGATGATTATGTGGCCTCAGATATAGTCAAAGTACAGAAGTTCGAGGATGGACTGAAATTGTCCATTCGAAGCAAGATTGCGGGACTTCTCCTGCAAGACTTCGATCTGATAGTCAAGACTGCATTGGCTATTGAGAGAGAGTTGGAGAGTGCACGCAACATCCGGGAAGCGGGTGACAAAGGCAAGAAAAATGAGAGTCAAACTTCTTCTTCGGGTGCGGGAAAGAGGCAAAGGACTTCTGTTCCGCAGGGTTACCAAGGGCAGGGCCGCGGCTATCAAGGCCAAGGCCAGGGTCAGTCTTCCCAAGGAGGGAGAAATCAGAGGCCTGGTTACCAGGCGGGCCAACGGACTTGTTTTTATTGCCACCAGCCTGGGCACATGAAGAGAGACTGTCCTCAACGGCAAGGATCCCAAAGCTATGGGACATCCCAGTCCCAGTCTTCTGTGGGACAGCCGCTGACACAGTTTACTCCTACTTACCCTACCATGGGTCAAAGGGGCCAGTACCAGTCTCAGGGTGCTGCACCAGTTCCTACTACCTTTCGAGCGGGAACTCCGCAAGCAGGCCAGATGGGCCAGGGCACGGGTAGAGGTCGAGGCCAGGGCTCACAGGCCGGGACTTCAGGGACCCAGGGGCGTGTCTACGCCATAATACCTCAGACTGAGTTGGCGGATCAGTCGGTGATACAGGGTACATTTATACTCTCTCGCCTATGGACTAGAGTGTTATTTGATTCTGGTGCATCGTATTCTTTTATTGCTGCATCATGTGTGAATGATTTGGGCTTAGAGGTTGAGACCTTAGAAGAGCCGTTGCATGTGAGTTCTCCCCTAGGTACTAGGGTGAGGGTTAATCAGATATGTCGGGGGTGTGAGTTAGAGATCTCAGGGACTCTACTCACCGTGGACCTTCGGGTCATGGACATGTCGGAGTTTGATGTCATCCTAGGGATGGATTGGTTGACGGCACACCGTGTTGTGATTGACTGTGATCGGAAGAGGGTAACTGCTTATACGCCTGAGGGTGTTTGTTTCAAATTTCAGGGAGATAAGCACGATGTTTTACCCCAAGCCGTGTATGACTCTAGTTGGCACGGGCAGTTGATGGGTTGGCTAGCAAGCCTTAACCTAGAAGACGAGGCGAGACAGGAGTTGGGTCTACCTCGGGTCGTGTGTGAGTATGAGGATGTTTTTCCGGATGAACTACCGGGATTACCTCCACATAGGGATGTAGACTTTACCATTGAGTTACATCCTGGCACTTCGCCCATTTCTATGACTCCACATAGGATGGCACCTGCTGAGTTGCAAGAACTCAAGGTCTAATTACAGGAATTGTTGGACAGGGGATTTATTAGGCCGAGCACCTCACCTTGGGGCGCTCCGGTATTGTTTGCCAAGAAAAAGGACAAGACCCTTCGGCTATGCATTGACTACCGGCAGTTGAACAGGGTTACTATCAAGAATAGGTACCCTTTGCCGAGGATAGATGATTTGTTTGATCAACTGAGAGGGGCACGGGTCTACTCTAAGATAGATCTCTGCACCGGTTACCATCAGTTGAGGGTTAGAGAGGCAGATATCTCTAAGACAGCGTTTAGAACGCGGTATGGGCATTTCAAGTTCACAGTCATGCCTTTCGGATTGACAAATGCCCCAGCAGCATTTATGGATCTCATGCATAGGGTGTTCCAACCCTACCTTGATCAGTTTGTCGTGGTTTTTGTTGACGACATCTTGATCTATTCCAAGTCTGAGGAGGAGCATGAGGGTCACTTGAGGATCGTTCTTCAGATCTTGAGAGACCATCAGTTGTATGCCAAGTTCAGTAAGTGTGAATTTTGGTTGACTGAGGTAAAGTTTTTGGGACATGTGGTGTCGGCTTCGGGTGTATCCGTAGACCCGGAGAAGGTGGAGGCAGTCATGAATTGGGAGAGGCCGAAGTCAGTCTTCGAGATACGTAGTTTCTTGGGATTGGCAGGGTATTACAGAAGGTTCATTGAGGACTTCTCCCGACTAGCTTCACCTATGACTAGGTTGACCCGGAAAGAGGTTAAGTTTGAGTGGAATGATTCTTGCGAGAAGGCATTCCAGGAGTTGAAGAGGAGACTTACTTCAGCTCCTATTCTGATAGTTCCAGAGAGGGGACAGAGGTACACAGTGTATTGTGATGCCTCCAAGGACGGACTTGGATACGTGTTGATGCAGTCCGGTAGAGTGGTAGCTTATGGTTCTCGACAGTTGAAGAACCACGAGCAGAATTACCCTACGCACGATATGGAGTTGGCGGCCATTGTCTTTGCCTTGAAGGCTTGGCGCCACTACCTATACGGTGAGCAGTTTGAAGTGTTTTCGGACCACAAGAGTCTGAAGTACATCTTTACACAGCGGGACCTCAACATGAGGCAACGCAGGTGGATGGAGTTTCTGGAAGATTATGACTTCACTTTGCATTACCACCCCGGTAAGGCAAATGTGGTGGCTGATGCACTTAGCCGGAAGTCACGGGGAGTCTTGGCTAGTGTAGCTTCCCGAGAGTGGCAGATGCTCGAGACCGTGGGACAGTTCGGGCTACGTTATACGGGGCAGACTCAGGGTACTTTGGGGAGTTTGGTGGCTACGCCTTCCCTACTGAGCAGGGTTATCGAGTCCCAGAGTCAGGACACAGAGTTATTGTCCATTCGGGATCGTATACAGGCAGGTACGGGTGACGAGGGCTGGACCATTCACTCGGATGGTAGTCTTCGGTATCGAGGAAGGGTTATGGTTCCCCAATCTCCGGATCTAAGGGAGGAGATTCTTAGGGAATTTCATTGTTCCCGTTTTGCGGTTCATCCAGGGGGCACGAAGATGTATCACGATCTTCGTCGCCAGTATTACTGGAGTGGAATGAAGAGGCAGGTTGGTGACTTTGTGATTCGATGTCTCACATGTCAGCAGGTTAAGGCTGAACACCAGAGACCAGCAAGGTTACTCCAGCCATTGGAGGTAGCTGAGTGGAAGTGGGAGCATGTCACAATGGATTTTGTGACTCACTTGCCACGGACACCGCGGGGACATGATGCGGTGTGGGTGATAGTGGACCGGCTTACGAAGTCGGCACATTTTTTGGCTGTACGAATGACCTTCACACTGGAGGAATTCTGCAGGTTGTATATACGGGAGATTGTCCGGTTGCATGGGGTGCCCGTATCTATAGTATCGGATCGGGACCCCAGATTCACATCTCATTTTTGGGAGAGTTTCCAGCGAGCTATGGGGACTCAGTTGATGATGAGCACTGCCTTTCATCCCCAGACAGATGGTCAGTCAGAGAGGACCATCCAGACGTTAGAGGATATGCTACGAGCATGTGTCCTAGATTTCAAGGGTAGCTGGGAGGATCACTTACCTTTGGTGGAGTTCGCTTATAACAATAGTTATCAGGCGAGCATAAAGATGGCACCCTACGAGGTACTATATGGGAGACCTTGTCGTTCTCCAGTCTGTTGGACAGAGGTAGGAGAAAGATCTTCTACGGGTCCAGAGTTGGTTAGAGACACCTCGGAGAAGGTGGATGTGATACGGAAGCGTCTTCTCACGGCGCAGAGCAGGCAGAAGAGCTATGCCGACAGACGGCGGCGACCTCTAGAGTTTGAGGTGGGAGATCACGTATTCTTAAAGGTTATGCCTACGAGGGGAGTGGTCAGGTTCGGCAAGCGGGGAAAACTGTCGCCGAGATATATCGGGCCCTTCGAGGTACTCGAGAGGGTTGGTGCAGTTGCTTACCGATTGGCGTTACCGCCAAATTTATCGGGTGTTCATGCGGTATTTCATGTCTCTATGCTCCGGAAGTATACTCCAGATCCGACACATGTGGTGGATTAGGGTGAGTTGACTGTTGATGCGGATGGGACCTTCGAGGAGGGACCGGTGCGTATCATGGATAGCCGGGAACAAGTTTTGCGAGGCAAGACTGTGAAGCTGGTGAAGGTACTTTGGCAGCACCGGGGGGTAGAGGAGGCAACATGGGAGCGTGAGGACACCATACGTGCCAATTACCCTTTCCTGTATGAGGATAGAGGTACATTTACATACTTACAGCTTGGTATTGAGTGTACATTACTTGCTGCGTATGCATGCTATGTTGGAATGCAAGAAAACCATGTCATGATATGAAATGTAACTCCCCCATGAACCTTAACCCAAGCCCTTAGCGGCTTCCACCACAATGCAATGCCAATGTGTGTGAACCCGTCTATTGACGGAAAACATCCAATGACCGTTTTGAATAAGAAACCATTCGTTTTATAAAAATTCCGATCATCTTTGGATTCAACCCATACAATGGTTGTTTTCATAACAAAGATCCCTTGTGTTTTCCTTGGGCAACGGATTTGGTATCACAACCGCCGGCTCCGTGGGCTATGTCACTTTTCTGGAATTTCACCCTCGGGAAGTGGCTGAACCAAGTGGTTTAGGGTTTCTCACCCAAGGAAGTTGCCATGCCCCTTCTTGCTTTACCCAACACAAGTCTTTCCTTATGCAATGCAACCGTGTAACTCCAAAAAAGATCGTCGATCCAATTTTTCCCCGAGTCTACACCCAAATCAAACACCAAGCTAGGTGTTGATTTACCCATGCATTACTCAATCCACACTCATGCCCAATGCCAACGAATGTGATGATATATTCATGCTCAAAATGTAATGGCCACCACATGAGCAACATAATCATATGTTCAACATATCTAAAATCCATGGCAATCCTATCAATTGTATATGACTACCAAATCCCAACCATGTCAACATATCACAATCATATCTTGACAACATAGAGCATAATTTCAATTATCCCCATACACACAAACATGTTATCACAATATAATTGAAATAACACCCATTTATCAACTAAGGCGTTGAAACAAACACTTTATGGGCACAAACCATAAATCACAAAGCATGCCTCCAAATAATTACCAAGTCACCTAGTGAATCATGTATGTAACTTTCCCATATATATATATATATATATATATATATATATATATATATATATATATGTACATTCAACCCAAACTCTACCAACAACTAAGGATAGAATAGGTCAAGGTAGGAAACCCCCTACCTCTTGGAGCGTAGTAGAAGTTGTAGAAAACCTCTAGGCACAAAGAAATCTAAAAACCTTGATTTTCTTCACCTTCGGTGGAATTCGTTGTTTTTGGTATGTAGAGAAAGCCCTTGTGACGGTGATCACTTCTCCCTTCTAGCTCGACGGAATCCGAGCGACGGAAATTGGAGAAATTGAAAGGGAAGGGCTTAAGAAACTAGGTTTTTCTCTTTCTCTCTCTTTTCTCTCTCTTGGCCGGCCAAACAAAGACACAATTTGGGCAAAACCTGATTTTCTAAGATATTTATCCCCTATTTATAGTTTTAAATACTCGGCCCACGTCGCGCCACGTGTCCTTCGCTTAATCGGGTCCGATTTCGTCCCGAAACGATTTATTTGATCCCAGTTTAAGTTCAAATTAATTTTATTTGAACTTTAACTTAATTTTAAGGAAATTTTATAAAATTTATTTATGGGGACGTTCGTGAGATAAATCGCCACGCAGTCGCCTCGAACGACGTGTAAAATCTGACTACTTCGGAATTCGACGAAATTTGACTGGGTGACTCGTTTTCGCGATACGAATCCAACGGTGAACCCCGTTTCCTCATCCGAGGTCTAGAACATATGTATTTTAAATACGTGCAGTAGTGGCAAATTACCATTTTGCCCTTTTTCAGAAAAAGTTCAAATTTTCCCGGGTTTCACAAAGATAATGAAAAATGGCCTAAGATCATTTTCTAGAAATTATTTATCTGTATTAATCCCACATAAAAGAATTTCAAGGATAATGCTAATAATATAATCTAACAAATGCCAATCAAGACAAAATTAATGAGATTATTGAAAGAAAGTTTACCGTAGAATCGAAGATGTTTATTTGAGTAAATGTAGAATATATCTCCAATGAAGATTGGCTCAAATTCTTCAATTGGTTATACATCTCCACTAAATATGTAAAGAGTGTAATATTTCACAAGGTTTCTGAAATAAAGAAATCTATTTGTGTAACGCCCCAAAAACCACACTGGACGGGATTACATTCTAAAACCATTTACAGAATTAGAGCACTAAGATAATCCATCAATAAGAAAATTTTTCCATTCATCATCCATAGAATTTACAATATCATCCCAAAAGAATAAGCCAAGTTATGGCCACAATATCAAAAGAATAAGCCCAACAATGACATTTACATTTCCCAAAGAAAACATTAACTATTATAGCGCAGCGGAAATTACAAAAGAGATCTAGACTATACAGTGTTTCAAAAGAATATTCTAGTCTAGAACAAAAGTAAACGACATCTCTAGATGTCCCACTCGGGATCCAAGTATCCCTCTAGTGAAGCCTCTCCATGGCCCGACTTGTTAGCACCGAGCTCATCCTCTGGCACAACATCTGAAAAATGTTCAACTGTAGGGGGTGAGCACGAAGCTTTGTAGAAAAATGCTTCCAAACCCGAACAAGGTTTAGAAAACAGATAAAAACCGGTCGGTATCATTTCGTAAATAGCATATATCAATTTTTAAGGAAAAACGGGACATTTTAAATAGATCTCAAGTTTAAGCCGTAACAATAATCAAGTGAAATGTTAAGGTAAATTTCATAGCAATATACCATTTCCAACCTTTAGCCATTTAGGAAGGGCGTCTTCCGATGCATTGTCCCATACCAATGCACCGGCCAAGGCGGTCCAACCCATCATCCCATTTATATTGGTTCATCCCCGTACCATGTATGTTGATTGCTTCTCATGAATCTACCCAACGATTATACCTAGTCCACCAATCACAATCACAATCACAAACACTTTAGGAAAGGGCGTCTACCATCCCAATGGCAGTGACGAGTCCCTTCCCAGGAAAAGTATACCATCCCTTGTTCGAACTCCAGTGAACGATAGTGGTCGCATTACCAAATGACAACCCACCACAAGTGTTAGGAAACCATCTCACCCTCACTGGGATGGACTAACATCTAACACTCTACGGCATCTCTCGAAGGCAATCCAAGTCCATCACAACAACCATACCAATGAGGAAACCAAAATATTCTCAATTCACCAACAATTCCAAATAACTACAAAATCCACAATTTCTCATTTTACAAGCATATCTCAAAATCCCCAAATTAAGCATGTGACATTTTCAATAACCAACCAAGAAAAATGTAAGAGATCACAACAATATCATTTTATTACTCAACACAAAACACTATGATTTTGAAATCAAGAATAAAGGAAGAGTTCAAGAGGAAAACCCATCACTCTTGACAAAAGAGGGATTTCATGGGTATACAACCCTAACTTTGTGTAAAACATGTTAACAATTGCAAGAGAACCAAGAAACAATGAACCCATAGCAAATACATATGATTAGAAGTCAAAACATATATATATAATAACCCTAACATCAATGAACAAGAATGGAAGAAAACCCCTACATTGGTGTTCTTGAAATCTAGGGCTTGGATCTTGAATCACCCTTAAATCTTGTGTTTTTCCCCTTTGATCTTGAGTTTCTCTCTTCCTTTCTTTCTCTCCTAGGGTTCTAAAGTGTTTAGTGTGAGAATGGAATGAAGAATGGGGCAAATGAGGCTTAAAAATGGTGTTTTAAAACACTAAAATCCCGACTTTTACTGTTCGGTGAGTGTCAGAGAAAGCGTACCGGTACGGTTAAGCTACTGGAGTAGTCGTACCGGTACGCGGTACCGGTACGGTATCGTACCGGTACGCGGGTACCGGTACGGTATCGTACCGGTACGGTTTGACTGACAGATTTTTGCTCCGACTTCTAGTGCAGTCCAATCCAATCCTAAACCAACCAAATCCATCACAAACCTCTCCAACACATATTTCTACAATTATCCCCATTTTTACAATAATTATTTACTATATATCTATATACATATATAAAAGAAAAATGCGGGGTGTTACAATTTGTGCTATAACAGAATAAGTTTAAACAAAAATATTAAGATAATATACAACTAAAATATGAAAATCCCACGTGATCAGATTAAGGTTATTTTCACAAAACATAGGAATATTAACCTAATTCAACTGTAAATTATATGAAATAATCTTCCTAATGGAATTAACATGAGTTTCATATTAATTATCAAAAAATAGTTAAACACACAGAAGTTCAAAACAAACAGCATGGTTAAAACATAAAGTAACTTAAAATTTAAGTGCATAATGTAAAAGTTGAGTGAAAGAGAGCAAATTATTTTGTAGAATCTCCAGTCTGTTTAGAAAGTAGAAGATTCTCCTCCAAAACATTCTCTAAAGAACTGTACTTGATTCTGCTCATATTCCTCCATGCGTCTGTTGATCTGAGTAATATTGGTTTTCATCTCTAGTAAGATCTGTCTATCAGTTCTGTCGTCCATTGGTATGTATGGTTGATCTTCTTGTGGTGTCAGTGGTATGAATTCCTCAGGTACCTGGAATGGTTCTTCTTGTAGTTTAGGTGATGCTTCAGGTTGGTTTTCCATTCGTCCTCCATGACTTTTTTTTTAATGAAGTTTTATCCAATGCTCCAAAAAGTTCCACTGTTTCCCATGTCGGATCAATGATCACACCTTCGTCCCTGCATAGCTGAGAAACTAACATAGCATATGGGAGTGAGAGTTTCTTTCTATTTACTGTAAGTAATATTTGGTCCATGATTAAGTTCGGCAAGTCGATGGTGTGTCCCATCCCAAATGCATATAAGAAATAAGCTTGCTCAATATAAATTTGATTCTTTTGAGCTCGAGGTAGCAAACTGTATGCTGTTATCAAACTGAGAATTCTGTATTTGTCTATCAAATCCCCTTGCTTTATATATTTTTTTGGTTTACCCTAAACAAATCCTGGATTACCCGTCACTTCTCTTCCTATGACATTTAAATTAGGTAATTCAGTATAAGGATACTGTGGGTTCTCTTGTCTTTGCATGGGTCGGAAAAATTCAGCTATAGTAGCCGGTGTAACTTGAAAAACAACACCTCGTACGAACACACGTAATTGTCTTTTCCCAATTATATCAGCATTACTATAAAATTCTCGAACTAGGCAATCATAGGCGAGAATAGATAATCTGACATAATGTAACCATCCTCTTGCATCAAGAATTTGTTTTATTCCTATATTTTTAAAATCTTCATAAATAACTGGTCGTTCAACAATGATAGTTTTGGGGATAAAGTTAGCATCATACCAGACTTGTTGTTCAAGATTTTCAAACATCACCTCATCGTAGATATTTCCTGGATGAGGTTGTTGTGGAGGTGCCTGAAGTGGTGGAGATTGATCCCTTCGTGCCTGGCTTGAAGATTTTCTTGTTCTTCGTCTTGAATCCATGTTTTTCTTGATCTCTCTTCAAACACTCTGTTTTAATTGATTCCAATTGGTAGATATTGATCGAGTTTTTGCATGGAGAAGGTATATATATAGGCACTACTGTCCGGATGCTACTATCTGACTGGTTTTTGGTTCGCAACTGTAGACTGTTTCTCTGATTTTCTGCATTTTTCTCTATTTCCTGTAAATTCCTGCAGTTTAAAAAATTAAACACTACTTTATATATTCTACAAAGCTTTGCTAACCACTCTTTTTCTTGTCAAAGAATTGGTTTTTTTATTTTTTTATTTGTTATTTATTATTTACTGATTTCTTTACTTATTCTATAGTTATTTACATTTATTTACAACTATGTACAGTTATTTCCAAAATTCTACATCTTGTTGATCATATTTAGTTAGTATCAGAACTATCTGGATCAACAACACCAGTGACACGGTTAATTTCATTTCTCACGTATCTTGTTAACATTGGGGTAGAATAGGATGGCGCCTCAGGACAATCCTTACTCTGCCCATACCTAATCCATCGTAAACGATCTGACGCTCGACTTGAAATTGGTTCCGCACACTTATTATATTGTCTCAAATGTTCTATACGACCACATTGTACACAAGCACATAGATGGTTTGCTCGTCGGTGTTTAGCATATGTACTTTTTCCACACAAGGGTCTTGCCTGACTTTTGAATATTTCTAAATTTCTAACATACCTAGCTTTTTGCATGATCAACATATGTATATCGTTTGGAAAGTGACGTAGTAAAATAAACTTAACCAAAATAATTTTTCGTCCATTTTTCAACTTTTAAGAAAGAAAAGAAAAGAAAAAAAAAACGACTCAAAAATTATTGAAAATTGACTCACTATCCGGTTCTTTAACGTCTGCCAGTCACAAAGACGAACATAATTTTTAAATAAAAATTATTATGCTAAAAGCAAAAAATAAATTCACACTCATATCTCCCCAACTTAAATTAAATTCAATCTGTGATGTAAAAAGAAGTAATGAACAACATTGATAAAAACTAGCAATTTGTTGTCTTTCAGCGATTAAGATATCTGGCTTTCACTCAGGAGATTTAATCTGTCAAACAAATTACAAGTAATTAGTTATATTATTTATAATCAAATAACAATTAACACACGTAGACTGGATCAAAAAGTTGCACAAAAGTTACATCTTGAGTAAATCCATTATAATAAGGTTTAAGCCTTTGCCCGTTTACTTTGAAAACATTTCCAGTCAATGAATTTTCAATTTCAATTGCCCCATAGTCAAAAACTTGCTTAAATATATAAGGTCCAGTCCATCTAGATCTTAATTTTCCAGGAAATAAACAAAGTTTTGCATTGTACAATAGAACTTTTTGAGATGGTTCAAAAGATTTTCTCATGATATTTTTATCATGAAAAAATTTTGTTCTTGATTTAGCAATCTTTGCGTTTTCATAAGCTTCATTTCTTAATTCTTCTAATTCATTTATTTGTAATTTACGTGATATTCCAGCTTCATCTATATCAAGATTCATCATTTTGATTGCCCAATATGCTTTATGTTCTAATTCTACAGGCAAATGACATGGTTGACCATAAATTAACCGATAAGGAGACATTCCTAGAATAGTCTTATACGCAGTACGGTAAGCCCAAAGTGCATCGGTTAATCTTAAAGATCAATCCTTACGATCTGTATTTACTGTTTTTTCTAAAATATATTTTATCTCCCTATTAGCTAATTCAGCTTGTCCACTTGTCTGCGGATGATACATAAT
The DNA here is from genome assembly GCA_951799425.1 of Ilex aquifolium. Classification (NCBI taxonomy): domain Eukaryota; kingdom Viridiplantae; phylum Streptophyta; class Magnoliopsida; order Aquifoliales; family Aquifoliaceae; genus Ilex; species Ilex aquifolium. Next base: position 19,436,163 of record OX637405.1, read on the forward strand.
GGATATTTTATGAGAATCAAATATTTTTTCATCAGGTTTTCAAAAAAATTATTACAAAAATGTAATACACCATCACTGATGATTGTTCGAGGAATCGCAAATCTGGATAAAATATTTTCTTTTAAAAACTTGATCACCGTTCTGTGATCATTATTTCTACATGGAATTGCTTCTACCCATTTAGAAACATAGTCGACTGCAACCAAAATATACAAATATCCAAAGGATGGGGGAAATGGTCCCATAAAATCGATGCCCCAACAATCAAAAATTTCAATAATTAAAATAGGGTTTAAAGGCATCATATTTCTTTTTGAAATATTCCCCATTCTTTGACATCTGTCACAATTTAAACAAAAGATATGGACATTTTTAAAAAGAGTTGGCCAATAAAATCCACACTGCAAAATTTTAGCAGCGGTTTTCTTTGAAGCAAAATGACCTCCGCAAGCTTCAGAGTGACAAAACTGAATTACCTGACTGATTTCATGACTAGGTACACAACGTCTTATTATTTGGTCTTTACAGTATTTAAACACATAAGGATCTTCCTAGAAAAAAATTATGTACCTCACTTAGGAACTTATTTTTATCAGTCCAGGTATAATTAGGAGGAATAGTACCAGTAGCTAAATAATTAGCTATATCTGCATACCATGGTACTTCGGTTATTGCAAATAGTTGTTCATCTGGAAAGGTTTCTCTAATTGGAGTTGGTTCTTCCTTTATATCATAATTTAACCTTGACAAGTGATCTGCTACCACATTTTCTACTCCCTTCTTATCTTTAATTATAAGATCAAATTCTTGAAGTAACAAAATCCAACGCAGGATACGTGGCTTCACATCTTTTTTAGTAAGTAAGTATTTTAAAGCTGCATGATCTGTAAATACAACAATTGACGATCCAACTAAATATGATCGAAATTTATCTAATGTGAATACAACAGCAAGTAATTCTTTTTCTGTGGTTGAATAGTTCATTTGTGCATCATTTAGAGTTTTTCTTGCACAGTAAATAACATATGATTTTTTATCTTTTCTTTGAACTAATACAGCTCCTACTGCATAATCACTTGCATCACACATTAACTCAAAAGGTAAGGACCAGTCAGGAGGTTGCATGATAGGTGCAAAAATAAGCATGTTTTTTAATTTATCAAATGCTAATTGACATGCATCATTCCATTCAAATATTATATCTTGACATAGAAGATTATAGATTGGTCTAGATATTGAACTAAAGTTTTTAATGAATCTTCTATAAAAACCAGCGTGGCCTAAAAAAGATCGAACATCTTTTACAGTTTTAGGTGAAGGAAGATTAGCTATTAAGTCAATTTTGGATTTATCAACTTCAATTCCTTTTTCAGAGACTATGTGACCTAAAACAATACCTTGTGTAACCATGAAATGACATTTTTCCCAATTTAAGACAAGGTTTGTTTCTTCACATCTAATCAATACTCTTTCAAGATTTTCTAAACATAAGTGAAATGAATCACCGTATACTGAAAAGTCGTCCATAAAAACTTCTAGGTGTCGTTCTACCATATCACTGAATGCAACGCTGAAAAGTAGCTGGAGCATTACATAACCCAAAAAGCATTCTTTTATAAGCAAAAGTTCCAAACGGACATGTAAATGTAATTTTTTCTTGATCATCTATTGCAATTTCAATCAGATTATAACCAAAATATCCATCTAGAAAACAATAATATGCATGACCAGCTACTCTTTCAAGTACTTGATCTAGGAATGGTAACGGAAAGTGATCCTTTCTGGTGAGAGAATTTAGCTTTCTATAATCAATACATACACGCCAACCTGTGACTGTACGCATTGGGACTAATTCGTTTTCTTGATTTTTTATTACAGTAACACCAGACTTCTTTGGAACTACTTGTGTAGGACTAACCCATTTACTATCAGATATAGGACACATAATATTAGCATCTAGTAGTTTAAGTACTTCTTTGCGAACTACCTCTTTCAAATGTGGATTTAATCTTCTTTGCATTTACGAGATGATTTAGCATTTTCTTCTAAGTAAATACAATGAGTACATAGAAGTGGACTTATACCTTTTATATCTACTATTGTCCATCCAATAACAGTTTGGTGATTTTTCAAGACTTTTGTCAGTTCTTTTTCCTGAATTTCAGATAATTTTGGTGATATTATTACTGGATTGATTTCATTTTCTCCTAGAAAAATATAGTTTAGATTGGTTGGAAGAGGTTTTAATTCTGTCTTAAAAACTTTGACATTAGATTCCATAATTGTTGGGGACAATTCTTCACATTGTATATCTTTTGCAGATGTAATTTCAGATTCGGTTTCAGATTTAGTATCAGGTATTGATTCCAATGCAAATAATTTCTTTTCCAGAAAGTTCTTTTCAAAAAAACTTTGAGTTAATGTCTCCACATAATTTACTTCTTGTATTTCTTCTTCTTCTTCTCTACGCCGTTTTGCACTTTTAAAAATATTTAATTTCAAAGTCATATTTCCGAATGACAGTTTCATGACTCCATTCCTACAATTAAATCAATGCATTTGATGTAGCTAGGAATGGTCGACCCAAAATCAGAGGTATGTATTCAGATGCACATGCCTGACAACATGTCTCTGTGTCTATAACAATAAAATCTGCAGAAAAATAGAATTGATCAACTTGGACAATAACATCTTCCACAACTCCTCGTGGAGTTTTTACTAATCGGTCTGCTAATTGTAATTTAATACTGGAAGGTTTTAGCTCACTTAATCCTAATTGTGTATATACTGAATATGGCATTAAATTACAACTAGATCCAAGATCTAGTAAGGCTCATTTAATTCAAAAATTTCCAATGAAACATGTGATTGTAGGACTACCCAGATATTTGTACTTAAGAAGTGTATCATGATGTATTATAGTATTAACTTGTTCAGTTAAAAATGCTTTCTTTGGTACATTAGTTCTTCTTTTTATGGTGCAAAGATCTTTTAAAAATTTAGCATAAACAGGAACTCATTTTATTGCATCCAACAAAGGAATATTAATCTTTATCTATTTAAATAACTCAAGAATATCATATTGATCTTTTTCAGATGAGAGTTTCTTGACCCTTTGAGGAAAAGGTAAAGGAATAGGACATAGAGGATCTTTTTCACTTTGTACTTCTTCTTGCTTTTTGACTAAAGATTCAAGTTCAAGTGGTTCATTTACAGGAATTGACTTACGTATTTTCTTTGGAATCTTAGGTTTAATAGTTTTATCAATTACCTTACCACTTTTTAGTGTTGTAATCGCTTGTACTTGACTTGGCGAGGCTTCAAATGATACAGAATTAGCTTGACTCTGACTTTGTGGAGGTTTAGGTTGAGATGGAAACTTTCCTTTCTCTGACGTACTTAAAGATTGAGTCAACTTAGCTAGATGACTCTTAATGTCTTCAATACTCTATGAAGTTTGAGCTTTAAAATCGTTAAATGCCTGAGTTGTTTGAGTATTAAAACTCATTTGACTTTGAATGAATTGATTCATATTATCTTCCAGAGTTCTTTTCCGAGGAGGTTGATACGGTTGATATTGTTGTTGATTTTGTAGCTGTGGTGGACCTTGTGTTTGATTTGTAGGTTGTGTATTTCTCCAACTAAAATTTGGATGATTTCTCTATCCTGGATTATAAGTCTCAGAATATGGATTTGAATACGGTTTAGTATAAGTTGGAACAGCATTAGACTGTTCAATTAAGACTTCTTTAAAAGCAGGTATAGTTGGACATTCCCCAGCAGGATGTCCTGATAACGCACAAATTTCACATACTTGATCAGTAGAAGAAACAACAGCTACTTGTTTAACTTTTTTCATTTCCAAGGCTTCTAATTTTCGAGATAGATTAGCCATTTTAGATTTTAAATCATCATCGTCTTTCAAAATATATTTTCCTCTTTCAGATGTAGATGGCTTATTTTCCACAATATTTGAAGAAGTCGAGTCCCACATCTGGGAACTCTCTGAAATAGTATCAAAAAATTGAAATCCTTCTTCAGGGTTTTTATTCATAAATTCTCCTTGAGCCATCATTTCAAAAAATTGTCGCATTGCAGATGGAAGAACATCATAAAAGAAACTAACTAAAGTCCAGTTTTCAAATGCATGATGTGGACAAGCTTGGAGAAGATCCTTAAATCTTTTCCAACATTGATAAAAAGTTTCTCCTTCTTTCACAGAAAAATTCATTATTTTACGTCGTAATGTATTAGTACGATGCACAGGAAAAAACTTTTTAAAAAACTCAGTTTGTAAAGCTTGCCAACTTGTAATAGAATTTGCTCTTAAAGAGTTAAGCCATAGTTTAGCTTTATCTTTTAATGAGAAAGGAAAAATTTTTATTCTGACCATTTCAGAATTATCTTGCAAAGTTCCACAGACTTCTTCAAATTCCTTTATATGAACATAGGGATTTTCAGTTTCTAAACCATGAAACTGTGGTAGTAACTGCATTGTTCCTGGTTTAATATTAATATTTGGAGCGTCCGTTGGAAAAGAAAAACATGACGGGACATTAGTTCTTGTAGGATGTAAATATTCGTTTAACGGTTGAATATTTTGAACTACTTCTTGTTCTCTAGCTTCTTCCTCCCTAGGTACGTTTTGAGCCATACTTAAGTCAAATGATTCTTGTGTAGATTGTGAGGATGAAGATGATGAAGACGAAGGAGTTGACTGATTTACCGAACCTACTGATGAATGAACATACATAGATTATTAAAAACAAACAAACAAACTATAAACATACAAAACAAATATTTATTATTATTATTATTATTTTTTCAAATTACCGTAACTCCTCGGCAACAGCGCCAAAAACTTGATTCGCCAAAAACTTGTGATCTGAATTATATTAATTATACACCCAAGTATAAGTGGTCAAATTTTAGTTTTCTCGGTTTAAGTCCAAGTATCGATCCCACAAAGAGTTTTAGTAATTTAGATTTTAAAATAAAAATAAAAACAGTAAAGTTGTTGTTTAAAGCAGTATAAGGTTTGATAGCTTGTGATGTGAGCTTAGATTGATAGTTAGTCTAATTAAATAAAGTGCAGAGATAAACGTGTTAATGACAAGAATAAAAAAGATACCTTTCAGTTTAAGGATCCCATATGCTTTATATCGGTTAAATACTGGAAATGCTACCTTACAACAATTAACTTCCATTTTACTGGCAAGTCAACCGGTAGGTCTGATGTATATAAACTATCACACAACAACTTCTTAGGTTAGCAGGTGATATAAAGTCATAACTCAACAACATCTTAGGTTAGCTGGTTATATGCATGACAAGTAACTAATCCAAGCAAACCAGAAGGACAAGCCATTCATGAGGAATACTTGAATTATTCAATGTCTTGTGATAGTAAGTACATACATATTTAAACCATAACACAGCAACTTCTCAGGTCAGCTGGTGGTATTATTCATAACACAACAACTTCTTAGGTTAGCTGGTTATAGATATGCCAATTGACTAATTCAAGTGAACCAGGAGGCCAAGCCATTCATGAGGAATACTTGAATTATCCAATTGGTTATCTATGATATATATACCAGTCAAACATCCTTAGCGTTCCGGGGGAGGACAAGCCATACCGGTAGGAACACCGTGGTTGTTAGACTGGCAATATAGTTATATATAGTAATTAAACCCTAATAACCCAGAAGGACAAGCCATTCATGAGGATCATTTAGGTTTTGTACCATGCATCAGTTAAACATCCTCAACATTCCGGTGGAGGACAAGTCATACCGATAGGAACACCGTGGTTGTTACACTGGCAGGTTGATGATGCATCGATGACATAATTCCAAGCTTAGCACCGAAACTATATGCATCGGTGTATCATGCATGAAGCGTGTAATACATAAATATATAAAACATAAACATTTCCATAATCTAACCGATAATATACATATGTTTACCCTTCACTGAAGGATATAAACAACTACTCACGCCCCATTGCTATAAACAAGCAAGGAGTGCGGATATTCGTCATTACAACTGAAATAAAAGCACAAATTCTAAAACTTATTTCACAAGGAACAATTGAAACACAACCACTCTTATTATTATTCAAAACAACAAAGTGGCGGTAGTTCAACTATCCGAATAGAAAGACTAAATAGAAATGTAGAAATACAGAATATCGGTATAGAACGGACCAGCTATGACTTTGTCTTTCACTCTTCCTTTCTTTCTCTCTTTTTCTCTCTTTTTTCCTTCCCTTAGCTTTCTCTCTTTTGCTCTTGGAGTGGCCGGCCATCAAGTGAAGGGGGAGGGGGGCTATTTATAGACAAAAGTAGCACGGGGTGGAAGTTTGAAAGCCTTCCACCTTGCTTGGCCGTCCCCTACCATCCGGTACCATCTGGATGGTAAAGCCTTGCAGCTCGTATACTTGTCGCAGTCTTGGAGTTTGTGCTGTCTTGCAGCAGGTACATGTGTCGCAGGCCGGAGCTTCCACGTGTCGTTTTTACACTTTAGTCCTTCGTTGTTTCCAGCTTTGCAATTTAACCTCATATTCTCTGGTATTTCTGCATTTAACCCTGCAATTTAAGCATAAAGTATTAAAAACTTTAATTTAAGCACAATCCCTAATTCGTAATGTTTAATTGTTTTATCTTACAAAGTTAATTACTTAATCATGTTCGATTACACACTAATTAGGGTTAATCTGTAACGCCCCAAATTCCCCCTTGGTCGGCATTACTATGTACAACCATTCACATCATGAGAGCAACTAATAAGATCCATAATTAAAGAAAATTTCATTCCATCAACCATAATATCTACATCATCATCCCAAAAGAATAAGCCAAACCATGGCCATTACATCCAAAAGAATATGCCCAAATAGGACAATTACATCCCAAAAATCAACTATGAGTTTGCAGCGGAATAACCAAAATATTAGACATTACATTGTCTCAAAATAAACTTCCTAAGGTAGAATCTAAGAGCATGTGGCTCTAGGCATCAATCTCGGGATCCACGTTCCCGTCTATTGGAGCTTCCCATTGTGCCGGCCCATCAACTCTAAGCTCGTCCTCCAAACCATAATCTGAAAATATATTATTTGTAGGGGGTGAGCACTAAGCTCTGTAGCAACATTCTCCCAAACTCGAACAAGGTTTAGAAAACATATAAAACAAGTCGGTCTCATTTTGCAAATATCATATATAACTTTTGAAGGAAAACATGGACATTTTAATAGATCTCTAGTTTACGAACAACAGTAAAGTTAAAAGGAAAGGTGAAACCAATTGCCAACATGGAGCCATACAATTTCCCAAAAGTAACCCATAACCCACACATGATATAATATTGTTCTCTTTGGCATGAGCATCCTTACAAGGAACCTCTCACCCTCAAGGTATTGTTTCTTTGACATGAGCATCCTTACAAGGAACCTCTCACCCTCAAGGTATTATTTCTTTGGCATGAGCATCCTTACAAGGAACCTCTCACCCTCAAGGTCTTGTTTCTTTGGCATGAGCATCCTTACAAGGAACCTCTCACCCTCAAGGTATTGTTTCTTTGGCATGAGCATCATTACAAGGAACCTCTCACCCTCAAAGTCTTATTTCTTTGGCATGAGCATCCTTACAAGGAACCTCTCACCCTCAAGGTCTTGTTTCTTTGGCATGAGCATCCTTACAAGGAACCTCTCACCCTCAAGTTCATCAAAACCACCATATAAGAAATACAATATCCATAATTTCTCAAAAACAACAAGCCATTCCCAAAAATCCCCAAATTTCTCATATGGTAGCACAATAGAGACAATGTGAGAAAATATACAAGAGATCCTCATAAATATCATTTTGTGGTTCAATTTCAAGCACTAAAGTTTTTGAATTCAAGAATCAATGAGAAATCAATGAGAAATCAAGAGAAAAACCCCTTTTTCCTTAAGAACTAGGGTTTGAGACCAAGAAAAAAGTTTCAATGGTGATTCCACCATAGCATTGTTTAAAACATGACCACATTTGCATAAATATCAAGAATCAACAATTTCATAGCAAATATATAAGATTTAGAGTCAAAAGAATGTATATATATTTATGCCCTAGCCTGAATGCAAGAGAATGGAAGAAAACCCCTACCTTGAATCAAGATTTCCAAGCTAACCCAAGCTCTATAGACCTCCTTCCTCCCTTTTCTTTCTCCCTTAATCTTCCTTTAGGGTTCTAAGAGGTGTGGGTTAAGAGTGGTGTGAAAGAATGAGAGAAAAATGGAATGAAAATGGTGTTTTAAGCCTTCCAAATCCCGATTTTTACTGTTCACAGGGCCAAAAATTACATTTTTCCATGAAATTACAATTTTGCCACTATCTCCATTTTGATCTCTATGACCACCCTAAGGTTTTTAGACGTTCCGAATTCATTTTTAATGTTATTTTATCCTAAAAACATTTAGTTTTATGATTTATCATACTACTAAAGTAAATTTACCGAAATTTTAAAATACACGGCCTATGTATATTTTTAATCGATTGACCCCTCCTAGACCCAATATACCACCATCCATAGTATCTATAACATCATCCCAAACTATTTGAGACAAATAAGGATGGAAAGGTAGCTTGGGGATAGCTCAGGAGAGGAGGAAATCAGAAAATCAGGAAGTCCGCCAAACCGTACCGGTATGCGTACCGGTACGCTAAGGCTACTGGAGTTCGTCGTACCGGTATGCGTACCGGTACGCTTTGCCTGATCTGCCCCAAATGCCCTGTGCCTTCACATTTCATATTTCCACTCCATTCCAAACCCTTCCAAAACCAACCCAAACATATACAACCTACATTTGTATATCAACATAGTTGGTATAAGTTCTATTACATGTGGGGGTTTACATAATCACTGCCCAAGCCATCAACTCAGCCTCTTATAGATGGGAAGCTTGTCACACACCAGAGAAAACCTCCATGGACGAAAATGCAAGCAACTTGACATTATTCAGCATTGTAGAGAGAGAATCTCAAGGAGGAAAACATAGTTTTGGAGAGAGAAGTTAGATTTTTGCATTTCCTTTACCCATTTCACTTGTAATCTTCTGTAAGACTCTTGTAAGCTTCATTTATTGCACTTAATCTCATTTATTGTAAGTGTATTTCAAGTTTAGTTATGCATTCTAGATTCTACCATTGTTGTATTGAGTTTTCACTTCAAGCTTTTCAAATGGGTATTAAATGCACTTCTTTATAGTTTAAATTTTCTTGCATTAATACAAGTCTCAATCTTCATTTCTTAACAATGTCTCTTTACACATTGCATGTTCTTGCATTAAATATGAGTAGCTAAGCTTTTAGTTGGCTAATCCAAGGGAAAACTCCTCTTGGGTATGCTAAATCAACTCTTTTTTATTCCTCCTTGTAGTGTAAGATGGTTTGGTTTGACTAGGTTGAGTGTGGATGTGGTTGTGAGTTCTTGATACACCGTAGACTTGTCATGGGGTATGCTTGATTCCTCACCCCCATTTAAGTCCCTCGCTTCCTACGAATCAATCGAACGTCTATGCACCATTGGAAGAATGTCTTGAGTTGATTTGGCATTCCCATTGGAATGACCTCTTTGGATTAGCCAATACTTATTTCCATTTCATTTCATCAAGAACACAACTCACCAAAACACATATTCAAAATATTTTCACTTTTCATTTTTCACCAAAATCACCTTGAACACGATTCACCTTCCGCCCCTGAGAAGACGACCTTGGAATACCAATTCCAACTAAAACACGACACTCGAAAGCCTCTCTGCGCTTGGGGAGCACTTTTGTACACACACACACACATTTCATTTCCACATCTGTTTTCCCATTTCTTGCATGATATCTGAGGGAGAGTGACACTCACCTAACCGTATAAGCTACATACACATTACCGGAATCATGGATGAAAATTAGGAACGACGAAATAATTCAAGACTACCTAAGCTTAGGAGTAGTGTAGAGAGAGAAGTTCCAAGGAATAAGATGAAGCTTTAGAGAGAGAAAGTTAGATTTTTGCATTTTCTTCACCATTTGACTTGTAGTGAGTTGTATTTCACTGGTAATCTTCATTTCTTGCATTGTAATCTCCTTTATTTCAAGTGTAATCAATTTTAATGCAATGTTCTTGCACTTTTATATTTTCAACTGGGTTTTGTCTTTAAGCTTTCCATTTTGGTATGAAATGAATTCTCCTTTGTAGTTTTACCATCTCCTGGCCTTAATACAAGTTCTAAGCTTCATTTCTTCTCTATTTTCAGTCCATTTCATCTACATGTCTCTTTACATTATGAATGCTTTTACTTTAAACATGAGTAGCTAAGCTTTTTGTTGGCTAATTCAAGGGGAACTTCCTCTTGGGTATGCTAAATCAATTCTTCTCCATTCTACCTCGTAGTGTAAAGTGTTTGTTTTGACTAGGTTGAGTGCGGACGTGGTTGTGAGCTCTTGATACACCGTAGACTTGTCACTGGGTATGCTTGAGCCTACAATCCACATTAGTCACTCACTTCCTACGAATCAATCAAGCACCTAGGCACCATTGGTTGAATGAATTGAGTTGATTTAGTATTCCCATTGGAATGACCTCTTCGGATTAGCCAACCTTGTTTTCATTGCATTTTTATCAAAAACTCCACTCACCAAAACATAACTACAAGATTTTACACTTTTTATTTTTTTTCAAATCACCCTTCGAAAACACTTGACCTTTCCTTCCCTGAAGAGACGACCTTGGAATACCCATTCCAAGTAAAACATGACACTCGAAAGTATCTCTTCGCTTGGGGAGCACTTTTGCACACACACACGTTTTTGTTCATCCACACATGTTTTCCCTATTTCTAGCATCGAACCCGAGGGAGAGTGAAACTTCCCTACACACATAAGCCATATATATATTTGAGGGTTCATGTTCGGAGATTAGGGCGAATGCAACCAAGCATACAGTACAGGAGGGTAGTAGCTTATGGTTCATGGCAGTTGAAGAGCCATGAGCAGAACTACCCCACACACGACATGGAATTAGCGGTTGTTGTTTTTGCCTTGAAGGCATGGTACGGAGAATAGTTTGAGGTGTTTTCATATCAAAAGAGTTTGAAGTATATCTTCACACAATGGGACCTTAATATGAGGCAGCGTAGGTGGATGGAGTACTTGGAGGATTATGAGTTCACTTTGCATTACCATCTTGATAAGGCAAATATAGTGGCTGATGCACTCAGTCAGAAATCACGGGGGGTCTTGCCTAGAATAGCTTCCTGAGAGTGGCAGATGCTCAAGACTGTGGGATAGTTTGAGCTACACTACTGATAGCTATGCCTTTCTTATTGAGCAGGGTGATCGAGTCCTAGGGGAAGGACACATAGATATTGTCCATCAGGGATTGGGTATAGTCGGGTACGGATGATGAGGATTGGATCATTCACGCTGATAGTAGTCTTTGATTTAGGGGAAGGGTTATGGTCCCCAGTCTACGGATCTGAGAGAGGAGATCCTTAGGGAGTTTCATTGCACCCGTATTACTATGCATCCTGGTGGCACGAAGATGTACCATGATCTTCGTTGTCAGTATTACTAGAGTGGGATGAAGAGATATGTGGGGGACTTTGTCAGTAGATGTCTCACATGCCAGCAGGTCAAGGCTAAGCACAAGAGACTAGCACAGTTGCTCCAGCCTTTAGAGGTGGCTGAGTGAAAGTGGGAACATGTCACTATGGATTTTGTGACCCACTTACCATGGAATTTGCATGGGCATGACACGGTATGGATGATAGTGGATCAACTTATAAAGTCGGCACACTTTTTGGCTATGTAGATGAACTCCACACTGGAGAAATTCTGCAGGTTGTATATACGAGAGATAGTCCGATTGCACAAGGTACCCGTATCTATAGTATCAGATCAAAATCCTAGGTTCACAGCTCATTTGTAGGAGAGCTTCCAACGAGCTATGGGGACATAATTGATGATGAGTATAGCTTTTTATCCCCAGACAGACGGTCAGTTAGAGAGGACCATCTAGATTTTAGAGGACATGCTTCGGGCATGCGTCCTTGACCTCAAGGGTAGTTGGGAAGAGCACTTACCCTTAGTAGAGTTCATCTACAACAATAGTTACCAGGCGAGCATACAGATGGCACCCTATGAGGCACTTTATGGGAGACCATATCGTTCTCCAGTATGTTGGACAGAGATTGGAGAGGAACCTACCACTGGTCCAGATTTGATTAGGGACACCTTAGAGAAGGTGGACTTGATATGGAAGCGTCTTCTTACGACTCAGAGGCAACATAAGAGTTACGCTGACAGGACGCAGAGACCTTTGGAGTTCGAGGTTGGGGATCATGTCTTCTTGAAGGTTATGCCTAAGAGGGGAGTGGTCAAGTTCGGGAAGTAGGGAAAGCTGTCGCCGAGGTATATCGGGCCCTTCAAGGTACTCCAAAAGGGTTGGTACAGTTGCTTATCGATTGGCATTACCACCAAATATATTAGGTGTTCATGCGGTGTTCCATATCTCCATGCGCCGGAAGTACACTCTAGATCTTACACATGTGGTGGATTGGGGTAAGCTGGTTGTTGATACATATGGGACCTTCAAGGAGGGACTGGTGCGTTTCATGGACAACCAAGATCAAGCTTTGCATGGCAAGATTGTGATGTTGGTGAAGGTGTTGAGGCAACACCGTGATGAGTGTAGAATATTGCATATTATGCAGCTCTATTGCATCCAATTTAACTTATTTTGTGATGAAAATTAGGGAAATGGTTTCAAATTAATAATTAATGATGATTTGTTTGAATGTAGGTAATAGGTTGGTAAGGGCATACATAAAGCACCCCATCAAGTGCTCAAGGTCAATAGGGAAGAAGGGAACTCTTGACGGATGGCTCGGGAGCTCAAGGAACCAAGGAAATTTCAAGACAAGGTAAGACCTACCGGTAGAATCCATGCAAGACCTACCGGTTGAAAAACCCACTGGAAAACTTCTACCTCTGCCCCTGCAAAACCTACCGGTAGGAAAGCCTACTGGAAAATACCTACCAGTAGGTTACCCACGACCTACCGATAGAACATGCCCAGAAAGCCCAGACACTTCTCCACACGACTCCACCAACCACAGGGGCCCACCTTTTGTCCTCTAAACCATGCCCTGACATTTGTAACACCCCATGATGATCTCCTAACCCCAAAAACTCAGATTTGAAGCATAAGGGAGTAGGGAGGAAAGAGAGAGAGAGAGAGAGAGAAAGAGAGAGAGGGTGGTTGGAAAAGCATGGGAGGACCATGCTTTGATTGAATTTGCTTGTTTTTGTGGACAACCTCTCTCCAATCACTCCAAGTTAGTCACTTATGATAAGGGAGAGAGGATGGACGAAAATATAGGGATCCTTCACACAATTTCAGAATATAGACTTTTAGAGAGAGAAGCTCCAAGGTAGTAGATGAAGTTTTAGAGAGAGAAGTTAGGTTTTTACATTTTCATTCATCATTTTCATTGTAGTATGCTCCATTTAACTTGTACTCTTTCCCTTTTGCACTCTAATCTCTTGTATTCAAGTTGTAATCAAGTTTAGCTAAGTGTCCTTGTATTTCATTTTTACATTTGGGTATTTTCTCTTCAAACTTTGCATTTTGAGCATGCATGTCATTTCTTTTGTAGTTTAAACTTTCTTCTACATTTGTACAAGTCTATGTTTGATTTCATCACAATGTCTTTCTCTTTCATGTTTGTTCTTGCTTTTAATCATGCATAGCTAAACCTTTAGTTAGCTAATCCAAGAGGGATTTCCTCTTGCGTATGTGAAATCGAATATCTTTCATTCTTCCTCAAAGTGTAAAGTGTTTAGTTTGACTAGGTTGAGTGCGGACATGATTGTGAGCCCTTGATACACCATAGACTTGTCACGGGGTATGCTTTTGTCCAACACAACCCCATTAGTCCCTGACTTCCTACGAATCAATCAAACACCGAGACACCATTGATAGAATGAAATGAGTTGATTTGGCATTCCCATTGGAATAACCTCTATGAATTAGCCAACTTTGCTTTCTTGCATATTTCTTAACTCACAACCAAACTTCAAATCACAAGATTTTCTAATTTTCAAATTTTCACAAATCACCCTTCAAAAACATTCGACCTCGCCTTTTTCTGAGGAGACAACCTTGGAATACTTGTTCCAAGTAAAACACGACATCGCAAGACTCTCTCTACACTGGGGGAGCACTTTGCACACGCACACGTTTTTGTTCATCTGCGCACAATTTTTGCCACGTCTCGCATTGAAATCGAGGGAGAGTGACACTCACCAACATCTATAACCCATATATACACACAATCATGTTCGTGTTGGAGGTCGGGGAAAACCTCCAAGCACACCGTGACATGGAGGAGGCGACATGGGAGTGTGAGGACCTGATAAATAATTTAAATTTAGTTCAATAAAAATACACTAAACTTAACACGGGATGAGATTTAATAGATTCGGGATAAAATTAGACCAATCAAAGAGGGATGTGTAGTGCATTGTGAGCCAAGTATTCAAGGGGTATTTAGAGGGGGAAAATCATATTTTTCCCCTATTTCTTCACTTGCATTTCTGGAAAAGAGAGGGAGAGAGAGAGAGAGAGAGAGAAAAGAGATAAACTCAAAGTTCTCTTCATCTTCTTATTCTAATCTACGACGATCCAACCATTGGATTGCTTCGGGCAAAGAATCAAAGTCGTTCTACGCGATGAGGGCTATAAAACCATACCAAAGATCGTGTTTTTCTCCAAAATCTCAAAGATGGTAGTTTTGGGATAAACCTTTGAAAGCTTGATTTATGGTCTTTGGGGCTTCTACTACGTGAGCATACGCTACGAGAGGTAGAACTGGGTTTATTTTAAACCTAGGGTTGTATATAAAATGGGTAGGGTGATTAGAGATGAATTCTAATGTTTAGTATACACCTAGTGTAGCTAGAATATGGAAAAATGGGTATGAGAATATGTTTAAACCAATTCTTGCATGATTTGGGTTTGATGAAATTGCTTGGTTTGGATTTCATGAGGAATGTGTTGTTTGGGCATGCTATGTGTTTTACATAATATTGTCTACTAAGTGTTTGACAAAATTCTTAGGAATTCAAGTAAGTTATTTGGATCGAAAATGCTATAACATGCTTAGTGATGTTATGAAATGCTATTATATGCTTTGTGATGTAATTCACATTTGAAGAATTTGGGAATGTTTGTGGAAAATAGATATGTCCATTATATGCCTTATTATATGATGAGCATGTAATATAAATTAAAATTATACAATTTGATTGCATAATGATATGGCATGCAAATGTATATTACATTGCATATGCACGGGTTGCATTACATTCATGGGTATTGGCATGTGTGTGAGTGTGTGGGTGTGTGGGTTAGTTAATCACCACATGGTGAATTGATGGGTGGATTCGGGAAGTTTGGATCAAGTTCTAATTGAGTCGCACCGAACATTGCATAGAAAACTTGGGTCGGGTATAGCAAGAAGGTATAGATTCTCCCTCAGGTGCAAGGCCCGATTACTTAGTTCACTCAGTTGACCGACGGTACAATTCCAAAAAAGTGTGTCGGCGTACTCGGAGCCGGAGGTGTGATGCCGTCAAGTGCCGTGCCGGTTTGGTAGACCATTGGTGTGATGTCCAAAAATTACCTTCCCAACAAAGACATATAGTTGATGAATGGTCATTGGATGCTAGCATCAATGGCAAGGACTTGGAATGTCCGGATTATGTCATGGCATAGTATCATGTGTCGTGTGTGGGAACCCATGAGGGGGTTCAGAGTTTGGATATGCATTCATGAGAAATCATTCTTGATTGGTATGCTTGGTATCATATATATATATATATATATATATATATATATATATATATATATATATATATATATATATATATATATATATATGTTGCTTAAGATTTATGTTTGATGTGATAACTTGCATGTGACATTTCATATGCATCTGGCTTTGGGAGTGACCTCCTTAGGAGATAGCCTATTGAGCGTAGCTCACCCTTTATGGGGATATATTTTAGGTGTTGGACAAGCTTCAGCGGACAACCCTCACTTGGGCTCGTGTTGATGACAGAGTCGGGTTGTGGCTCTTAAATTACCTTTTTTAATCCCATGTATAATTTTATTTTGGTCTTGTGTAAATTATGTACAAGACTTGTATTTTGACAAAGGCATGCAATAGTACATTATTCTTTTGTAAAACAAATGAATGTAATGGGTGTTGTATGAGTTTATTGGGTTAAAATTTGGTTCTGGAAGTTTGGGGAAAATCTGGGCTCTAGGAACCGGCACCTCACAGGTACTTGGCCTCTGGAGAGCTCAGGTACCAGTACCTAGGCTCATAGGTATCGTTACCCCGCTGACAGTGAGCTCAGGTACCGGTACTACGATGTCATGGGCCCAGGTACCAGTACCAAGTTTTATAAGTACCGGTACTTGGCTTCCAGAATGCCCAGGTACCGGTATTCCTTACCTAGGCACTGCTACCTTTTCTCAAAAATTAAAATTTTAAATGTAACATTGTCGAGCCTTCACATCTTGAGCTGATTTCTTTGGATGATGTAAATGGTTAATCTTAAGTTCTAAAATTTGGGGTTTGGACATTGGAATTATCATATGAATAATACGTGAACAACTTATATGTTGGGTAGTGCTCCCATGCAAAGGAGACTCTGCTCGAATTCTATTTTGTTACGATCCCGGTGAATGGGGTGTAACGACGTAGTATTATATTATATGATAACCACGGGTATTCCGCGAGTTGATGGGTAATTAATAGGTTGAGAAAGGACCCATGAATTTTAGGGCGTCACAAATTTACTTTCCTTGCAATTTCAATTCTTGTCTTCTTACTTTTATTTACAATGATACTTTTTTTAATTGCTTTCTATTTCAATTCAATCATGAGTGAGTAGTCGTTTACCAGTTTGGTTGGATGAAGTTTTTGATTGATGGTTTTCCCCGACGTCCAACTTGAACCCAAATTATGTGTATATATGGCTTATAGAGGTTGGTGAGTGTCATTCTCCCTTGAGTTCGATGCGAGCAGTGAAAAAATTGTGTGTGGATGAACAAAAACGTGTATGTGTGTGTGCAAAATTGCTCCCCAAGCATAGAGAGAGTCTTGCGATGTCATGTTTTACTTGGAATGGGTATTCCAAGGTAATCTCCTCAGGGAAGGAAAGGTCGGTGTTTTGAAGGGTGATTTGTGCAAAGTGAAAATTGAAAAATCTTTGTGATTTGAAGTTTGGTGGTTTATGATTTGTAAAATATGCAAGTAAAAAGAGGGTTGGCTAATCCATAGAGTACATTCCAATGGGTATGCCAACTCAACTCATATCATTCAACCAATGGTATCTCGGTGTGTGATTGATTCATAGGAAGTGAGAGACTAATGTAGTTGTGTTGGGAAAAAGCATACTCCATAGCAAGTCTATGGTGTATCAAAAGCCCACAATTATGTCCGTACTCCACCTAGTCAAACCAAACACTTTACACTACAAGGAAAAATGAAAGAGATTCGATTTCACATACCCAAGAGGAAATCCCTCTTGGATTAGCCAACTAAAGGTTTAGCTATGCATGGTAAAAGAAAGAAAAAACATGAAGTAGAAAGACATTGTGATGAAATCAAATAGAGACATGTATAAATGCAGACGAAAGTTTAAACTACAAAAGAAATGACATTCATACTCAATATGCAAAGTTTGTAGAGAAAATACCCAAATGTAAAAATGAAATACAAGGACACTTAGCTAAACTTGATTACAACTTGAATAAAAGAGATTAGAGTGCAAAAGGGAAAGATTACAAGTTAAATGAATCTTACTACAATGGAAATGGTGAAGGAAAATATAAAAACCCAACTTCTCTCTCTAAAACTTCATCTTCTATCTTGGAGCTTCTCTCTTTAAAAGTCTTGTAATCTTAAATTCTATGTAGCCACACCCATTTTCGTCCATGCCCTCTCTCCTTAGCATGAGTGACTGACTTGGAATGATTGGAAAGAGGTTTTCCACTCAAAGAAGCAAAATCAGTCAAGGCATGGACCTCCCATGCCTTTCCAACCACTCCCCTTCTCTCCCTTGGCTCCCCACTCCCTCATGCTTGTCATCTAAGTGTAGGGGTTAGGACATCATCATGGGGTGTTAAAAATGTCAGGGTAGGGTCTAGAGGACAAAAGGTGGGCCCCTGTAGTTGGTGAAGTCGTGTGGGGGAGTGTCTGAGCTTTCTGGGCAACTCCTACTGGTAGCTCGTAGGGATTCTATCGATAGATCACTCCCAGTAGGGTCAGCTACCGGTAGCTCATAAGGTTTCTACCAATAGGTCTTGTAGGGAGGCACTTAAGCTACTTTCCAGTAGGCTTTTCTACTGGTAGGTCTTGTCTTTGACTTGAAATTCTTAGCTCCTTGAGCTCCCGAGCCATCCGTCGTGAGGTCCTTCCTTCCCCCTTAACCTTGATCACTTGATGGGGTGCCTTAGGTATGCCCTTTTCCAACCTATCATCTACAATCAAACAAGTCTCCATTAATTATAATTTTCAATCCATTTCCTAAATTTTCAACTACAAAAACAAGTTAAACTGGATGCAATGAAGATGAATAATATGCAATATTTCACACTCATCGCACCCCCCAACTTGAACCTCGCTAGTCCCTAGCAAACTTTAGTTCAAAATTATAATACACATACAACAATCCCATTCATGTTAGACAATTCATGAATCAACAAGATACTCAAATCATATTGCAATTTTGAAAATGAACTTGGCGCATACTTAAATAAAAAGTAAGGTCCTTTCATTCATAAATGTGTGAGATTCAGTACAAAGAACTCAAGACAAAATGGCTAGAGTTCCTAAGAACTCAAGACCCTACCGTACCGGTACACTGTACTGGTACTTTCTGCCCAGTTTTGCCTTTTTCAACCATTTTTCATTTTCAATCCATTCAAAACCTTCCCCAATTCATCCAATACATGTGTAATAAGAATTCCATGTAAAACATGATTTGTACAAGTTTCATTACAATTGATTCCATATATTTACATATCAAAATGGAATTTTCACAAAAACTTAACAAAATAACCATAAAAGCCACAAGTCGGCTTTCTTCAACCTTGGGGCTCGAAACGGGAACCGTCCGCCGGTGTAAACCCCGCACCTGAAATGTTTTTCCCACAAAGGGTGAGCCACGCTCAATAGGGTATCTCCTAAAGAGGCTACTCTCCAACCTATATGCATATGAAATGTTCACATGCCACAAAACAACAATTCATAACATTCCAAGCAAGAAAGTATATTCAATGTTGGAAATTGCAATGACATGCTATGTAATGAGGTGAGACTCACTCATGCACATCAACCGAGTCCTTCCCGACACCTCCACACATGCAAGTGCCAATGTGTACGAATCCGTCATTTATGTTGCACATCAAATGACATTTCATTCTAGGGTCTTTGTAGGGGTGGATGTTCATGGACTTACACCAAGGGTCACCCAACCCACACGAAATTTACGGACTTCCACCGAGGGTTCCACGTACACCCACACACTTCATGGGCCGAGCCAAGGGAGTGCGTATCCCAAGCACCGGGTCTTGCACCCGAGGGGTCTTCTAGCCCTTCTTGCTACCCCAACCCTATCAACATGCAAACCGTGAGACTCGACTAGGTCATCGACCCAGCTCACGCGAGCCCACAAGTCATCCACCAAACGAGGTGAAGACAACCACCATGCACACACCCACTAAATGCGATGTTCCCGTGCATATGCAATATGGTGTCTCATTGTAACCAAAATACAATGTTCAACATGGCATGAGTGACATATGAACATTTTTAACACATTTCACACATTTCATGGCAAAATCACATCATAAGCATATAATTCCCATAGCACAATTTCCAAGCATGTTATCACATAATCATGCTATTAACACTTCAAATTCTCAAGGCATTTATACAACACATAACATGCCCACAATTCCATATAACACAAGAATCACATTGGTTATATTTTACATATCCAATTCTAGAATTTACAACTAGCAATTTCTAATTTTCAATCCATGCTAGGATTCATCTTTACCCTCATTCAATACCCATTTCACCCAAATTAACAACAATAGGCAAATGATATATATATCTATCAATCTACCCATTTCACCCAAGCATTCTAGGTGTGGAATAAACCTTGGTAGGAGGGAACCCTACCTCTTGAAGCATAGAGAACAACGTTGAGAAGCTCCGAGAACTCCAAACGAAGTGGAACCCTCCCTCTCCCAAAATCCCGTTCTCCAAATCACTCCAAAACTCGACCTCCTTGGTATGGTTTTGTAGCCCTTGGCGAGGAGAACAACTTTTGTTCTTGGCCCGAGTGGATTTGAGCTCTCAATCTCCGTAGATCATAGATAGAAGGTGGAGAACTCAAGCTTTTTCCCTCTCTTCCTCTCTTGTTGGAATCAGCTGAGCAAATGGGGAGAAAATCAGATTTTCTCCCCCTTAAATACCCTTTAAATACTTGGCCCACAATGCGCCACACAACCCTTAATTCCCGGGTCCGTTTTAGCCCTGAAACAATTAAATTTCCCTCCGGTTCAAGTTCAAAATATTTTTATTTTAACTTGTCGTCATTTATTTCCCAAAATTTAAAATTTTATTCAGAATTTCATTTTTGGGTCTCCCGAGACCCGACTGCCTCGTAAAATGTGAAAAATCCGACTGTCTCGAAATTCAACGAAATCTGACAGGGTAGCTAGATTTCGCGAGACAAATCCAACGGTGAGGTCCGTTTCGTCATCCGTGATCTAGAAAAATTCAGGTTTACAACCCGTACCGTAGTGACAAATTACCGTTTTACCCTTTTTCACAAAAGTTCAATTTTACCCGGGTTTTACATTCTTCCCCCCTTAAAATAATTTCGTCCCCAAAATTCACACCCTCATGCACATACAACCACATGCATATGCAACAATCATATCATACTAAATGACTAAAAGAATGTACCTTCATCCTCAAATAAGAAAGGATAATTGGCACGTATGGTGTCCTCACGCTCCCATGTTGCCTACTCCACTCCTCGGTGCTGCCATAACACCTTCACTAGCCTCACGGTCTTGCCTCGCAAAACCTGCTCCCGGCTATCCATGATACGCACTGGTCCATCCTCGAAGGTCCCATCCGCATCAACCACAAGCTCGCCCCAATCCACAACATGTGTCGGATCTGGAGTATACTTCCGGAGCATGGAGACATGGAATACCGCGTGAACGCCCGATAAATTTGGCGGTAACGCCAACCTGTAAGCCACAGTACCAACCCTCTCAAGTACTTCGAAGGGCCTAATATACCTCGGCAACAGCTTTCCCTGCTTGCCGAATCTGACCACTCCTCTCTTAGGCATCACCTTCAAGAAGACGTGATCTCCCACCTCAAATTCCAGAGGTCGTCGCCGTTTATCGGTATAGCTCTTCTGCCGGCTTTGAGCCGTGAGAAGATGCTTCCTTATCAGGTCCACCTTCTCCGAGGCGTCTCTTATCAAGTCTGGACCCGTAGAGGGTCTTTCTCCAACCTCAGTCCAACAAACCGAAGAGCGACAAGACCTCCCATAAAGAGCCTCATAGGGTGCCATCTGTATGCTCGCCTGATAGCTGTTATTATAGGCGAATTCCACCAAGGGTAAATGCTCTTCCCAGCTACCCTTAAGGTCTAGGACGCATGCCCGTAGCATGTCCTCTAATGTCTGGATGGTCCGTTCTGACTGACCGTCCGTTTGGGGATGAAAGGCTGTGCTCATCCTCAACTGAGTCCCCATGGCTCGCTGGAAACTCTCCCAAAAGTGAGCCGTAAACCTGGGATCCCGATCTGATACTATAGATACGGGCACCCCATGCAACCGGACTATCTCCCGTATGTACAACCTGCAGAATTCTTCCAGCGTGAAGGTCATCCGCACCGCCAAAAAGTGTGCCGACTTCGTAAGCCGGTCCACTATCACCCACACCGCATCATGTCCCCGCGATGTCCGTGGCAAATGGGTCACAAAATCCATCGTGACGTGCTCCCACTTCCATTCGGCCACTTCTAACGGCTGGAGCATACCAGCTGGCCTTTGGTGTTCAGCCTTAATCTGCTGACATGTGAGGCATCTACTGACAAAGTCGCCAATCTGCCTCTTCATCCCGTCTAATAATACTGGCGACGAAGATCATGATACATCTTCGTGCCTCCTGGATGCACCGCAAAACGAGAGCAATGGAACTCCCTGAGGATCTCCTCTCTCAGATCCGCCGATTGGGGAACCACCACCCTCCTCCTAAACCGAAGACTACCATCTGAGTGAATGGCCCAGCCCTCATCACCAGTACCAGTCTGCACTCGGTCCCTTATGGACGATAACTCTGAGTCCTGTCCTTGGGACTCGATCACTCTGCTCAATAGGGAAGGTGTAGCCACTAGACATCCCAAGGTGCCCTGAGCCTGGCCTATGTAGCGTAACCCGAACTGTCCTACAGTCTCGAGCATCTGCCATTCCCGGGAAGCCACACTAGCCAAGACTCCCCGTGACTTCTGGTTGAGTGCATCAGCCACCACATTTGCCTTACCAGGGTGGTAATGCAAAGTGAAGTCATAATCTTCTAAATACTCCATCCACCTGTGTTGCCTCATGTTGAGGTCCCGCTGTGTAAAGATGTATTTTAGACTTTTGTAGTCCGAAAACATCTCAAATTGTTCACCGTATAGATAGTGGCGCCAAGCCTTCAAGGCAAAGACAATGGCCGCCAACTCCATATCATGCGTGGGGTAATTCTGCTCGTGATTCTTCAACTGTCGAGAACCATAAGCCACCACCCTCCCAGACTGCATTAAGACACAACCAAGTCCGTCCTTGGAGGCATCGCAATACACCGTGTAGTTTTGTCCCCTCTCCGGAACAATCAAGATAGGAGCTGAGGTGAGCCTCCTCTTTAGCTCCTGGAATGCCTTCTCACACGAATCATTCCACTCGAACTTGACCTCCTTCCGGGTCAATCTATTCATAGGTGCGGCTAGTCGGGAGAAGTCTTCGATGAATCTCCGGTAGTACCCTGCCAATCCCAAGAAACTACATATCTCGAAGACTGACTTCGGCCTCTCCCAATTCATCACTGCCTCTACCTTATCCGAGTCAACTGACACCCCCGAAGCCGACACCACGTGTCCCAAAAATTTCACCTCCGTAAGCCAAAATTCACACTTACTGAACTTGGCGTATAACTGGTGATCCCTCAAGGTCTGGAGAACAATCCTCAAGTGACCCTCATGCTCCTCCTCTGTCTTGGAGTAGATCAGGATGTCATCAACAAACACCACGACGAACTAATCTAAATAGGGTTGGAACACCCTATGCATGAGATCCATGAATGCCGTCGGGGCATTCGTCAATCCAAATGGCATCACTGTGAATTCGAAATGCCCATACCGCGTTCTGAACGCCGTCTTAGGGATATCTGCCTCCCTAATCCTCAACTGATGGTAGCCCGTGCGGAGATCTATCTTGGAGTAGACCTGGGCTCCCCTCAGCTGATCAAACAGGTCATCAATCCTCGGTAAAGGGTACCTATTCTTGATGGTGACCCGGTTCAACTGCTGATAGTCTATACACAACTGAAGATTCTTATCCTTCTTTTTAGCAAACAATACCGGAGCACCCCAAGGTGAAGTGCTCGGTCTAATGAAACCTTTGTCCAATAATTCTTGTAGTTGGACCTTGAGTTCTTGCAACTCGGCTGGCGCCATTCTATGTGGAGTCATAGAAATTGGAGAAGTACTCGGATGCAACTCGATGCTAAAGTCCACATCCCTATGGGGAGGTAATCCCAGTACTTCGTCCGGAAAAATGTCCTCATACTCACACACCACCCGAGGTAGACCCAATTCTTGTCTTGCCTCGTCCTCCAAGGTAAGGCTCGCAAGCCAACCCATCAATTGCCCATGCCATCGAGAGTCATACACGGCTTGGGGCAAAACATCATATTTTTCCCCCTGAAACTTGAAACAAACACTGTCCGGTGTATAGGCAGTGACCCTCTTCCTATCACAATCAATGACGACCCAATGCGCCGCCAACCAGTCCATCCCGAGGATGACATCGAACTCCAACATGTCCATAACTCTAAGATCCACAGTGAGTAGCATCCCCCAGATCTCTAACTCACAACCCCGACATATCTGATTCACACACACCCTAGCTCCTAGGGGTGAATTCACATACAACGGCTCTTCCAAGGTATCAATCTCTAAACCCAAATCCCTCACACATGATGCAGAAATGAATGAATGCGATGCACCAGAGTCAAATAACACTCTAGCCCATAAGCGAGAAAGTAGAAATGTACCCTGAATGACCGACTGGTCCACTGGCTCAGCCTGAGGTGTAATGGCGTAGACACGCCCTTGGGTCCCCGAAGTCCCGGCCTGCATGCCCTGTCCTCGGCCTCGACCCATGCCCTGGCCCATCTGGCCTGACTGCGGAGTTCCCGCTCGAAAGGTGGTAGGGGCCTAAGTAGCACCCTGGAACTGATATTGGTTTCCCTGGCCCGTGGTGGGGTAGGGAGGAACAAAATGGGTCTGTGGCTGTCCCACTGATGACTGGGACTGAGATGTCCCATAGCTCTGGGATCCTTGCCTCTGAGGACAATCCCGCCTCGTATGCCCCGGCTGGTGGCAATGGAAACATGTCTTCTGGCCTGCCTGGTAGGTAGTCCTGAAGTTTCTCCCGCCTTGGGAAAGTTGACCTTGGCCTTGGCCTTGATAGTCGCGGCCCTGTCCTTGTTGTCCTTGTGGAGCAGAAGTCCTCTGCTTCTTCCCCGAGCTAGAAGAAGAGGACTGGCCCTCCTTCTTCTTATCCTTAGCACCCGCCTCACGGATGCTTCGTGCATCGTCAACCTCTCTCTCAATGGCCATAGCTGTCTCGACCATAGAGTCCAAGTCTTGCAGGCGGAGGCCCACAATCTTTCCTTGGATGGATAGTTTCAACCCATCCTCAAACCTTCTTACATTGGCCATATCCGTGGCCACGTAATCATCAGCAAATCGGGCTAATTCTGTGAACTTAGCCACATATTCCATTACAGTCATTGACCTTTGCTTCAATTCTAGGAATTCTCGGGTCTTTGCATGTCGAACGACCGTTGGGAAATATTTACTCATGAAGAGTTCCTTAAACTCTCCCCATGTCATGGCCTCTAAGTTCTTCGAGGCCGTCACCCAATCCCACCACAATTGGGCTTCTCCCTCTAGCTGGAATGCAGCTAGTCTTATCTTAGTAGTGTCTGAGGTGACCTCCATTGCCCCTAAGATCTTTTTGACTTGCCGGAACCAATGGTCTGCCACCATCGGATCCGCCCCTCCCACGAAGACTGGAGGTTTGTGTGCTTTAAACTGTTGGAGGTTACTCGTGCCTCTATGCCCGGCATTTGCACTAGCTTGTGCCACCACAGCCGCCATCATGCCTATGGTTTCCGTAAACGCTTGTTGGTCGAAGACCGGTGGTGGTTGATTATTGTTCTGCCCACCGCCTCGACGTCCTCTTCTTCCACTTGCCATCTACACACACGTCAAGTGGCAATGGCACACTAACTTAGTACCCCGAGGTAGGGACCAAAGTTAAAACGTTTAAAATTTTCTCATTGTCTCACTAGTAGAGCGTATGCCTCCAATAGTAGACATCTACACCATAAACTATCCCGTTTATTCACTTTCCCATTCCCAAGGCTAGGTTCTCTAACCCTAGTGTGTCCATTTTCCATACACATTTTATCATGCATATAATACACATATCACATTACCTACAGCAATTTAAGCACATAACATGTAATGTACAATGAATGCAATGGTCTAGACCCATGCCCCCTCAAGCCCTAGGTAAATCGCTTACCTATGCTCTGATACCAAGCTGTGACGCCCCAATTTCCGGGGGTCCTATATTAACCGTTGATCATCTTTCAACCCGCGGAATTACCCGTGGATGTCACTCAACCCAACACCACGGCGATAGCATCCCCTTAGCTGGGATCATAACTCACAAATGTAAACTGGATTCAATTATTCATTGGGTTCAACCAAGATCCAACATACCAGGATTTATACTCCATTATAGTCCATTTACATCATTGGAGGGAAGGAAAACATAGACCGAAAATAGGGTAAAGCAGTTTAAAAATCTGAAAATTCTGGAGGGTGTACCGGTACTGTGTACCGGTACAATATCGTACCGGTACGGTTTGCCTACTCGAAAGTGCATACCGGTACACCATACCGGTACCTTACCGTACCGGTACTGCGTACCAGTGCGGTTTGCCAACTGGAAAGTGCGTACCGGTACCCTACCGTACCGGTACTTTCTGCCCAATTTTGCCTTTTTCAACCATTTTTCATTTTCAATCCATTCAAAACCTTCCCCAATTCATCCAATACATGTGTAATAAGAATTCCATGTAAAACATGATTTGTACAAGTTTCATTACAATTGATTCCATATATTTACATATTAAAATGGAATTTTCACAAAAACTTTACAATTTCTTCAACCTTGGGGCTCGAAACGGGAACCGTCCGCCGGTATAAACCCCGCACCTGAAATGTTTTTCCCACAAAGGGTGAGCCACGCTCAATAGGGTATCTCCTAAAAAGGCTACTCTCCAACCTATATGCATATGAAATGTTCACATGCCACAAAACAACAATTCATAACATTCCAAGCAAGAAAGTATATTCAATGTTGGAAATTGCAATGCCATGCTATGTAATGAGGTGAGACTCACTCATGCACATCAACCGAGTCCTTCCCGACTCCTCCACACATGCAAGTGCCAATGTGTACGAATCCGTCATTTATGTTGCACATCAAATGACATTTCATTCTAGGGTCTTTGTAGGGGTGGATGTTCATGGACTCACACCAAGGGTCACCCAACCCACACGAAATTTACGGACTTCCACCGAGGGTTCCACGTACACCCACACACTTCATGGGCCGAGCCAAGGGAGTGCGTATCCCAAGCACCAGGTCTTGCACCCGAGGGGTCTTCTAGCCCTTCTTGCTACCCCAACCCTATCAACATGCAAACCGTGAGACTCGACTAGGTCATCGACCCAGCTCACGCGAGCCCACAAGTCATCCACCAAACGAGGTGAAGACAACCACCATGCACACACCCACTAAATGCGATGTTCCCGTGCATATGCAATATGGTGTCTCATTGTAACCAAAATACAATGTTCAACATGGCATGAGTGACATATGAACATTTTTAACACATTTCACACATTTCATGGCAAAATCACATCATAAGCATATAATTCCCATAGCACAATTTCCAAGCATGTTATCACATAATCATGCTATTAACACTTTAAATTCTCAAGGCATTTATACAACACATAACATGCCCACAATTCCATATAACACAAGAATCACATTGTTTATATTTTACATATCCAATTCTAGAATTTACAACTAGCAATTTCTAATTTTCAATCCATGCTAGGATTCATCTTTACCCTCATTCAATACCCATTTCACCCAAATTAACAACAATAGGCAAATGATATATATATCTATCAATCTACCCATTTCACCCAAGCATTCTAGGTGTGGAATAAACCTTGGTAGGAGGGAACCCTACCTCTTGAAGCCTAGAGAACAACGTTGAGAAGCTCCGAGAACTCCAAACGAAGTGGAACCCTCCCTCTCCCAAAATCCCGTTCTTCGAATCACTCCAAAACTCGACCTCCTTGGTATGGTTTTGTAGCCCTCGGCGAGGAGAACAACTTTTGTTCTTGGCCCGAGTGGATTTGAGCTCTTAATCTCCGTAGATCGTAGAGAGAAGTTGGAGAACTCAAGCCTTTTCCCTCTCTTCCTCTCTCGTTGGAATCGGCTGAGCAAATGGGGAGAAAATCTGATTTTCTCCCCTTTAAATACCCTTTAAATACTTGGCCCACAATGCGCCACACGGCCCTTAATTCTCGGGTCCGTTTTAGCCCCGAAACGATTAAATTTCGCTCCGATTCAAGTTCAAAATATTTTTACTTTAACTTGTCGTCATTTATTTCCCAAAATTTAAAATTTTATTCAGAATTTCATTTTTGGGTCTCCCGAGACCCGACTGCCTCGTAAAATGTGAAAAATCCGACTGTCTCGAAATTCAACGAAATCTGACAGGGTAGCTAGATTTCGCGAGACAAATCCAACGGTGAGGTCCGTTTCGTCATCCGTGATCCAGAAAAATTCAGGTTTACAACCCGTATCGTAGTGGCAAATTACCGTTTTACCCTTTTTCACAAAAGTTCAATTTTACCCGGGTTTTACATTCTTCCCCCCTTAAAATAATTTCGTCCCCAAAATTTACACCCTCATGCACATACAGCCACATGCATATGCAACAGTCATATCATACTAAATGACTAAAAGAATGTACCTCCATCCTCAAATAAGAAAGGATAATTGGCACGTATGGTGTCCTCACGCTCCCATGTTGCCTACTCCACTCCTCGGTGCTGCCATAACACCTTCACTAGCCTCATGGTCTTGCCTCGCAAAACCTGCTCCCGGCTATCCATGATACGCACCGGTCTCTCCTCGAAGGTCTCATCCGCATCAACCACAAGCTCGCCCCAATCCACAACATGTGTCGGATCTGGAGTATACTTCCGGAGCATGGAGACATGGAATACCGCGTGAACGCCCGATAAATTTGGCGGTAACGCCAACCTGTAAGCCACAGTACCAACCCTCTCAAGTACTTCGAAGGGCCTAATATACCTCGGCGACAGCTTTCCCTGCTTGCCGAATCTGACCACTCCTCTCTTAGGCATCACCTTCAAGAAGACGTGATCTCCCACCTCAAATTTCAGAGGTCCTCGCCGTTTATCGGTGTAGCTCTTCTGCCGGCTTTGAGCCGTGAGAAGATGCTTCCTTATCAGGTCCACCTTCTCCGAGGCGTCTCTTATCAAGTCTGGACCCGTAGAGGGTCTTTCTCCAACCTCAGTCCAACAAACCGAAGAGCAACAAGACCTCCCATAAAGAGCCTCATAGGGTGCCATCTTTATGCTCGCCTGATAGCTGTTATTATAGGCGAATTCCACCAAGGGTAAATGCTCTTCCCAGCTACCCTTGAGGTCTAGGACGCATGCCCGTAGCATGTCCTCTAATGTCTGGATGGTCCGTTCTGACTGACCGTCCGTTTGGGGATGAAAGGCTGTGCTCATCCTCAACTGAGTCCCCATGGCTCGCTGGAAACTCTCCCAAAAGTGAGCCGTAAACATGGGATCCCGATCTGATACTATAGATACGGGCACCCCATGCAACCGGACTATCTCCCATATGTACAACCTGCAGAATTCTTCCAGCGTGAAGGTCATCCGCACCGCCAAAAAGTGTGCCGACTTCGTAAGCCGGTCCACTATCACCCACACCGCATCATGTCCCCGCGATGTCCGTGGCAAATGGGTCACAAAATCCATCGTGACGTGCTCCCACTTCCATTCGGCCACTTCTAACGGCTGGAGCATACCAGCTGGCCTTTGGTGTTCAGCCTTAATCTGCTGACATGTGAGGCATCTACTGACAAAGTCGTCAATCTGCCTCTTCATCCCGTCTAATAATACTGGCGACGAAGATCATGATACATCTTCGTGCCTCCTGGATGCACCGCAAAACGAGAGCAATGGAACTCCCTGAGGATCTCCTCTCTCAGATCCGCCGATTGGGGAACCACCACCCTCCTCCTAAACCGAAGACTACCATCTGAGTGAATGGCCCAGCCCTCATCACCAGTACCAGTCTGCACTCGGTCCCTTATGGACGATAACTCTGAGTCCTGTCCTTGGGACTCGATCACTCTGCTCAATAGGGAAGGTGTAGCCACCAGACATCCCAAGGTGCCCTGAGCCTGGCCTATGTAGTGTAACCCGAACTGTCCTACAGTCTCGAGCATCTGTCATTCCCGGGAAGCCACACTAGCCAAGACTCCCCGTGACTTCCGGTTGAGTGCATCAGCCACCACATTTGCCTTACCAGGGTGGTAATGCAAAGTGAAGTCATAATCTTCCAAATACTCCATCCACCTGCGTTGCCTCATGTTGAGGTCCCGCTGTGTAAAGATGTATTTTAGACTTTTGTAGTCCGAAAACATCTCAAATTGTTCACCGTATAGATAGTGGCGCCAAGCCTTCAAGGCAAAGACAATGGCCGCCAACTCCATATCATGCGTGGGGTAATTCTGCTCGTGATTCTTCAACTGTCGAGAACCATAAGCCACCACCCTCCCAGACTGCATTAAGACACAACCAAGTCCGTCCTTGGAGGCATCGCAATACACCGTGTAGTTTTGTCCCCTCTCCGGAACAATCAAGATAGGAGCTGAGGTGAGCCTCCTCTTTAGCTCCTGGAATGCCTTCTCACACGAATCATTCCACTCGAACTTGACCTCCTTCCGGGTCAATACACCGGGAGAAGTCTTCGATGAATCTCCGGTAGTACCCTGCCAATCCCAAGAAACTACGTATCTCGAAGACTGACTTCGGCCTCTCCCAATTCATCACCGCCTCTGCCTTATCCGGGTCAACTGACACCCCCGAAGCCGACACCACGTGTCCCAAAAATTTCACCTCCGTAAGCCAAAATTCACACTTACTGAACTTGGCGTATAACTGGTGGCCCCTCAAGGTCTGGAGAACAATCCTCAAGTGACCCTCATGCTCCTCCTCTGTCTTGGAGTAGATCAGGATGTCATCAACAAACACCACGACGAACTGATCTAAATAGGGTTGGAACACCCTATGCATGAGATCCATGAATGCCGTCGGGGCATTCGTCAATCCAAATGCCATCACTGTGAATTCGAAATGCCCATACCGCGTTCTGAACGCCGTCTTAGGGATATCTGCCTCCCTAATCCTCAACTGATGGTAGCCCGTGCGGAGATCTATCTTGGAGTAGACCTGGGCTCCCCTCAGCTGATCAAACAGGTCATCAATCCTCGATAAAGGGTACCTATTCTTGATGGTGACCCGGTTCAACTGCTGATAGTCTATACACAACTGAAGATTCTTATCCTTTTTTTTAGCAAACAATACCGGAGCACCCCAAGGTGAAGTGCTCGGTCTAATGAAACCTTTGTCCAATAATTCTTGTAGTTGGACCTTGAGTTCTTGCAACTCGGCTGGCGCCATTCTATGTGGAGTCATAGAAATTGGAGAAGTACCCGGATGCAACTCGATGCTAAAGTCCATATCCCTATGGGGAGGTAATCCCAGTAGTTCGTCCGGAAAAATGTCCTCATACTCACACACCACCCGAGGTAGACCCAATTCTTGTCTTGCCTCGTCCTCCAAGGTAAGGCTCGCAAGCCAACCCATCAATTGCCCATGCCATCGAGAGTCATACACGGCTTGGGGCAAAACATCATATTTTTCCCCCTGAAACTTGAAACAAATGCTGTCCGGTGTATAGGCAGTGACCCTCTTCCTATCACAATCAATGACGACCCGATGCGCCACCAACCAGTCCATCCCGAGGATGACATCGAACTCCGACATGTCCATAACTCTAAGATCCACAGTGAGTAGAATCCCCCAGATCTCTAACTCACAACCCCGACATATCTGATTCACACACACCCTAGCTCCTAGGGGTGAATTCACATACAACGGCTCTTCCAAGGTATCAATCTCTAAACCCAAATCCCTCACACATGATGCAGAAATGAATGAATGCGATGCACCAGAGTCAAATAACACTCTAGCCCATAAGCGAGAAAGTAGAAATGTACCCTGAATGACCGACTAGTCCACTGGCTCAGCCTGAGGTGTAATGGCGTAGACACGCCCTTGGGTCCCCGAAGTCCCGGCCTGCATGCCCTGTCCTCGGCCTCGACCCATGCCCTGGCCCATCTGGCCTGACTGCGGAGTTCCCGCTCGAAAGGTGGTAGGGGCCTAAGTAGCACCCTGGAACTGATATTGATTTCCCTGGCCCGTGGTGGGGTAGGTGTGGAATAAACCTTGGTAGGAGGGAACCCTACCTCTTGAAGCGTAGAGAACAACGTTGAGAAGCTCCGAGAACTCCAAACGAAGTGGAACCCTCCCTCTCCCAAAATCCCGTTCTTCGAATCACTCCAAAACTCGACCTCCTTGGTATGGTTTTGTAGCCCTCGGCGAGGAGAACAACTTTTGTTCTTGGCCCGAGTGGATTTGAGCTCTCAATCTCCGTAGATCGTAGAGAGAAGGTGGAGAACTCAAGCCTTTTCCCTCTCTTCCTCTCTCGTTGGAATCGGCTGAGCAAATGGGGAGAAAATCATATTTTCTCCCCTTTAAATACCCTTTAAATATTTGGCCCACAATGCGCCACACGGCCCTTAATTCCCGGGTCCGTTTTAGCCCCGAAACGATTAAATTTCACTCCGATTCAAGTTCAAAATATTTTTATTTTAACTTGTCGTCATTTATTTTCCAAAATTTAAAATTTTATTCAGAATTTCGTTTTTGGGTCTCCAGAGGCCCGACCGCCTCGTAAAATGTGAAAAATCCGACTGTCTCGGAATTCAACGAAATTTGACAGGGAAGCTAGATTTCGCGAGACGAATCCAACGGTGAGGTCCGTTTCGTCATCCGTGATCCATAAAAATTCAGGTTTACAACACGTATCGTAGTGGCAAATTACCGTTTTACCCTTTTTCACAAAAGTTCAATTTTACCCGGGTTTTACATAAGACCCCCACCATCTTGTTGACTCGTCCCATGAATCTGCTCACTGTCAAATTGGTGTGGACCAAGTCCTCTTCTTTTATTCCCAGCTTCTTCATGGTAGTTATGGGTAAAATATTGACAGTCGTTCCATTGTCAAAAAGGACCCTATTGAAGGGTTTCCCTTTTAGGTGCACCCAAATATAGAGTGGCTTCAAGTGTTGCGTCATGGGCCATGTAGGTTTGTCAAACATCAAACCTCTTGTGCTGCTGACGGCCATCGACCTATCTGCCTTTGATTCATGTGTCAAGAATTTCTTAGAAGAACATTCCTCTTGGA
Organism: Ilex aquifolium; assembly: GCA_951799425.1. NCBI lineage: Eukaryota > Viridiplantae > Streptophyta > Magnoliopsida > Aquifoliales > Aquifoliaceae > Ilex > Ilex aquifolium. The sequence goes on from OX637405.1 coordinate 19,469,316, forward strand.
CATCAGACGATCCTTCTTTCATCTAGAAACGTCGATCCTAGTTGCTCGACATCTTTGACATCTCCCTTCAAAGATTTTACTTGACATCCTGATTTCTTGAATGACATCAATAACAACCTGATGGCAATGACGAACACTGAATACCCCAATGTGCCGAATCAGATGGAATCATCCCCTTCACTATAGTCTTCTTCGGTAGGGTCCCTTTTCTTATTGCCCTTACAAGTTTTTGGAGGGATGTTGAGCGTGATTCTCATACGTTCTACCACCCTTCTCATCATTCATTCCTCAATACCTTCCCCAGGTGGGGACTCAGGCTCAACCTTGTTCTTCCTCTTCTCCTCAGCCATGGCCTTTTTTGGAGCCACTATGCGTTGCGAAAGTAGTGAAAGACCAACTCGGGATTTAATCTCACTTGTCTAGGGGTCATTTCACTGAAATGCTTCTTGCCCTTCGTGGGTGTCTTAACTCCTAGGACTTTTCCCACCTACGAAGCTCTACTTTAATGTGTTGTTTCATGCGCTTCTGAGTTCTAGATAGTGGATGTGACAACTAATGTTGTGGGAACTTTGGATGTTGGACGACGTACCAACGACCTTGTAGTAGCTTCGTTGCTTTTACCATCCTCGGTCGGCCCCGATAGCACTCATCCTGAATAGGCTGATCAGGAGCCAACCTTGTGGTGTATTCTTCATAGCTCGGTCATTGCCTTCCTCTTGGTGGCTTTAGTAAATCCCAACCATGCCCTCTTTAGCTCGGCCGCATAAACTTTCCAGACCGATCTTCATTATCTCACTTGGACAACGACCACTCACCTGGTCGTTTCCAATGGGTACCCTTGTAATGCCACATCTTCTGTGGCCTTTGGGGCGATTTTCCTCCCTCATCCTCGTCTGGAACGATCCCATAAAAAGCTTTGCATCTAGGGTAGAGTTTGTTGTTGACCATGTCAAGCTGTTCTGGAGACCTGGCAAAATCTATGGTTTACCCCCTAGATTCCTCCTCTGACAACTCATCATGGGGAATATTGTCTCTCTCTCTCTCCTTGGCCTCTCGTTATTAGTTGACCCATCTTTGTCCAGGTCTACCATTTTCTACGGGGTCTTTGACTGCCCACTTGCACTATGTTAATTGTGGCTGTCTTCTAAAAAGGGTCCTTATCATCCCCCATCTCTGGCTTTCCATTGTCTTCAAAGATCAAATAGCCTTTGGTTAGGTCGTCTTGGATGGCATTCTAAACCACCACGCAGTTATTGGTCGAATGGCTCCATAGATTATGTCATTTGTAGTACATTTTGTTCTTCAAATCCGCGACTGGTGGTATCTTATGACCAAACGACAACTTGATAATACCATCAGCTAACAATTGGTCAAAGATCTTATCAGCCTTTTGATGAGCGCATAATATTGCATATTTGAAGGGCTCATTACATGCATTATAACTCAACTTTTGCATTTAAATACTTAGTGTTAGCCAAAATTGTCAATAATGTTGATATTTTGATGTTGCATGTTTTTATACCTTAAATCATGTATTTTATAACCTTGTGGCTTGATGGAATTTTGGGTGAATGCATGTAAAATGATGTAAATGACATGATTTAAACCCCCATGGTGTTATATGAGGCTAATGGAGTGTGTGGGGTAGCTTTAAGGATGGTTTGGAGGGGAAAGAAATCCAATTTTTGCTCACAGTCTGAAAACCTTCCGGAAGGTGTATGTCGGCCTTCCGGAAGGTTTTGCTAAAAACCCTGGATGCCTTGTTCACAGCTAATACCTTCCGGAAGGTTTTGTCCACTGGAATGAACCTTCCGGAAGATTTTAGCTACTGGAGTAAAACCTTCCGGAAGGACTTGTCGACTGGAATGGACCTTCCGGAAGGTTTTGCCTTGGGTTTCTTTTTGACTGCCAAAATCTTCCGGAAGACTTGTCTACTGGAATGAACCTTCCGGAAGGTTTTGGCTACTGGAATGAACCTTCCGGAAGTTTTTTGCTACTGATGTCGACCTTCCGGAAGTTCTTGCATTTGATTCTTTTCATTTAACTGTTCTTTCAGCGACCTTCCGGTAGGTGTATGTCGACCTTCCGGAAGGTTTTTGCACTTTTCTCCAGACAGCCTGTAACTCAACTTTGCGGCTTGGAGGGTCCCACATGCACTTCTCCTACATGCTTCCTGACATCCCTTACACGTCCTGGAGCCTCCCTCACCCCTGCATTGATTTGGATGAGTCTTGATAATTAATGAAGAGAGAGAAGAAGAAGGAAGCTGGGTGGGCAGACAGCTCTACCTCTCCCCCTGTCCAGCCCATGTTGCTGCACCCCTAGTGATGGAGATCAACTCTGTAGACCTCCCTCTCTCTCCAGGCACGTTTTGGGGGGAAAGCAAGAGTCTCCTTGGGGGGGTATTCATTCATTATGTATGAGAGGATATAGTTGGAGGTTGTTGGCTACCTAAGCTTAGGAGTAGATGTAGAAAGCTCCAAGGTTGAAGATGATGAATAGTAATTTCGTTTTTGCATTTTCTTCATCCATGTCATTGATGTAAGCTACATTCCTCTTGTAATCTTCATTTCTTACATTGTAATCTCCTTTATTTCAAGTATATTGCAAGTTAGTTACATGTTCTTCATTTCACCATTTATGCTTTCAAGTTCTTCATTTTCATGTTTTAAATTGGGTATTGTATTTCTTTCTTCTTAGTTTAAGATTTCTTGCATTTAGTTAAGTTCCATGCTTCATTTCTTCTACATGTCTTCCATTTACATTAATGTCTTTCCTTTCAAGCATGAGTAGCTAGATTTAAGTTGGTTAATCCAAGGGAAAATTCCTCTTGGGAATACCATGTTCAAATCTTCTTCATTCCTCCCTTTAGAGTCAAATGGTTCGGTTTGACGGGGTTGAGAGTGGATGAGTTGGTGAGCCTTTGATATTCCGTAGGCCTAGTCACGGTTTATGCTTAGATACTCACCAATCTCGTCCCTAGCTTCTCCCGAATCAATCGTTCATTCATGCTCAATCGGAGGAAGGCTTTGAGTTGATTTGGTATTCCCATTGGAATGAACCCTTTGGATTAGCCAACACTTGCTTTCTTGCATTTTCATTTTGAACAAAACTCACCAAAACACAAATACAAGATTTTACACTTTCTTTTCACTTTTGCAAAATCACTTTCACAAAACTCCCTTTCCTTCCCTGAGGAGACGACCTTGGAATATTTTCCAAGTAAAACACACGACCACAAAAGACTCCTTTCGATTGGGGAGCATTTTTGTGCACACCGCATCTCATTCCATTTCATAACATTTTGTTCATTCCATTCATTTCCATCACCATTCCATTGTTGCCTAATCTTTTGCATCATTCCGAGTGAGAGTGACACTCACCCATTCCTATAAGCCATACACACAATTAGGGATGATGTTTAGGGGTTAGGGAATACAACACGGTTTTCAATCAATCATTTTGGCGCCGTTGCCGGGGAAGGTAAAGCGTCGAGTTCGAGGGTGATTTTGGGACGGCATAAGGTAAGTCTTGTGATTTTCATCACGGGCCAAGGTATGTCGTCTAACTTGTAAATATTTTGTTTTATATAATGTCTTATAATTATTATGAAAATGTATAAAATGCCCCTTATTATGAAAATGTGTGTGAGATTTGTGTTGACCTTGGGCTTATCTCTTGTATGTGCCAAATAAATTATCCGGTTCAAGAATTTGCATGCGAAAACTTTTACCCCAACCATTATGTTTCACCGAGTTATCCGAGTTATGGTTGGGAGAATGAACCGTATAATTTTCCATCCAATCTCACACCACCAAATGAATTTTGCCATTATCCAACGTATGAGGACTTAACCGAACAAGCATTGGAAAATACTTTTTGCGAGTTTATGCAATGCCAATTGGAATTCAATGCCCAATTAGGCGAGTTTATGCAAAGCCAAATGGAATTCAATGCCCAAATAACTCAACAACTTGATACATTGACTACTGCTATAATTGTTATGCATGAAGAACAACACCTTGAGCATAGTCAATGTATTGAGAATGATCCCCCCATTGAAATGCATATTGATGTTGAATCTCCCACCACTCTAGATTGTGAAACATTTAATGAAGTTATTATCTCACATGAGGCTAATGAGCCCAAGGTCATTTTGCCATCTTTGAGTGGTGTTGAGATTCACATTTCTCAACTTGGGGAGGGCATTGAAATGGAGTCAAGTGTTCTTAATGAGAAATTGCATATTCCATTTGTTGCATTGCATAAACTCGCATACATCTTGGTTCGGTTGAGATTTTTGAATTATTATCCCTTGTATGGTTGGATAGATTGGATAGAAAGGGCATTTATACAACACAAAAATTTTAAAATCAAAAAAATTCATGGGCGCAAGGTCATATCCGAATTGAAGCCGGATTGATATGAGCCCTTTTTGCTTTGTTTCGATGTATATAGTAGTTAGATTTCTTTTAACTGTTATATTTTTCTTTTCTTGATGTTGTAGTGTAGAAGTTGTTTACCTCTCCCTAATTTGGACTCATTTCATTTTGAGCATCATCATAGACAAACTCATTCAATATCATGTTTTAGTCTAAGTTGGGGGGTGTAAACAAGCTTTTTGTGTTTTATTAATGTACATAGATAAAAAAAAAAAAGGGTATCTCATTTCCCACTTTACTTTCGTTTTTTCTCATTTGCATGATTCCTTGTGCATTGAGGACAATGCATGGTTTAAGTTGGGGGGTGAGATGCACCATTTACATTTTACACCACTTTTTGTATAGAATAATGGAAAATGTGAAAATTTTGAAAAATTTTGGTTCCAATATTGAACTATATTCCTCTATCCTAATTGTTATGGGATTTGTGAATTGCTTGATCTTCATTTTTAACTTTGAATACATGAGCACATTATAGAAGTTTATCCTATGTTTGAGTATCACATATGTGTTTTCTTTCAAACTCAACCATAAGTGCACCATGAACTTGTAATTTTTGCAATTTACGGATTGAGTTCACATTTGAGTGCTTGACATGAATAGTGGAGATGAGTAAGAACCCATGTGAGTTTTAATGCTAATCCTTGTTTGGAGGGAACTTACATTTACTCAAGGAACAATTTTTCAAATTCCAAATTTGTTCAATAATCTCATTATGCTTGTTTTGGTTAGGTGCATTTGGGTAGTTGATTGACTTTGTCTTGAAATGTACAATGCTCCCCTAGGCTTATCTAGAGATGATCTTAGGCCATTTGTGAATGCTTTGAGCCTTTGCCTTTTTCTTGTGAAAAATTTATCCCTAGTGCCGTGATTGAGCCTAATTGAATTCGTTTCTATGCCATACATTTGACCAAGCCAATGAAAAATGATAAATATCTACCTTACCTTGGTTGTTCCTAAAACAAAAATGAGTGATTGCAAAAGAAGGAAGTATGGTGTGGAAACTCAAGCAAAAAGGGGTGAATGATGTTGGAACGCTTAGAGTTCAATGAAAGAAAAAAAAAATGATAATCCAAGAAAAGGAAGAAAAGGGGTGAGAAGAAGAAAAGAAAGAGAAAAAGAAAAGGGAAAAATGTAAAGGAAAAGAAAGAAAAGAAACAAAGGATGTGGTGATGGTGTGAAAATCAAAATCCCATAAAAGGGAAGTGTTTTTCTAAGATTAATGTCTCTCACTCGGAACAACCCTCTTTGTTATCCTATATCCTTCGTTTCCCTTACCTCAATATCACCCCAAGGCCCCATTATAACCCGTGAAAGTCCTAAAAGATCTAGAGAAGCATGGGGGACGCATACTTTTAAAGAAAAAAGAGAAGTTAATTTTGCTATCTAATGCCCTAGCATTCCTTTCATGAGATTATGCCAATGTTGTTTCATTTGTATACATGTGCTTCATTTTTGGATTATATGTGAGCATTTTGGTTTGTGAATAAGTTTCTATCTCACATATACACATGGAGTGCATGCTAGGATAATCATTGAGTTATTCATTATTGAGAGAAACCCTTGGTGAGTTTTTGCATCAAAGCTTAATTTGGATAGCCATGTGAATGTGAATTCCGTTGTGTAAATGCTTAAATTACATGTCCATTTCACACACACACGAGTTTTGAAAGGAAATATATAGGTGAATACTCTAGAATAGCATTTAAAGCTATAATGTGTTGCATGTGTTTTTAGTTAGGATGTTTTGAACATAGCTTTTTATTGAAATCTCATTGCTAGTTAAGATAGGGGAATATACTTTAAATATTGGATATTAGCAAGAAGTTTGTAGGTACCTTCACTGGAAACCTTCACGAGACAAAACTCGTCCACTAGGGATCACCTAGGGGTTTAAAGGCTTGTTGCATGTGCTAAATGCAATTGCGGAATTAGTATAGGTTTATTTTTGTTTGCTTGCTTTTACATTTTGTTTGCTAGGGACTAGCAAAACTTAAGTTGGGGGGTGTGATGAGCGCATAATATTGCATATTTGAAGGGCTCATTACATGCATTATAACTCAACTTTTGCATTTAAATACTTAGTGTTTGTGACGCCCCAAAATCCGGGTGTCCGTTGATTACCCATCAACCCGCGGAATACCTGTAGATACCTAGTATCTCGATATCACACTGTTATGCCCCATTTACCGGGGTCCATAACTTAACGAAATTTGGGCAGAGTCTCCTTTGTATGGGGAGCTCTACCCAATACCCAACCTGTGCAATACACAATTACCAGACCCATCCGAGGTCAAATATAAAGCAATGGCCGCACCGGGTCCATGTATAAGTAAACATTGGCCACACTGGGTCCAATTAACCATACTTAAATCAAAACATGAAAGGCTAATCTAACAATAGTCTTTATAAGTTCTATTACAATTATTTTACGCATTACATGCCCCAAAATATAGTTTCTAACATGTAATTATACAAAACATTAAGTAAAGCCACATGCGGCTTTCTTCAAGCATGAGGGTCCAAAATGGAGCCATCCGCCGGTGTATCTCTCCCACCTGAAATGTGTTCCCGTATAGGGTGAGCCAACGCCCGGTAGAGTATTTCCTACAGAGGCTACTCCTCAACTTATATGCATATGAAATGTTCACATGCAACATCCATAAATCCGTAACCATTCCATCAAATAATATACAATTAAATGATGTAATGCTATAATGTCATGCCATGAATGAGGTGAGATCCACCCATGTGCACTCAACCCGAGTCCACTCTGACTCCCTTTACATGTCAATGCCATGTATGTTAAACCGGGCTACCTAAGCCCCATGAAATGAGATGAGACTCATGTACTCAACCCGAGCCCTCCCTGGCTCCTCAACACAATGCTAATGCCAACGTGTTTGATGTATCATGAAATGAGATGTGACTCATTTATGCACTCACCCCGAGCCCTTCCCGGCTCGACAACACAATGTAATGTCAACGTGTATAACATGCCATGAGTGAGATGAGACTCAATCATATAATACAACCCGAGCCATCCCGGCTCCCACACACACAATGAGATGTCAGTGTGTTGTAAAATTCGCCGTTGATGTTATACATTCAACGACCATTTATAAATCAAAACTCTTGTGTCTTTGTTGGGCAACGGATTCTCGGAGTCACACCGCTGGTTCCGTACACCATGTCACTTTTTCGGAATTTCACCTCAGGGGAGTGACTGAACCAAGTGATTCCTGGTCTTTCACCCGAGGAAGTCGCCATGCCCCTTCTTGCTATACCCAGACACAAGTTTTACTTATGCAATGCAACCATGAGACTCAAAAAGGATCGTCGATCCACTTTTCTCCCGAGTCCACATATCAAGCACCAAACAAGGTGTTGATTTAACCATGCACCAACCACACATGCTTCCACTCACGGCTAATATTCATGAATGGAGTTACCACTGTCATGCTCTATATGCGATAATGCCAATGAGCAATTCCCGTAACCACATGCATTTAACACCACATAGATTGTGGTACAATCATCCATGCACAATCACACCCACACCCATGCTAACATCCCATGAATGTGATGCCTCACCATGTCCCATATGCAATGTATGCAACTTGGACTACTCCTCGCGTCAATCACCAAGCCTGGTGTCGACGTCAACCATGCACTCACCCATGAAGTGAATGATTCCGTGCAAATGCAATGTGATGCACCATTGCATATCCATGTCATGTCCCATATGGAGTGAATGTCATATGGACAATTTAATTCACAACTTCACATGTTCAAATTCATGGCAATTATATCAATAGCATATAACTACCATATTTCTTAACCATGTCAATACATCAAAGAGCATATATTGGCATATCATAGTGCATAAGTTCACGTACCTCAACACACTTAAACATGTTATCTCAATTTCATCGAATAACAACATTTACATCAACCAAGACATTTAATCAAACACCTTCAAGGCAAACAACATGGTAACACATATTATGCTCAATTTTCACGTAGCTTTCACATAATTCAAGAAATCTCAATAGGCAATTTCTACATACTCATTTAGGATAAAATCATTTTACCTAAATTCCACCAATGGGCAAGTGAAATTTTCTAACAAACTACCCATTTACCTCATTATTCCATAACCATATACATATAAATATATGTATACATAGGGCAATATATATAGATATACATATATATATATACATATATATATATATATACATATATATATATATATATATATATACATATATCCAGCCCATTTATCATAGGCATTTCTAGGTAAGAAATCAACCCAAGTAGGAGAACCCCTACCTCTTGTAGCGTGAGAATCCCGTAGGAAGCTCCCAAGACCCGAAAACCCAACTCGAAGCTTGATTTTTCCAACTTCCAAAATTTCACCTTCGGTGAAATTCGTTGTTTTTGGTACCCACGCGTAGCCTTCGTCGACGTGATCACTTCTCCCTTCTAGCTCGACGGAATCCGAGCAACAAAATACAACTCGAATCTTGATTTTCGTATACCCTCATCCGTTCACCTTCGGTGAAACTTGTGGTTTTTGGTACCCACGCGTAGCCCTCGTCGCGTAGATGAACTTTGCCTTTTGAATCGACGAATTCCGACCGACGGAACTCCCGGAATCGGAGCGGGAAGCTTGGAGATGAATTTTTTTCCTTCTCTTTTCTCCCCAACGTCCAGACCAATAAACACACTGGTTTTTGTGTCTAAAACACATATATTTGTGGATATTTATAGTCGCAAATGAGCGGTCCACATCGCACCGCATATTTTCGACTTTCGGGTCCGTTTTTCGTCCCGAAACGATTCATTAAGTCCCGGATTAAGTCCAAATTAATTTTATTAGAACTTTAATCCAATTATAAGGAAATTTTATAAAATTCATTATTGGGGACCTTTAAAATTACATTCGCCACGCAGTCGCCTCGAACGACGTGCAAAAATCCGACTATCTCAGAATTCGACGAAATTTCTAGTGATTACTAGATTTCGCGTTGCGAATCCAATGGCGCACTCTGTTTCCTCATCCGAGGTCTAGAACATGATTATTTCAAATACGCATAAGGGTGGAGAATTACCATTTTGCCCTTTTTCAGAAAAAGTTCAAATTTTCCCGGGTTTTACAGTGTTAGCCAAAATTGTCAATAATGTTGATATTTTGATGTTGCATGTTTTTATACCTTAAATCATGTATTTTATAACCTTGTGGCTTGATGGAATTTTGGGTGAATGCATGTAAAATGATGTAAATGACATGATTTAAACCCCCATGGTGTTATATGAGGCTAATGGAGTGTGTGGGGTAGCTTTAAGGATGGTTTGGAGGAGAAAGAAATCCAATTTTTGCTCACAGTCTGAAAACCTTCCGGAAGGTGTATGTCGGCCTTCCGGAAGGTTTTGCTAAAAACCCTGGATGCCTTGTTCACAGCTAATACCTTCCGGAAGGTTTTGTCCACTGGAATGAACCTTCCGGAAGATTTTAGCTACTGGAGTAAAACCTTCCGGAAGGACTTGTCGACTGGAATGGACCTTCCGGAAGGTTTTGCCTTGGGTTTCTTTTTGACTGCCAAAATCTTCCGGAAGACTTGTCTACTGGAATGAACCTTCCGGAAGGTTTTGGCTACTGGAATGAACCTTCCGGAAGTTTTTTGCTACTGATGTCGACCTTCCGGAAGTTCTTGCATTTGATTCTTTTCATTTAACTGTTCTTTCAGCGACCTTCCGGTAGGTGTATGTCGACCTTCCGGAAGGTTTTTGCACTTTTCTCCAGACAGCCTGTAACTCAACTTTGCGGCTTGGAGGGTCCCACATGCACTTCTCCTACATGCTTCCTGACATCCCTTACACGTCTTGGAGCCTCCCTCACCCCTGCATTGATTTGGATGAGTCTTGATAATTAATGAAGAGAGAGAAGAAGAAGGAAGCTAGGTGGGCAGACAGCTCTGCCTCACCCCCTGTCCAGCCCATGTTGCTGCACCCCTAGTGATGGAGATCAACTCTGTAGACCTCCCTCTCTCTCCAGGCACGTTTTGGGGGGAAAGCAAGAGTCTCCTTGGGGGGGTATTCATTCATTATGTATGAGAGGATATAGTTGGAGGTTGTTGGCTACCTAAGCTTAGGAGTAGATGTAGAAAGCTCCAAGGTTGAAGATGATGAATAGTAATTTCGTTTTTGCATTTTCTTCATCCATGTCATTGCTGTAAGCTACATTCCTCTTGTAATCTTCATTTCTTACATTGTAATCTCCTTTATTTCAAGTATATTGCAAGTTAGTTACATGTTCTTCATTTCACCATTTATGCTTTCAAGTTCTTCATTTTCATGTTTTAAATTGGGTATTGTATTTCTTTCTTCTTAGTTTAAGATTTCTTGCATTTAGTTAAGTTCCATGCTTCATTTCTTCTACATGTCTTCCATTTACATTAATGTCTTTCCTTTCAAGCATGAGTAGCTAGATTTAAGTTGGTTAATCCAAGGGAAAATTCCTCTTGGGAATACCATGTTCAAATCTTCTTCATTCCTCCCTTTAGAGTCAAATGGTTCGGTTTGACGGGGTTGAGAGTGGATGAGTTGGTGAGCCTTTGATATTCCGTAGGCCTAGTCACGGTTTATGCTTAGATACTCACCAATCTCGTCCCTAGCTTCCCCCGAATCAATCGTTCATTCATGCTCAATCGGAGGAAGGCTTTGAGTTGATTTGGTATTCCCATTGGAATGAACCCTTTGGATTAGCCAACACTTGCTTTCTTGCATTTTCATTTTGAACAAAACTCACCAAAACACAAATACAAGATTTTACACTTTCTTTTCACTTTTGCAAAATCACTTTCACAAAACTCTCTTTCCTTCCCTGAGGAGACGACCTTGGAATATTTTCCAAGTAAAACACACGACCACAAAAGACTCCTTTCGATTGGGGAGCATTTTTGTGCACACCGCATCTCATTCCATTTCATAACATTTTGTTCATTCCATTCATTTCCATCACCATTCCATTGTTGCCTAATCTTTTGCATCATTCCGAGTGAGAGTGACACTCACCCATTCCTATAAGCCATACACACAATTAGGGATGATGTTTAGGGGTTAGGGAATACAACACGGTTTTTAATCAATCATTTTGGCGCCGTTGCCGGGGAAGGTATTCAACCACTATTTTTGGTCCGATTCAGGCACCTAGTACATTGTTCAAGTTTTGTCCAGTGTTCAGACGCCTATTTGTTGCACTGTTATGGAACCCAAGCAAGACACTTGGTCAGTTACTATTACACGAGAGAAGTATGCTCAGCTCTTGTCCCAGCAACAGGCTGTCCCATCTTTCTATACTGCTACTTTTGCCCAGTCAAGTATTGCTTCCACTTGTTTCTTGTCCTCCACTCGCAGTCCCTGGATCATAGACTCTGGCGCTTCTGACCACATGACTGGTGCGTCTGATGTTTTTTCTACTTATCAGTCTGCTACTTCAACACATATTGTTACTATTGCTAATGGTACTTGTTCTAAATTTTCAGGTCTGGGGACTACTCACTTGAGTCCTGATATGTCCCTATCTTCCGTGTTATTTGTTCCTCAGTTTCCTTTTAGTTTACTTTCCATTAGTAAGATTACCCGTTCTCTCAATTGTTCTGTAACATTTTATCCCTCTTATTGTGTCTTTCAGGATCTCAAGACGAAGAGGAAGATTGGTACGGGACATGAAGCTGGTGGTCTATATTACTTTGATTTTGGTTCACCTACTCGGGCTCTACAGACCTCGTTGTCTTCTTTTCAATGGCATTGTCGTCTTGGACATCCCTCTCTCTAGAATCTGAAGCGCCAAGTTCCCAGTCTTAGTGGTGTGTCGTCTTTGTCTTGTGAAGCTTGTCAACTTAGTAAGCATCACCATGTATCATTTCAGTCTAGAGTCAATAATTGTGTATCTAGTCCATTTGAGTTGGTACATTCTGATGTATGGGGTCCAATAAATAATATTTCATCTAATAAATATCTTTATTTTGTGTCATTTGTGGATGACTATTCTCGTGTGACTTGGTTGTTTTTTTATGAAAGCTCGGTTTGAATTATTCTCTATATTTGAGACATTTCGTAAAGAAATAAAAACTCAATATGGTTGTCGTATACATATTTTACGTTCTGATAATACTCGAGAATATGAATCTGATCCTTTTTCAGCTTATCTTAGTAAAACTGGCATTATTCATCAGACTTCTTGTGCTTACACATCTCCACAGAACAGTGTTGCTGAACGCAAGAACCGTCATTTGTTGGAAGTCACCCGTGCCCTGTTATTCCAGATGAATATTCCCCGATATTTTTGAAGTGATGTTGTTCTTACTGCTTGTCACCTTATTAACCGTATGTCATCCTCTGTGTTAAATGGGCAAAGTCCATATTCAGTCTTTTTTCCTGGTAAGCCCTTATTTTCCCTACCACCTAAGGTTTTTGGATGTGTTTGTTATGTTCACAATTTGGGTCCTGGGTTTGATAAACTTGACCCTCGAGCTACCAAATGTGTATTTCTTGGTTATTCCCGCACACAGAAGGGGTATCATTGCTACAGTCCTTCTCTGTGACGATATTTTACTAGTGCTGATGTCACGTTTGAGGAATCTGTTCCATATTTTCAAGCACCTTCTCAGCCTTTGGATCTAGACTTTGGGTCATCTCTTGTACCACTATCTCTTCCCTCATCTTCAGATATTCCGCTGCCCACTGTGTTACCATCTATTTTACCTCTTCGTGTATACTCTCGTCGTCCTTGACCATCGACTGAGGTGCCCGTACGGTCTTCCTTGTCCTCTACTGATCCTGGTCCATCAGGTAATTTAAACTCTCTACCTATTGCTCTTCGAAAAGGTACTCGTTCGTGTGTTACTAATCATCTCATTGCTCATTTTATTTCATATGATGCCTTGTCTCCTGTCTTCTCTTGTTTTACCTCTCAATTATCTACTATATCTATTCCTAAGCGTTTACAGGATGCATTATCTGATCCGGGTTAGAGGAAAGCTATGGAGTTTGAGATGGATGCCTTACATCATAATGGGACTTGGGATCTCGTTCCTTTACCTCCTGGTAAACGAATTGTTGGTTGTCGTTGGGTGTATACTGTTAAATTTCATCCGGATGGTTCTGTGGAGCATCTCAAAGCCCGGCTTGTTGCGAAGGGCTTTACTCAGACTTATGGTGTTGATTATGAGGAGACTTTCTCTCCTGTTGCCAAAATTTTCTCTGTTCGTATCTTGATTTCTTTGGCTGCTAATCTTGATTGGCCTTTGTTTCAGTTAGACATCAAGAATGTCTTCCTACATGGTGACTTGGTTGAAGAGGTATACATGGAGCAGCCACCTGGGTTTACTGCTCAAGGGGAGTATGGTAAGAGTGTATGTTGGCTAAAGAAATCTTTGTATGATTTGAAGTAGTCACCGAGGGCATGGTTTGGTAAGTTTTCAGATATAGTTTTAGAGTTTGGTCTTCTTCGATGTCAGACAGATCATTCTGTGTTTCATAGACAGACGGATGTTGGATATGTTATATTGGTGGTCTATGTAGATGATATTGTGATCACTGGAAATGATTCTGAGGGGATTGTCAAGTTAAAAATCTTCTTGTAAGATCGATTTCATACTAAAGATTTGGGAAAACTCAGATATTTCTTGGGAATTGAAGTGGCTCGATCTAAATATGGTATTTGTTTATCACAGAGAAAATATGTACTTGACATGCTAGAGGAAGCAGGTTTGCTGGGTGGCAGACCGATTGATGTTCCTATGGATCCGAATCAGAAACTATTGATGAATGATGGTGCACTGTTTGAGAATTCGGGTCGGTATCGCAGATTGGTTGGGAAGCTCAATTATCTCACTATTACTCGACCGGATATTTCCTATGCAGTCAATATAGTAAGTTAGTTCATGGGGTGTCCTAGAGTACCACACTGGGAGGCAGTTACTCGTATTCTGCGATATCTCAAACGAGCTCCTGGACTTGGATTGTTATATCGAGCTTATGGAGATCTTAGAGTAGAAGGTTTCTCAGATGCTGATTGGGCTAGCTCTCCTTCTGATCGGAGATCAACCACTGGTTATTGTACTTTCTTAGGAGGTAACGTTGTCTCATGGAAAAGTAAGAAACAATATGTGGTAGCGAGATCCAGTGCTGAGGCTAAGTATAGGGCAATGGCGCATACGACGAGTGAGTTGACTTGGCTGCTACACTTCCTCTAGGAAATTGGGCTTCCAGTTCAACATCATTTACAGTTGTTCTGTGATAACCAAGCAGCTATCCATATCGCTGTCAATCCGGTGTTTCACGAGAGAACCAAACATATTGAGATTGATTGTCACTTTATTCGGGACAAGATAGTAGCTGAGGAGATTATAACTCTATTTGTGAAATCTGAATATCAGCTTGCAGATATGTTTATCAAAACATTGAGTCGTACACGTCTTACAGCGATTTGTTTCAAGCTTGGATTATATGATATATATAGTCCACCTTGAGGGAAAGTGTTAAGAGTATTAGGGTAGTGTGTAAATTGTTAATAGTAAGAGGGTGTATGTGTAATTCTTATTATTGTGAGTTAACTATAAATACAAATGATGTATGAGAGTTAGGTTAAGTTTTTAACCTCTCTCTTTCCCTCTAATATTGTGTTATGTTAATTCTCTCAACTTAACAAGAACTACCGGATGACCTGAAGCTAAGGTGACAAATTTGTAACTAGGGAAAATAGGCCGCTGAGATGCTTAATTGATTCCTTAAACCTGGCGAAGATGAAGATCTTTAGATCAACCAAGGCGAATGGGTAACCCTCATTGCTCTTTAAAACACCCAATGCTATATTCAGTTGGCATTTAATGTGAAGGAGTGTAACCCACGTTGCTCTCTAAATCATGCATTTTTCAAAGCATTACTATTCTTGAGTGCAAGCTTGGCAATTCATGCTGCTTTGGATGATCAAGATATGTACAAGATAAGGGGTTGGTGCCTGCTCTTTCCCTTTTATTAATGCCATGACACAAACGAGCAGCTTAATAGACATTCTCATGCACAATGGAACAGAAAATCATACCCCACCATTAGCACAAATCATCCGTCCAACGGAGACCGTTAAAGTTGGCAGGGCTAATTAGAAACCGGAACAAGTTTGAAGGGCAAAAATTAATAGATGCCCAAATACACAAGAGTCACAAGGCACAACATACACAAGGAGGGAAACAATAACCCACCACACCCTTACGAGAGAGGACTAAATCCTTTGCAAGTTTTGAGTTTAAAACCATCGGATAAAATGGTGAAAAGAAACTAGAAACCCATTACCCTATTCATCCAACGTTTTAGGGCTTTTTCCTGCCTTTTTTTACAATCATTTTCTTTCCAGATCACTTGGCCATCATCACCCTAACAAACTCCTCGTAGTTGATTTGCCCATCGCCGTCAACATCAGCCTCCCGGATCATCTCATCGACTTCTTCGTCAGTGAGCTTCTCTCCCAGGTTTGTCATCACATGGCGCAGCTCTGCAGCAGATATGAACCCATTTTGATCTTTGTCAAAAACTCTGAATGCCTCTTTCAGCTCCTCCTCAGAGTCAGTATCCTTCATTTTTCGGGCCATGAGGTTCAGAAATTCTGGAAAATCAATGGTCCCATTGCCATCAGCATCCACTTCATTTATCATGTCCTGGAGTTCAGCCTCAGTAGGATTCTGGCCCAGCGACCTCATCACTGTACCAAGTTCCTTGGTTGTAATGCAGCCTGCACAATTTTTTTGAAGATCAACTTATAAACCAAAAATGTTCCAATTACCTATTTTTCTATCATTTTCCTGCTAAATAATACTTCAAAAAATTAAATGAACCTTATACTTGTAACTGATCTAAGCTTTACAGAAAATCGAACTTCTGCAACTGTCAGACTAAAAATAAGGGGCTGAAACAGTAAACATCCAGCTCCACAAATAGCATTAAACAATATAGAAAATCAGCATGTGAAAGTCACTAACCATGCTAAAAAAGCGTACATGCAAAAAAACTGGTTTTGCAACCCAACATAAGTTTCATTAATGAAATTCAGGAAAGACAACCGCAATAAAAAAAAATTTGATATTCATGGACACCAATAACTTGGAGAAGACGGAACATAAAAAAAAAATCAGAAGAACCTGTCCACCACTATGCCCAATTACAATATTGACCACCAACGCCCAAGAAACATTACTAACAATGAATCATATTGATGACAAATCATAATTATATTTCAAAAATGTAGTGCAATAATCACAACAGTCATATCACATGCATGCTTAGGTTATTGCAACTAGAAAAATGTTAAAAAGACTTAAAAAACTGACTTAAAAACTTGACTTAATGAATCACTATCATTGAATAAGTAGTGGATTCCAATAAATATTGAGAATCATAGTTAAATCAATGAAAAATATTACAACCACGTTATAAAGTCAAGTTTTAAGTCTGTGTTACATTGCTCTTGCAACTATGCACCATAGAATTGTCATTCAAATCATGTGCAATAATCATATTGATTCTTTCGCGGTGGCCGCAGGGTCCTGAGGGTAGGAATGACAATTTTTGACACAATACGAAAACACAACTCGAAATCAACATAAAATTAGCTAGTTGGGGTTGACAATTTCTCGACTCGAACCCGCATATGATACGATTCATTAACATGAATAATAAATGGGTTGGATTAGTATCAAACATGAACAACATAAAATTGAAACGATTAAATAGTATTATAAAACTAAAATGTCAATTTTTTAGTATATTTTATTAAATAGTGACCTAATTATTGTACAAAAAAAGATATTTTTATTTATTTTTTTTATTATATTTATTAAGTTAATTTTTAGTTCATAGAAAAAGTATGAGCAAAAGTTGAATTAATTGATAATGACATTTTAGACACAAAATGAGATTTAAATTTTTTATTCACAGGTTATATGGGTTAATTGAACAAAACTCGAAAATAAATAGGTTGACACGACACGATTAATTAAATGAGTTGGGTTAGAGTTGACTAATATTCGACACAAACACGAAATGTCACGACACGAACATGAAGAGATTTCCACCCCAAATTGAGGGTTTCCCTTGAGCTTTCTACTCTACAAAAAAAGAACAAATGCTGAGCATTTACAACAATGGCGGGCCACAAGTCAAACAAGACGCATGTTTATCCACCACTAGTGAAGCCGCATGGTGCCCAACGAATTTAACCACAGATTGTTGAATTTGACAAAGTTTGAAATTTCAGAAAAACCAAATCCTTTAGTTATGACATGTTTATTCCAGCGCACCTAGACCTGGCAAATTACTCATTCTCATCACACCCATAGGGGTCCATAAATCAATCATTCAACTATCGAGAAACATAAACCACCATGTTTACATATATTTAATCCAAAAATACCAAAAGCCCCTATATGGCATGCATAATTAAAGGATATGGTCTCGTTGATTTAAAAGAAGAAAAAGGGAACCACAACACTCTGTTTGATTCATGAGATTACTGATTCTAGTTAGTGGGTTGCTATGTTTTAGAACTTTGTTCCTACAACTTAAAAAAACAGAATAGTCATCAACATCAGACTTAATAAATCGATTTTATTTCCCCTTTTCTTGGGTCTACTCTACCATTCTCTAAAATCAAATCCAGAGCTACATTGGGACAACCACGACCCAGATATCATATTAACTATTTAAACAGCCCATGTATTAATGGTAGCAATATTCAAAAAAGTATCCCACGTATGCAAATGGATCAAACTTGCAATAGTCGTGATCTGAAATCAAGGGGAACTATGGGATGGGATAGGATCAAAGTCATCAGCAACCCACTTCAAAATCAAAGCCGATCTGATAACGAGAAAGAAAGAAAAAACACACACAAACATATATAGAGAGAGAGAGATATATAAAGAGAGAATCAAACCATCTCCATCCTTGTCGAATAGACTGAAGGCCTCCTTAAATTCGGAGATCTGGTCGTCGGTCAGCTGCTCCGCCATTGCCTCTACCTCGTCTTGCTACCTCTCGTCTCTCGAAGAAACTAGAAAACTGGAACGACCCAGAAGCTTACAGAGATGATTCTGGATGGGTTTGGCCTCTCTCTTTCTTTGATGTTCGTTGTATTCGGACAAGAGTCTGCGTCTTATATCAGCTGAAGACTTTTCAAAAGAGAATTTGATATGGTATGACCGTCTGCGTTGCATCCGCGGACTTGATCGGTTTATCTAATTTGACGCATGCGACTTTACCGCTTCCTCCTTTCCGCCTCGGGAGAATTACACTCAAATTCGTTGAATTTTGTAACTTAATTACTTAGATCCCTAATATTTAAAATATTATATATAAACTTCCAAAATTTTTTTTTTTTTTTTTTTAAACTTCTTAAAATTTGTACGTGTGTAACATTTAGACTATTACCGTCAAATGTCCGTAAGCATATTTCTTAGTTAAATTATAAGCAGACTTCCTGAAGGTTGTAAACGTATAATACTTAGATTACTAAAGTTTAAAATATTAAACTTAGACAAAAAAATACTCCAATCAAAATAGAATATCAAATATTTTAAATTTTACAATTAAAATTCATCTTCTATTATATCATTTATTGAAGTAAAATAAAAAATAAAAGTCTTTTTTTTCTTAAATAATCATAATTAGTATACAATTATACTATATATTTGAATAAAACTAAAAAATCAAACAAGGTATCAAACTGCAATTGACACAATATATTCTAACTTTAATTAGAGTAATTTGTTAGTTTAATTTGGTCGTTTAAATGACCAAACTATATTCCAATAGATAGTATAATTATATACTAATTATTATTTTTTAAGAAAAAAATTAGATTTTTATTTTTAATTTTATTTCAGTAAATGTCATAATATAAAATGAATTTTAGTTGTAAAATTTAAAATATTTGATATTCTCTCTTTAATTGGAGTATTTTTGATCTAAGTATAACATTTTAAATTTAAGGAGTCTAGGTATTATACGCCTACAAACTTCAGGGGGTCTGAATGTAATTTACAAACGGATATGAGGACACGGCAGGGTTGTAAGTGTTACACGAGTACAAACTTCAAGGGGTCTGTGTGTAATATTTTTATATGTTAGGGAATCTGAGTGATTAAGCGATAAAACTCATGAGGCCTGAATGTAATTCTTCCTTCGACTTTTTTAGTCTTTTTTATTTTTATTCCATGAACATTTTCTAAATATTTTGTTCATCCATTAACTATTATGCCCCTTGAGGTTGCATTTTTTAAGAACAAAATGGCATTTTTGTGCTCTCAAGTTTGGATGCAAATTGTGATAAAAAAAAAAAAAAAAAGTTTGGATGCACATCTTCTGATTTTTAGATTTTATTCACCCGATCAAATTTAATATTATCTGTTGATGCCAAAATTTGATCTCCCTAATGTGGCAACTGGTAGGGTTGGGCTCTAACTTATCGGAGTCGAAAAGCACTCATTTGAACTCCAACTCTGACTTCAGTCGGAATGTATTTTGCGCTCCAACTACTATAATTCTGACTTGTCGGAGGTGGAGCGAAGGCAGATCAGAATTTCGAAATTGGACAAAAATACTAAACAAATTAAAGGCAGTATGGAAGACAAATACTCAACAAATTAAAGGCAGAAAAATATTAGAAAAACAAATACAACACAAACTTTGAATATTCACCATCGTTGAAGCTTCAATTGATGACCCACCACCAAAGTGAAACGGAAGAAGAGAAGATAACCAAGGAACAAAAATTTCAGATCTGGTTTGAGATCCACCATGTTGGTTCGTTGAGATCTCATCATAGACGGGGATAGCGAGATTTGGTTTGTTCTTCGATTCAGATCTAGTCTGTTCATCTAGGGTTGCTCGTCGACTGGAGATTTGGGGTTCCTCGTCAACTGAGATATGGAGTGGTTGTGGCTCGACTGAGATCTGGGGTAGCTCTTTAAGTCTGTGTGTGTGTGTGTGTGTGTGTGTGTGTGTATGTGTGTGTGTGTGAGTGTGTGTGTGTGTGTGTGTGTGTGTGAGAGAGAGAGAGATGGGAAATGAGGGTTGGGGATTTAGGAAAGAGGAGTAATTTATATTTATATGAATATATTAAATAATTATTAATTTATATAAATTTATTAATTAATAAAAGTTGGAGTTAGAGATGGAGTTTTTTCGGAACACATTTTAGACTCCGGCTCCAATCAAAGCTTGTCATTTTACTCCGACTCTGTCTCTGACTCCGACGGATGCGGAGTCGGTTAAGAGTCAAAGTCGATGTCGAATTTTCGGATAGTTGCACACCCCTAGCAACTGGGACAAACTCTCTATTTGAAAAGAAAGTTGAAGACCGCCTCGCCAAGTCATTCTTTCCCCCTTCAATCCTTTTATTTTATGCTGGTTGTTCTTCATGTTGTACATATTGAGTGAGATATTGCGCAACGATAAAGTTACTTCTTGAACGTCATGTGTTCGAGTCATACTGTAACACCCCGCATTTTATTTTATATATATATATAGATATATAGTAAATAATTGTTGTAAAAATGTGGATATGTGTAGTGACGGTAGGAATAAAAGCAAAAAAAAACTAGAGATACAAATTGATTGGGAAGTTAAGTTTCGAAGGTGTGTAAACTTGAAAAGAGGGATTATGAAAGTTTCTAAATATTGTAAGGTCAAAATAAGTTCTCTATTGAATCCGGAAGGTCGAAAAACATTGAGAGAGATAATGTGGGGTGTATTGGAAGGTAGGAAGTATTCCGGAGTGAAAACACACTTAGAGAAAATTTGGGTAAAAAGGAGTTGGGACACCTTATAGTATTTAAGTCATAACTTTTGATTCTGATGTCCAATTGATCTGAAATTTTTAAAGTAGATAGTAGATATCTATGGCTACAAAAGTGTATCTCATGAAAATTTTCCAATTCGGCATCTAAATGGGTCAAAACTGCCCTGGAAGTCGAAGTAGCCGAAGTGTACCGGAACACAGTACCAGTACGCCCGAACCAGTAGCTAAACCGTACCGGTACAGCGTACCGGTACGCCCGAAGTTTGGCACAGTAAAAGTCGGGATTTTGGTGTTTTAAAACACCCTTTTAAGCCTCATTTGACCCATTCTTCCATCCCACTCTCACCCCAAACATCTTAGAGCCCTAAGAGAAGAGAAAAGGAGAGAAAAACACAAGAATCTTGATAGAGTTACCCCTTATAGAGATCAAAACCGAAATTCCTCAAGAACACCATTCTTCTACTCTCTTCTTCTACACTTTCACTACACCTTTACCAAAACCTCTTGGAATCCTAGATAGAGTCTTAGAAAATAATAAAGAAGGAGAAAACACAAGATCAAAAGGGAAAAACAAAGGATTTAAGAGTGATTCAAGATTCAAGCTCTAGATTTCAAGAACACCGAGGTAGGGGTTTTCTTCCATTCTTTTACATTGAGACTAGGTTTATTTATATGTATCTCTTAACTCTAAATGTTATATGTATGCTATCCAATCCTTAATTCTTGCTATTCTTGCAACTCATGCCATGGGAAAAATAATGTGATTGTTGGGTAACCCTTAAATCTCCTTGCTTGCTACCAAACCCTAGTCTTCAAGGGAAATGTGTTTTTCTCTTGACTTCTCCTTTTTTATTGATTTCAATACATGATTGTTCCTTTACTTTGAATTCTAAGCTTGATATTCAATACTTGATATTCTTTATTCTTGGTTCCAAGACTTGAGGGTTCATTTGGTCTTGATTTCTAAGCTTCATAATCATTTGTTCTTGATTCCACACCTTGATAGTCTTTTGTTATTTATTGTCATACATGATTGTTCCGTTAAATCTTAATTTCTCATTTGTCCATGATTTTCAAGCTTGGTGCGCCTTTATTCTTTATACTCCAAGCTTAATATTCATTTGTAATGATTCCAAAGTTTGATTACTCATATGTTTTGATTTCAAAACTTTAGTGGTTTGTGTCGAACAATAAAATGATATTTTTTATGATCTCCTGTACTTTTGCTTAAATTGTTCTATTGGAATGTTACATGTGAAATTGGGGATTTGTGGAGTTACTTGTGAATTGAGGAAATTGGGTTTGGTATTGTATCTCTTATGAGTGTGGGATGACCATGGGTGGCCTTTGACGAGATATCGTAGAGTGGGTAGACGTGTAGCTTGCTCCGTGTGGGTTGACATTTTTCCTACCACTCGTAGTGGGGTTAGTGCTTTGGTAAGACTAAACCGCTATTGCTCACGGGTGTCGTGTCAGAGGGTTAGTATACTAATGCCTAGGTTGGATACGTCACTGCCATTGGTATGGCATACGCCCTTCCTAAAGGATGCATATCTTTGAGAAGATTTGTGTGCGTGTGTGTGGGCTAGATATTACTCAATGTGTCGATTCATGGGGTTTGTCTTACATCATGATGGAGATACATGTTTATAATGTTGATACGAATGCAATGGTTAGTATTTGTTCATTCTACTAGATACGGTTTCTACAAGAGTCTTGGGAAGTATGAGATTCCGCGAGAACTTGTGGAAATAGTGTATGGTGGACTGGATTATTATCTATTGTATATTGGTTATTGTTCATTCTACCATAGACGGTTTCTACAAGAGTCTTGGGAAGTATGAGATTCCGCGAGAACTTGTGGAAACAGTGTATGGTGGACTGGATTATATTTGGAAATGGTTTGTTAACTGTATAGTGGTTTCACTTATTCATTCAATTACTGTTATTCCTTAAACTTGAGATCTATTTAAATGTCCCGGTTTTACTTCAAAAGTTATATATGATATTTGTGAAATGAGACCGACTTGTTTTACATGTTTTCTAAACCTTGTTTGAGTTTGGGAGGATTTTCCTACAGAGCTTAGTGCTCACCCCCTACAAACCAACACATTTTTCAGGTGATGCTGTAAAAGAGGATCGGTTAGAAGACGAGTAGGGGGATCCGGAGGGGGATATCTCGACGGTCCTTCTTTGTATTAGATTGAAGGGTTATTTTGGGATCATGTAAAATATAATCTTTTGTTATTCCGCTGCTAAGTTACGTGTAACTCTTTTGGGATGTAATGGCCATGATTTGGCTTATTCTTTTGAGATAATGCTATGGATATGATATATGATGAATGAAATTTCTTTATTGATGGAATTTATTTAGTCGCTCTCATGTTGTGAATGGTCTTAGTTAGTAATGTCGTCCAGGGTGGATTTTGGGGTGTTACACATACTAACAGAATTTTCGTGCTCGAGGAAAATCAGTCTTTTCGTAGTCAAGGTAAGGTGGTGTTTATCCAACCGCCAAATGCCAAGTGACTGATTTCCCTTCTATATATAGAGACAATTTAAAACAAAACAACCTTTATTCCTTTTGATCATTAATGGTGGTGAGAACTGAACATAACATACATGACTAGAACATAGTCAGTTTAACATGTATATCATCTTCTTGTTTCATTCCAATTAGACAAAAACTAGCTGCTTCACATTCATGGGGATTGCATATTGTTGTGAACCAGTGTAAAGAAGGTCAACAAAGATCCGAGCAGCTGCCTCTGTAGGATGGTATAGATCCAAGAAAACATGATCACTTCTGTTGGGGTATTTGCTTGAAATGGGCACACATGGAATCTGAGCTTTTAGGTTCCCCAATCCACAACATGCAACTTTAACCTCTTTGAATCCTGAAAAATTATCGGAGCTTTAATCAAAAAAACTTAGGGGAAAAAATGCAAGATTTGGAATGCTACTTAGACTCCTCTCGGGTTAACTATCTCTGGTTCATACTCAACTCAAGCTCGATTATCATCGAGCTTGGATTTTCGTGACAAACTCAGCTCGATTATTAGAAAGAAAACGAATGAATTGTCGTACCATAAGTAGCTGGTTTCTGAATGAAGTTGGTGAAGACAGTGTAGGACTCAAAATAGGAGTAATTGATGTCCTTCAACTCTGATTTGAGTCCCTACAACATTGATTTCAAGCTTGTATTGTACTTAGTTGACCAGTAATTGGCTTATTCATTGCATTCTTCAGTTTTATTCTGATTCCTCTGCAATGGACAACACCCAATTGCTCCAATTCCTGTCATCACAAATTTACGTGCACCAAGACCATGCAACCTTTGCAACCCAGAAAACAAATGAGAAAAAAAAAAAAAATTTAAGTTCAATCCCACATTCTTATCTTTATATAGTAACGTAATTAATTTGAAATGCTCATATCTGTAATGATGTAAGCATGAGTTATATAGATTGTAATAGTAGAAATAAAAATGTTAGGCGAGGTAATAGGGTGTGTAGTAGAAGTTAGGAAATATTCCGAAATTATAGCATAGTTTAGATAGAATTCGAGTAGGAAAGAATTTGACACTGCCTTAGGGCCATAACTTTTTACCTTGATGTGTGTTTGATCTAAAATTTTTACAGTAGATACTAGACTTCCAGGGCTATAAAAGAGCATTTCACGAAAATTTTCAAAATCAACATATAAATAGGAAAAAACTTCATTGTAAGTTCATCTAAAAATGAGAGTCCGTTCGAACATGAATGAATCCGTTCGAACGAAATTTAGTCCCAGTACTTTTGTGTCTGACAGAACTCTGATGGAAAAGAAAAAGTACTGGGATCAAGCAACGTTCGAAATCCAAAATGACGTTCTTACGTCTGGTAGATAGTTCGAACGTCAAACCTCTAGTTCGAAAGTGAGGTTGCGATTCTGAGTATCAGATTTGCGCCGATCAGACTGTTTTCTCATACTATAAATACCCAAGGATGTCTTTTCTTGCCCTATTTCATCAGTTCTAACCCTAGGGAGTCTTGGAGTGCAAGAAAGAAGAGGAGAAACACAAGATTAAGAGAGATTTTCACGTTGGAACAGATCAAACACACTAGGTTTTCACACAAAACTACGGAATCGAGGTAGATGATTCTTCTTGAGTTCTTTCATTGAGACTTAGGGTATAATTATGTATGTTTTCAATCTTCTTGATAATTATATATATATATACATATATATATTTCCAAACCTTAGTTTTTTCAAAATACACATTCTATTGTGAAAAATACATGGACTCTTGATTTGTAAAGTCTTATTCTTGATTAAATCGTGTTTCTATCTAATATTTGTTCTTATTCCAAGAAACTATGATTTTTTTGGCTAAACCCTAGAATTTTGATATCGAAATTGTGAATGTTTTCTTGAGATGATCTCTTGCATATTTTAATTCCTTATTACTGTAGTATATTGAGAATTTTGAAATTGTGATACTTGAATTAGTAATGGAAATTGTGATTAGTTAAGATTGTGGTTGTTGAGAAAGTTGTGGTTTCATCTCTTGTATGATTTGTTGTGATGGACTTGAATTACCTTCGACAGTTTTCATAGAGTGTTAGAGGTTAGTCTATCCCAGTGGGGGTGAGATGGTTGCCTAACACTCATAGTGGATTGTTGTTTGTGAGAACAACCACTATTGTTCACGTAAGTTCGAGGCTGAGGGATGGTATACTTTTCCTGGGAATGATTCGTCAATATCGTGGGAGACGGTATACGCCCTTCCTAAAGTGGTTTGTGATTTGGCTCTGCGGGGAATTATTGAGATTGTATGGTTGTGATGGGTGAATGATTCGACCTGTTTCGTGACCTCCTTTGTATCATACACTCAAGTATAAGTGGTCGAATTGTAGATTTTTCGGTTTAAGTCTAAGATCGATCTCACGAAGAGTTTTAATAATTGAAATTTAAAATAAGAACAATCAAGTTATTGTTAAAGCAGTGTAACATGAGATAACTTGTGAGGTGAGCTGATTCGACTTGTTTTATATCCTACACTCAAGTATAAGTGGTCAAATTGTAATTTTCTCGGTTTAAGTCCAAGATCGATCCCACGAAGAGTTTTAATAATTGAAATTTAAAATAAAAACAGTGAAGTTGTTATTAGAGCAGCGGAACATAAGATAGCTTGTGGTGTGAGCTTAGATTGATAACTAGTCTAAGTAAATAAAATGCGTGAGTAAATTGATTAAAGACAATAATATGAAAGATACTCTACAGTTTAAGGATCTCATATGCTTTATATTGGTTGAGTATTGGAAATGCCACCTTACAACAATTAACTTCCATGTCACTTGGAAAGTTAACCGGTAGGTATAATGTATATTAAACCATAACACAGCAACTTCTTAAGTTAGCTGGTGGTATATGTAACAATTGAGTAATTCACGTAAACCAGAAGGACAAGTCATTCAAGAGGAATACTAGAATTATTCAATTGTCAGTTTGATATTATGTATCAGTTAAACAACCCTAGTGAACCAGAAGGTCAAACCATTCAGGAGGATCACTTAGTTATTCATCTGACAGTTCTATGTACCAGTTAAACAACCCTAGTGAACCAGAAGGTCAAGCCATTCAGGCGGATCACTTAGATTATTCATCTGGCAACTTGGTACCTGTAAACCCCCGCATGTTTATAATTATATAGTAAAGTATTTGTTTAGTGATTCATATATATAGATAATGATGTAAGAATAAATCATATGGACGGTAATAGTAGGAAAAGAATACTAGAGATGCATGTTGATTTTCTAAGTTAAGTTCGAAGACGTTTAAACTTGGAAAGGGTGATTAGACAAGATTCCAAATACTTTGAGGCCAAAATAAGGTCTCCATTGAATCCGGGAGGTTGAAAAACATTGGGAGAGGTGATATGACTTGTATAAGAGGTTAGAAATGATTCCGGAGTTAAAATACGCTCTAGAGTGAAGTTGAGTAAAAAGTATCTTGGCCACCTTCTAGTATTTTGGCCATAAATTTTTATTCTTAATTCCAAATGACCTGAAATTTTGACAGTAGATAGTAGACATCTAGGGCTACAAAGTGTATCTCATGAAAATTTTCCAATTCGACCTCTAAATAGGTCAAAAATGCGCTAGAAGTTCCAGTGAGCAAAACCTTCCGGAAGAACGATAAAACCTTCCGGAAGGTCGATGACAAAAACCTTCCAGTGAGCAAAACCTTCCGGAAGGTCGATGAAAAAAACCTTCTAGTGAGCAAAACCTTCCGGAATAACGACACAAACCTTCCGGAAGGTTAGTGTAAAAATCCAAAAATTTCTGTTTCGCGAATGCTGCTCTTCCTCCACTATAAATACATAATCTCTTCTCTCTAAGCCCCATTTCACCACTCCAAACCCTAGGTAGCCTTAGAAAGAGAGAAAGGGAGAGAAAAAACATAAATATAGAGGGAGATTTACACCATTCTTGAAGATCAAAACCCTAGATTTCTCAAGATTCCACTTCTATACCCATTTCCTTTTCTTCCCTTCTTCACCCAATCTCACCCAAATCTCTTGAAACCCTAGGAGGAGGAAATTAAGAGGAAAAGGAAGGAGAACAAGAAGGTTTTGAAGGTTGGGTCTTGGATTTATAGCTTGGCTTAGAAGGAAGGGGATTCTCACCTCAAAGTAGATCAAATCCTCAAGGTCTTCACACCAAACTAAGGGAGAGGTAGGGGTTTTCTCTCATTCACTTACATTGATGTTAGGGTTATGATATATATATGTTTTGGCTATCAATGGTATATATATATGCTATGGAATCATCCTCTCTTAGGCTTTTACATGTTTTGAACAAAGTGAGGGTTTAAAACCCATGAAATCTCCTTTTTATTTTGAAAAACCTTAATCTTTAGAGAGTGATGTATTTCCTTCCTTAATGCTTCCTTTATTATGGATTTCAAAACCTTAGTGCTTTGCGTTGGATAGAAAGATGATGTTATTGCTGATCTCATGCATTTTCTTAGTTGGTTGTGAAATTGTTACATGATGTCTATTTTGGGGATTTTGGATAGATGCTTGTAAATTGAGATGAATGTTGAAATTGTATGTTTGGATTGGATTGTTTGTGATGCACATGAGTGAGAGGTTCCTTGTAAGGATGCTCACCCCTTCCCAAGAGGTTCCTTGTAAGGATGCTTGGGAAGCCATGAAGTGATTTGTGAGAGGTTCCTTGTAAGGATGCTCACCCCCTTCCCAAGAGGTTCCTTGTAAGGATGCTTGGGAAGCCATGTAATGATTTGTGAGAGGTTCCTTGTAAGGATGTTCACCCATTCTCAAGAGGTTCCTTGTAAGGATGCTTGAGAATCAAAGATGACCTAAACGGGGGGTGGAGGTTACCCTAAAGTATGCCACCCACCGAAAGAATTGTTGGAAATTGTGAATGGAGGACTGGATTATATTTGGAAATGGTTTGATAAATGTATAGTGGTTTCTTTTACTCATTCAATTACCGTTGTTCCTTAAACTTGAGATCTACTTGAAAATGTCCTGTTTTCTTTCAAATGTTATATATATGCTATTTGTGAAAAGTGAGACCGACCTTTTTAAATGCTTTTCAAAACCTTGTTTGAGTTTGGGAGGAATGTTGCTACGGAGCCTAGTGCTCACCCCCTACAAACAATATTTTTCAGATTATGTGCTAGGAGAGGAGTTCAGAGTTGACGAGCCAGAGCATTGGGAGGCTTCGATGGATGGGAACATAGATCCCGAGACGGTTGTGTAGGATTATATTTCCTTACGTTTTAGACTAGAGAATGTATTTTGAGACTATGTATGGTTTATGCTTTTGTTATTCCGCTGCGAAGTTACATATAATTCTTTTGGGATAATGTTAAGGATAGTATATATGGTGAATAAAATGTTTTGGATTTGATGGTTAGATAGACCTGGTGTGGTCAATGCATTATAAACGTACAGGTTGTGATTTTTGGGTGGAGCTTCCTGTACAAAGGAGACTCTGCCCAAATTTTGTTAAAATTAAGAATGTTTCTTAGTTGATGGATATATATTTAGTTGCTCTCATGACATGAATGGTTTCATAGGGTAATGCCGTCCAGGGTGGTATTTGGGGCGTTACAAAGTTGGTATCAGAGCCTAGGCTTTAGGTCTTACATGGGAGCTGTAGGTTATGGATTACCACTAGAAATGTAGGACTAAGTTAAAGGAACTGTAGGTTTGCATTTGTTTGAAGTTATGTGGTTATCAAGTAGGTTAGATTCATGGTATATTTAGGTTAAGGGTTAATTATTTGTTTGAATTCGATGAGTTGTCTCGCTACGCAATCAAGTTTGTGGTCACTGAGGCAAGGAGGGCTAAACGATTTGAACAAGATTTGAGGCCTTCCATCCGTGAGAAGCTGGTTACACTCTGAATTCGAGAATACAAGATCTCGTGAACGTGGACGTGGACGTGGACGTGGACGTGGACGTGTACGTGGACGTGGACGTGGACGTGTACGTGGACGTGGACGTGTACGTGGACGTGGACGTGGACGCGATTGAACAAATGCTTCAAATAGTGGAGAAGTTGAAGTGACTCAGACTAGAACAAGCACTGACCCGCGCCAATGCTTTGCATGCGGAGAGTATGGGCACTTCAAACATAGATGCCCCTCGTTTCTCCCAAGGACCAAGCAAGCAACCGAGCAAGTACCAACAAACAAGCCACCACTACAAAGGCTAACACAGCAGAGACCTCAAATAGCTCAAGGAGCGGGAAGCGTACCAGAGAGAGTAGGCACGGATGCACGCCGATGCTTTGCCTGTGGAGGTGTTGGGCACGTCAAAGATAATTGTCCATTGCTTTCCACCAAGACCAACCAAGCAACGGGGCGAGTGAATGCAAACAGGCCACCGCTACGACAGCCATTACCACCACAGAGACCGTTACAAGCTTATGCCCCGGCGGTGCCAATCAAGGAAGGGTTTTTGCTATGACTCAACCGGAGGAAAATGCCTCCAACGCCATCGTGGAAGGTATCGTTCTTTTCTACGATTCTTGGGCCCGAATGTTATTGGATTCCTATGCGACTCATTCTTTTGTACGTACTGCATATGCTGTGAAATTTGGATTGGGTTTCGAGGAAATAGAACTTACGGTATATGTTAATTTGCCTACGGGAGAACAAGGGGATACCAGTAGGGTTATTATATATATGTAATCTTTGACTCTAAATTATATCTACTTGCTAGGAAATCATCATGTCTTGTCATTCTTGTTAATATTACCTTGTTCCAAAATATATTATGGTTGAGTAAACCCGAAATCTTTTCTTATGCCTTCAAACCCTAGTTTACAAAGGAGATGTGTTTTTCTCTTGATTTCTCCTTGTCCTTGAATTCAAAACTTGACACTCTTTAGTTCTTGGTTACGAAGCTTGATATACATCGGTTATTGACTCCAAGACTCGATTGTTACTTTGTTCTTGATTTCAAGCTTTGATTGTTTCTTATTTTGATTCCAAAGCTTGATATGGGTTTGTTATGGAATTCGAGACTTGATTGTTCATTTATTTTTGGATTCCAAAAACTTGAGATTCGTTTGTTATTCATTTCAAACCTTGCTTGTTCTTTTGTTCTTGATTTCCAAAGCTTGATTATTTATTTGCTCATGAATTCAAAACTCTAGTGATTGGTAGTGACCACTAAAATGGTATTTTCGATGATATTATGTTAATTTTTCTTAAATTATTTCGTTGAAATAAAATAAAAATGTATATGGGTTTGGAAGCTAAGATGGGAAGACAAGTCTTGTTAGGTTTCAACTGTAACCTTTGGTGGATTGTAATTTATATCAGAGTGCGCAGCGAACTAACGGAGTAAGGACTACAATGGGGAAACTACGGAGAAGATTCAACTCATCCGGGAGAGGCTACGCATGGCGTAAGGTAAACAGAAGAGCTATGCAGACCACAGACGAAGATCCTTGGAATTCAAAGTGGGAGATTACATGTTTCCCAAGGTGTCACACCAGAAAGGAGTATTTAGATTCGGCAAGAAGGGAAAGTTAGCGCCAAGATATACCGGGCCGTTTGAAGTGATCAAAGTTGTGGGCAAAGCGGCATATCAACTTCAGTTACCGGCTCAGTTGTCCGGGGTGCACGACGTGTTCCACGTGTCGATGCTGAGGAAGTGTCAATCGGAAACAACGCCGGTCGTGGACTTGGAAGATATAGAAATTCAAGATGGAGCGACATATGAAGAACAACCGGTGAAGATTCTCGATGCCAAGGAAAAGGTGCTTCGCAATAAAGTCATCAAATTGGTGAAAGTGTTATGGCAACATCATGGAGCGGAAGAAGCTACTTGGGAACCGGAGCTGGGGATGCGAGAGAAGTATCCGTATTTATTCGCTACTTGAGGTAAGTTTCGAGGACGAAACTTTCTTTAAGGGGGTGGATTGTAAACCCCCGCATGTTTATAATTATATAGTAAAGTATTTGTTTAGTGATTCATATATATAGATAATGATGTAAGAATAAATCATATGGATGGTAATAGTAGGAAAAGAATACTAGAGATGCATGTTGATTTTCTAAGTTAAGTTCGAAGACGTTTAAACTTGGAAAGGGTGATTAGACAAGATTCCAAATACTTTGAGGCCAAAATAAGGTCTCCATTGAATCCGGGAGGTTTAAAAACATTGGGAGAGGTGATATGACTTGTATAAGAGGTTAGAAATGATTCCGGAATTAAAATACGCTCTAGAGTGAAGTTGAGTAAAAAGTATCTTGGACACCTTCTAGTATTTTGGCCATAAATTTTTATTCTTAATTCCAAATGACCTGAAATTTTGGCAGTAGATAGTAGACATCTAGGGCTACAAAAGTATATCTCATGAAAATTTTCCAATTCGACCTCTAAATAGGTCAAAAATGCGCTAGAAGTTCCAGTGAGCAAAACCTTCCGGAAGAACGATAAAACCTTCCGGAAGGTCGATGACAAAAACCTTCCAGTGAGCAAAACCTTCCGGAAGGTCGATGAAAAAAACCTTCCAGTGAGCAAAACCTTCCGGAATAACGACACAAACCTTCCGGAAGGTTAGTGTAAAAATCCAAAAATTTCTGTTTCGCGAATGCTGCTCTTCCTCCACTATAAATACATAATCTCTTCTCTCTAAGCCCCATTTCACCACTCCAAACCCTAGGTAGCCTTAGAAAGAGAGAAAGGGAGAGAAAAAACACAAATATAGAGGGAGATTTACACCATTCTTGAAGATCAAAACCCTAGATTTCTCAAGATTCCACTTCTATACCCATTTCCTTTTCTTCCCTTCTTCACCCATTCTCACCCAAATCTCTTGAAACCCTAGGAGGAGGAAATTAAGAGGAAAAGGAAGGAGAACAAGAAGGTTTTGAAGGTTGGGTCTTGGATTTATAGCTTGGCTTAGAAGGAAGGGGATTCTCACCTCAAAGTAGATCAAATCCTCAAGGTCTTCACACCAAACTAAGGGAGAGGTAGGGGTTTTCTCTCATTCACTTACATTGATGTTAGGGTTATGATATATATATGTTTTGGCTATCAATGGTATATATATATGCTATGGAGTCATCCTCTCTTAGGCTTTTACATGTTTTGAACAAAGTGAGGGTTTAAAACCCATGAAATCTCTTTTTTATTTTGAAAAACCTTAATCTTTAGAGAGTGATGTATTTCCTTCCTTAATGCTTCCTTTATTATGGATTTCAAAACCTTAGTGCTTTGCGTTGGGTAGAAAGATGATGTTATTGCTGATCTCATGCATTTTCTTAGTTGGTTGTGAAATTGTTACATGATGTCTATTTTGGGGATTTTGGATAGATGCTTGTAAATTGAGATGAATGTTGAAATTGTATGTTTGGATTGGATTGTTTGTGATGCACATGAGTGAGAGGTTCCTTGTAAGGATGTTCACCCCTTCCCAAGAGGTTCCTTGTAAGGATGCTTGGGAAGCCATGAAGTGATTTGTGAGAGGTTCCTTGTAAGGATGCTCACCCCCTTCCCAAGAGGTTCCTTGTAAGGATGCTTGGGAAGCCATGTAATGATTTGTGAGAGGTTCCTTGTAAGGATGCTCACCCATTCTCAAGAGGTTCCTTGTAAGGATGCTTGAGAATCAAAGATGACCTAAACGGGGGGTGGAGGTTACCCTAAAGTATGCCACCCACCGAAAGAATTGTTGGAAATTGTGAATGGAGGACTGGATTATATTTGGAAATGGTTTGATAAATGTATAGTGGTTTCTTTTACCCATTCAATTACCGTTGTTCCTTAAACTTGAGATCTACTTGAAAATGTCCTGTTTTCTTTCAAATGTTATATATATGCTATTTGTGAAAAGTGAGACCGACCTTTTTAAATGCTTTTCAAAACCTTGTTTGAGTTTGGGAGGAATGTTGCTACGGAGCCTAGTGCTCACCCCCCTACAAACAATATTTTTCAGATTATGTGCTAGGAGAGGAGTTCAGAGCTGACGAGCCAGAGCATTGGGAGGCTTCGATGGATGGGAACATAGATCCCGAGACGGTTGTGTAGGATTATATTTCCTTACGTTTTAGACTAGAGAATGTATTTTGAGACTATGTATGGTTTATGCTTTTGTTATTCCGCTGCGAAGTTACATATAATTCTTTTGGGATGTAAATGGCCATGGTTTGGCTTATTCTTTTGGGATAATTTTAAGGATAGTATATATGGTGAATAAAATGTTTTGGATTTGATGGTTAGATAGACCCGGTGTGGTCAATGCATTATAAACGTACAGGTTGTGATTTTTGGGTGGAGCTTCCTGTACAAAGGAGACTCTGCCCAAATTTTGTTAAAATTAAGAATGTTTCTTAGTTGATGGATATATATTTAGTTGCTCTCATGACATGAATGGTTTCATAGGGTAATGCCGTCCAGGGTGGTATTTGGGGCGTTACAGTACCATGCAACAGTAAAACATCATCAGTGCACCAAAAGGTCAAGTCATTCAATTGGAACACCGTAGATATTCAACTGGTAGGTTGATGATTCGCTGGTGACATAATTCCGGGCTACGTAGTAACAGCCAATTACGTGCATCACTATATCATGCATGAAGTTCATAATAATATGTAGTATGGTAGAGCATATTATAACTATAACCATCCATCAATTAAGGGAGGTATATATATATATTAGTATAGGATAATTAAACATCGGTATTTCCATAACTTAACCAATATTCTACATATGTTTACCCCTCACTGAAGGGTATAAGTAAACTACTCACACCCCATTGCTATAAACAAGCAAGGCGTGCGGGTAATTTCCATTACAAAAGTAAATATAATACAAACACTAACACTTCTTTCGCGAGGAACAGTTGAAATACAACCACCCTTAATATCGATTAAGACACAAAGGTGGCAGCAGTTTAACTCTCCAAGTAGAAAGACATAACAGAAATGTAGAAATAACAGAGTTTTGGCTGGAGATTAGGTCGGACCGGATCTTGAAATTTTCTATGACTTTCTTTCTTTTTCTCTATTTTCTTCCTTTTCTCTTTCTCTACTTTGAATTCTTTTCTAGAGCTCCCATTCCAGCCGGTTGAAAATGAGGATGGCAACTCATATATATAGGCAAAAGTGAAGTAGGAGGTGGAGGATCAACTCAAACCGCCTAGAGCCACCGTCCGAACGGTCCTTGTTTGCTGGTGGAGGTTCCATGACCTTCTTGCATGTTCTTATGTTGAATTACACTTGCCTCCTTTGTTGTTTCAAGCTGTGACAGATTACTCCTCCTGATTTTCAACAATTCCGCACAAAAAACCCTGAAATTTTAAACAGTACACACATAAACCCTAGTTTACGCACAAACCCTTATTTACAGTTTCTAACTGTTTTATCTTACAAAATTAACTTATTTAACTATTTTAATTCACATTTTAATTAGGGTTAATCACACTCCCCAACTTAAACTTTACTAGTCCTTAGTAAATGAAAAAACTATTAACAAAGTGAAAATAAAATACAAACAGAGGTAAAATCATTTTCGTAGATTTTTTCACGATTGCATTTAGCATATGTAACAAGCCTTTAAACCCCCAAGTGATCCCTAGTGGACGAGTTTTGTCTTGTGAAAGTTTTCAGTGAAGCTACCTACAAATTTCAGTAGTTAGGAGTTAATAACTCATACTTTTCACAAATAAAATTAAATCAATATTCCTGTGCATTGCTAGAATACTTCATTTTTCTAATCACTATAAGAGTAACACACGTTAGTTGTAACATTATCCATATATTTTTATAAAAACGTGTGTGTGTGTGTGTGTAATGATTTCTTTTATTTCAAAAATCACTCAAGAAATATTACTATATTTCATGGTAGTCTTGATGTCAATCCTTTCCTAGAATATACTCAATAAAGAATACACATACGTTATAGTGACTATTCCCTCAATAGTTACATGTGATTGGAATATTGTTTTCTAAGCAAAGTAATATCACATGTAATATATCAAAAGAATGGTTATTCAAATAAAATTGGAATTTGACATAATCTTATGGAAGGATATTAACACTACATTTAGACATATTATTAACATTCTCCCTTTTTGGATTGATAGGATTACTACAGATGCATGATCTCTGGAATAAAAAAGGACTTTCTTTGGGTTGTAATGTGCCCATCGGTTTAGGGTTTAAGAAATGACGTCAATGGGTTTCAAAGCTACCCTTTATATTGTGGCACACCTCTTCCTAGCTTTCTAAGACTTTGCATGTTCATCCTTTCCATTTTTCACTTTCTTGGCTCTTTTCTTTTTGTTTTTCTCTTTAAATTTCTTTCACGGGTTTTTCTTTTCTTTGAATAGTAAATACCCTTTTCTTTTCTCTTTTCTACCTTTTCTTCCTCTTTTGTTTTTCTATATCATACTAGAAGAGGGTGCAAGAAAATTAGATAGCAAAATGTAGGTTTAATATATTTTCATGTGGCTCGGGTATTTTTCGGGTTTCATGAAAAGAATTTATACTTTTTCAGGCTCAATCATGGCTGACTAAGGATATAATTTTGTAAAAGAAATGGTCAAGGCTCAAAATTAATCAAAAATGGCCTAAGATCATTTCCAGAAATCATACACCTGCATAATTCCTAAGTAAAAGAATTTTAAGGATAATGCTAACAATACAATCTAATTAGTGTTAATCAAAACAAAACTAACGAGATTATTCAAAGAAAATTTACAATTGAATCGAAGATTCTTATTTGAGTAGATGTAGAATATCTCTCCAAGAAAGATTGGCTCAAATTCTGCAATTGGTTTTACATCTCCACTATATATGCAAAAAGTGTAATATTTCACAAGGTTTCTAAAATAAAGAAATATATTTGTGCTCATAAGACTAAGTTTAAACAAAAATATTAAGATAATATACAACTAAAATATGAAAATCCCGCGTGATCAGATTAAGACTATTCTTGCAAAGCATGGGAATAATAACCTAATTCAACTGTAATTTATATGAAATAATCGTCCTAACTTAAAAACATAAGTTCCATATTAATTAACGAAAACAAACTTAAACACAAACAAGTTTAAAACTAAAACAAGTTCAAAACATAAAGTAAATTAAAGTGCATAATTAAAAGCTGAGTGAAAGATAGCAAAGTTTTTGTAGAATTTCCAATGTCTCAGATCAAGATGTAGACGGTCCTCCACCGAAACGCTCTCTCAGTAGCCTTAGTATCTCAACTTGATTCCACTCATAATCCTCTGATTAACCCTAATTAGTCTATAAATTAGGATAATTAACAAATTTAAATTTGTAAGATAAAACAATTAAAAACTATCAATTAGGGTTTGTGCGTAAACTAGGTATGTATATATTGTTTGAAATTTCAAGGTTTTGTGCGGAATTGTCCAAAAGTATCAAGAAACAATTGATTAAAGCTTGAAACAACAAGGGAGGCAACTATAAAATAACCCAGAATGGCCAGCACAACAAGAAGATCAGCATCCAGCAAGGCACCACCATCCGGACGGTGGTGATGGCGTCCGGACGGTCCCTCTTGACGGCTCATATTAATCCTCCACCTCCTACTTCTTTTCTCCTATAAATAGGGCAGCCTTTTCATTTTCGTGCTGGGCGAGGGAGAGAGGAGCTCCAGGAGAGAAAAAAAAAAAGAATCAAAGAAGAAGAAGAGAAAAGAAAGGAAAGAGAGAAAGTCATAGAAATATTCCAGATCCGGTGCGACCTACTCTCCAGCCAAAACTCTGTATTTCTGCATTTCTATTATGTCTTAATACTTGGAGAATTGAATTGCCGCCACCTTTATATTTTCATCAGTATTAAGGGTGATTGTATTTCAGTTATTCCTTGCGAAAAAAGTATATGTGTCTGTATTTTATTTAATACTATAATGAGAATTACCTGCACTTCTTGCTTGTCTATAGCAATGGAGCGTGAGTAGTTTCCTTATACCCATCAGTGAAGCGTAAACATATGTATAATACTGGTTAAGTTATGGAAATGCCGATGTTTAATTATACTATATATATATGCCTCCCTTAATTGCTAGATTGTTATATTTATATATACTCTACTATATTATATATTATTATGAACTTCATGCATGATACAGTGATGTACGTAATTGAGTGTTACTACGTAGCCCGGAATTATGTCATCAGTGAATCATCAACCTGCCGGTTGAATATCTACGGTGTTCCGACGGAATGGCTTGACCTCCAGGTTCACTGAGGATGTTTTACTGTTGCATGATATATAACATTATCAGATTAATGACCTAAGTGATCCACTTAAATGGCATGTCCTTCTGGTCCACTAGGGTCGTTTAACTGGTATATAAAGCTGTCAGATTAATGACCTAAGTGATCCTCCTAACTGGCTTGTCCTTCTGGTTTACTTGGGACATCTAACTGATACATAATATTAAACTAAAAATTGAGTAATTTCAGTATTCCTCTTGAATGATTTTTCCTCCTGGTTTACTTAAATTAGTCAATTGAAATAAATAACACCAGCTAACCTAAGAAGTGGATGTGTTTACTATACATCAGACCTACCGGTTGACTTTCCAAGTGACAGGGAAGTTAATTGTTGTAAGGTGGCATTTTCAGTACTTAACCAAGATAAAGCATATGGGATCCTTAAACTAACGGGTATCTTTTCATATTATTGTCTTTAACAATCTATTTACGCACTTTATTTAATCAGACTAGTTATCAATCTAAGCTCACACCACAAGCTATCTTATGTCCGCTACATTAACAACAACTTTACTGTTTCTATTTTGAATTCGAATTATTAAAACTCTTCGTGGGATCAATCTTGGACTTAAACCAAGAAAAATATAATTTGACCACTTATACTTGGGTGTATGAGATAAAACAAGTCGAATCAAGTTTTTTGCGCCGTTGCCGAGGAGTTACGGTAATTTGAAAATTAAATATAATAAGGAAGTTGTTTACTTATATTATATGTTTATAAAATTTTTGTTTATTTCTAATAGTTTATGTCTGTTCATTCATCAGTAGGTTCTGTAAATCAGTCATCTCCGTCGTCTTCATCATCTTCATCTACACAAGCATCATTTGAATTAAGTATGGCTCAAAACGTACCTAGGGGGCAAGAACAAGAGCAAGAAGTAGTTCAAAATATCCGACCATTAAGAGAATATTTACATCCCACACGAACTAATGTCCCGTCATGTTTTACTTTTCCAACAGACGCTCCAAATCTTAATATTAAACCAGGAACAATACAGTTATTACCTCAATTCCATGGTTTAAAAACTAAAAACCCTTATGTTTATATGAAAGAATTTGAGGAAGTCTGTGGAACTCTGCAAGATAGTTCTGAAATGGCACGATTAAAGCTTTTTCCTTTTTCCTTAAAAGATAAAGCTAAACAGTGCCCTAATTCTTTAAGAGTTAATTCTATTACAAATTGGCAAACTTTACAAACTGAGTTTTTCAAAAAGTTTTTTCCTGTACATCGTACAAATGCATTAAGACGTTAAATAATGAATTTTTCTGTAAAGGAAGGGAAAACTTTTTATCAATGTTAGGAAAGATTTAAAGATCTTCTCCAAGCTTGTCCACATCATGCATTTGAAAACTGGACCTTATTTGGTTTCTTTTATGATGCTCTTCCATCTGCAATGCGACAATTAGTTGAAATGATGGCCCAAGGGGAATTTATTAGTAAAAACCCTGAGGAAGCATTTCAATTTTTTGACACTATTTCTGAAAGTTCGCAAATGTGGGACTCGACTTCTTTAAATATTGATGAAACTAAGTCGTCTACATCCGAAAGAGGAAAATATATATTAAAAGAAGATGATGATTTAAGAGCTAAAATAGCTAATTTATCTCAAAAATTAGAAGCCTTAGAGATGAAAAAAATTAAGCAAGTGTCTCTTGTTTCTTCTAAGGACCAAATATGTGAAATTTGTGCGTTGTCAGGACATCCTGCTGGAGAATGTCCAACTATACCCGCATTTAAAGAAGTTCTGATTGAACAATCTAACGCTATTCCAACTTATAATAAAAGCCTTATCTACATCCATATTCTGAAACTTACAATCCATGATGGAGAAATCATCCAAATTTTAGTTGGAAAAATACACAACCTACAAATCAAACACAAGGTCCACCATAGCCATAGAAT
This sequence comes from Ilex aquifolium, assembly GCA_951799425.1. Lineage (NCBI taxonomy): Eukaryota > Viridiplantae > Streptophyta > Magnoliopsida > Aquifoliales > Aquifoliaceae > Ilex > Ilex aquifolium. The sequence continues at coordinate 19,509,299 of OX637405.1, forward strand.
CAACAACAATATCAACCTTATCAACCTCCTCATAGAAGGACTCTAGAAGATACTATGAATCAATTTATTCAGAGTCAAATGAGTTTTAATAATCAAACAACTCAAACATTTAATGAGTTTAAAGCTCAAACATCACAAAGTATTGAAGACATCAAGAGTCATTTAGCTAAATTAACCCAGTCCTTGAGTATGTCAGAGAAGGGGAAGTTTCCATCTCAACCTAAACCTCCACAAAGTCAGAGTCAAGCTAATACTATATCCTCTGAACCTTCTCCAAGTCAAGTACAAGCAATCACCACACTGAGAAGTGGTAAGGTGATTAACAAGACCATTAAACCTAAGATTACAAAAAAAAATACGTAAGTCAATTCCCGTAAATGAACCAATTGAACCTGAACCTTCAGCTGAAAAACAACCAGAAATACAAAATGAGAAAGATCATCCATGTCCTATTCCTTTACCTTTTCCTCAAAGGGTTAAGAAGTCCTCATCTGTAAAAGATCAATCTGATATTTATGAGTTGTTTAAACAGGTAAAGATTAACATTCCATTGTTGGATGCAATAAAATGAGTTCCAGCTTATGCCAAGTTTTTGAAAGATCTTTGCACAATAAAAAGAAAAACTAATGTACCAAAGAAAGCATTTCTAACTGAACAAGTTAGTACTATAATACAGCATAACACTCTTCTTAAGTACAAAGATCCAAGTAGTCCTATAGTTTCATGTATCATTGGAAATTTCTAAATTGAACAAGCTCTGTTAGATCTAGGAGCCAGTTGTAATTTAATTTCATATTCGGTATATACACAATTAGGATTGAGTGAGTTAAAACCTACCAATGTTACATTTCAGTTAGATAACCGATCTATAAAAACCCCACGAGGAATTGTGGAGGATGTTATTGTCCAAGTTGATCAATTATATTTTCCAGCAGATTTTATCGTTTTAGACACCCAAACAATTTTTCATGCATCTGCATACATACCTGTTATTTTGGGTAAACCATTCCTAACTACATCAAATGCACTGATTAATTGTAGGAATGGAGTCATGAAACTTTCATTTGGAAACATGACTTTAGAATTAAACATTTTTAACATTACAAAACAACCCAGAGAAGAAGATGAAATGCATGAAGTAAATTGTGTTGAGTTGTTAACTCAGAGTTTATTTGAAAACATTTTTATGAAAAAAGAATCATATGCATTAAAATCTATATCTGACATTGAATCTAAAGATATATCAGCAGGGGATCCTCCTGAATCTGAAGAATCTAACATCAAATTTTTTAAACTAGAATTAAAACTTCTTCCATCTAACCTAAAATATCTCTTTTGGGGGGAAGATGAAATTTATCCAGTGATAATATCCTCAAAATTATCTAGAATTCAAGAAAAAGAATTGAAAAAAATGAAAGATCACCAAAGTGTTCTTGGATGGACAATAGCAGATATAAAAGATATAAGTCCACTTCTATGTACCCACTATATCTATTTAGAAGAAAATGTTAAACCATCTCGTCAAATGGGAAGAAGATTGAATTCACACTTGAAAGAAGTAGTCCGTGTTGAAGTACTTAAACTATTAGATGTTAATATTATTTACCCTATATCTGATAGTAAATGGGTTAGTCCTACGCAAGTAGTCCCTAAAAATTATGGTGTGACGGTAATAAAAAAATCAAGAGAATGAATTAGTTCCTATGCGTACAGTCATAGGATGGTGTGTGTGTATTGACTATTGAAAGCTAAATTCCTGTAAAACCTGGGTAAATTTAAATTTTTTTATGAAAAAGAGCAAAACGATAAATTGCCACTTTGGTACGGGTTGAAAACCTGTATTTTTTTAGAGCTCGGATGACGAAACGGACCTCACCGTTGGATTCGTCTCGCGAGATCTAGTTACCCTATCAAATTTCGTCGAATTTCGAGGTAGTCGAATTTTATGCGTTTTATGAAACGGTCGGGTCTTGAGTGACCCAAAAACGAAAATTTAAATAAAATTTTAAATTTTGGAAAATAATTTAAATCAAATTGAAATAAAAATATTTTGAACTTGAACCGGGGCGAAATTTAATCGTTTCGGGGCGAAAACGGACCCGGGAAAAGAAGGTCGTGTGGCGCATTGTGGACTAAGTGTTTGGAGACTATAAAAAGGGGAAGAAAATCAGATTTCTTCCCCTATTCTCTATTGGGTTCATTTTGGAGAAGGAAGAGGGGGAAAAAGAGAGAAAATCCAACTTCTCTCTACGATCTACGCCTCCTCGTCGCTCAAATCAACTCGAGCGAAGTATTAAAGTCATTCCTCTCAGCGAGGGCAACGCGGCTATACCAAAAAGTGCGGGTTTTACCGAAGTTAAGAAACGGGATTTGGAGAAAGTGAAGATTCTAGTTTGAATCGGGTTCTTGAAGGCTCTACAACTCGTTTTACGCTTCAAGAGGTAGGGTTCCCTCCTACTTAGGTTTATTTCTAACCTAGGGTGTTAGATGCATTAACAATTGCCTATTGTTGTTGAAATGTGGAAATGGGTATAGAAATGGTCTAAAACTAATTTCTAGCTTAAATTTGATATGTGTAAGTTACTTGTGTGATTTCTTGAAAAATGGTATTATGTGTGCATGCTATGTGTTTATATTGTGCCATGTGAAAATTAAGTGTGTTATTGGCATAAATTATGTGATAACATGCTTGTGATTGGTTGTTGGGTATAAAATGTTGATATATTGACATTGTGATGGATAAAGGTGGTTATATGCACATGATATAATTGGTCATGATATATGTTGATATGTGGTTAATTGGTCCATATGACATTCATAGCATGTTGGACATGATTGGGGTATAGCAATAGTGCATTACATTGCATTTGCACGGAGGCAACGCATTCATGGGCATGAGGCATGAGTGTGGGTGTGTGTGCATGGTTGATCAAACACCATTCTTGGTGGTTGATAAGTAGACTCGGAAAGGTTGGATCGAAGATCCGGCTGAGTTGCATGGTTGCATGAAAAACTTGTGTCGGGTATAGCAAGCAGGGCTAGATTCTCCCTCGGGTGCAAGACCCGGCTACTTGGTTCATACATTCCCCTATGGTGCAATTCCAGAAAAGTGTATCGGTGTGCGGAACCGGCGGTGTGACACCAAAACTCTGCTACCCAACAAAGATACATGATTTTGTTTTATAAAATAGTCATTCGATGTGTAACATCCAACAATGATTTTGTTTTATAAACACATGACTTTTATTTCGAAATGATCATTGGATGTATTTCATCAATGGCGGATTTATTACACATTGGCATTGCATTGTGTTGTAAGAGCTGGTGAAGGCTCAGGTCAAAGTGCATGAGTGAGTCTCATCTCATTTCATGGCATGGCATGGTAGAATTCCAACTTTGAATTGCATATTCTTGTTTGGGATGGTTGTTGCTCGTTGAATGTTGCATGTGAACATTTCATATGCACGTAAGTTGGGGAGTAGTCTCTTTAGCAAATACCCTATTGAGCATGGCTCACCCTTCGTGGAAAAATATTTCAGGTGCAGGTTTCACACCGATAGACTGCTCCCAATTCGAGCCTCAAGGGTGAAGAAGGCCGACTCGTGGCTCTTATAACTCATTTTGTATAACTTTTGTGAAAATTCTATTTTGGCATGTAAATATATGGAATTGCTTGTAATAGAACTTGTTGTATCATGTTTCATGTGAAAAAATTCATTAAACATGTATTGAATGGTTGTGGGATGGATTTGATGGGATTGGAAATTAAAAACAGGTGAAACAGGCAAATCTGGGCAAAACCTACCGGTATAACTTTTTCCAATAGGCAAAACCTACCGGTAGAACATTAACTTACCAGTAGAACCTTTTCCAGTAGACAAAACCTACCGGTAGAACATTAACCTACCGGTAGAACCTTTTCCAGCAGGCAAAACCTACCAGTAGGTTTTCCAAAAATCTGAAATTTTAAGAATGTTTTGCCATGCTTTTGGGCTATGTGTCCTCTTATTCAAATGATGTGAATGGATAATAATGGAGCATAAATTGTGGTGTATTGGACCTCGGATGGGTCATTTGATTAAATGTGTACAGTTTTGTGTTTTGTGATCCTAGTAAAGGGGATGTTGTGACGTGGCGTCGCGTTAAGCAGCATCCATTGGTAATTCCGCGGGTTGACGGTTGGTCAACGGTTGACAAAGGACCCCTGGTTTTAGGGGCATCACAGCTTGGTATCAAAGCATATTATAGCTTAGCTTAATTCGAGTTAATCATGGGTTAATTATGGACACCCGAATTTTGGGGTGTCACAGCTTGGTATCAGAGCATATTGATATCTTAGCTTAATTCGAGTTAATCATGGGTTAATTACGGATACCCGAATTTTGGGGTGTCACAATTCCCTCACCAGAAAGGATCATTTTTCGTTGCCGTTTCTAGATCAAGTTTTAGAAAGAATAGCTGGTCATGCATATTATTGTTTTTTAGACGGATATTCTGGTTATAATCAAATTGAAATAGCAATAGATGATCAAGAAAAAACTACCTTTGCATGTCCTTTCAATACTTTTGCTTATAAAAGGATGCCTTTTGGATTATGTAATGCCCCAGCTACTTTTCAGCGTTGCATGCTAAGCACATTTAGTGATGTGATAGAACAACATCTAGAAGTTTTTTATGGACGATTTCTCAGTATATGGTGATTCATTCCATTTATGTTTAGAAAATCTTGAAAAAAGTACTTATTCGATGCGAAGAAACAAACCTTGTTTTAAATTAGGAAAAATGTCATTTCATGGTTACACAAGGTATTGTTTTAGGTCATATAGTTTCTGAAAAAGGAATTGAGGTTGATAAATCAAAAATTGACTTAATAGCTAATCTTCCTTCACCGAAAACTGTAAAATATTTTCGATCTTTTCTAGGTCATGCAGGATTTTATAGAAGATTTATTAAAAATTTTAGTATGTAATCTCTTGTGCCAGGATATAGTATTTGACTAGAATAATGCATGTCAATTAGCATTTGATAAATCAAAAACATGCTTATTTCTGCACCTATTATGCAACCTCCTGACTGGTCTTTACCTTTTGAATTATTGTGTGATGCAAGTGATTACGCAGTAGGAGCTGTATTAGGTCAAAGAAGAGAAAAAAAAACTTATGTTATTTATTATGCAAGCAAAACTTTAAATGATGCACAAATGAATTATTCAACTATAGAAAAAGAATTACTTGTTGTTGTGTTTGCATTAGATAAATTTCGTTAATATCTGGTTGGATCATCAATTGTTGTATTTACAGATCATGCAGCTTTAAAATATTTACTTACTAAGAAAGATACTAAACCACGTCTTTTACGTTGGATTTTGTTACTTCAAGAATTTGATCTTATTATTAAAGATAAAAAGGGAGTTGAAAACGTGGTAGCAGATCACCTATCAAGACTAAATTATGATATAAAGGAAGAACCAATTCCGACTAAATTATGATATAAAGGAAGAACCAATTCCGATTAGGGAAACTTTTCCAGATGAACAACTTTTTGCAATAACATAAGTACCATGGTATGCAGATATAACTAATTATTTAGCTACTGGTACTATCCCTCCTAATTATACCTGGACCGATAGAAATAAGTTTCTAAGTGAAGTACGTAATTTTTTCTTGGAAGATCCTTATCTATTTAAATACTGTAAAGATTAGATAATAAGACGTTGTGTACCTAATTATGAAATCGGTCAAGTAATTCAGTTTTGTCACTCTGAAGCTTGCGGATGCCATTTTGCTTTAAAGAAAACCGTTACTAAAATTTTGCAGTGTGGATTTTATTGGCTAACTCTTTTTAAAGATGTTCATATCTTTTGTTTAAATTGTGACAGATGTCAAAGAATGAGAAATATTTCAAAAAAAAATATGATGCCTTTAAACCCTATTTTAATTGTTGAAATTTTTGATTGTTGGGGTATCGATTTTATGGGACTATTTCCCCCATCTTTTGGTTATCTGTATATTTTGGTTGCAGTTGACTATATTTCTAAATGGGTAGACGAGATTCCATGTAGAAATAATGATCACAGAACAGTGATCAAATTTTTTTAAAAAAATATTTTATCTAGATTTGGAATTCCTCAAACCATTATCAGTGATGGTGGATTACATTTTTGTAATAAATTTTTTGAAAATCTTATGAAAAAATACTTGATTTCTCATAAAATATCCACTATGTATCATCCACAAACAAGTGGACAAGTTAAATTAGCCAATAGGGAGATAAAATACATTTTAGAAAAAACAGTAAATCCAGATCGTAATGATTGGTCTTTAAGATTAACTGATGCACTTTGGGCATATCGTACCGCATATAAAACTATTTTAGGAATGTCCCCTTATCGGTTAGTTTTTGGTAAACCATGTCACTTGCCTGTAGAATTAGAACATCGAGCATATTGGGCAATCAAAATGATGAATTTTGATATGGATAAAGCTGGAATAGTTTGTAAGTTACAAATTAATATCATGCGGAAATCTTTTAAACCTTCTCAAAAAGTTCTATTATATAATGCAAAACTTCGTCTATTTCCTAGAAAATTAAGATCTAGATGGACAGGTCATTATATTGTCAAACAAGTTTTTGACTATGGGGAAATTGAAATTGAGAATCCATTAACCGGAAATATTTTTAAAGTCAACGGTCAAAGGGTTAAACCCTATTATGAGGGATTTATTCAAGATATAACTTTTATACAACTGTTTGAACCAGTCTATGTATTCTGAAAAACTTATATTATTATTTGACTATAAATAAAAGTACTAATCGTTTTTATTTCTGTGACAGATCTCCTGAATGAGAACCAGCTATCTTAATCGCTGAACAACAGCAAATTGCGGATTTTCATATGTATTACGAACAGTGTTTCATATAGCTAGGAGAGGAAGGAACTATTAAAATAAGTTTTAAAATATATTTGTTTGTGTGTTGTTAAAAAAAAAATTTGTTCGTCTTTGTGACTATCAGACGTTAAAGAATCGGATAGTGAGTCAAGTGTTTGAATTAATTTTTAAAAAAAAATTTTTTTTTTTTACACAATGGATGAGAAACTGTTTTGGTTAAGTTTAATTTTACTACGTCATCTTCCAAAAGATATACATGCATTGATCATGCAAAAAGATAGAAGAGTTGAAATTTAGAAATTTTTGAAAGTCAAGCAAGACCGTTATGTGGAAAGAGTACATTTGCTAAACACCGACGAGCAAATCGTCTCGGTGGTTGTGTAAGATGTGGTCGTACAAAGCATTTGAGACAATATAATTAGTGTGCGGAACCAATTTCAGGTCGAGCGTCAGATCATCTTCGGTGGATTAGGTATGGGCAGAGTAAGGAATACCCTGAGACGCCATCCTATTCTACTCCTATGTTAACAAATACGTAGGAAATGAAGTTAATCGCGTCACTGGTATTAGTGATCTAGAAACTTCTGACTCTGAATCTGAATAGAAGTATGATCAAATAATATGTAATTTTGGAATTGTACATATATGTACATAAATGTAAATAACTATAGAATAAATAGAAAAATCAGTAAATAATAAATAATAAATAAAAGAATAAAAATAATCAATTTTTGAAAAGAAAAAGAGTGGTTAGCAAATTTTTATAGAATATGTAAAATTGTATTTAACTTTGTAACTGCAGGATTATGAAATAAAGAAAGCAGAATTGCAGAAAATCAGAAGCAGCAGCCTGCAGTGTACAAAGCAACAAACCAGTCAGTCAGCACTTTCCGGACGGCGGTGCAAGCGTCCGGACGGTAGTGCACATAAAAATATTCATTCCACGCAAAAAAAAAACCGATTAGTTCAGTCTCCCTCGCAGCTAGAATTCGTAAACCACCATTTTCTCCAAAGAATTTCTCTCAAATCTGCTACACTTAACTGTTTTTCTTCAAATCTGTTCCAATTATTCATTTACCCATCACATTTTGAAGGTTTCTACCAATTGAAATCATTTGAAACTGAATATTTGAAGAGAAATCATAAAAAAAAAAAAACATGGATTTAAGGCGTCGAACGAGAGGATCTTCAAGTCGTGCACAAAGGGATCAACCTCAGCAACCTCAAGCACCTCCACAACAACCTAGACCAGGAAATATCTACAATGAGGTGATTTTTGAGAATTTTGAACAACAGGCGTGGTACAATGCTAACTTTATGTCTAAAACTATCATTTCTGAAAGGCCAGTTATTTTTGAGGATTTTGAAAACATAGGAGTTAGACAAATTCTTGTTATGCGTGGATGACTTGATTATGTTAGATTTATCGCTCCTGCTTATGACTGCTTGGTCCGTGAGTTTTATAGTAATGCAGAAATAATTGGAGAATGACAATTGCATGTATTTGTTTGGGGTATTGTTTTCCAAGTTACATTGGCTACTATAGCCGAATTTTTTCAGCCCATGCAAAGACCACCCAACCCGCAATATCCTTACACTGAATTACCTGATTTGAATGATGTAGGGAAAGAATTGATGGGTAATCCAGAGTTTGGTTGGGGTAGACCAAATAAATACATAAAACAAGGGGATCTGACAAACAAATACCGAATTCTGAATATGATTACAGTAAATAGTTTGTTACCTCGAGCTTAGAAAAATTAGATTTATACTGAGCAGGCTTACTGTAAAACCCGGGTACATTTGAACTTTTATGAAAAAGGGCAAAACGATAAATTTGTCACTGCGGTACGGGTTACAAACCTGAAATTTTCTAGAGCTCGGATGACGAAACAGACCTCACCGTTGGATTCGACTCAGCGAAATCTGGCAACCTTGTCAATTTTCATCGAATTCTGATATAGTCGAATTTTTTGCGTTTTACGAGACAATCGGGTCTCGGATGACCCAAAAATAAAATTTTTAATAAAATTTAGAAAGTTGGAAAATAATTTAAAGCAATTTGAAAGAAAAATATTTTGAACCTGAACCGGGCCAAAATTTAATTGTTTCAGGGCGAAATTAGAACCGGGAAAGGAGGTCGTGTGGCGCGTTGTGGGCCAAGTATCCTAGGAGTATAAATAGGGGAGAAAAATTAGATTTCTCCCCTATTCATTCAGCTGGGTTTTAACGTTAAAGAAAGAGAGGGAAAAGAGAGAAAATCCAACTTCTCTCTACGATCTACGCCTCCTCGTCGCTCAAATCAACTCGAGCCAAGTATTAAAGTTGTTCCTCTCGACGAGGGCTACGCGGCTATATCAAAAAGCGCGGGTTTTACCGAAGTCCAAGAAACGGGATTTGGGAAAAGTGAAGATTCTAGCTTGAATCGGTTCTTGAAGCTTCTCAACATTGTTTTATGCTTCAAGAGGTAGGGTTTTCATCCAAATTAGGTTTATTTCCAACCTAAGTTTGAAATATGAAATGAGTAGGTTGATAGAAGTTGTATCACTTGCCTATTGTTGTAAAAAAATTGAGGAAATGGGTATTGAGAATGTGTAGAATAATTTCTATCATGAATTAGGTATGTCGAAATTATCTAATGTGATTCTTAAGTTGTGTGATTAATTGGACAAATTATGTGATGACATGATTGGATGCCTTGAAGGTGTTTGAAATAAATGCAAATGTGAAATTAAGTATGTTTGCATAGATAATGTGATAACATGCTAGGGAATTGTAATGGGTGTGATGTTAATATGCTTTATGATATGTTAGCATTATGATAAGTGTGGAGATTATATGCTTTTGATATAATTGGATATAGAGTGGTGAAAATTGCTCATTTGACATTCATTGCATATTGGGCATAATGTTGGCGTTGATTAACCCTAATTAGTGTGTAATCGAAAATGATTAAGTAATTAACTTTGTAAGATAAAACAATTAAACATTACGAATTAGGGATTGTGCTTAAATTAAAGTTTTAATACTTTATGCTTAAATTGCAGGGTTAAATGCAGAAATACCAGAGAATATGAGGTTAAATTGCAAAGCTGGAAACAACGAAGGACTAAAGTGTAAAAGCGACACGTGGAAGCTCCGGCCTGCGACACATTGATTGATGAAAAACGGTGTTATTCCTAACCCCTTAAATACTATCCCTTAGCAGTCAAAGTGTATGAACGAAAGGGAGTGTCACTCTCCCTTGGGATAGTGTCAAAAGAAAGGGCAATAGGAAAGGAAATAGGTTGGTGGAAATGTGATATGTGAATGCACAAAAATGCTCCCCAATCGCAAGGAGACTTTCGTGGGCCGTCTTTTACTTGGTGGTATTCCAAGGTCGTTTCCACGGGGAAGGAAATAAACCAATTTGAAAGTGATTTTTGGGGAAACGAAAGTGTAAAAATTCTTGTGGTGGAAAGTTGTTTGGTGAAATGTGTTTTGATGAAAATGAAATGGGAAAGCAAGTGTTGGCAATTCCAAGAGGTCACTCCAATAGGTATGCTATCTCAACTCAAATCACTCATCCGATTGAGCATGAATGAACGATTGATTCATAGAAAGCCGAGGATGATGTCGGAGGGTATCTAAGCATAAACCGTGACTAGGCCTACGGATTATCAAAGACTCTCCAAATCATCCACCTTCAATCTAGTCAAACCGAACCATTGGACTCTAAAGGGAGGGAGTAGAAGGAGTTGAGATGGTATACCCAAAGGGAGATTCCCCTTGGTCTTGCCAACTAAAGAGTTTAGCTACTCATACTTGAAATGAAAATGACAATGTAAATAGAATGCATTGCACAAATATGAAGTTCTAGAGTCACTAAATGCAATAAAACACAAGCTAATAGTGAAAGCATTTCAATCCCATTTTTACAACAAAGACCATGAAAGACTTGAAGCATTAATGGTAGAAACTTAAGAAGAACATTAACTAGCCAGAAACATGAAGGTAAATAGCATTAATGACATTCAATGAAATTCTAAAGGTTCATATCATTGATTACAAGACAATGCAGTAGAAGAAATGCAAAAATCACAACTTTCTCTCTCTAAAACTACTATTCATCATCTTCTCCGCCTGGAGCTTCTCTCTCTATATCCTCTCTAATGCTATGGAAGAATGTTGATCATTGGAGAGCTTGCCTCCCAAAAATCGTGCCTGGAGTGGTCCTCTACCTCCCTGAAGTGACCCCCATCAGTAGGGTGCAGCAGGGATGGCTTGTCAGGGGAGTGCAGAGCTTGTCTGCACACCAAGCTGATCCTCTCTTCTCTCTCTTCATTCATCACCCAAGCCTCCAACATCCAATCAAAAGTGTAAAAGTGGTGAATAGTATTGTGGGCGTGTCAGGGAGAACTGATGGTGGGACCCTCAGAGCAGCAGATCTTGAAATGCAGAAATTCGGGGCAACTCAGCAGACAGTACCGGTACTGCGTACCGGTACTTCGAACACCAGTAGCTTCTGTGTACCGGTACTGAGTACCGGTACGGTACAGTACCGGTACTGCATACCGATACGGTTTCTCTGTTTCTTTCTGATTTTCTCCAACTTCTGAGCTTTACTTTATCCTTTCCTTCACCCCCAAACATCCCAATGCATTTGGGAAGGCCTTAAGGAGCCTTATTTAGGGCCTTGCAACTGCAATCATCAAATAACATCGTTAATACTTCAACTAACACAATTTGCATAATTTAAACTACAAAAGCAAATGAAGTGAGATGATTAGCACCCAAGAATATACACTATTTTGTGCTAATCGCACCCCCCAACTTAGGTTTTGCTAGTCTCTTAGCAAAAAAGTATTTCTCCAAATTAAAACAATGGGCACAACATGCACACAATCCATTATTAACCATTCATCCAATTAATCACAAAGTGAAAATCATAATGCAATTCCAAAATAAACATGGATTAGATTGAACAAACTGTGGTTTTTCATTCATGTGCACGAAGTTGGAGTACAAAAAGGCCTACGTTCCCATCCCAACTACATAAATTCCAAACCTAAACAAAAGCACAACACTAGCATAATCTACTCATCATCACCCTCTCCATCATCATCATCATCATCATCATCATCATCATCATCCTCCTCCTCCTCATCACCATCATCATCATCCTCATTCTCATTCCAGAATTCTCATTCATTCTAGAGGTAGAGGGAGCAGCTGGTGGAGCAGGGACTTCTGGGATAGGTTTCCCAGGGAAGGTATGCACATACAACTCTTTCATCATAGCTGCCATACCCTGCACAGTAGCTTGGGTCTCATGCACTGCTATCTCTAGTGCGTCAAGACGCCGAGGTACTGAGCGTGATGGTACGGCTCTGAATGGCATGGTGGGTGCAGTCGGTGCGAAGTCCTCCTCATCAGAATCCAAAAGAGCTTGCTTCCCCCGATTCACTGTTTTTCTCTTCTTGCTACTGGCCTTCCCAATAGCCCCAGTCTCGGGAGGGGTAAGCTTGTCAGACACGTACCCCTTTACCTTAAAGTGGTTGCACATCCGGGTTACCAGACTCCCATATGGAAAATTGGTCATAGGCTTCTCTGTCTCAGCAAAGTCTTTCATCACCTCCCATATAAAAAGGGCAAAGTCAACCGTTTTGCCTGACACGACAGCGTCCAAAAGGGCTAACTTCTCCATATTCGGCTTCTTTTCCGCAGCCTTTGGGAATAAATTATAATGGAGCAGCTTATTTAGAAGCCCATAGACATGCTTCAACCCTCCACTTAGAATAGTACCCCTGAATTTAGAAGGATCCTCATACATCAGATCAACAAACTCAGCTTTGGTCTTGGCTCGAGTGATGTTGTGAGGATAGACAGGTGGGAAGTTTGGTGGTCTCTGATAGTCCCCTAGGAGGGTGGCAATGACATCAGGGGTCACCGCGATCCCCTTGCCTCTAACATTTGCTTTCAAAACCTCCCACCCTTTCTCCACAACCACCTTGAGTGTCTGGTAGAACTCTCTACACAATGCCAAATCATACCCCTCAACTGTTTTGAACCAGAAATTCATACCATGCCCTTCAATGATTTTCACAGCCGGGATGTATAGGGGTGAGTGAAATGTGATCAAGTTGACGCTCACAAGTCACATTTTTCTCCTGAATCCACTGGAGACGTGCCTGTTTCCTAGCCCTTTTCCTTTGCTCATTCGGGTCCTCGCTTGACCCTTCGCCGCTTCTCTTGCGGCGACTGGGTTCCTCATATGGTGGGGGACTGGTTCCAGCTCTCTTGGTGCGAGCCATGCCAAGCACCATTGCCCCAATCAGGAACAAGGCAAAGAGGAAATGGAGGAGACCCTTAATCGGGTCAAAGGCTTCAGAACATACCTCTAAACGACGAGCCATTGGGGATTCCCTGGAGCAATTTGAAAGTTCAGGAGGATGGGAGAAATTTGAGGGACTTTGGGGGGTTTGGCAACTAGGGTTTCGGGTGTGGGTTGCACAAAACCAAGCTTGAAGAAGGGAAGGGATTTAGGATTGCAGGAGGGGAGAAGGGGGTCTTGGATGCCTGGGATGTTTTCGAGTGAGAGAGAGAGAATTAGGGTTGGAATGTAGGTGGGAAATGAAAGGGTCACCGAGGGATTTAAATTAAAAAGCCCTTTCGTTTCAGCAGACAGTACTGGTACTGTACCGTACCGGTACTGCGTACCGGTACTTCGAACACCAGTAGCTTAGGCGTATCGGTACTGCGTACCGGTACGGTATAGTACCGGTACTGTTTCCCTGTTTCTGCCAAAATTCTCCTGCTGAGCATACCTCTCCACTCCATTCCAACTCAGGACCTTCCTAGACATCTTACCACACAATTTATGACCTCTACTCACTCCCCAAAGATGTACTCCACTTATTATCCACAATTTGATCTATCATGCCCAAGTTATTATCAAAATTGCAAAGTGATTTAAAAATTTGATGCATTCAACATACAGGGAATGGATTTCTATTCTTAATTATCAAAATGAATATCCCAAAATGCAAATACGGATTCAAACAACACACATAGTTCTAATCCTTTTCAAATATCAAAAACTTGAGCAATATTCCCTCATTCTTGCAAGCATGGAGTTATTTAACAAATTTCTCAAATGATTGAACTAGGCTAACATGAGCAAACCCATAGTTTTAAATACTAGTCTAAAGTATGCACCTACACATTTCAATTTGCGTGTGTGTGAATTAAACAAGTAATTTGAACACTTACACAACAGGATTCACATTCGAATAGCTGGACAAATTCAGCTTCAATGCAAAAACTCACCAAGGGACACTCTTAAGCAATGAAACACACTCAAGTTATCCTGGATGCACTCCATGTGTACATGTGAGATAGAGTCTTGTGTTCAAAACAAAGTGTGCTCACATGTAATCCAAAAATGAAGTTAATAAATGAAAATGAAGCGAACTTGGCATAGTCTCATGAACAGAATATTAGGGCATTAGGTAGTAAGACTAACTCATCATTTCCTTTGAAATTATGCACCTCCCAACTTCTCTAGATCACTTAGGACTTTAAGGGTTATAATGGGGCCTTGGGGTGGTATCTAGGAAAATGAAATGAAGGATATAGGGTAACAAAGAGGGTTGTTCCGAGTGAGAGACTTTTACTTTAGAAAAACACTTCCCTTTTCATGGGATTTTGATTCTCACCCCATCACCACATTCTTTGTTTCTTTTTTTTTTCTTTTTTTTTTCTTCTTTTCTTGGATTTTCATTCTTTTTCCATTGAACTCTTTGAGTTTCAACAGCATTTATCCCTTTTGTTTGGGTTTCCACACCATCCTTCCTTTGCTTTTGCAATCACTCATTTCTGCTTTTAGGAACAACCAAGGTAAGGTATATCTTTCTTATTTTCATAGGCTTGGTCAACTATGTGGTATAGAAACGAATTTCAAATAAGCTCAATCACGGCACTAGGGATAATACTTGCACAAGAAAAAAAAATTAAAGGCTCAAAATATTCAATGATGGCCTAAGATCACTTCCAGGTCCGCATGGGAGGGCATCATATGTTCAAGACAAATCAGTCTACTATCCAAATGCACTAACCAACACAAACATAATGAGACTATTGAACAAACTTGACAAAAAAAATTGTTCTTTGAGTAATTGTAAATTCCCTCCAAAAAGGATTTGGCACTAAAGCTCTCAAGGGTCTTTACTCATCTCCACTACTTATGTCAAGCTTAAAAACATGAATCCAATCCGTAAATTGTCAAAATTACACATTCAAGAGTCACATACAGTTGAGTTCAAAAATCAATACATAAATGATACTCATGCATAGGATCAACTTCCATAGAATACTCATGTGCACAAAGTTCACAACAAAGATCAACATGTCATCAAACTCACACACTCACCATGAAGGAATACAGATCAACAATTAGATATTTTTTTTTTTTCATCAAAAATTTTCAAAAATTTCACCTATTTTTCACTAATGCAGCAAAAATCAAACATTTCCAAACAACCTTGGTGTATCATACAAATGGTGCACCTCACCCCCCCAACTAGAATCATGCATTGTCCTCAATGCAACAAAAAGATATAGTATGCAATGGAAGACAGTAAAAAGATAAGTAGGGTAAGAGAACACCTCACAATTGCGCTTTTGACAAAAACACCAAGATCTGGATCTAAGAGAACCCAATCTATACAACCACATCAAGTGAGTGATGATGCTTGATCCGAAATGTGTACACCCAAGTGCAGGCGGTCAAGCTGTAGTAATAATCCGGTTTGAGTCCGGAGTCGAATCCACAGGGAACTTTTGTTGATATTTCTGAGGTGAGCAGTGGTAGAGACCTATTGATTGTAACCTTTGAGATTTGTTGTGAGATATGAGTTTTTCTGTACAGAATATAAGATTCTTTCCAGGAAGATTTTCTTAACAAAATAGGTGCTAATAAAAAAAAGTCACTCTTTAGTGCAAGGATCTGGACATGTAGCTAGTTATCCGGTTTCTCATAATTGTGCTTGATAACTCAATTAACTCCCGTGTCAACAGCAAGTTAATCGGAAGATAAAGATGGATTGTAAGAATTAAGAACATGATTCCGATGTCTTTCTAGAAGTTTACAAGAATTGTCTGTGTCGAGACTTAACCCGTCTACAAACAAGCAATTGTTTCTACAAGACATCCAATCATGATATTAATATTCCATTATTTAAATGAAGTACAATAAGGGGGAAGATTGAGGGGTAGTCATGAGGATCTAGCCGGGGTACTTGCCTTGAACTGATGAGTCTTTCTATGCAAGAGTCATCCGTGTCATAGAAAGAACCCACAATTATACAAAGTACCCTAGTTTTGCTAGATGCAATCAATCATCCAATAACAAGAAGAAATAAGCGTTAAGCATAGAAACATTGCACAAATATGATTCCCGGATAACTTATACATGCCCTTCTCCTCTTACTAAAGAGTGAATGAGAAACTACTCACTCTTCATGGCTTGGGTAAAGCTAGAAAAGTGAGTGATGCTCATCCCTCCAAGTAGAGAACTTATAAAATAAAGTAACAACAAATGCGTAGCCAATCTTTAACAAAGAATGGGTGAATCACATTCCACCCTTCACGGCTTTGGTAAAGCTCTAGAAAAGTGGAAGAGTTTCACTCTTCTAAGAAAGAAAGAAGCGCAAGCAATGAAAGTGAAATGTATGAACAATAAAAGTAGAAGAAAGTTAGTCACATTTGAAGGGTGGCTTCCTCAACCAAGAATTGGAGGGTTGCTTCCTCAACCAAAAGGTGAGCTATCTCTCTTCTATGCATGAAAAATGAAAGCATAAACATAAGCATAAACATAAAACTACTGTTATAACAAGCAAGAGATGTTGGACTAAAGCCAAACTAATCTCTAAAATAAAGACTTCATACAAGGGAAATGAGTTAAATCTACAATGAGAGTGAGAGTCTAAGCCTCCATCAACTTTCCTACTTCCTACTTGGCTCCCCTAACTCTCCAACAAGGGGAGTATTTATAGGCAAGAGGAGGAGACAAGGGGGGGTGAAGGAATAGTGTTTGCCGCCCAAGTCCAAGTGAACAGTCAACAACTCTGCTGCCAGTCTGTGAATAACGTTCGAACGTGAGTTGGCGTTCGAACGTTCTTTCTGTTTTTGCACTAAGGGCGTTCGAACGTTTACTGCCGTTCGAACGTTTCTTCTGTTTTTGCACTGAGGGCGTTCGAACGCCAGATTTGCTTTGACCCTATCACTCGAGTAGTCTGGTGGTCTTCTGTGAGGTTCAGTTCCAACTCTTTGCAGTGGTCTGGTCTTCCATCAACTCAAGTGTACGTTCGAACGTGAGTTGGCGTTCGAACGTGACACTCAAGTGCTTCAGAGCTCCAGTCTTCTTTCCTAACTGCAACACGCCTTCTCTTCAGCAGTTAAGTCTGCTACAGTGCAATGTGGACGTTCGAACGTGATTTGGCGTTCGAACGTTCTGGCTGTGCTCCAAGCTTTTCCAATTTTGGCCCTAATGTGTTGGTGCTGCATCCAAGTGTGGTACTTGTTGTTCTTGGGTCCTTGTTCAATTTAGGGCCTGAAATGACATCACTTAAACTCCATTAAAGTACAATTAGTCTTAAAATGTCATAATAACATGTCAATTTTAAGTACTAATCACACTCCCCAACCTAAATATTGCTAGTCTCTAGTAATACGAAAATGAAAAATCTACTCCTAATGCCATTTTCGTAGGTCATCCGGTTGCATTTAGCTTATGCAACAAGCCGTTGAACTACTAGGTTTACCCTAGCGGACGAGTGTTGTCTCGTGAGGGTTTCCAGGGAAGCTACCCACAAACTTCAGTCGAACAGATGTGCATAGGAGAGTGCTGACTAAAGTAAATTAGCATCCTGGTCGTTGGGACACCAGATTCTCAATTTTGACTTATGTCTCACACGTCCTTATTTCACAGGTATTCATTCTATGCAAAAATTATCATTTGTTACATTGGTATTTGAAATTCTTAATGCAGTAGGACTGATCATTCAAGCAACCGGAATTGTTGTGTAACAAATACTCCCTTTTATCACCTTCCATGGATAGTTTCGATTTCACAAACCTCACATAGTATACCCTCAGCAAAAGTTCACTCTGATTATAGTGACTTGTTTCTCACAGATCATGTGATCAGAAGATGGCCAATCGAAAAATCACATGCACAATTTAGGAAAGGAGTGAAATTTTTAAGAAGCAACTACTTATGTTTGGCATAACCTCATGAAAGAATATTAACGCAATTAAAAGGAATGCTATTTACCATATCCCAATTGTGATTATCAACACATGCATGTAACAGACTTGAGATCAAATAGGGCTTTTCATAGGTTGTAGCGTGGCCAGAGGTCAGTGGCTAACGAAACGACGTCAGTGATTTTCAAAAGCTATCTTCTGTTTACGTATTGTAGCACACCTTTTTCTAACTTCTTGATATTTTGCCGAGAGATGACATTTCTTTCTTTCATTTTTCTCATTTTTCACTTTCTTGGCAAGTTCTTGCCTTTTTGCTTCTTGTTTTGTTTCAATTGTTCCAATCAACTCTTCTTGGATGATAATCTCGAATGCTTCTTTTTCTTTTCCTTTTTCTGTATCATCTTACAAAGAGGATGTAAGAAAATTAGATAGCCAAGGTATGTCAAGTATGTTTTCCTGTGGATTGGTAATCATATAGGTTTATCAAAGAAAAATTTATACATTGATGGCTCAAACATGGCTAACGAGGGATAAATTTTGTCAAAGAAAGGTCTAAGGCTCAATATTATATCAAAGATGGCCTAAGATCATTTCTCAAGCATGTGCACATGTATGTGTCGTATGCGATGGTTCCTTGTGGGATATGTCAATAGATCACTTTTAAGTGCGTCAATCAAAGCAAGGTTAATGAGATCATTCAAAAATTGAGAGTGAAAAAAATTTACTTGAGTAAACATTGATTGTCTCTCGAAAGCATTGTTAGGTTCGAAACTCACCCTGGTGTTCTTTGTTATCTCCACTGTGTATGTCGGGTTTTCCAGGGGGTATTGGTTATATACCAATTCCATTTTCGAGTCAGATCCTCCTGTACCTTTAAAATAACAAATATCGATGTACATATGACAATTTAAGTATAGAGAGAATACCAATTTTTTCAAGAAATGTGATTTTAAGTCTCGGTTGATAAATGGAGGTGTCAAACCGATCATGTGCATATTTACTCTAGCAAGCATTCTTAACATCCACATTTGTTCCATCACCTTTTAATTTTTATGCTAAATCTTCAAATGCATTAAAACAAATAAAAGTGATAAATGGAACCATTCATTTCAAAATATCATCTTTTAATATCAACGGTTCGATTCATTCACAATCACACAAAAACTTACAACTATCAAAGAAGAAATTCATAAAAAGAAGCACTTTAAACAAACATAAAAAAACAAGAACAAGAACAGAAATCCCTCTCTCTCACTCTCTTCCTTGTGAGTGGTGGCATTCCTTCTCTCACCTCCACCACTTCTTCGACAAAATTTGGCTATTGAGTGTTTGGGTTCTTCCTGGCAGGAAGCTTGACTCTTGGCATTTTTTCGGTTTTTGAGTTGGAGGGTTTTGAAATCTTTGATTTCTTTGTGAAAATGGATCTTCTTGAAGTGGCAAATGTCTTGGGAGGGTTGATTTTTGGTGAAGATGGAGAATGGTTAGGGTTTTGGGATCTGGGTAGTGAAGAGTCTCCAAGGTTTTTCGGGTTTTCAGAAGCTTTGGAGGGTTTTGAAATGAAGAAGAAGAGCCGGGCTTTTATAGCCTGAGTCGTAACGTTCGAACGTTTGTGACGTTCGAACGTGGATAGAAGGATTTTAAACAGACCGTTCGAACGTGGTATGGCGTTCAAACGTGGTGAGCTCCCAGTACTTTTGTGTTCTGTCAGAGGCCAAAGTACTGTAAGTTCTCTTCGTTCGAACGTTCTACTGGCGTTCGAACGTTAATCTCGTTCGAACGGTCTATTGGCGTTCGAACGGACTGAGCTCCCAGTACTTTTAAGTTCCAGCAGAAGCTTCATCAGAGGCTGAGTACTGTAAGCAGTCAACGTTCGAACGTTACCTGGCGTTCTAACGTTGAACCAAAATTAAAGTTTTTCTCTACTACACTATATACAATCAAAGAAAACAAAATACACAAATTTAAATCAAGAAAAACTAAGGCGTCTCAGGATGCCCCTACCCACGCTTCAGGTTGGTATTTTGGGGCATTCCTTACTCGGCCCATATTTTCATTTTAATCAAAAGAATTTATACAAAAAGATTTTTACACTTTTTACAACAAATTCGGACCTTTGGCTTTCATTCCCCCAACAAAAGTACATATTTCCTACAGAAAATTATCTAATCCGAGTCTCCCTCTGTGTCTGTGTAGAATGGACAGCCAGTAACTCTCCCAACTTCCTCTCTCACAAATCGGTTAAGCACAGTACCGGAATAGCATGGCGTATCAGGGTAATCCTTACTCAGCCCATTCACTATCAAGTCTAATCGATCAAGTACGCGACCGGAAATTGGTTCAGAACACTGGTTGTACCTTTTTTCGTGAAAGAATCTGCCATACTGTTTACAGGCACCAAGCCTTTTTGCACGACGGCGTTTGGCAAAACTGCTTCTGCCACAGAGGGGTTTCGCTTGTTTTTCTTTGATTTCAGCCTTCCTTACTAATCTTGCTTTTCTCATGATCATAGTATGTACATCAGATGGAAAAGTGTGTAGAACTCCTAGGCTAAACCAAAAAAGATTTACATCCATGATTGCTAAATTTTAAGACTCACTATCTGGTTCTTTAACGTCTGCCAGTCACAAAGACGATTGAAGCTGATTCATAAGCATAATCATCAATTTATACAATCAATGTTCAAACATGATTAACAGCGACAATAAAAATTTAAAAATTTACGAAAATTATGAACGAAAAAGAACTGATGAACTGATCATACCCCCCAACCTAAACTGAACATTGTCCCCAATGTTTCGAATTTACCGGTTCATGGAGTGTGGAGACGAGGTTGAATGGTAGAGATCTGTTCACCGCTGAGACCTACAAAAAACACAAAAATTACTCATCTGTGCGCAGATCTGGGTTTCGGGTGTTTCCTGTTGTTGAAGGGTTCCCTACATGGAATTGGCCTTGTGGTTGCTTTGGTTGAGCAGGAAACTTTCCCTTTTCATTTGTGACCATGGATTGAGTCAACTTTTGGATGTGGCTTTTAAGATCCTCAAAAGATTGAGTGGTCTGGGTTTTGAAATCAGTGAAAGCCTGTGTGGAATTATTGTTATAATTCATTTGGCTTTGCATGAACTGATTCAGTGTGTCCTCAAGGTTCCTCTTTTGTGGTGGTTGGTATGGTTGATATGCAGGAGGTCCTTGAGGTGGTGGGTATGGTCCTTGTTGTTGGTTCATGGGTATTGGTTGTGTGTTCTTCCAACTGAAGTTAGGGTGGTTTCGCCACCCTGGATTGTATGTTTTAGAATATGGGTTGGAGTAGGGCTTGTTGAAGTTGGAAACTGCATGTGTTTGTTCCAACAAGACTTCTTTGAATGCTGGGATGGTGGGACACTCCCCAGTAGGGTGTCCTGTTAGCGCACAAATTCCACATATTTGCTCGGTGGAAGGGCTAACATCAACTTGATGGACTTTCTTCATCTCTAAAGCTTCAAGCTTTCGAGATAGTGTGGACATTTTTGCTCTCAAGTCATCATCCTCTCTCAAGACATATTTTCCTCCTTGGGAATTAGATGGTCTGGCTTCTACAGTGGTAGGGGAGGCTGAGTCCCACATCTGAGAACTGTCAGATATGGTGTCGAAAAAATTGAATGCCTCCTCCGGACTTTTTCCCATGAATTCTCCTTGGGCCATCATTTCGACAAACTGACGTAGTCTAGAAGGTAAGGAGTCATAGAAAAATCCTACCAAAGTCCAATTTTCAAAAGCATGATGTGGGCAGGATTGGAGCAGATCTTTGAATCTCTCCCAGCTTTGATAAAAAGTTTCTCCTTCTTTGACCGCAAAATTCATGATTTGCCTTTTTAGTGCATTTGTGCGGTGTAAAGGAAAAAACTTTCTAAAAAATTCATTTTGTAATGCTTGTCAATTGGGTATTGAAAAAGCCTTTAAAGAATTTAACCATTGTTTGGCTCTATCCCTCAAGGAAAAAGAAAACAATTTCATTTTGGCCAATTCAGAATTATCTTGGAATGTTCCACACACTTCCTCAAAATCTTTTATATGCAGATATGGATTTTCTGCATCCAATCCATGAAACACGGGTAATAACTGCACTGTCCCCGGCTTTACAGTAAAGAGGGGAGCATTTTCAGGAAAAATAAAACAAGAGGGGAAACTATTTCTTGTGGGATTTAAGTAATCCCGCAAAGTTCGGATGTTAGGGACCTCCTCCTCTCTCATAGGGACTTCTCCATTTCTTTCATTATTTGTCATACTTCCCTCACAAGAGTCTACTACTGATCTAGGTGAATTAGGTTCAGGCTTATTCACGGACTCACACGATTCTGCCGGCAAATTTTGGAAGTGAGGAGTGCCCTCAGTCATAAAGAAAATAAAACAAAGTTATTTACAGTAAACCAAAATATACACAATGTTGAAGGTCTTTTTACCTTTCACCCTAAAATACCTTTTAAAGGTTCCCCGGCAACGGCGCCAAAAACTTGATGCTTGATCCGAAATGTGTACATCCAAGTGCAGGCGGTCAAGCTGTAGTAATAATCCGGTTTGAGTCCGGAGTCGAATCCACAGGGAACTTTTGTTGATATTTCTGAGGTGAGCAGTGGTAGAGACCTATTGATTGTAACCTTTGAGATTTGCTGTGAGATATGAGTTTTTCTGGACATAATATAAGATTCTTTCCAGGAAGATTTTCTTAACAAAATAGGTGCTAATAAAAAAAAGTCACTCTTTAGTGCATGGATCTGTACATGTTGCTAGTTATCCGGTTTGTCATAATTGTGCTTGATAACTCAATTAACTCCCGTGTCAACAGCAAGTTAATCGGAAGATAAAGATGGATTGTGAGAATTAAGAACATGATTCCGATGTCTTTCTAGAAGTTTACAAGAATTGCCTGTGCCGAGACTTAACTCGTCTACAAACAAGCAAGTGTTTCTACAAGACATCCAATCATGATATTAATATTCCATTCTTTAAATGAAGTACAATAAGGGGGAAGATTGAGGGGTAGTCATGAGGATCTAGCCGGGGTACTTGCCTTAAACTGATGAGTCTTTCTATGCAAGAGTCATCCGTGTCATAGAAAGAACCCACAATTATACAAAGTACCCTAACTTTGCTAGATGCAATCAATCATCCAATAACAAGAAGAAATAAGCGTTAAGCATAGAAACATTGCACAAATATGATTCCCGGATAACTTATACATGCCCTTCTCCTCTTACTAAAGAGTGAATGAGAAACTACTCACTCTTCATGGCTTGGGTAAAGCTAGAAAAGTGAGTGATGCTCATCCCTCCAAGTAGAGAACTTATAAGATAAAGTAACAACAAATGCGTAGCCAATCTTTAACAAAGAATGGGTGAATCACATTCCACCCTTCACGGCTTTGGTAAAGCTCTAGAAAAGTGGAAGAGTTTCACTCTTCTAAGAAAGAAAGAAGCGCAAGCAATGGAAGTGAAATGTATGAACAATAAAAGTAGAAGAAAGCTAGTCACATTTGGAGGGTGGCTTCCTCAACCAAGAATTGGAGGGTTGCTTCCTCAACCAAAAGGTGAGCTATCTCTCTTCTATGCATGAAAAATGAAAGCATAAACATAAGTATAAACATAAAACTACTGTTATAACAAGCAAGAGATGTTGGACTAAAGCCAAACTAATCTCTAAAATAAAGACTTCATACAAGGGAAATGAGCTAAATCTACAATGAGAGTGGGAGTCTAAGCCTCCATCAACTTTCCTACTTCCTACTTGGCTCCCCTAACTCTCCAACAAAGGGAGTATTTATAGGCAAGAGGAGGAGACAAGGGGGGGTGAAGGAATAGTGTTTGCCGCCCAAGTCCAAGTGAACAGTCAACAACTCTGCTGCCAATCTGTGAATAACGTTCGAACGTGAGTTGGCGTTCAAACGTTCTTTCTGTTTTTGCACTAAGGGCGTTCGAACGTTTACTGCCGTTCGAACGTTTCTTCTGTTTTTGCACTGAGGGCGTTCGAACGCCAGATTTGCTTTGACCCTATCACTCGAGTAGTCTGGTGATCTTCTGTGAGGTTCAGTTCCAACTCTTTGCAGTGGTCTGGTCTTCCATCAACTCAAGTGTACGTTCGAACGTGAGTTGGCGTTCGAACGTGACACTCAAGTGCTTCAGAGCTCCAGTCTTCTTTCCTAACTGCAACACGCCTTCTCTTCAGCAGTTAAGTCTGCTACAGTGCAATGTGGACGTTTGAACGTGATTTGGCGTTCGAACGTTCTGGCTGTGCTCCAAGCTTTTCCAATTTTGGCCCTAATGTGCTGGTGCTGCATCCAAGTGTGGTACTTGTTGTTCTTGGGTCCTTGTTCAATTTAGGGCCTGAAACGACATCACTTAAACTCCATTAAAGTACAATTAGTCTTAAAATGTCATAATAACATGTCAATGTTAAGTACTAATCAAGTGACATAAAATAACAATGACATAAATAACTAAAAGTAACTGTACAGTAGGAGGGATAAACGCTAGCTAACCCTCCATCAATTCCGGATACACTGGGTCAATTAAATCCTCCTCCTCCACCTATCCTTCAAAACCCTCAAAGAATGGCTTGAGTCTTTGGCCATTGACCTTGAATGTTTGGCCATCTTTAGGGTTTGTGATATCTACCGCTCCGTTGGGGTAGGCCACCTCGACAAGATAGGGGCCATCCCAACGGGATCTTAGTTTTCCTTGGAACACGGAGAGACGAGAATTATACAAGAGTACTTTTTGTCCGGGCTCAAATGATTTCCGTGTGATGGAATTGTCATGAAAAACTTTAGCCCGTTCTTTTGAAATTTTGGAACTCTCATATGCATCTCTTCAGATCTCTTCCAATTCATTCAGTTCCAACTTTCTCTGCTCACCGGCCATTCTCAAGTTAAAATTCAAGGTCTTTATGGCCCAGTAGGCCTTGTGCTCCATTTCAACCGGCAAATGGCAAGCTTTTCTATAAATCAGCCGGTAGGGAGACATGCCCAAAATAGCCTTATAGGCAGTACGGTACGCCCATAAGGCATCGGTCAATCTGACTGACCAATCCTTCCTGTTTGGGTTAACCGTTTTTTCCAAGATATTCTTAATCTCCCTATTGGCTAATTCAGCTTGGCCATTGGTTTGTGGGTGGTATGCAGTGGATACTTTGTGTGTAACGCCATATTTAAACATTAATGATGCAAATGGCCTATTACAGAAGTGGGATCCACCGTCACTGATCATTGCACGAGGCATCCCAAACCTCGAAAAAATGTTCTCTTTGAGGAACTTGACTACGACCCGGTGGTCATTAGTCTTGGTTGGAATAGCCTCTACCCACTTGGACACGTAGTCCACTGCCAGAAGAATGTACAGATAACCAAAAGACATGGGGAATGGACCCATGAAATCGATGCCCCAACAGTCAAATATTTCTATGATAAGGACGGGGGAAAGGGGCATCATATTTCTGTGGGTCACACTTCCTAATCATTGGCATCTGTCGCATGCCTTACAATATGAAACACAGTCTTTAATGAGAGAGGGCCAATAGAAACCTGACTGCAAAATTTTGGCCGAAGTTTTCTTTGCCGAGAAATGTCCGCCACAAGCTTGGGAATGGCAGAAGGCAAGGACGTTTTGTTGTTCATTTTCGGGCACGCATTTCCTCATGACCTGGTCTGGGCAATATTTGAACAAATACGGATTGTCGAAGTAAAAATACTTCACGTCTGCCATGAATCGTCTTTTATCCTCCAGGCTCCATTGTGGCAGTATTTGTCCTGTTGCAAGGTAATTACAAATGTCAGCATACCAAGGACAAACTGAATGAATTGAGAGTAAATGTTCATCAGGAAAAGAGTCGGGAATAGGAATATGCTCATTAGTTTCCTGCACCACCAGTCGGGATAAGTGATCCGCCACAACATTCTCAACTCATTTCTTGTCTTTAATTGTCAAGTCAAATTCTTGTAGGAGGAGGATCCACCTAATGAGTCATGATTTCGCATCCTGCTTAGATAACAAGTACTTCAAGGCAAAATGGTCAGTAAAGACAACAATAGGCGCACCAATGATATATGAACGGAATTTATCTAGAGCAAACACTATGGCTAGCAATTCTTTCTCAGTGGTAGTGTAATTCATTTGAGCCTCATTAAGTGTTTTGCTAGTGTAGTGTATAACATGCGGTCGATTGTCCTTCCTCTGACCAAGCACTGCACCAACCGCGTAGTCACTCGCGTCGCACATGAGCTCGAAAGGTAGATCCCAATTGGGTGGTCGCATGATAGGAGGCGTGACAAGCATGCTTTTTAGTTTTTTAAACGATGTCTCACACTCATCCGACCACTCAAAGGGAATCTCCTTGGACAGTAAATTGGTCAGGGGTCGGACCAATGTGCTAAAATTCTGAATGAATCGGCGATAAAAACATGCATGGCCCAAAAATGACCGAATTCCCTTGATGGTTGTCGGTGTGGGAAGGTTGGAGATGGCCTCCACCTTGGATTTGTCAACTTCAATGTCCCTTGCCGATACTATGTGGCCCAACACGATTCCTTCTGTCACCATAAAGTGACATTTTTCCCAATTAAGCACAAGATCCTTTTCTTCACACCTCTCCAATACTCTCTCCAAGTTCTCTAAGCATCCATCAAAGGAATCACCAAACACGAAAAAATCATCCATGAAGACCTCCAAAATTTTCTCCACCATATCGCTAAAAATCCCCATCATGCACCGTTGAAAGGTCCCCGGGGCATTGCATAATCCGAATGGCATACGGCGATAGGCAAATGTACCATATGGGCAGGTGAAGGTAGTCTTCTCTTGGTCCTCCAATGCGATCTCAATTTGGTTGTAACCAGAGTACCCATCTAGGAAACAATAGAATAGGTGCCCTGCTACCCTTTCCAAGACTTGATAGAGAAACGGCATTGGAAAATGATCTTTCCGTGTGCAAGCATTAAGCTTCTGGTAGTCGATGCAAACTCTCCATCCGGTAATGACTCTTGTAGGTATGAGTTCATTTTCCTCATTTTCAATCACTGTGACTCCGGAATTCTTTGGGACGACTTGTGTGGGGCTTACCCATTTGCTATCCGCAATTGGAAAAATAATGCCCACATCAAGTAGCTTTAACACCTCATCCTTCACTACCTTTTTCATGCTCGGATTCAATCTCCTTTGAGGTTGTCGGGAGGTTTTAGCATCTTCCTCAAGATAGATGCGATGGGTGCAAATTATAGGGCTTATTCCCTTGATATCTGCAATAGTCCACCCGATCGCTCATTTATGCTTTCTCAATACCCCCAAAAGATTCTCTTCTTGTTCCATGGTTAGGGTAGAGCTAATGACTACCGGGAAGGTCTCCTCATCACCAAGATAAGCATATTTCAAATGTGCGGGCAATGGCTTCAATTCCAATTTTGGATTTTTCTCATCCGAAGGAAAAATTTTCTTCTCTTGTTTAGGTAGCTCTTCAAATGTGGGGATCCACCTTTCCATCCCCTTCAACTCTTCAACCTTTTCTTGATCATCCAACTTCTCCAATTCAACCAATTCTTCCTCCTTGAGTTTCAACATCCCTTCTAACTCCAAGTGCTCCTCAATCAAAGTGTCAATTCTATTGACCTCATTTTCCTCCTCGTCATCCCCTGGTTGCCTTGCCAAATTGAAGACGTTAAGTTCCATTGTCATGTTCCCGATTGCCAATTTCATCAGACCATTCCTGCAATTTATCACTGCATTAGATGTAGCAAGGAAAGGTCGCCCAAGTATCATGGGGATTTGGGAACTAAGATTAGCAACAGGATAAGTGTTCAATACAATAAAATCGACTGGAAAATAAAACTTATCAACTTGAACCAACACATCTTCCACTACTCCCCTTGGTGTACGGATGCTACGATCCGCAAGTTGAAGTGTGTTTGAAGTAAGTTTCAACTCCTCAAGCTTGAGTTGTTGATACACGGAGTAGGGAAGGAGATTGACACTTGCTCCCAGATCAAGCAATGCTTGTTCAACCCGGCAATTTCCTATAGTGATGGCAATTGTTGGACAACCGGGATCTTTGAATTTGGGAGGAGTGTTGGTCCTCAAAATGGAGCTCACTTGTTCTGTCAAGAATGTCTTCTTCCGGACATTTAGCCTCCGCTTTACCTTGCATAGATCTTTCAAAATTTTGGCACATGACGGTATTTGCTTGATGGCATCGAGGAGCGGGATATTAATTTTTACCTGCTTAAACATGTCTAAAATATCAGAATAATTAGCCACCTTGACAGGTGACTTCAAACGATGGGGGAAGGGGGCAGGCATAGGAGGAAAACACAAGCTATCATCAATCACATGTTCATTTTCAATTTGCTCATTTTCTTTGTCTTTACTCATTTCACCTTTTTCGGCCACACGTTCCTTGGCCTCACCCTCAATGGACTCACCCTCGATGGACTCTTCTATTGGCAATGGTGCCTTGGGTGGAACCTTTGGCACTATGGTCTTTTCAATTTTTTTGTCACTACGAAGAGTGGTGACCGCCTTGAGGTGCTCACAACTCTCTTGGGTGGGCTCAACTGATTCAATCACATTTTGGCCCTTGGGATTTTTTTGGGGTTGAGAGGGGAATTTCCCTTTCTCTTGTTGAGACAGGCCTATGTGATTGGTGATCTTTGTGAGTTGAGCCGAAATGTCTTTATTGAAGGTGGTTTGGCTTTGAATGAAGGCGTGGACCACATCTTCCAAACTCCTTTTATGAGGTGGTTGGTAGCTGGAAGAACTAGATGGGCCTTGTTGGGAGAAACTTTGTGAATTTGGACTTTGAGAGAAATTTTGTGGGGGAGGATTGGATTGGTACCCTTGCGGATTGGACCGTGGGTATTGGGAGCAAGAAGCTTGCCCCTGGCCTTGATATTGAGATTGGTACTGACCTTGCTTGGGAGGTGTAGGAGATGTGTATGTGTTTGAACCATAGGGGATGGGGTTCTCATTCCTCCAACTGAAATTAGGGTGATCACGATACCCTGAATTGTAAGTGTTGGAATTTGAGGGAAATGATTGCCTTGGTTGGTTAAAGGCATTGACTTGTTCATGGTATGCTTCTTTAAGTGCCGGAATGCTCGGACACTCTGATGTGGAATGTTCGATACCACCACAAATAGAACAAGCCTCCTCGGTTCTTGACACATGAGACACCTCTCGTCTCCTTTCCACTTCAAGGTTATCTACTTTCCTAGACAATTTGGAAATTCGTGAAAATAGATCCTCCCGGTCTTTCAAGTCATATATCCCTCCCCTCTGAGATTGAATACTCACTGGCAATGTCCTAGGTACATCATTTGGATCCCTAACATCCCAAGATTGGGCATTTTCAGCCAAGGTACCAAAGTAGTCGAGGGCCTCGTCAGGGTCTTTGTTCAAGAATTCACCATTGCACATCATGTCAATGAATTGTCTATGGTTTGGTGTGATTCCTTCGTAGAAGAAACTCATCAATTGCCACGATTTAAAACCATGATGTGGTATGGATTGAATCAAATCTTTGTAGCGATCCCAACACTGATAGAATTGCTCATTGGGTTTTTCAGAAAAGTTTTGAATTTCTTTTTTCAAAGAAGTGGTTCTATGAACCGGAAATTTTTTTTTTAAAAAAAATGAAACTATATGGTCCCAATATAACATGGTCCGAGGCCCCATGGAATCAAACCAATTCTTGCCTTACCATCCAAGGAAAAAGGGAACAATTTCATCCTCGCTATCTCTTCCATGTTGTAATTTGGGATAAAGGTTGCAACCATTTCCTCATAAGACTTTATATGACTATACGGGTTTTCATTCTCGATCCCATGAAATTTAGGGAGTAGTTGCAACATCCATGGTTTGATTACAAAGAGATGAGCTTGGACGGGAAGAAGGATGCATAATGGTGTGGCACTACGAGTTGGTTGAAGGAACTCCCGCATTGTCCTTGCCGGAGGGTCAAGTTGGATGTTCCCTTCATTCCTAGGTGGGGGAAATTACACTCGCGGGTTGGGCATCCTAGGTGGTTGCAATCCCCCACCCCTTTGCATATTCGGGTTAGCATCTTCATTATCAAAAGCATCGGGAGGGGGATATTGCATTCGTGGGTTAGGCATCCTAGGTTCGGGTAATCCCCCACCCCTTTGAGCATTTGGATTTGCCCCAACATTATCAAAGTTTCCACCCCCTTGCATGTTTGGGTTGACATCCACATTTTCAAAATTGTCACCCGCATCCTCGGGCGGGTCTTGGTCAATGTTCATGTTGGGACCTAAGGTTTGTCTAACTAATCGGTGATATTCGTCCCTTTCCCACATGCAACAAGATATATATACAAATGAATTTATACACAAACAAGAATATGTACACGAGACAACGTACCTCAGCCCGTGATGAAGATCACGGGACTTACCTCCGTTGTTCGGAAATCACCTCCTTGGTTTGACACTTGCCTTCCCCGGCAACGGCGCCAAAATGATTGATGAAAAATGGTGTTATTTCTAACCCCTTAAATACTATCCCTTAGCAGTCAAAGTGTATGAACGAAAGGGAGTGTCAAAAGAAAGGGCAATAGGAAAGGAAATAGGTTGGTGGAAATGTGATATGTGAATGCACAAAAATGCTCCCCAATCGCAAGGAGACTTTCATGGGTCGTCTTTTACTTGGTGGTATTCCAAGGTCGTTTCCACGGGGAAGGAAGTAAACCAATTTGAAAGTGATTTTGGGGAAACGAAAGTGTAAAAATTCTTGTGGTGGAAAGTTGTTTGGTGAAATGTGTTTTGATGAAAATGAAATGGGAAAGCAAGTGTTGGCAATTCCAAGAGGTCACTCCAATAGGTATACTATCTCAACTCAAATCACTCCTCCGATTGAGCATGAATGAACGATTGATTCATAGAAAGCCAAGGATGATGTCGGAGGGTATCTAAGCATAAACCGTGACTAGGCCTACGGATTATCAAAGACTCTCCAAATCATCCACCTTCAATCTAGTCAAACCGAACCATTAGACTCTAAAGGGAGGGAGTAGAAGGAGTTGAGATGGTATACCCAAAGGGAGATTCCCCTTGGTCTTGCCAACTAAAGAGTTTAGCTACTCATACTTGAAATGAAAATGACAATGTAAATAGAATGCATTGCACAAATATGAAGTTCTAGAATCACTAAATGCAATAAAACACAAGATAATAGTGAAAGCATTTCAATCCCATTTTTACAACAAAGACCATGAAAGACTTGAAGCATTAATGGTAGAAACTTAAGAAGAGCATTAACTAGCCAGAAACATGAAGGTAAATAGCATTAATGACATTCAATGAAATTCTAAAGGTTCATATCATTGATTACAAGACAATGCAGTAGAAGAAATGCAAAAATCACAACTTTCTCTCTCTAAAACTACTATTCATCATCTTCTCCGCCTGGAGCTTCTCTCTCTATATCCTCTTTTATGCTATGGAAGAATGCTGATCATTGGAGAGCTTGGCCTTCCAAAAACCGTGCCTGGAGTGGTCCTCTAGCTCCCTGAAGTGACCCCCATCAGTAGGGTGCAGCAGGGATGACCTGGACAGGGGAGTGCAGAGTTTGTCTGCACACCCAACTGATCCTCTCTTCTCTCTCTTCATTCATCACCCAAGCCTCCAACATCCAATCAAAAGTGTAAAAGTGGTGAATAGTATTATGGGCGTGTCAGGGAGAACTGATGGTGGGACCCTCAGAGCAGCAAATCTTGAAATGCAGAGATTCGGGGCAACTCAGCAGACAGTACCGGTACTGAGTACCGGTACTGTACCGTACCGGTATTGCGTACCGGTACTTCGAACACCAGTAGCTTCTGCGTACCGGTACTGCATACCGGTACGGTTTCTCTGTTTCTTTCTGATTTTCTCCAACTTCTGAGCTTTACTTTATCCTTTCCTTCACCCCCAAACATCCCAATGCATTTGGGAAGGCCTTAAGAAGCCTTATTTAGGGCCTTGCAACTGCAATCATCAAATAACATCGTTAATACTTCAACTAACACAATTTGCATCATTAAAACTGCAAAAACAAATGAAGTGAGATGATTAGCACCCAAGAATATACACTATTTTGTGCTAATCAACTACTACAAGTCAATGTCACACTGTATACATTTACATAGGACCCCCGGTTTTAGGGGTGTCACAAGTATGGATAAATGGACCCGGTGTGGTCAATGTTGTATATTGGACCTCGGATGGGTCATGTGATTGTCTGATTGCACATGTTGTGTTTTAGGTAGAGCTCCCGTACAAAGGAGACTCTGCCCGAATTTTGTTAAATTATAGATCCCGATAAATGGGATATAATGGCGTGATATCGAGTTACACGATATCCATGGGTGTTCCGCGGGTTGATGGGTGATCAACGGGTTGACAAAGGACCCCCGGGTTTTTGGGGTGTCACACCTACTTTGTATATGCTTTTGGGATGGGACACACAAATTGATGAGAACCAAGGTGGGCCTACTCTTAAAGATCTTTTGCATGTCCAGATGGGCCAATTACAAGATCAAGAGCCAAGAAGATCAAGGAAGCAATGCAAGGATTGGTGCAATCCACTTAGGATGAAGCTAGCAAGAGCCCAACACTCAAGATGGGCTTGAAAGAAGGAGAACATGTTAGATAGGGCCTGTTGTTGTTAAGGCCTTCAATTTGTTTAAAAGATTTGTATTATTAGTTTAGAATAAGTGGGCTTGAGGATGCTTATCCCACATATGTCTTATTAATTTATTTAAACTCTTATTAGGATTTGTTTCCTTAGTAGATTAGGATTTTTTTCCTTAGTAGATTAGGATTTGTTTCCTTAGCAGATTAGGATTTGTATCATTCTCCCCTGGTTGGAGAAAACTCGACTTCGAGTTTTAAAGTGTTGCAATATGAAAGTCCAAAAACTTTGAACTTGTATATGTAGCCGTCTCTGAGAAGCTTTAAGATGATGTCTCATTTTCTTCTCTAATTGAGGGAACAAAGAAAAAATTTGGAAATTGGTCCCCTTGATTGTGTCGTTGAAGTTTTCTGAAATGATAAAATCAATTGGTGGAGCAAAGTAGATAGAAAGAAGCATTGGTGACTCTTCATGTAGATCCTTGAAAGATGCAAACAAATCAAGCTCTTGGGACATCGTTGTTGCTGGTTGAAAGTTATTATTGGGAACAATTTCACTGTGCAACACTTTTGGTAGAAAATAGTTCTCCATAGAAGTAAGCCAACTAGAGAATGTTTTAGAATCATCCCTTCCATCAAAATCTTGGATCTCCATCATCATATATCAATATTTAAGCCGCAAAACATAGAATTTTTTTGGAAGCACAAAATAGCAAGATTTTCACACAAAAAAATCTGATTTTGGGGTGAGGTGATTTTCGGTCTTATTGGACCCAAAATGGATGAACACAAACAATTCTTCTCTTTTTTTTTCTTCTTCTTTTTTTTTTTGACTCCTTTCTGCCCTTTTTTTTCGATCAACAACTATCTTTTGGTAGTAACCGAATAAGAATTCGTAATAAACTAGAATCAACAAAATACTAGCAGAATGGGGTAAAGGAAATTTGGCTAGACTAGGGTGTGTGAACCGAATTTGGAACTAAAAGAACACAAAATAAAGAAAAGAAAGGTTTTTAAGAGATAGGCAAACCTGAACTAGAACCTATGCTCTAATACCAAATGATGTGAACCCCAATCGACTTGCTTAGAGACCCAACAACAATATTGGAAAAACAACCCAAGAAAGCCAAACTCAGGTCTATGGATGGAGAATCTAGACCCGTTGAGAACTCGTGTCAAGAACCTAGATTATATTAAAATCTAGACCCGTTGAAGAACCCGTCTCAAGAACCCAATTTACAAGGAGGAACGCCACAAAGGTTGTGATTTACCTTTGATAAGTTTAGAAGTTCAATCAAGAACAAGAGGAGTAAACTCAACTCAACTCACAATTAAAATTCAATATATTGTCTCCCCTCTTTCATTGATTAAACGCCTATTTATAAGGCTGGCCATTACAAGGAAAAAAAATTTAATCTACTAAGGAAACAAATCTTAATATACTAAGGAAACAAATCATAATCTACTAAAAAAACAAATCCTAATCTGCTCAGGAAAAAAATCATAATCTACTAAGGAAACAAATCCTAATAAGAGTTTAAATAAATTAATAAGACATATGTGGGCTAAGCATCCTCAAGCCCACTTATTGTAAACTAATAATAAAAATCTTTTAAACAAATTGAAGGCCTTAACAACAACAGGCCCTATCTAACATGTTCTCCTTCTTTCAAGCCCATCTTGAGTGTTGGGCTCTTGCTAGCTTCATCCCAAGTGGATTGCATCAATCCTTGCATTGCTTCCTTGATCTACTTGGCTCTTGATCTTGTAATTGGCCCATCTGGACATGCAAAAGATCTTTAAGAGTAGGCCCACCTTGGTTCTCATCATTGCTCTGATACCAAATGATGCGAACCCCAATCGACTGACTTTGAGACCCAACAACAATATTGGAAAAACAACCCAAGAAAGCCAAACTCAGGTCTATGGATGGAGAATCTAGACCCGTTGAGAAATCGTGTCAAGAACCTAGATTATATTAAAATCTAGACCCGTTGAAGAACCCATCTCAAGAACCTAAATTACAAGGAGGAACGCCACAAAGGTTGTGATTTACCTTTGATAAGTTCAGAAGTTCAATCAAGAACAAGAGGAGTAAACTCAACTCAACTCAACTCACAATTAAAATTCAATATATTGTCTCCCCTCTTTCATTGATTAAACGCCTATTTATAAGGCTGGCCATTACAAGGAAACAAATTTTAATCTACTAAGGAAACAAATCATAATCTACTAAAAAAATAAATCATAATATGCTAAGGAAACAAATCCTAATCTACTAAGGAAACAAATCCTAATAAGAGTTTAAATAAATTAATAAGACATATGTGGGCTAAGCATCCTCAAGGCCACTTATTCTAAACTAATAATAAAAATCTTTTAAACAAATTGAAGGCCTTAACAACAACAGGCCCTATCTAACATGTTCTCCTTCTTTCAAGCCCATCTTGAGTGTTGGGCTCTTGCTAGCTTCATCCCAAGTGGATTGCATTTATCCTTGCATTGCTTCCTTGATCTTCTTGGCTCTTGATCTTGTAATTGGCCCATCTGGACATGCAAAAGATCTTTAAGAGTAGGCCCACCTTGGTTCTTATCATTTGATCTTCCAAATCTTATCATGGATCAAATGTTACTTACTGTGGATAGAAAGAAACTCTCACTTCCATACACTATGTTAGTTTCTCAGTTATGCAGGGACAAGGGAATGATTGTTGATCCTTTATGGAAAACAGTGGAACATGTTGGACCATTGGATAAAACTTCTCTAAAGAGATACTTGTATTGGGAATGTCCCTTGAGAGAATGAGAAAAGCAAAATTGCTCACATTGACCTTATGATTAGTGAAAAACGTTGTTGTTTCCAACCCCTAAACATCACCCTTTGACATGTGTATATGGCTTATGTGTGAAAGGGAGTGTCACTCTCCCTCGGGGTGATGGAAGAGATTAGGCAACAACGGATTGGTGGTAATGAAAATGTATGAAATGGAATGTGCGTGTGTGAACAAAAGTGCTCCCCAGTTGTGTGAAGGTGATTTTGCAAAAGGTAAAGAAAGTGAAAAATCTTTTGTTTGAGTTTTGTGGTTGTGTTTGTGAATGGAAATGCAAGAAAACAATTGTTGGCTAATCCAAAAAGGTCATTCCAATGGGAATACCAAATCAACTCAAGCCTTCCTCCAATAGAGCCTAGAAGTACGATTGATTCGTGGGAAGCTCGGGACTAAAATGGAGGTGAGGATTCAAGCATACCCCGTGACAATGCCTACGGTGTATCAAGAACTCACAACCATGTCCTCACCCCAACCCAGTCAAACCGAGCCATCGTACTCTGAGAGGAGGAATGAAAATGAGTTGAAGTGGCACACCCAAGAGGAATTCTCTCTTGGATTAACCAACTTAAAAGCTAGTTACTCATGCATAAAAGAAAGACAAGCATAATGTAAATGAAAGACATTGTAGAGAAATGAAGATTTAAAGCAAGAAACTTAACTTGAAGCAATAAATCTAAAGCTATGAAGGAAAATATGCAATACCCATTTTAAAAGATGAAATGAAGAAAACTTGAAGCAACAATGGTGAAATGAAGAACATGCAAGTAAACTTGGAATAAACTTGAAACAACTAAGATTAAAGTGCAAGGAATGAAGATTACAAGAGGTTTAAAGCTTACAACAATTGAAATGGAAAGGAAAATGCAAAAACATAAACTTACATTACACTATTCATCATCTTCTACATGGAACTAAAACTAAGCTTAGGTAGCCACACAAATACCATGTGTAAAATGCTGAATATATTGGAGAGTTAGCCTTCAATTTTCGTGCATGGTGGTCCCCCCAGCTGTGTGCAGGCCTCCCATCAATAGGAGGTTGAGTTGAAGCCTTGGACAGGCTTGCCTGCAACCCACATGGCAGCCCATTTCTCTCACTTCCTCCTTGAATGCCAAGCCTCAAAAGTCTTCAAGTTGTGTCAGGGAGGCATGGAAATATGTAAAGAAATGTTGGGGGGCAAGTGAGAGAAGCATTGGTGGGACCCCCAAGCAAGTGGGAAGTGATTTGGAGGCATTTCGGGCTTTTTCAGAAGACAGTACCGGTACTGAGTACCGGTACTGTACCGTACCGGTACTTCGAACACCAGTAGCTTCGGCGTACCGGTACTGAGTACCGGTACTGTTTTTCTGCTCCGGACCAGTCTTCGTAGAATTGGCATAACTTTTGATCTAACCGTCCGATTGAGCTGAAATTTTGACACAATACAGAAGACATCCAGATCTACAACTTTCATGTTTTGAACTTTTTCAGATTTGAATTGTATCATGGTCAAAATGGAGGAAAACCGAGGCTTTGTTTCCAGATGGTGTGGCTGCTGGTGCTTTTGTTCCCAAACACCAATACCTCCTTGATTTCTTCACTTTTAAGCCTCCAAATTTTCATGTAATGTGTCCATGCCCTCACCACACATCCATCATAGTTGCAAGGTCCTAAAATCAATCATTTAAGCTATAAAAACTTGCAACAATGAAAATTCAACATTATTCATAAAATCGGCTAAGTCTAAGTACTTAGATGCAAAAGTTGAATTAAAATGCATGTAATGAGGCCTTGAAATATACAATATTTTGTGCTCATCACCTTACTCCAATGTATAGGATGTTAAACCGAATTGTTTCCTGTAATATACATCCGAGGGGGCATACTGCTGAGATTGGATACGATACGGCCCAACTATTATATGATATTGGTGAACATGGGGTTATTATTGATCTACCCCTTTACATATTCAACCATGTTCGCGAAGCATCTACTGTCGAGGATTGCAGACCATGTCTTCCATTTCCAATATTAATTTCCAAAATTTTGAAGCATAGTGGGGTTGAATTTCAGTAGAATGACAGTTTTATCTACCCCATGAATGTAATTGGTATGGGTACTCTTAATAAAAGTATGGGAGCCATTTTGGGTGTGAAACGGGCCAAGCGTGTGAAGCAGCCATCAACGGTGTCTCAGGTTTTGGGTAGTCAAGCTGGGGCTAGTCAAGGTGGTTCTAATGTTGGTACTACTAAGGTTGGACAAACACTTCAACAAATGGTTGAAAAGTTGGAGGCCCGATTTGAAAAGTTTGAGGATGAAATGAAGGGGTCGTTCCAGCGTCTGGAGATAAAATTAGATTGTTTTTATAAGGACTTTAAAGAGTACATCAACAAATGACACATTGGTTTTGTGTTTTTTTGGTGAATCTTTTGTTGTATAGTAATATTAGGCATTTTGGCAAGGGTAAAAATAGATGTTGGGTGCATGGTTGTTAAATATATTGTTGGCTAGTAGTTATAAACAAATTGAGGTATGATGGTTTTTGAGTTTTGTTACGGTGAATGTGAGGTTTGTGCGTTCTTTCATGTTTATTTGATTTAACAATGAAGTAAAGCAAATGATACAGATAAATTGTACATCTGCACATTAGGTGGGATTAATTGTAACAACATAAGTAGATGTTTAGACATGCTTCCTTCATTTTGTCATTGTCATGTATACAGGAAAGACAGCGTAGTGAAGTTGAACCTTCCATGCAACTTAAGAAAGTTGCATTGTGTGGTCAGCTGCCGTAGAGCAAAAGGGTGATTATCCCAGAATATTCTGGTGGCCAGATGTGTACATGTTAACACTGCAAGAAGTATTCAGTGCAGTATGCTAATGAAATCGTGGAATAGTTTGGACCAAATAACTGAAGGCAATGACAAAGCACATGTAGTCGTACTCACCTGCAAAATGTTTAAAGAAGTATTAATCTACTGCCCGTGGACATTTGAATAAAAATCAGGGATCAGTTGTTGTTAAAAAAATAAAAATGGATATCAAAACCATGTTGTTATGTACTGAATTTCCCAAAGTAATTAAAAGGTGATAATGTATGAAACCTGATATTATAGGACATTGTAATTGTAAGTAGGATTCCAATGGTCATCTTCTTGAGTTAATGGCATGGGATGTTGGGAGCCACCAGGTTGTGAGAAGGGAATATCATCATGTGGGTCGTCCGCATGGCACGTAAGCTGCGGACACTTACGAATAGTATGTCCAGTGCCATGACATTTACTACATCGTCGCGAAGCTATTGGTAGGTTCTTCCGTACACGACCCGGATTGCCTTTATTTGTCACTGTCTTGGGATCGATGACACCAAATTTTATGTTCGACACAGTGTCATTGTCTTTGTCATGTGATGCTGACACTTGTCTTGCCTCGCATGTATCATGGCGTTGTTTCATGTGATTGGTTACTACAGTTATTGTTGTTCGAAGCTCCTGTGCATCCTCAGGCAATTGTGTTGCGTAGTAACACATCCGGCTACACATTGACATTAATCTAGCATATCGACAAGAAATTGATATGGTTCTTGACGTTTGAGTCATAGAGGTCGGTGGGCAAGCTGATTTTGCAGTAATTGTCCATCGCCTAGAATAGTACTAGGAGGGAACTCTATTATGTGTTCAGTTTTCAAAACTATAATGATGTGTGAGCAAGGAAGTCCAACAGATTGTAATTTCAGGCAATTGCATTTGATGGTGTGATTCTGATAATCACATATCACATTCCAACTGGAAGTTGGTTTTGTGTACTTCGACAGATAATAACTCGAATGACTACTATGCTAAATTTTTTGGACCACGAAGAAGAGTCCTTCGGTCTTTATATGATCCCGAACTTTAAAAAAATTCACCTGGTATACAGTGAGGCAGTGTGCTGCTCTAAGCAGCGTAGTGAAATGGTCAACACTGGGGTACTGTTTTCAGAATAATGGTTGTCATAGCTTCGGTCTCTCGGATTCTTGATACACCCCTATCATACTGTCTGACAAACTCATACAAACGAAGCCTTGTTTTTAGGAAACGATTCAAGTAACCATTCAAGCTTTTTGATCATTGCGTGTTTTTTATGCCGCCAACGAAATGACCCCGCAAGAATGCTTCAGCCCATTTCCAACGCTTTGCGTACACATCTAATATCCAGTTGTTATCCTCCAGCCCAAATGAATGTACCAGTGATTCCCACATAACGTCAAATTCCTCAGGTGTACATCAGGCGCACATGCATTTCTTGAACGTGTGAAGAAAATTTTCAGCATGAATATTTTGAAGCACATTTCTCTCCAAATGCCAACTGCATAATCTGTGTTTTGCATGTGGAAAAATTCTTTCGATTGCGGCGGCCATGGCCTTGTCCCCATCGGTGACAACTGATATAGGCTTTTTATTATCCATTGCATCCAGAAATGTCTCCAACACCCACACATATGTGTCCACGATCTCATATGAAAGTAATGCACATCTAAAAATGCAAGTAGCGTTGTGGTCGTTTACTTCTGCAAGTATGACAAATGGCTTTTTGTACGCATTGCTGCGGTATGTTGTATCGAATACCAAAACATCACCGAAACATGAATAGTCAACACGGGAAGTTGAATCTGCCCAAAAGAGGCAATTCAATAAAGTATCATCATCAACGATGTACCTGAAATAAAATAATGGGTCTAACTCCTCTTTCGCGCTCAAGTATGCTAGTGCACCTTCAGCATCCCCATCGATCATTTCATCTCTTCTTTGGCTTGCAACCGCGTTGTACAAATCTTTTTGCGTAAAACCAACATTTTGGTAGCCGTCAGCTTGATGCAACATAAAATCTCGTATTTGGCTAGTGCGTATTCCAGCACTACGAAGTGATGTTGCTTGCTCTATATCTGGGCTTTTCACACAGCAGTGTGACCAAAGGAACGACACTCCACTCGGTGGAACCAACAGATGATTATGATCATTCACGAACTCCTTTACTACCCATTTTTCTGACTTTTTGTCATACTTAACGCGGAATACCACCAAACAACCAACTCGAGTTATTCCCCTTGGTTCACATGCCCTCTAAGTATTTTGCAGCTCGAAACCCTTGTCGCGAACATACCCACTTCCTTGACACCGAGACGTGGTTTTTGTCATTTTTTAAGTCATCTTTCCTTACGCTGAAACCTACAAACTTAGCGTATGTGTTATAAAAATTATCCGTTTCATCTTCCGAGTTAAACTTCATGTGAACGACTTCCTCAGCCGATAAGTCTTGTAAATGTTTTTCCATTTTGATGGGTTTTGAAGTAGCCGAAGTTGATTTACCCTGACGATGCCCATATTCACCTTTACATGTGCCAAACTCATATATATCACTATCCTCAGGTGCTTCATTCAAGTCTATAACGACAAGTTTTCCTTTCTCAAAGATACTACGATCCATTTTCTGCGTGCAACCTAAAATACAAATTTTTTTAATTATTAATTTTTTTAATGAGAACAAAAAAATCGTTTGACAATCCTTTATAAATAATTGATTGAATGTAAAAAAAACATAATAAAACATTATGCTATTGTATTCAAAATAAATGGCATTCAAAATAGTGGGTATCATGTATGACATACCTGTGGAATTTCATCTATTCTCGTGCAGGTGTAGATGTGGAGTCAAGTAGTCTTCCCCTTGAATGAAGCATGTGTTGTTGGAGATTGGTTAACGGATACTAAAAAAATTTGCTACCAAATGGAAATGGTAATTACAAGTAGGTGAAGTGTAATTAAATTCAGGATGGTATCTGATGGGTAGATTTTATTGCTATGCAATAAATTACACTCACTCAAGGTTTTATGGCTTTTCATCAGATTGGTAAACTATTTACCACAATTGAGTTCAAATACACTCGTACATGTTGTAAATCCTATAGGTGTCACTGATTATAATTTATATATATATATATATATATATATATATATATATATATATATTGGTGGCACTACGATAACAGTTTGATAGTAATTATTAAGGTATTATTATATTAATTTTATTAAATGTCTAGGCAAGTATTAACAGGGTTGACAGGAATCACATGAAAATTCACTGCTTAATAAACGTGTATGACGGGTTAACGCATTTACCACATGAACTTGTTAGGATCTCATATGAAAATTCGCTTAATTTTTGTCGATTTATGTTGTTTAATCGTGTCATACTTGTGTTGCACATCGTAGTAAGTCCGTTAACAACTTAGTTTTAATATATATACCGATCAGATGTGATTAGTTCGCAAATTTTTATTTTTTTTAATGGTTC
Source organism: Ilex aquifolium (assembly GCA_951799425.1). NCBI lineage: Eukaryota > Viridiplantae > Streptophyta > Magnoliopsida > Aquifoliales > Aquifoliaceae > Ilex > Ilex aquifolium. The sequence continues at coordinate 19,551,220 of OX637405.1, forward strand.
CAATTTTTGTATCATTTTTTATTCAGTTAATCTGATTAATTTAATGCCAATTTTTTTTTATTTTTTTGCTGAATTAAAGTACATGTTATGCTAGTTGGAGTATACTAATATTTTATTTAAATTATTAAAATCGCTAAATAAAATAATTTTTTTTCTTGTACTGATTTATCACCCCATTTATGAAATTTAAACATACAAAACACCCAAAATAATCTAATATTCAATATTCAAATAAATTGAAAAAACCCGGCCATTTCCCCGCCCAAATCCCTCAATCGTTAACCTCCATTTTTTCCCTTTTTTCTCTCTTAGTCTACTCCCTCTCTCTCTTCGAACTGTCATTTTCAAAACCCCACCTCTCTTGCCTTCTTTCTCTCTTCTCTCTTCCCTCTCTCTCTCCACAACAGTTCGATGGGTTTGTTGCCCATTCCGGCACCGGCGATCTGCCATCACCACAGCCCCACACAACTATCACATTCGAGCTTGTCTCTCACCGTCAATCACTGTCAGATCCACCGCCACAGCCATCCCAGGTAAATATTCCTTTTGTATGCTTCTCTCTCACACACCCACTCAAACCCCCCTCACACACGCACGCAACCCCCATCCTACAACACAAAGCTTTCCCCTTTCTGTGAAACCCCTCCATCTTCCCCGTATGCGTAACCCACTCCCAAACAGTACCCACAAATGACAACATACACAGACACTCGCAGTACCATCCTCTCCCTTTTCTCCGTTTGCGCAACCCACCTCCCCCCAAACAATACCCACAGAACACAACACACACACTCTCTCTCTCTCGAAGAACAACCCCTCCCTGTTACCCCCCTGCACAACCCTCCCCCCAAACAATACCCACATAATACAACACACACGCATAACACACCCCAACACACTGTTGAATTTTGTGAAGTCAGTTTGATAAATGTTTAATTTGATGCGTATTTTACAATTATTTTAGGTGAACTCAGTTTGATTAGATGTAATTTGAATTTGATTTGATAATGTTAAATGAATATTGTTATTACTTCATGTTCGATTTTGGTGCAAACTTTGTGTTATATAGTGGTTGGTTGTTGGTTATTAGTTTTGTGTAGACCTGTCAAAATCTAACACGACACGATTAACTGACACAAATCGACACGAATTAAACGGGTTTGGGTGAGACCTTAATGGGTTTGGGTGGTAAACGGGTTGACACGTCAAACACGTTTAATAAACAGGTCGTGTTCGGGTGAGACTTGTCAACTCGTTTATCACCCGTTTACCCGTTTAAATAAATTTAATATAATAATAAATTAATAATTATATATATATAAATGAATGAGTAAAGAAAAAACAGTAAAGAAAACATTTTAAAAAAAAAGTAAAGAAATTAGTTCAAAAAAATTAGGAAACAAAAGCAACAAAAGCTTTGAGCCTTTGAGGCATTAAATGACATTTTCTTTGAATCCCACATCGACACATGGGAGTGGAGAGAGGGCTTTGGAAGCCTATAAAAGAGGTAGTTGGCCTCCTCTCAGCTGACCGTGTGGCTTGTCATGGACTGTTGGCTGTTGGCCTCCTCTCAGCTGACCTTTGGCTGGAACTCCTCAATTTGAGAAAAGTACAGCTGGAAGCAAAAAAAATAGTGTAAAAATTTGTTAAAATAATAATTTTTTTGTTTTTTTGTTTTTTTTTAAATGGGTTAAACGAGTCGTGTTATATTACCCGTTTATTAAACGGTTCGTGTTCGTGTTGAAAGTTTTTACCCGTTAATTAAACGTGTCGTGTATGGGTTTGTATGTTTTTCACCCGTTTAACCCGACACGTAACCGTTTAACCCGACACGATTGACACCCCTAGTTTTGTGCTATGGATATTTGGGGAATCTTGGGATCTCATTCTCATTTCTGGTTGAGTGTTTTATGGGGTTACTAAGAAAAAGTAGGAGGTAAAAAAATTAGGTTGATTTTGTGATTCTCAAATGTTTAATCTGCTATGACTTAGAAAACAGAAGAAATATATGCTAAAATCATACCCTAATTCAATTGTTCGATTTAAATGAAGTGCATTTTTTCATTTTTTAAATGCACCTGAATATATTCTTACTAGATTTTCTAAGATACTAACAAACATTGAGCAGCTTACTTCTTATTTTCCTCTGATCTGATTATCTTGTGGAGGCACAGCTTACTAACAGACATAGAGCTTTATAACTAAGCATTCTCCACAGTACAAAGTTTTGATGTTGGGTCGGGTTTTGGGTGCTATTACCACTTCTCTCCTATTTTGAGCTTTTCAATCATGGCTTTTGACTGAGCACAAGAAGGTTAGGGGTTCATGTACAAATTAGTGATTGACTGGTGTCTGAGGGATCCACACTGGATTAAGTACAGTTCACACTTGCAGTTAGATGAATGGTCAAATTGATCTTGACTTGTGACCATTGTAGTTTGCATTATCAGGATTTAATGGATGTGAACATAATTAGTTGACTATTGTTATACATTGGTTGTTTTGGTAATTGGGTTCGCAATGGTGATTTTTTTGAGGATTTTGATTGTGAACTATGACTATTGTTATGTATGATTGTGAATTGTTAATTGTCAAGATAACTGGTTGATTTATGTTGCACCGTGTATTCAGGCACGGGTTATCCCTAGTTCCACTTATAATCAAAGTTAATCCAATAAATGGTGGTTTTTAGGTACCGGTGATTCATCGTACAAGGCCTTTAGTGGTTGAGTGTATTTACATCTTACGCAAACACAATGTAAGGAAATAATCAGTTCTTACATACTGTTATATGTTATATCTACACAGTTTGTATTAAATGACAACAAATTGCACCAGGGTAAAGAGGAAACAATTAGTTGCTACTGCCATGGAAGAGAAGAAACGGCAACGAAAACATGCCGATCCTATAGGGGAGACATCTGGACAAGTATGTTATACATTGTTACATTAAGTTATCTTGAAAAGTACTCATACAAATAATCAGTTTGTTCAACTGGACATGTACCGTTCCATATTAATACTTCCAATACTTTACTTGTACAGCAAAGTGTGGCGACAAGATGTTCACCAAAAAGACTGGTGAAATTTTTTCATACTTTAAATGCCGCACAAAAACAAGCCATCAACGAAATTGGCTTGGGGGGATTGCTCAGCATAAGATGCACATACATTAGGCATGATTTGTGTGCATGGTTGGCATCACGATTTGATCCCCAGAAGTGTGCGTTCAACTTGTATGGTAAATGGGCGAAGTTCACCCCCCAAGATGTCACCTACATACTAGGTTTGAAATTCGCTAGGACCAATGTGGTGACAACGGGAAAAAAGGACAACATTAACGATCTTTGTGCGTCGATATTTAACGAACAACCAGAGGTATCTTTGAAACAGTTGGCGGAGCGCCTTACTTCAATCACAGATGCCTCTAACGAATATATACGGCTGTCGATTTTATATATAATTGGTTGTATGCTTCATCCCACAATGGGAACAACGCTAAGTGTTGATGCATTACATTCTATTGTTGACGTGCCTTCTTTAAGACATACTAATTGGTGCAAGTTTGTCTTTGATGGAGTCATCGAAGGCATGCAAAAATTTTAATCATCCGGACAGGGATCAATTGGTGGCTGCCTGGTAGTTTTGATGGTAATCAACTTATAAAAACCTTGTTTGTAACAACGCATATGTGGTATACAATGGCTTGTGTTGACTTATGGTCTTATGGTTATTTGGTATGTAGGTTTTATATCTTGAACGAGTCGCACCAAGAGGAGAAACCATAATTCCTATGATTTTTCGTGAGGTCCCACGAATTGTAGAGTGGGGTGACAGCGATGTTAGTAAACGAATGAATGCTATCTTGAAGTTAGGAGGCTTTAATCAGGACGAGGTATACATTTTATTAGTATATTTTTTTTTCATATGCACTATTGTATGGTAATGTCTTACATAGTATTTGACGCGCATATTCCATTCTTTTTATGTATGTAGTTGGATGTTTTTGTTGAGGAGGAGCTGATTGATGATACAGTTGGTACCGCATCCCAGCAAGTAGTGTCGGTTGTATGTAAATATACCATGTATAATGTATATATTTCCCAAAGAAGCCTAATAGAAGATCATGGCAAATACATTTACCACAATTTTTTTTTATTTTTTTTTTTTTGTAATTTGTGGTTGCACATATTTGACTGTACTGTGAATTATTACGTATATTGGTTCGTAGGACTGGCAGGTAAGAATTGGAAGACTTAAGGTTGCTGCCGAGCGCATTGAAAAAAAGGTTGATACTTTTGCATCACACTGCACAACATCTTTGTCTGTGATGGAGAAACGACTAGGTGAGATTGGACAGATTGTGTCCCAATTTGTTGGTAAATCGGCGACTGCCAAGGATGTCCCACATGACATGGGGGGAAAGAACAAGGAAGATGAAATTGATCTCACGAAGGTGTGTATATTATTCGTTGTACTGGTGCAACCTTAAATGTGTTGTTCAATGTATTGCCACATCTCTTATTGCTGACTTGTTGACGTGAACTGACGAATGCGAACTTTATATTGTAGGTTGAATTGGCTGATCCACAAGCAGCAGAGGGACACCAACCAGATGAAGTATGTTTTATTATTTTTTGTATTAAAAATTCAACATGCGTTTTCAAGTGAGAGGCACTTTGAACCCCTTATAAGATAAATTGTGTGGTAGATAGCAGATGTGGTGTAAAACCCTAGAAAATTTGAACTTTTGAAGAAAAAAGGGCAAAACGGTAAATTGCCAATATGGTACAGGTTGTAAACCTGAATTTTTCTAGAGCTCGGATAACGAAACGGACATCACCGTTGGATTCGTCTCGCGAAATCTAGTTACCCTGTCAAATTTCATTGAATTCCGAGTTAGTCGGATTTTTTGCGTTTTACGAGGCGGTCAGACCTCGGGAGACCCAAAAACGAAAATTTAGAATAAAATTATAAATTTTGGGAGATAATGACGGCAAGTTAAAATAAAAATATTTTGAACTTAAATCGGAGCGAAAATTAATCGTTTCGGGGTTAAAACGGACCCGGGAAATAAGGGTTGTGTGGCGCATTGTGGGTCAAGCATTTAAAGAGTATTTAAAGGGGAGAAAATCAGATTTTCTCCCCATTTTGCTCAACCGATTCCAACGTGAAAACAAGAGAGGGAAGCTAGGGTTTTTCTCCACCTTCTCTCTAAGATTCTCGTCTCCACGGAGCTCAAATCAACTCGAGCCAAGAGAGAAAGTTGTTCTCCTCGCCAAGAGCTACAAAACCATACCAAGGAGGTCGGGTTTGGGCGAAATTCCAAGGACGAGATTTTGGAAGCTAGGGCTTAGAGCTTGAATCGGGTTTAGGAGGCTTCTCAACGTGGTTCTCCACGCTTCAAGAGGTAGGGTTCCCTCCTACCAAGGTTTATTCCACACCTAGAATGCTTAGGTGAAATGGGTAAATGAATAGATATAGATATATATGTATGTCATTTGCCTATGGTTGTGATATTGGATGAAATGAGTTGAAATCAATTCTAATTGAATTGGTAATTAGAAGTTTCTAAATGAAATTTCTAGGATAGAGTATATGAAATTAACCCAATGTGACTCTTGGGCTATGTGAAGTGTGGGCATGCTATGTGTTTATTTTATGCCTTGAAATTGAAGTGTGTTATTTATTGATGATGTGATGACATACTTGGGTGTTGATCAAGATTAAATGTTGATATATATACATGCTTGTGATATATTGACATTGTAAGAAAGTATGGAAATTATATGCTTATGATATGATTTTGCCATGAGGTGTGTGAATTGTGATGAGAATGTTCATATGTCACTCATACCATATCGAACATTGTATTATTGTTGCAATGGAGCATCACATTGCATATGCACGGGAACATCGCATTTAGTGGGTGTGTGTGCATGGTTATTTGTCTTCACCACGCGTGGTGGATGACGAGTGGGCTCGGGTAATATGGGTCGATGACCTAGTCGAGTAGCATGGTTTATATGTTGATAGGGTTGGGGTAGCAAGAAGGGCTAGAAAATCCCTCGGGTGAGAGGCCCGGTGATTGGAGACGCACTTCGTTGGTATAAGAGTCCATAAAGTGTGTCGGTGTACGCGGAACCGTTGGTGAAAGTCCATAAATTCCGTGTAGGTTGGGTGACCTTTGGTGTGAGTCCATGAACATCCACCCCTATAAAGACCCTAGAATGAAAGGTCATTTGATGTGCAACATAAATGACGGATTGGTACACATTGGCACTTGCATGTGTAGAGGAGCCGGGAAGGGCTCGGTTGATATGCATGAGTGGGTCTCACCTCATTCCATAGCATGGCATTGCAAATTCCATCATTGAATATATTTCCTTGCTTGGAATGTTGTGAATTGTGGTTTTGTGGCATGTGAACATTTCATATGCATATAGGTTGGGGAGTAGCCTCATTAGGAGATACCCTATTGAGCGTGGCTCACCCTTTGTGGGAAAAACATTTCAGGTGCGGGGTTCACACCGGCGGACGGCTCCCATTACGAGCCCCAAAGTTGAAGAAAGCCGACTTGTGGCTTTTATTGTTGTTTTGTAAAGTTTTTGTAAGAATTCCATTTTGATATGTAAATATATGGAATCAATTGTAATGGAACTTGTACAAACCATGTTTCATATGGAAATCCTTGTCAAACATGTATTTGATGAATTGGGAGAGGTTTTGAATGAATTGGAATTGAAAAATGGTTGAAAATGGCGAAACTGGGCAGAGAGTACCGGTACTGTATGGTACCGGTACTGTGTACCGGTACTCCCTTTCCAGTGGGTTGACAGTACCGGTACCGGGTACCGGTACATAGGGGTACCGGTACTGTGTACCGGTACGGTATGGTACCGGTACTCTCTTCAAAATTTTCAGATTTTCACACTGCTTCGCCTTATTTTCAATCTACGTTTTCCTTCCCTCCAATGATGTAAATGGACTATAATGGAGTATAAATCATGGTATATTGAATATTGGTTGAACCCAAATGAATAATCGAATCCGGTTAACAATTGTGAGTTAAGATCCCGGTTAAGGGGATGCTACTACCGTGGTGTTAGGTTGAGTGACATCCACGGGTATTTTCGCGGATTGACGGGTGGTCAACGGTTACTATTGGACTCCCGGAAATTTGGGGCGTCACATGTGGTGTTCCCACAATTAACCCATATCGATGCTGATGTGGAGCGCGCAATCTACACTTATATATTTGACAAAAACTTGCCATATGAGTATGTGTTGGTGTACCCTATATTTGACGCTATATCTTATGTTTAACAACTGCTAATTCTATCATTTTCCAATGCAACAGCGCATAAAATTAATGTGTTTTGTTTACGTATAGTGAGCTTCTGGTATCAGTTGGTGACCATGATCGAGGCACGAGGGAAGTGTTACAGACCCTTGCCCCGCACCAATGGCTGAGTGGAATTGTTCGTGAATGTTAATTTTGTTTATTTTATTGTTGTGACGTTATGAGAATGAAACTAAAATATCGTGTCAAATATGTATTAGGTTATTGATATGTTTGCATGCATCGCTTCACAAACGGGACAATGATACTTACCTACCGTCTTCTCTGTAAGTACATGTTTTCATTTCATAGTATTGTTAGTTGCATTATGCAATAAAAAAGTTCAGAGATTTAATGACAAACAAATTAATGGGTGTCTGTTCATGAATTTACTCAGTAACAAGCCATGTCAAGCACCATCACCCGCAGTCAGAGTGCAAGGGTAACTAAAAAAAAACAGAAGTTTAGTCAACAACTACAAAGGTAGTGTATATTGAAAAATTTGTTTTCTAATTATTTTTAAGTTAATCCATACTGCATATCAGATACATATACCGTATTTTATGAATAATTGTATGTTTGTGTGTAGATTTATGTCTCAATGAATGATGAAGAATCACATTGATATCTACTATTAGTGGATATAGATGAGAAACAAACATTCATACTCGATCCTCTGTCAAATCCAAAAAGAAATAATATTCGACTCACAAATGCGAATAGAGTTGTAAGATACACAATTGTTTTCATTTAGCAAAGGATACCTGTCAACAAATTTTATTTTTAAGCAATTACATTCCAAACTTGTTTTGTAGCTTGAGGTTTTGGACGGCATTTTTCCAACTAGGTCTCCCGATTTTAAACACAAATTGGGAACGTGGAAGCTTGTTAAACAAGCCTGGATGCCCAAACAAGCAAGTAGTTATGATTGCGGAATTTTTGTTGTGAAGATGATGCAATCATCACAGTTGTGGCAAGCTTTTACACTAAAGGTGAATAACAATAAACAGTTTGTGCTGACTATCTTTAATAATACTACAATAAAAAAAGTGTTATTTGTAATGGTTCACATTTGTTAAATGCAGGATAAGAGTGAAGACATTCGAAGGGAGATGGCTATTAACTTGGTAATCGTTGGGGAGAACAATTTGAGAGATAAAATCATACATATGTCACTATACACACCTTGACGTGTGTATTGGATCATTGTGGATTCGAGGAAGAGTCTTGTATTTGATGGTGGTGGAGCAACTGTCACGAATTCAAAGGGTAAGGTGGTGTTGTCTGCATCATACTTCTATGGGGATTGTTCAAATAAGGGCTACGAGATGCTTGGGTATTTTGGGGATGAGGTAAGTGTGATTTGTTTGAACTACGAAGAGGGTAAGAGAGGCTGTTTCGACTGTCTTGTACTTCGTTTTGATGGGTACCTAATATTGATATAGTTTTTGTTAGTGATTTATAGTGGGTGGATTGTGTTTTGTTGTAACTTGTTTGGAAAATGTGGTTTGTGCATTTTCTTTTGCGTCTTATACATGGTGTATGTAATGAATTTATTCCCAATGTTTGTTTTGTGTTAAAGTTAAAAAAAAAAAAAAAATGTTGTCGCTTGGTTGATTCCACATGATGGCGTCTTGTAATTCTGTGGATGTCATATTGGCTAATAGGATACTACAAGTTGTGTTCTAAGCAATTCTTACTGTTTGTGCAGCGTTGCCTAATTCAGTTAAGTGGGAGCTCATGCAAGATCAAACTCGATTGTCTGTCCTGTGCGTAACAGGAAAGTATTTGTTGGTTGTTGATTAGGGATGAAGATTATGTCTGTCTGTGATATACTAGTTGCTATGTTGCTATGTTGCTATGCTAAACTTAGTGTATGTCAGATGCTGGAATGCAACGATTTCAAAGTGGGCGAGGGCTGGTTAATTTGGTGTTGCTGCTATGCTGCTATTCTGGTTTCTTGAAGCTGCCTGGTGGTGTGAGCATGCCTTGTGCTGTGCTGTGTTCTGTGCTGGATTTTGTGGCACTGTTGTCATTAATCTTTAATCATTCAAGGTGTTTTGAAGGATTAAAGTCAACTTATTGTAAAATGATGAGTTTGCCTCCACTGATTGTAATTTTTTTTATTATTGTAATGCATGTGGTCACCACTCTAGGCACATAGAAATTGAACATACACATGTAACAAAATTGTAAAATACGAAATGATGTGATAACCTTAGGCAGTAAATGTTTATGCATGAAATCGTTCCTTGGTTGATTAAGGGTGAATGACTGTGTTGATGTGAAGTTGTGCTGTGATTTGTAATGGTATGTCCTTTGTATGTAGTGTTGATTTGTTTGAAATATGTATTACATGAAAGATGTTCAGGGGAGTATGGAAGCATGGAAGTGCCTTGGATGGTTTTTATTTATTTAATTTTTTTTTTTTGCTTTAACTTTTTTAAGTATTTTGATATGTTATGGAGATTGGTTTGTCTTTCTCCTTTGCTGCTTGTAATGCTAAGTTGTCTTATGGGGAACTGTGAATTGGATCATAAATTTCTGCAATGTTATTTTGACCCATCACCTCAACCAGGAAGGAACCATGTAAACCAATTATACAATTATTCTTAACTGAGAGAAGTTACCAATAGGTATTGGGCACGAATATGGCCATACATTCCATAAATAAAGGCCATCTATTTCTTAACAGAATTTGCAAAAGATGGTTCCATTACGCAATAATATAGTCCAATAGGGACTTGGACAGTTACACCATTACGAGTTGATGCTAGATACAAAACATGTATCATTTGTATGCTTCCTTTCGTGTAAAGTGATCCCACCTATCAAAGTTCAATTCAATATTATTCATTTGGCACCAACATGAAACAACAGAAGATTTACATAAAGAAACAGTCTGCACAATTAAACGGAGCCATAAAGCCACACCTCAAGTTTGAGTACTGCAACAAATTTATCAAAACCAGAAGCATAGTAACACATTAGAGCATAAACCAAGTAAGTCACTAAGTCCTAGAACATCAGAGCTAAAGGCTACACTCGAGTGTCGTGGTTTTTAGCACGACTCGTAAAGCATCCGAACAAGCATCACAAACTCGCGCTGAATTATAGTAACAAGAAAACCCACCAAATAAAAGGATTTATGACCTCAAAAAACAATAAATAACCGCCCACGACATGCAGAGTTTTATGTCAAATTTAATACAAAACAACACAATAGATTTCTAGTTTACCAGAGTCAAAATCGCTAAACTAACAGTGACCAAATAATAGAAATAAAAGACACTATTAACGATGCAGATAATAGTGTTTTTCTCTGTGGATCTGATCCTTAAGTGTGTGTCTCTTCTCTCCTTGGATTGGATCCACCAAAGTATCCTGATCGCCCACCGCTACTGCCTTGCCTTCCCTGTGATAAAGAAAACTCTTGCCATTTATTACTAGTAGCAGAAGCAGCTACAGCAACAGAATCAGCTGGAGCAGCATAGTCCTGACCTTAGCGTACATCTTACGGGAAAAGACCGTCTAATCATACCACCAATCCTTACCTCTGTTGCTCTGTCATTACTTTCTGTAAGGATAGTCAGCTTCTTAGTCAACTGAAATGCTAGAGCCTGCAATCTCGTGTACTCAACGTCATGAAAGAGCATGAACCGGGTGGGTTGGTCCCAACTTGCATGGATGGAGCTCCTCGGTGATCATCATTTTGCTCACAATGTTGTGGGTCTGCATATCAAACATCTTGCCAAGCTGGTCCAAGCTCAGAGAATCATACGATGATGAATATGTGAAAAGGTATGTAATTAGAGCCTCTTCCTTAATCTTGGCCTTCAGCATTTCGACAATCTTGTCATTAGAGTCTCATTTCGAGCAATCGACTCAAGGTTTTACTTATGAACTTCTACCTTGCATCGTGGCTGTTGGCTGGGATGTTAGGAACCACAAGCAGCATGGCACATATAAGATGGACAGCCTCCAGAGGCTTAAGATTTATGTGCATATGGTGTGGCATTTGTCGTCTCCTCTCCAGCCGTTCCTAGCAAAATCAATTATTTACAATGGTAAAACTTTAACGAAAACATGTAATGAAGACACTACATTCCACAATATTAAGCCAGCAGAATACCTAGTAGAAAAGACACCACACAACAACTTTTATATTGAACTCAAACTGGCACCCAAAAAAAAAAAAAAGAGAATAATGTTTGACGAAGATTCCATAACTGACTCTCTTAGATATACCAGTTTGACCAAATAATATACAATCATGCTATCCAAGAGATAGATTACACAAGCAAAGCATTCTACATACTAATCACATTTCATTCATAGGTCAACATTGTATTTGACTATATACATACCACCTACCTAATCACATTCCAGCTAATATACTTCTACATTTGCCCATTTCTATCCCTCGTTCTCGGGCCTTATGTATGAGTTTGTTCCGAACTTTGTTGTCAGCGTGAGTAGCTAATGAAAAAACGAAATTCATCCGCATTTCATTCGAATCTTCCTGCGATCAAATGATACCAAGTGGTTAACTTAATGCGCTTAGAGGAGGGATATAAACAAATTATAGGATTACAATCACGACATGTCGTAGGTTGCATGTTATATAGTTCACCTTAATGCTAAAGCCTAGACAAAGCACTGGAGACAGGATCATCTTGACAACAAACATTCCACAATCATATCCATTCCCCTGACGTGGTAGTTATCTTGTGTAGCTTCAAGCAAATCATCTAATTCAAATAGCACATTTTGCATAGCATTCAGCCGAATAGAAATATCGTCACAAGGAAGCGGGTTCAACAAAAAAGCTTTATGTTCAGTTACGTCAATGACGCATAGATACCAATGGGAGTTGTTCTCGTTGATCGAGATGTATATCTAAATTTATTTACACAGACAAACATTGTTGATAAGCATGGATCAATTTAACTAATGTTAGGCCTTTGAAATCAAAACAGATTACTTATATGGTTAATACACACCTTGTCACAGTATGTAAAATATTTTATGTACTTCCCATTCACAGCACACATAGATTGAAGCAAACCTTTTTTACTTTCACTGTTAGCCACAGCCCGAGCCAGTGCCTGTTGCTAAATACAACAAACAAAATTATAATCAACATGTTTTCGTCTTTTTTTTAAAAAAAAAAATTAGGTACTACAAATAAACACAATTTTATTACCGAGAACCACGTGGGTAGATACCAACTCTCTAACCCGATTTTTGGATTTGTCTTATCTTCCTTAGATAACAAATTGTGAGCCAAGTCCACAACCTCTGACAGTCATTGGAAAAATACCAAAGTAAATTGCAATTGGTTTAAGTTATGGTACCTACAAAAAAAAAATCCCTAATTAACCAACCGAATCAAGTAACCATTGCTTTGGTAATAGTGTCATGAGAGAATGGCATCCAGCATGGTCATGTTCAAACCTAATTAGAACCTCTCTGTTTTTTTTAAAAAAAAAAATTTAAATATTACACAAAAAATAAGCATACAAATATTTTCGATAACATATTAATACATATTTTAAATTGTATCAATGGTTACATTTAAAATAAAGATACCTCATGTCAAGATTCTTGTCAAATATGTAATTCAGAATCAATTGCTTATCTTCAGGATAAAGAATGTCTACATTTTCATATTCCTCAACGTGTTGTGGAATACCCAAAATAGAATCTGAAATCTGTTTACCCAATCTGTGACATTAAACTACTATTCAAGTTTGTCACATAATCAATAATGGAAAAAATCGGACCTTATGAATTTCAGCAACTGATGAACTATTACATGACAATTTCAGTTTGTTAGTAGGATTGTGCGGAGTATTGTACACATCGATCGATGCCTTGTTGTTATAACAATTCATGTTGTAACCGCCCTGTGCAAAGAAAAATTGAACATACACATGTAAAATAAATTGGATAATAATAAATGATGTGATAACCTTAGGCATTAAATGTTTATGCATGGAATCGTCCCTTGGTTGAATGTGATCCGGGGGATTATTCACCTCCCCCTTGCCCTCTTTGTTATCATCCTTCTTCACCCAACGATGCTATAGTTGAAGTGAGTAAAATATAAGTGAGCATAATGTATAATGTAATTAATTAATACAGTAAGTTTGATGTATGTTATACCTTTGGCAGTTTATATGGTGAAATCACATATTTGCTTGGCCTCCGTTTAGAATCTCTTCTTAGATGTATTGGTGGGAACGATGTTTGGGTGCATGAGTAAGAAGCCTCTTGCATGTCACCACCACTGAAGTTATAAATATTCCCATAAATATCGTAAAGAATCCATTGAAGTTGTAAGTATTGCCATAAATGTGATAAGAAATCCATTGCACTTGTAAATATTCCCAAAAATTTGGTAAAGATTCTACTGCAGTTATAAATATTCTCATAAAGAATCCATTGAAGTTGTAAATATTCCCATAAAAGTGGTAAATGATCAATTGAAGTTGTATATCTGTTTGGATTAGTCATAAATTAAGCACACATCTGTGTGTTCTGATCGATCGATCATATTTAATGATCGATCATGGACTATTAAATATCATAAAAAATACCATTGAATTAGTAAATACTGCTCCCCACTAGTAATTTTGTCCACAAAACTGGTATATCCTCTTCGATTACTTGTAAATTATTTACAAATTAAGTACAACTCTCGTAAAAAACATTCACAACTCTCGTAAAAAAAATTGACAACTCTCGTAATTATTACATTTATTATAGTAACAAAACCTTTAATATAGTAATTATTTGCACAAATGTGATAAACAATCCACTGAAATTGTAAATATTTTCATAAATGTCGTAAAGAATCCGGTGAAGTTGTAAATATTCTCACAAATTTGGTAAACATACAACTGAGGTTGTAATTATTCCCACAAATTTGATAAACATACCACTAAAGTTGTAAATATTCTCATAAATTTGGTAAAAAATCCATTGAAATTATAAATATTTCCTTATTATGATAACAAAATTACTAGTAATCATGATGTTTTATCTGACATGTTATTTCAATGTCTTGTCTTGTCAACCAACCGGTATTCAACACATAATCGGTTACTCTTTGGGAAAAAAAAAAAAATTTGAAAGGACACATTAATCAACGACTCACTTTTCTTATTAGATACATCTACGGTGGACATTGGATTTTCGGTATGATACCGAAAATCTCCTTGGATATACCGTAGTCTGCTCCATTAGCTAATTGACGGTTCAAATTCGTTAAAAAATTGACGGTTCAAAGGAATCGGTGAGAAGAAGAGACAACTAACCAAGCCCCCCAACAAGAGAGAGAGAGAGAGAGAGAGAGAGAGACCAACCAATGGCCGGAAAGAAGCTAATATCAGATTTCATAATCTCCTTCATGTGGGTATGGTCAAGCGTGATCATCAAGATTTTTGTGTTCAAGGTGTTGGGGTTTGGGCATGATGCCAAAGGTGAAGTTGTCAAGTGTGCTCTCTCCATCATCAATATGTTCTTCTTCGCATTCTTGGGTAAGGTCACCAAAGGAGGGGCCTACAATCCCCTCACCATATTGTCAGGTGCCATCTCTGGGGATTTCAGTAACTTCCTCTTAGTTGTTGGTGCTAGAATTCCTGCTCAGGTTAGTTTTCCCTTCGGTTTTTCCGTTATTAAATCAACTGGTGCTTAATTTAGGTCTTTTGACGGGAAATTTGAGTTTGTGCTGCTTGATTGGGATATAGATGGGTTATTGGGACTTTTCTGTTGATTTTGCTACTTGCAGCAACAGCTGATTGTTTTTTGGGTTAAATTTAATGAATACCAATTGGTTTTTCCCTAATTTGTTGGGATTTTTTTTAAAAATTTAATTCTTCATCCTAATTATGATGTGATTGGATATGAAATGCATCATAATTGAGGTGGGTTATGCCGCTTGGCTGGAATTTAGACTTTTTAGCAATGTTGTGACTGTCAAAACTGGTGCTGTTAATTCAGTCCTACACTAAAAGGTGCCCAAGAGATTATATATACACATTTAGTTTTATATAACTGATCTACCAATGGAATGAGTATGACCACTATGCCTATATGAAGAAGAAGCTGGCATCGAAGAAACTGAAGAGGCAAAAGGAGTCACGAAGCAACGAAAGAGAAGGATGCGGAGTGGGTTTCACGATTTTGACCAATTTTAAAGGGCATCCGATTGATTTATTCTGACAGTTCATATTTAAATGTTAATAATTTAATTGTCCAATCTAAACTGAATTACTCTATTAACAGTTATTTTAAAAATTTAGATTGAACATTAGCAAATTTGACAACGGTATATCAAAATTATGATGTTCTAAATGTAAATCATGAATTAAAAATCATATTTCATATTAGGCCTATAGAATTTGGATTTAAAGTTTATTTGAATCAAATTTTAATAAAAAAAGAATTATAGGTTGCTCTTGGAAATAAAAATGAGTAAGGTGAGGGTGTTTACTGAGATCAGATGATAATATTTTGGAGGTGTTATGACAAAAGGGAAAGAAATATTTAATTGGCACAACCAAACCCAAGAAGAAAATTACATTCATGTCAGGCTGTACAAGTTATTTTTGGGTGGTGGTTAGGTTGTGGCAGGGAATTCACTTGATTGCGTTCACTAAATTGAGAAGCAATCCAAGCCAATGATTATACCTAGTTGTATATCTGGCTGTGGCAGAGAGGTAGCCTAAACTTTACTTGAATATTTTTAATTTAATTAAAAGCTCATCCTACAATTATAAAAAATAGAGCACTTAAACAAGGACAATGAACAAATAGAAAAAGCTCCAAAGTTCCCACAATATCCTACATCTAAGTCTAAAAATCAATAGCTCTTATAGCTCCATCATCTCCACCATTACCATATTAGGGAACTTGAAGCCATCATTCTTAGTCTTTGTCTAAGCCTTCTAGCAAAATAGGTAATGAATAGAGTTATGAAGGAGTTATCGCCTGTTCTTAGGAGCGATTGCTCGAGCCATGTCTTGGGCCGCTGGAGTGGTCCTTGGCTCAAGCAGTCCTTGAAGCTTGTCTATCTAATTGACAGATCAGCTCTTCAACTCACCAACGGACTATTACTCCTCCTATCAACTCAATGAGCTTCAAATGATATGCATGGGTGTATATAACCTAAATGCAACTATATGCACATGCATTGATGAAAAATGGATGCAAATGTAATGCAATTCTCAAATTTAACTTTAAAATGCACAAAGTCATTAATAATGAAAATCAAATATGTTCAAAACATAATAGCTCAATTCAAATTTTATCATCTCATTACATTACTCTAAGGCGATTATGAGCTCAGTTTCATGCATTCTGAGCAATCTCCCTTAACTTAGGTTGATTTCACTTATACGTGTTCAAACTTGGTACATCTTGATCAATTCATATGTAACGTGTGTGAAATAAAACTCCGACACCATTAGGATTATGTCTAGGCCAAATCATTAATAAAGCTCTACATGAAATCCTAATGCATCGTCTAAGTGACTACATAGCCAGCTAGTAACATGGTTCAAAGTATCTGCTGAGACCGATACGACTTGGCTGAGTCATATCCGTCTCGGTCATGACCGATCCGATGTCAATACACGATACATAAATATCACGAGTCACCCATGACTTGGCAATGAATCGGTTACAACTTGGTGGTATCGGCTTAACTCGGACTCATATCGTTTGAATCGGGCGAGTTGCATCGGACTCGGACCGATACTGGTAAAACTTGAGCAAAATCTCTAAAATCAAAATGGCAAAGGAGAAAAAGAAATGGAGAAGAAGATCTGAGACTCAAATGGACATTTTTCAAACCCTAAGTCACAAAAAATCACAAGCAAATTCACCTCCTTTTGCAACTACAGAAACAAAAAAAAATAAAAATTGAAACAATTGCAACTTGCAACGCATACTTGTTAAAATCGAAGACACAAAAAGCCCTAGCATCATCGCAGAAGCCCCCTCTTTCTTCTTCTTCATCATCGCAGAAGCCCTAGCATCGCAGATGAGTCAGACTTGGATCCCTCCCAGCGAGCAGCATTGACTCCTAGACCCTCATCGCGTCTCTCTCTCTCTTTCTCGTATGTTCTCTGTTAATCGAAGTCTGAGAGTCTTTTTTTTTTTTTGCTCAAAATATGTTGGGCTTTGGCCTTTTTACGGAATGAGACCCAAAAATTTATTTGTCTCCCCCTTTTTCTTCTTTTCTCTTTTGGTTCCCAATAGTCCCAAAATTCAAACTATTTTGGTCCAATTTTTTTAATTATATAATTTTAGTATTTACCTTATAATATAATTAGAACTTAACTTATTAAGTTTGCTTTTGTATATGTAATGGAAGATTTAATAACTAAATGTACCTAATGAAAAAAATACATATAATTTCTAGTTAGATACGCATTAAATAATTAAATGAAGAATTTCTTTATAAATAGATTTTCATTTTTAAAGTTTTTAAGTTAACCATATATATACACTTATATGTTTTTATAATTTTTAAAAATTGCAAATTAAATTATATTAATATTGAACATAGATGATGACAAATATTTTTCGGTAGCGCCCTTATTGTTCTTTTTTGCAATGATTAATGTGTTAAATAATTCCTTTTGGGGACATGATACATGGATGATGATGTTTACATTTATTACAATTTTTTCTAATTTTTTTTAGCCTTTTATATAGCGCTTTGAGCGTATCGGCCGATACTGCGTTGTGACGCCGCGATCGACGTGTCTTAGTGGCCCTGAGTCAAGGGCCAATATCGCGACCTTGAACCATGGTTAGTAAGTGTCCTATTCAATTTCTTTTTGAAAACTCCCCCTATCTTTTATTCCTTCTACCCATTATAGCCTCAATTAGCACGATTCTGAATTTCGTGCTTTACATAGTATACTTCTAAACATGTTTAGCTTTAGCTCTTTGAGCTTTACTTGTAAGCAATGATATTAAGTATGTAGCACTCTTAATAATTCAAGTGCAATTGACGTTAGTCATTTATTTTTATGCCTCACTTTTTATTGTCCTCATTGGACTCTTTCCTCACATTTGGTTCTTTGACATCTTTTAAGGGATTGAGTTTTTACTAACTTTTAGCTATGTTTCCACTTATTACCAATACTTAGAGTCATGTAAGGTCATTAATCATTTAAGCTAACAAGACACCAAAGTATGAAGGTGAATGGTTGAGCGTACCAGTGTTATTTAATGCATGAAGCGAACAAGTCTCATGAGGCCTAGGCTAGAAGCGAGAGGTGAAGCGAGCGCGTCATCGAAGCAAATATTTTATATCTAAACCACCACAGATGAAAATTTTGGTCATTAGTATTCAACCATCACAGATGAAATCCTTTCCGTTATAAATTGGAAACAATAGCAAAAATTATATGGTTTTCTACTAAATAAGTCCTTTTCGAGAGAAGCAATTGAAATAAGCATAAAAAAGCTGCAAAATCAAATAGGAGCAATCTAAAAACAAACACAACTGAATCAGTCTAAGCAACAAGTGCTAAAAACCAGCATAACAAATCAGAAACTCAATCATAACAAAGCAAAAAACTAGAATAATAAAGCCGAAAATCAGTCTAAGCATAATTGCATAACATAGTATCACAGTAGAAGTAGAGGGGGAGGTTCCAGTAGAATTAGAAACATAATTAGCATCACAACATAATCAACAGAAAAAAATAGAAACAGAGTGGAAGAGGAAGAAATAGAATCAGCATCATAGAAACACAGTAAAAAAAAAACAAAAAGAGAGTAGAAGAGGAGGAAGCAGAATCAACATCACAACAACACAGCAAAAAAAAAGGGGGGTAAATTACAATGACACTGCTTGTTGTTTTTGACAATTTCACTGCACCCCTTCTTATTTTGAAAATTACATCTAGATACCTTGTCAGTTAGTGTCCCAACCAATGTCAACAAACACCTCAAAGTTACAACTTTACCCTCCAATATATACATGCCTCTTAGCTACAACTGAACACACAATGTCTTTCTCTCTCTCTCTCTTCGATATTGTCGCCGACCAGAACACTCTCTCCCTCACCATCCCACCACCCTCTTATTTCTCCTCTTTCTTCTCTCTTGTTTGTAAGCACACACACACAGAGGATCACATAGGCGCACGCATCACAATTGCATACATTAGAGTAGCACACAAGCACCTTGCAATCTAACTGTCGTTGAAGGATGACCATTCCGTTGCTTTAGGAGTTTGAATTTTGTAGCTGGGTAATGGTCTGGTTCAGTTTTGAGGTGGGTTTAGAATTTGGTTTTGATCAATTGTAAGCAGGGTCAAACGTTGGGAAGATTCCTTATGCAAAAATTTTCGGTAATTTTACGTAGATTTTGTTGATAACTTTGGGTAAGATTTTGGACCCATTTGTGGATAAAATGTTATAGGCATACTTATAGGTAAATTATTCGGGAAATTATTGGCATATTTTTTGATCAATTTTGCTAGTAGATTTGACATTTTTTGATAATTTATTTTGGAGAATTTTTTGGGATATTATTAGTAGATTTGTGAGCAGATTTTATAGCCAAACTTGATTTATTGTGGTGTTTGATATTTAATTGACTGAGGTTTTAATTTTGGCAACAGTGAAACCCATCTTTGTTTTAATCTCTCACTGACAAGACAAGAAGGTCAAGTCTCAATTTTTTGATTTGGGTTGGGGCAAAATGGGTAGTTCAGATTCAAATTTATTTGCATGAATGTTGTCAGACTTGTTTGGTAGCTGCCTCTTAGGTGAGGGGGTGGATTTGATCCAAATTGTCACATCCCAATGGGGTTGGTGTAATTTTAAAAACAAGAAGGGTTGCAGAGAAAGTGTCAGAAATAGTGAGGGATGTCACTATAATTTACCAAAAAAATAAAAACAGAGTAGAAAAGGAGGATGAGGTTCCAGTAGAATCAGAAAATCAGAAGAAGAGGGGGAGAATTAGCATGGGAGGAGAAGAATCAGAGGACGTAGAATTAAATAATTTACTAAAGCAATCGCTTATTCGCTTTTTTTGCTTTTTCGCTTTTGTTCGCTTTTCTCTTGCCTCGCCTATGTTTGCTTCGCCTGGCATGTTTAGGGCAATTTGTTGATTACTTTGGGTAAGATTTTGGACCAATTTATGGATAAAATGTTATGGGCATACTTACTGGTAAATTATTCGGGAAATTATTGGCATATTTTTTGATCAATTTTGCTAGTAGATTTGACATTTTTTTGGTAAATTTTTGATAATTTATTTTGGAGAATTTTTTGGGATATTATTAGTAGATTTGTGTTTTCTAAATTGATCGCTTATTCGCTTTTGTTTGCTTTTCTCTCGCCTCGCCTATGTTCGCTTCGCCTGCATGTTCAAGGCGACACAGGGTCTCGCTTCTCGCCGATGCTCGCTTTTTACAACACTGGAGTGTACACTTAGTTTTATGAATTTTCTCAAGACTTGCACAATCCAAGCACGCAAGGGTGAAAGAAACTTTGTTCAAGGATCAAGCACTAAGACTTATAACCACTAAGTTTTTTATACCCTAATATGACTGATAGTAATGCATTTTTCAACTTTATCTAAATGATGTAAATGCTATGACCCTAATCAAAGAATGATTTACTATGATCAACAACAAAAGAAAATCTTTTTAAACTTTCTTTTTTTTTTTTCAATGCTTTTGGTTTTTTCACAAATAACCTAAAAACAGAAAATATGCACAAAATGCAACAATAAAGGAAAAATAAAGAATTTACCAATAAATCCTAAAAGGATGGCCAACTAGACATTAAAGATCTTTCTGGTTTTTCATATACCAAAAGCAAAGTAAATAAACAAAGAAAAAATTATTTACAATGCATGAACCTAGGATATAAGACGCAATGCAGTCTTGTATTTAGGTGATTCAATCTCCTTGGTAGCTCATAGTACTTCCAACTTAGTTAAGATGGTGAGCTTGTCAAGGTCCTCACTTGTCACCCACACTTGTTTTCTTTTCAACTTTTTTGGGGTAGTTCGGGTAATAGGTGGAGGACTCTCTCTCTTAACTTCACCTTTTGAAGTTTCTCTCGGGGGAAAGAGTGTGAGCTTATTAAAGCCATGAACTCTGCCTCAACTTCTTGAGAGGAAGTACCCTCTCTTGTTGTCGACTTGGACTCATTTTCTCTTTTTTGGCCTTTATTGCCTTTTTTCTCTCTATAAGCAATCTTTCTTCTCCTGACTATGACATTTCCAAGCCATATGTCCAAACCTATGAAGCACGGATATTTCGTCAAGGTCAACGTATCCATATCGAATATCGTATCAGATACAATACTTGTTGGATACTCGAGGATACGTATTAGATACATATCCGATAATTAATAAAATATATGGATATTTTGCAGATACTTCTTCACATGGAGCAAGATGTATAATTTTTAATTTTAATCTATAACCTTTATTTTCGAGTTTAAATACAATACAAAACAGCAGCAAAATCCGATTTGATTATTGTCTCCTCCTTTTTTGGGAAATTTAGGTGTACTCGACTTACTTTTTGACCCTAAGGACTAAACTCTTCTAACCTTGATAGACTTCTTAAACTTTCTTGTAAAATAGACTAGGTCTTCTTTTCCCAAACAAGGTAACTTGGATTTATCTACCTCTTCTCGAACTGTGCTTAAATCATGTCTCTCAGTTTGTTGAGTAGTTGGGGATTCATCAAAAAGTCAAAATAGACCAGACTAAGCTTTCTATTAACACTATCTCCAAATTGACTCTGATTTCTAAGGTCGTCGCCTTCACATGAAACCTCTCTGGTAGAAATCTCAAAATTTTCTATTTGATCACGGGCTCATTAGACTTGGTACCCAATACAAATGAAGAATTTATAATATCACTCAATCTAGCATAGAAATCGCTAAATATTTCATCCTCTTGCGTAACTGAGAGGTGTACCTTTCGAGATGAGACATCTTCACTAAAGGTGTTCCTTCGTGGGAAATTTATAAGATGTTTCATGCCTCTTTAGAAGTTTCACAATTTAGGTCCATCAGAATTCGTAGCGTTTCGAGTTCCACCCTTGACCCTACAGACTCGTACTCGGTTTTAGATCAAGTCTTTAGGGATTTTGGTTCGACGACCAGTTGACCACTTTCCACTGGAGTAGTGACCGTCAAAGGGCTCAAACCTTCTAGCATTTATAACCAAACACGCTCACCAATCGATTTTAGAAAAGCCCTCATTTGAGCCTTCCAATAAGCATAAGTTATACCATCAAAAAGTTGTGGTTGTGCTATTGAATCTCCTTCTATTTAAGATCCATTCAAGAGTAACTCATAGTCACAATAAATTTCAAGAAAATAAAACACTAGTGCTCCGTTTGGTATGATGGAAAGTTGGAGGGATAAATAAAACATCATGTTTGGTAAGGAAGGAATATAGGAAGGATAGAAAAGTGGATGGATTAACTTTCCTTCCAACTCACCAAAATCAATCCCTCCAAAATCGGAAGGAAAGTGGATGGAAAGTTAATTATTTGTGTTGAGATGTATCTTATTTGTCTATATATCTTTTTATATATACGTATATTATGTATACATTAATTTCATATAAAAATACAATGATAAAATATGTATTTATATATATATTTTAAAAAATTTTAAAAATAAATTTAAAATTAAAAAAATTAAAAAAATTATTTTTTCCATCTTAGTTAGGGTTGAAAATTTTCGACTCAACACGATAACACGACTCGAACTCGATACTAATTTTATGACATGAACTTGATTATAACTTAACACGAACTTAAAAATAACCTGACACACAAACAAGAAATATAAACGACTCATATTTAGTTCAATCCGTCAAATTCAAAATTGACACCATCAGCCCGTTTATTTAAAAATAAACACTTTCTCTATTTTCTCGTTTGTATGGTAACACGAAACTAACATGTTTAACATGGATTCAATTAAGTAAAAATAGAATATTAGCGTTAAATTTTTTATTCAAAGTTTATGTGGGTCAATACGAATACGAACACGAACACGAACACGAAAATAAACAGATCAACTCGACACGACACAATTAGTTAAATGAGTTGAGTTAGGTTTGACTAATGTTCGACACAAACCCGCAATGACTCGATACGAACTTGACACGACACGATTCGATTGTCATCCCTAATCTTAACCAGCAAAAAAAAAAAAAATCATTTTTATTTTCTATCCATCCTACTAAACACAAAGGAAAGAAAGTGTATCATTCTTACTTTCCTTCCTTGAATGATAGAAAGTGTATCCCTCCTACTTTCCATCCTTCCTACCAAATGGAGCATAGGTCAAATAGGCAAACATGCAATGATGCCTACACTAAGTGCAATTTTTTAAAAAAAAACATTGCTCTGGTACCAATTATGGAGGAAAATACTACACTTCAAGTGAAGGATCTTTCCATTCAATTATACATGAAGAATCGCATGTTAGACCTAGAGGGGGTGAATAGTTTAATTCAAAATTATGCTTAAACAGACACCAAATTTAACCTATTTCTACCACAATTATCAATTTCAAAGTTAATTTATCAATTAGCCCTTTGAACCCCTTTTAACATAAACAACCTAAACCCGTAATGTGAATTGATGTATGAATTAGTGATAGAGATCGAAAACGGATTGAATGAGCTTAAATTGAATAATTTAATTTTATTATTTGTTTTACTATTATTATATTAGTTAGGGAATATTTGTTTGACTAGTAGTAGTAGTTAGAATTTGATTAGAAAATTATTATAGAGTTTTAGTAGTATAGGAGTTTAAGAGTTTGATTATGAAACTCTTTTAGAATTTTAGTAGGAGAATATTTTTTTAATAATGGTGTAATCCCAACAATTTTTATTAGAGAGAATGATATAATAAAAAGTGTTTCTCCGTGGAGAATCGTGTATTTCTTGACTGATTCCTTGCGAGAATGAGGTAAATCCTTTCACCCCCTCTTCTTTCTTTTTCTGTTTCTATTCTCTAATTTCTAGTCCTTCCCATCCTATATTAGTTTGGTATCAGAGCCCAACTTTGATCATTCTCGATTGTCGTTGTGTTTCTTGAGATTCATTTGACATCCTTATGTTTTAGCCCCTTGTTCCAGGCCTAATAACCCATGCCAAAAATTTTACCAGCTAAACCAATCTTTGAAATTGCACAACCACCCCCAAACCATTCTAAAATTACATATTTGACCCCCAAAGTTTAGAAATTACAGTTTCATTCCAAAAGTTTTTGAAATTATTGCGTGGCCCCAGAATTTCCAAAAATTATAGATCAGCCCTAGAATTTTCAGAAATTATAGTTTGACTCTAAAATTTTCTACAACTTTTCATGTTACTTCTTCAATCAAGATAGTTATCAATGCGAAATTACTTGTCAAACTTGAAGCCCGTAATGCTAAGCTCGATTCACTATAAGCATAATAGGTTCGCTGCACACATCAATGGAATATATACATGAAGGTGTACACAAGTTGGCTGCCTTGTTTGGAGTTAAGCTCCCAAATAAGAACCTTGTGAACAAGGTAGATTTTAATTCATCTTCTTTACCCATCGATCGTCAACAAATAGTTGAACAAGCTCTGTCCCAAGAAGCTCCTCCACAACTGCAAGCTCCAGTTCAATTGAATGATAAGCTGGAATTAGATACCGTTGATGAGCCTAAAAGTTCTCTTCATCATACATCAATTGCTTTTGAAAGGATGTTTTTACAGAAGAAGTTAAAGGAGTCTCAAAGGGTGCCACTACAAATGGAGTTGTTATTTTGTCTCCATTGGTTTATATACTTCCTTCACCTATAATAGTGTATGTGGATAAGACTGTGATGTATGCAATGCATGAAGGGATTGTTTTCTATTATGGATATCTACAGTTCTATTTTCTTGGAAAACAAACTTCTTCAGATTTTTTGGAGTCCTTGTAGCCTTCCAACTCTTCGGAGAAGAATTTTTTTTAGTCTAGGAGAATTGATAGAGAACGAAAAGGGATTGGATGAGCTTAAATTGAATAATTAAATTTTATTATTTGTTTTACTATTATTATATTATTTAGGGAATATTTGTTTGATTAGGAGTAGTAGTTAGAATTTGATTAGAAAATTATTATAGAGTTTTAGTGGTATAGGAGTTCAAGAGTTTGATTATGAAACTCTTTTAGAATTTTAATAGGAGAATAGTTTTTAAATAATGGTGTAATCCAAATATTTTTATTAGAGATAATGATATAATAAGAAGTGTTTGTTGTGGAGAATTGTGTTTCTTGACTGATTCCTTGCGAGGATGATGTAAATTCCTTTCAGCCCCTCTTCTTTCTTCTTCTCTTTCTATTCTCTGATGTTTAGCCATTCCCGTCCTATATCAATTAGTCAATTGAAAGGTTAACACTCACCCATGCCAAAAATTTTACCAGCTAAACCAATCTTTGAAATTGCACAAACACCCCCAAACCTTTCTAAAATTACATATTTGACCCCCAAAGTTTAGAAATTACAGTTTCACTCCAAAAGTTTTTGAAATTATCGCATGGCCCCAGAATTTCCAAAAATTACAGATCAGCCCCAGAATTTTCAGAAATTATAGTTTGACTCTAAAATTTTCTACAACTTTTCATGTTACTTCTTCAATCAAGATAGTTATCAATGCCAAATTCCTTGTCAAACTTGAAGCCCGTAATGCTAAGCTCGATTCACTATAAGCATCAATAGGTTCGCTGCACACATCAATGGAATATATACATGAAGGTGTACACAAGTTGGCTGCCTTGCTTGGAGTTAATCTCCCAAATAAGAACCTTGTGAACAAGGTAGATTTTAATTCATCTTTTTTACCCATCGATCGTCAACAAATAGTTGAACAAGCTTTGTCCCAAGAAGCTCCTCCACAACTGCAAGCTCCAGTTCAATTGAATGATAAGTTGGAATTAGATACCGTTGATGAGCCTAAAAGTTCTCTTCATCATACATTAATTGCTTTTGATAAGCTAATCTCAAAGGATGTTCTTACAGAAGAAGTTAAAGGAGTCTCAAAGGGTACCACTACAAATGGAGTTATTATTTTGTCTCCATTGGTTTATATATTTCCTTCACCTATAATAGTGTATGTGGATAAGACTGTGATGTATGCAATGCATGAAGGGATTGTTTTCTATTATGGATATCTACAGTTCTATTTTCTTGGAAAACAAACTTCTTCAGATTTTTTGGAGTCCTTGTAGCCTTTCAACTCTTCGGAGAAGAATTTTTTTTAGCCTAGGAGAATTGATAGAGAACGAAAAGGGATTGGATGAGCTTAAATTGAATAATTAAATTTTATTATTTGTTTTACTATTATTATATTATTTAGGGAATATTTGTTTGATTAGGAGTAGTAGTTAGAATTTGATTAGAAAATTATTATAGAGTTTTAGTAGTATAGGAGTTTAAGAGTTTGATTATGAAACTCTTTTAGAATTTTAATAGCAGAATAGTTTTTAAATAATGGTGTAATCCCAAATATTTTTATTTACACCCCAAATATTTTTATTAGAGATAATGATATAATAAAAAGTGTTTGTTTGTGGAGAATTGTGTTTCTTGACTGATTCCTTGCGAGGATGATGTAAATTCCTTTCAGCCCCTCTTCTTTCTTCTTCTCTTTCTATTCTCTGATGTTTAGTCCTTCCCGTCCTATATCAATTAGTCAATTGAAAGGTTAACACTCAATTTCACAAAGACGTAAATCTCCAACCAAAGCCCCACTCACCAAAATCCCTATTTAATGACTTGAAAGATAAACAATCAATTCATCAAACATATAATGCGTGTGTGTGCATCAATTACAAGTGTATAAGTAAATAAAGCAATAAAGAGACACAAGCAATTGTTGACGCGAAAACCTTTCTTGGGAAAAACTGTGGAGAACCACTCTAGAGTTCACCAAAGTCTAATCCACTAACCCAAAGTTAATCTGAAAGTACTCAAGTTTTATACTTCAACTAATCCACGTAGCTAGATGCTCTTTTCCTTCAATAGATCACTCCTTCGGAAGTCCTCTTCAAAGTTATGGGTAGCTTCACTTGAACGCCTTAACCGCGATAGATCGTTTAGGTCTCGAGCAATCTTCAAAGCTTCACACCCAATACTCTCGGAATACACACTTCTTTAATGGGTTTTGGTCGACACCAGGCAAGATCTTCTTCAATGTCCAACCTTTTTGGACATAGGGATCTAGGGTTGTAGAGGCTTACCCTAGCATGAGAAAGACTCCCTCTACTTATAAGCAATGAATTAAGGTTGTCTTGGAAATCAAGAAAACTGTTCGAGTAGTTGGAGGGTGGTACCTACTGGAATGAAAATTTGATTCAAACCACGTTAGGGGAGCTTGGACCGCTCGAGCGACCATGAGACCACTCAAGTGGCCCTCTACTCCTTTTTTTCAGCCTTTTCCACTTTATTCCCCAAGTGTTGAGAGACCGCTCTAGCGAAGATTATCGAACATTGAGCTGTCCCTATTGGTTGTTTAAGCATAAAACTAAATAAAAAACTAGTCCACTTAAACACTAAAGGTTGTTGCTAAAGTGGGGTCCGATAATGACTCAATCTATGTTTTGAAAATATATTTAAGGTTTAGAAAATCTTTTCGTTGAAAAATATCTAGGAGTCATATTCGGATCAATTACCTATTCCATTTTAACACTAATCATCCCAAGTCTAGTGAATTAAATCAAGAGATCATTTTAGGTCTCTAAGGCCATTTACCTTTGTCCTAAGTAAGAAGGTGCATACGAAACCTTTCTTTGATGTAGCTTGAAGAAAACTCTCCTTCCTCCTTTTATTGTTGTCGGATTTTCATCGTTGTAGCTTCATGACCATAGAATAGGTTGAAATTTACATAGACATCACGAAATTAGCCAATTACAAAACATGATTTAACAATATGAATTTGGTTCTTATTTAGTTGTTGGACTCATGTTGAATAATTTTGAAATGCGGTCTCGCCAATTTGTTTGCTTTATTTTTTCTATAGGTGGATCTGCTTCTGATTGACTCCTAAATTGGACAATGTATTCACTTTGGTTTCTAATCGAGTCTTAGTGGTATTACATTTTCTAATTCCTCACACGGCGAAGATGGTGGGAGAATGTAAATTTCAATTTTTTAGGCTTTTAGACAGTTATCGAAACACATGACATTTGGATTGTTTTTACCTTTCTGCAGTGTTGCAAATGGTCATGAATGTTGCAGGTGGTGGGTTGTACAGATTGATGTACTCAAATGATAGGTCTAGGGAGCAAGCTTATTGTCATTCTGTTTTGGGGTTTCCCATAAGATGGTGAAGAGCTCTGGGAAGGAGTTGGTGATAACTGGGGATGCAGGCAGGAAAAATTTATGCTCCATTTCTTTGGAATGTGGAGAAGAAATGATCAGGTACTTTTGTTGGGGAAATCATTTTCTGTGGTGTGTGAGATCAAATGCATTGAATTTTATTGGTGAGCTTCATGTAAGTCATGATGTAAATTTGATTGGGTTGTTTGAGAAATTGGGGGTCTGATTTATGATATAATGATTCTTTTTGTTGGCTTGAAAGATAAAGCATGAGGTTTTCCGATGCCATCATGAAAGGGTGCCCTGATTAAAAAAGTAGCTGTAGGGAAGCAAGTGTTCAGCTCTGAGCTGT
The DNA here is from genome assembly GCA_951799425.1 of Ilex aquifolium. Lineage (NCBI taxonomy): Eukaryota > Viridiplantae > Streptophyta > Magnoliopsida > Aquifoliales > Aquifoliaceae > Ilex > Ilex aquifolium. The sequence goes on from OX637405.1 coordinate 19,580,272, forward strand.
TGGAAGGGCATAAAAGCTTTAGTATCCAATTTCAAATGCAATTAGGGCTAGCAGTAGGAATGATTTAGAAAAGAAGTTGAAGGGGCTGGGTTTTATCCATCATGAGAATTGAAGAGCCTCTAGTTGATATAACTTGGCTCTTGACAATTTGATCGGACAGATGGCGTGCAAATAAAGTTTGATATAACTTGGCTGTTGCTCCTGGTTTTACTCATCAAATGATGTATTTTCAGTTGCATGTGAAAACATCTGGACAAGAACTTAAGTCGCTGGTGAGTTCACAGAGAACTTTCATTGGACTCCTGGTGGGCAGAATATTACCTTAGGCAATCTGGACCTCCTAGACAGTTAACCAAAGATTTTGTGTGCAAAGTCCATCATTATCTCATTACAGGGGAGGAGAAGGACAAGTTCAGGAACTCTCAAAAAGGGGAGGAGAAGGATAAGTTCAGGAACTCTCAAAAGAAGAAAAAAATGGGAGAAAACCTTGGAAACCACTAGTGGCCTTGAATAGACAAGGAGAAGAAAGGGGAGAAACAATTAGAAAGAATATATGGAAGAGAGATTAGAGACTAGAAAATAGATCATGGAGGGAATAAGAACCAGGTATTGGAAGAATTAGGTAAAAATGAAGAAGAATAGGGATGAAGGGAAGAAGGGGGGAGACGGAGGGGAGAGATGATTTTCTGTATCCTTTTGACTTTTACTAGTGTCTCTGGCCGAATGATTTAGAGAGGGATATCATACAGGCAGAAGTTGATGGAGTACCTCATTTTATTGGAATTATTTGATTTGTCGTGTGTAATTCAAGCAAAAAATAGCCACCAAGAAAGAAATACAAACTCTCTTTGGTTGTCCTGCATTTTATTCATCTTCTTGGTCTGGGTTGGGATAAAATTTGGCTTCACTCGGTTAAGTGTGCCTTTTTAGGATATTCTCGTACTCAAAAAATTATCGTTGTTTTGACTCTGTTTCTCATCGATACTATGTCAGTGTTGATGTTACATTTTTTGAGTCATCTTGCTTCTTTTTTGCGTTGGTACATACATTTTTCCCAGATTTAGTCTTTTCAAGTCAGGGGAGCTCTTGTTGCATCTTGTACCAGACTGTGTTTCTTCCTTCTCCCTACTTACTACTCCTCCGTTGTAGGTTTATCATCGTTCTCAGGACCGACAGGTTGTTTCATATACTTAAGATCCACAGTCAGCGCTTGATTCTACTGAGGTCTTGCCATAGATGGATTTGATCTTTGGCTGTAGAATGGTTTGGTTGATGAGGCTGGAAGGCAAGACACATGAACACATGCTCCTTCTTCAGATAAGTTTTAATTAAATTTTCCTTTAGTAAATTGATTGTAATTGGTTGATTCCGTGAAGTCTTAGTGTAAATCCCAACCTAAATCTATAGTCATGATGCATCAAAGATCAAGTTTCGAAAGCTTTGAGAAAGGAGGAGTTCAAGCAACAAAACCAAATCAAGATATCTTCGGTGCATCTTTAATGCTTAGGACATAGGTAATGACCTAGATCAAGGATCAAAATTTCGTTTCGGTGCATTATTTCGGTCATCTAGGAAACAGAAACGTTTCGACTCGTTTCGAAAACAGAATGAAAAAAAAATAAAAATTTAAGAATTATTTTTCAAAACATTGATCGAAATATACCAAAATATCTTAAAATATCTTGAAGCATTCCGAAATAATTATGTAAATGCATTGAAATATAATAAAATATTTTGAAATATTATAGAACACCTCGAAGTATTAAAATTTCGATTCCATCACTAGTTCGTTTTGGTCTCCTTGAAAACAGAAACGTTTCGGATGTTTCGACCGTTTAGAAACGATATTTTAATCCTTGACCTAGATACCTAAAAATCTGTTGTTTTATTTTATACTTGGGATAAGTAGGTTAAAATGGATTTAGGATAATCCGTGAATGACTCTTAGGCTTTTAATGAAAATGATTTTCCAAACCTTAAATGTATTTTGAAAACATAGAGTGATTTATGTATTGGATCCTATTCGAACAACACTCCTTAGTACTCGATAGGTATAGTTTTTGTTGGGTTTCTAGCTTGAAAACTAGTAGGGACTTCCCTCGGCTCACTCGTCTGCGAGACTGCGATTAGAACAGTCTCGGAATACTTAGGAAGACTAAACTGGAGAACTAGTGGAGATGACTGTCTGGCCACCCTCTGACGGCTCAAGAGGTTTTGAGATGGCTCAAGCAATCTGCTCCCTAGGTCTAGAATGACTTATTTTTTACTCCAGAAACCACCGCTCTCTGGCTGCTCTCTCACGGCCCAAGCGGTCAGTAGCGAATTTGAGTTTTTTTGGGCTTCAATTAATTCTCTATATAAGAGGATATAGTTTTCACTTGGGGTAAGCCTCTATGAGTTAGAAAAGGCTAAAACCTTCTATAGAGCTTCAAGAACAACCCTAGGTCCTTAAGATCCAGAGGCCAAACCATATTGATTCTTCAATTCAACTTCACACATTGGAGACAATCTAGTTTGGTGACCAACTAAACCCACATTGGAGAGTGTGCATACTTAGAGTTTTGGGGGAGAAACCTTGAAGATTGCTTGCGGGACATAGACGATTCATAGCAGTGAGCGTGTCCAAGTGAACTGAGTTCAAGTGAGTTTTAAGTTAAATTCTCCTTTAGTAGTTTAGCTTTAGTAGGAGAATAGTGAGATTTCCAACATCAGTCACATTGTCAATTTTAGCACATCCCATTTGAATGCATAGCGAGAGCTATTGAATGTTTGTTTATGGGTTTTCATATATCATCTCAAAACAACCTCGTTCAAACTCCAGAATGGCCATTCAAATGAGGTTTGTACATTGGCCTTGAAATATTATTTTTGATCCAAAATTTTCAAATCAACACACAGAATTCTATATGTATTTATGAGATCGAGTATGGAATTTGTCACACCCCGGATCGGCCAGGCATGCGACAGGGGTTAATTCGATCCACTGGATATTGTAATAACATAAGGGAAGAACAATGTAGGATAGCGGAACAACCCACCACATACAAACTACATAATTCTGTATAAATATGTACATAACATATGTATCCTACTAAAACTATTACACATTACATGTCAGATAAGTACATCCTACACATAAAATTCACATATATTTTAATTACATGCTTCTAGTACATTTCCTAAACTATATAAAAGTTTGGGTAGTTCACTATGTACAAGTCTTCCTGCCTTGACACATCTGAAAAGGGGAAAGTAACGTGAGGTGAACATTAACAGCTCAGTAGAGTAACTCAATTTTCAAGTAAATGAGTTTGAAAATACATAGTTTAGCATGATTGGGTAAAAGTGAAACAAACATTTGATATATATATACATATAAAAACGTCATTTCTTATAAACAGAATCATTTAATTAAAGATTGGACAGTAAAAGAGAGTTTAGGAATATCCTGTACAGTGCTACACCGTTGGCTAATCAACCTAATAGACCACTCAAGGTCAATACGAACATACGATCCAACCTTTTGGAGGACTTGCACCCCGGGGAAGATAAGATCCCTAATCAAATTCAGCACCTAAGTCAGAAGACCAACTGGGCCACTCAAGCATTTATGAACTCAATGAGAATCCTCTACGGCCTTAAACTGGAACGTAAACCCTCTGCCCCTCGACCAGTGTGCACTTACGTTTAGCTCAAAAGGGTCCCCGCATCTCATTTAATACAAATAAAATCATCATTTTGAACAATTATGCGTAACCTTACTCAAAACCCTAATCTGAATTTGAAATTTCAAGTCCAAGTTCAAATACCCAATCATATAATTTAAAACATGCTAAACAGTCATAAATATTGTAAGGAATAATTTTAAAACAAATTTAAAATGCTTCGTATGATCCATAATTGAGAAACCCTACTTGACGCGTTATCTGGATCTAGAATGACCAAAAATGAAACGGTGTTATTTTTCAATGAAATTTCATACACATACTGAATTTAACTAATTAAAAGTGAATATAAAATTTATTTGACAAAAATACCCAAAAACTGGGTCGAATCGACCCTAAAAGGCAAAATAAACATTTTACACCACATACTGATCTGAGTATCGGATTGATCTCAAATTTTATCGGGACATCAGCACGGAGTTATGGAACTTTCGACACCGACCAGAAGTCCATTGGACACCGGATGCGCGCGCCATTGGGGTGTCCAATGGTCTTCCGGTCCACTTCATCTTCAACCTCTAGCAAACCTTAGGTTCCCCACTTTATGTTGCAGGCACCCTAATTCTCACTACTATATCTCACTCCACAGTACATCTTTTTCCCTATTTTTAGAACTCTCATACTCACCACATCGCACTCTTTAGATTCCCATAGGTGAGACACTTCGAATCAAACTCTAACCCATCCAAAAATTAAACCAAAGTTTAAGAAAAATAAGGTTTTCAAGTTATGGCCAAACCAGCAACTGCCATTTTTACCCACCAAATGAACTCTAAATCCATTTTTAAGGGTACCAATGGATTTCTAGGGTTCGTTTTAGTCTAAATCAATACCCCTTACATTTTAAAAACACAAGATTCAATGTGTCAAATTTCCAAGAACACAAACCCTAGCCTTTAACTTCACCTTCTTCAAACCACCTCCACAAACCGTGGCCACCCTTCAAACCACCACCAAACTTCAAAGCAAATATTTAGCAATCGTTTCCAAACTCAAAATTAAACCAAAACTCTGTAAAAATTCAAACTCGTTTCAAAACCCATTAAAACCCAAAATTTCGAAACACAAATTCATGCTTGTATAGTATGTAGAACATGTTTTAAACATAAAAAATGGACTCCTAGAATCCTAATTAGGTAAGAATGATCCATTTTGATGCTTGAAGTGACTCCGACGAAGTTTTGCTGTTCTCACTTTCTCTCTCTTTCTCTCTCTCTAACTTCTCTCCTCAGTATGTCTCTCCTCCAAATGGTTCTTACTGATCCAGAGCTGTGGCTGGAGACTTCAGCACCTCCTCAAGGCTTCTGGAGGCTTGGAGAAGGACGGGGAGCCTCTTGTTGTAGTCACGCAATAGCTTGGATAGAAATGCCATGCAATGATATTTCTGTAATTATTTAAAAATCCAAAATTAATTTTAAATATATATATTTTTATAATCATATACATATTAAAACATGCCCTAGAAAAATATTCACCTACTTTTAAAAATTAAAATAAATATTTATTTTTGTCTCTAAATCTTACGTTTTGCACCCCTGACTGTCTGATTCGCGTTAAACCTACTTTACCAAATCCACACTCCGGCTTCCACCCACCTCACCAATCAAATTCCTACCCAATTTTTGCATCCCAATCATCGTTAAAACACCCCCCCAACACACACACACACACACATTCTAACAATCCTCTGTTCAAAGTCCAACTTCCCGACATCCAAACCCCTAGTCACTCACATCCAAATCCTGATCCGATTCTTGGTCTCCGAATATCAGGTTATTACAGAATTAAATTATGTTTACTCACTTTAAATTTATTATCTGTTTCCTTTCCTTTCCTTTCCTGGTAGGATTGGAAATCCTGTATTTTACATATCCATATGATTGAGTCCTTGGGTTTCCTAAAAAGTATAAAAAGAAGAGTTTCGAATCATTGCCATTTGACTCGGACCTGTTCTAAAAAAGTCGAGGTATTTCGAATTGTTTGTTGACACGGACAAAGTCAGAGAAAACCCTAAGCCACTTATGATCTCTTTCTGCTAAATTAAAACAATTTCAACTCAATACACAAGTAAGGCTTATCGTTCAAGGTTGCGGTAGTAGCCATCGACTTACAGAGTAGTGAGAAGCAACAATCACCGTGTAATAAAACAATTGGGCAATACGCAAAAATTGTTAGATTAAAGAAGTTACACATGACAAGAGATTCAAGTCATATCACGGTGTCGTAGAGTGGTATCAATCGATTTGATGACTATGACTCGAACAACTCAAAGTTAACTCGGACACATCTTAAACGGTTCAGCTGAGTAACGTGAGAATCGTTTTTATATGGAAGGTATTAGATCTGAAGGTATTGAGTCAGATACGATTCGGTGGAGACGCATTGGTGTTGGCCAAACATTTTAATCATGCTAAGGCTCACCAGGTCACTAGGTTTACTTAACCTACATAACATCTAGTCGTATTAATATTGGCCAATCCTTTGAAGCATCCTAAGGTTAACCAGGTCTCTAGGTTTACTTAACAGCCTATATAGCGTCTATCATATGATGAAGTCTTCAAAGTTCTTCAACATATTCTAGCTTCAATCTTCAATCTTCAATAACAAAGAACTATAAAACTTTTATTGATGTCACTCGTGTAATTTTCAAACACAAGTTTGAATTTTCCAACTTATGACATCATTCTACGAAAAACTTGGATTTGGCTAGGTGCATTTGAACCTTTATTTCTGTTTTGGAAGAGGCAGTGTTATTTTAGGCGTAAAGCAGACCGAGATGCTCAGGTTTCCTGAGGTCTAAGTGAGAGGTGAGAGGCAAAGCAAGCCCTTCATCAATGCGAGGTGAACAAGATGAAAACTGAGCAGACATTTTATGATTATCATTCTAAATACTAACTATTCAAGTTCCAACTTCTCAAATTCTAAATATTCAAATACAACCAAAAGCATAAACATTTAAATTCAAACAAGCAACAAGAATTTCTCAAACCTTAACATTTGATAATACACAAGTCAAACTGTTAAAACGATTAAGCATTCATTCAGTTTCCGTTTCTCCCTCTCCTGCAGGCCCGTAATTTGGTCCAAACCTGTCGAGATTCAAGAGAAAATTTTAGGGTTCACATAAATATTCATGGAGCCTCAATTTGGTGTATTAGTGCACATCAAAATTTCTGTCCAATTTAGTAGATTTAAGGTCCATAACAGATCAACATAGCAAAAAAAGAAAAAAAAATAGAAAAGTGCTTGTGTCGTCTCCTAGAAATTGATCTTGAGCACTCGCTTTTTCAGCTTAAGCTTCGGTTATGGCACATCACCTCACCATGGAGCACTTGAGGCAAGCTGCTTCACTTGACTTTGCCAATCGCCTAAGAAATTGCCTAAGTGCACTTTTGATAACACTTGAGGAGGCCATATTCCTCTCAGTTTTGGGACTAATTGTATGAGAAGGTATGGCTCTAAATCGATGTGTTAGTTGAGAGACGATTATTGAAAAAAACCACCGCTGATGACTTGCAATCTTGGCTTCGACAAGAACATACGATGCGTAGACAGGCAAATTCTTATTATTGAAAACTAAATATATATTTTCAATTTTCTAGGTATATAATATAGTTGTGAATTTTTCTTATTCTTCTCATGGATGTTTCTGGTATCTTTTTTTTTTTTTTTAACGTGGTTAGGTCTTTGGATCAATTGCTGGGGTAAGGCTCCTCATTGAGACCTTTCCTGAAGTAGGACACGGGCCACGTTTGAATGTTGACATCCATCGAGGTGCACTGACAGAAGGATTTCTAACGTTTACAATTGTAATTATATCACTCGGGCTTGCTAGAAACATTCCAGGAAGTTTCTTCATGAAAACTTGGATCTCCAGTGTCTCTAAACTCACTCTCCATATACTTGGCTCTGATCTAACTGGTGGATGTATGAACCCAGCCTCTGTAAGTACTTTTACCATGTCTAGTTGCTCTGTTCTATGTTTTCTCCTGAACATTCAGATTTCAGATATTTTGCTTAGTATTTGGAGTGAAGATCTATGCATTTCTTAGGTAATGGGTTGGGCTTATGCTCGTGGGGATCATATAACCAAGGAGCATATACTTGTTTATTGGCTTGCCCCAATTGAGGCGACTCTATTGGCAGTATGGACATTTAGGTTGCTAGTCCAGCCACTGAAAGAAGGAAAGGAAAACAAGAAGACTAGAAAACTGGACTGAAGGGATTTCCTTCTTTCGGATTTTGATTGTATTGGATATAATCTAACCTGTGACTATCAAGGAATCAGAACATGCAGAAGGTAGCTACGAGATTAAAATTCGACCAGTGGAGTTCATTCTCTTTGGAATTTGATTTCTTTCATGTCATCCAATGTGTAATTATTTTAAATTATGTTGAGTGGAACAAAAATTTTAAAATTTCCCACGTGCATGCATGCCCTAGTAGCATCCTTAGGATGATATGATTTGTACATTGAGGAGCTAATTTCTTTGCTGTAATTGGAAAAAATTTTCCATTTTGAATGACATTTGGCAGAATTGTAGAAACATTGTGAATGGCAATCTCTGTTCTTTGGCAAATGCCTGAGCCTGCCACCAATGTATTTGACAACCAAAACTAGTTTGCATGAACAGAGATCCAGTTTCCTTTGAAAAAGAAATGTACTGATTGCAAAAGGTTATCCGTACAACTGGGATTTTTGGGAGCATCATAATGAATGTACAATACTTGAGCTAGAAAAATGAAGAAATGTTCCTAAATTCAAAGCATATTCCTAAGGTACACCGTGGTAAAATTCTTGTTAGAATTCATTTTCTTTTATACCAATCATTGGTGAGTAAATCATAATGAATATACACAGGTGCTCTGGTATTCTCCTTAGTGTGGCTGCTTTGGCCTGTGTGGTTCCTTATTTTCAACTTGATTGTTTATATGTTGAAATTAGTTTGTCATGATAGACATAACAGACGATGTAATGAAGACAAGTGTCAAGAGATATTCTCGCCTGTGGACAAGTGTCAAGAATGATATCATGTTATATTAGATGAGTTCGGTCACGTTATCATGTTAATTTTAAGGATTTCAGTTTATGTTAAATTTGGATTCAGTAAGCATGTTTTGGGCTTGAAGAAGGAAACAAGGCAAGGTGATGTAGTGAGTCTTCAGGACACATGGCTGATGTTTAATCAGAAGAGTTCATTGTAGATTGATTGCATGTCTATCCTCTTGGAAGAAATGTTGAAATGCCAATTAGATAACCTCATTGGACTCTTTTGTGCATGTATTTTAGCTTAATTGGAGTAGCTTTTCTGGTACAGAGAGTGGAGTATTGCATTTTTCAACCAAATCCAAAGCCCTGAGATCTGTTAATTTGTGAGCCGGTTGAAGGTTAGGATTGTTACCCCTAATCATGGCCTGGTACGGAGGCTTTGTCATGTTATAAAGTCTTTGTAGTTAAAGCCTAGTCTGATATGAAGCTCAAAGGCAGTTTGAATGTAGTAGAGCTGGATGAAGTCACCTTGCCCGTGTGATACGAGTATTATGCGACTCCATTCTTGTATGTATCAGCATACTCACAGATGGCAAAGCCGTTCTTTAATTGCACTGAGTACCTTAAAATGCAATTAACTAGTTAGCACGTTATAAAAACTGTTATAAAACAGAGCACCCCTTACTGATTTGGTGATCATTTGGTTGCTTGTTTTTGGCGATGACCTTCTGAATGACATTTGCTAATGCTCATCAATGAAAATTTACCTTCTGAGAGCTGTTTTAGCTAACTAAAGTTGAGTTTGAAATGCTCACAGGATTGCGGCAAAAGGACTTCAGTAGGAATACTAAGAAAAAATAAAGTCTTAATAGATTTTTCAATAGATTCAGTTACCTTGTCATGGACATTCGCATCAAACTATTCCTTTCTCCACATTTTATAATTTTGGACAAATTTCATTCTATTCCTTGCAGTTTGCCCTTTATGCACATCAACCCCTTCACATTTAAAAATAAGCATCCTTTGTGGGCCAAAGTGCACTATTAACTCTGTTAACGGTGAATAAAAAATAGCCTAAATGCCCCCACCCTCTCCCTCTTTCATCTTTGACAGAGCTAACCCCATTCTTCACCTTCATCCCCACTGCTGCCATCCTCTAAAAACCACCACAAACAATACCAACGGGCAAAACACAAAGCCCCCAAACATCCACGGCACCACATCTCCCTCTAGCACAACAGCCAGAGAGAAACCCATTAAAAACAACACCACTTAAAGAGAGAGCAAAGCTAGGAACTCAAATAGAAATAAAAAAATGTACATATTTGACGGGATGTGGGCAGCATGTCAGTCATAAATTGACACATGGCTACTTACTGTTGGACGAAATCAGATTTTTCTGAATTTTTGGTCGACTTTGAGCCTAAATTAAAGTGGGATCCGTTCGTTGTTTCGAATAAATTTTTGTGGATCCATATTCTACTCCGTGAAGAGAATAGTGTGGTATATTCACTTGCTCAAATCGAGTAAGAAATGAATGAGAAAATAGGCTCCAAAGTGACCCTCTTGAAATGTGAAAATAAAGGATGTGCAATGTGGGATTTGACACCAATCCCACATTGGTTGAGGAAGAAGTTCTACATGGGCATATATAGGCCAAGTTTGCTGTAAGGGATTGGGCACCAAGGGGTACCATAGTTTTATGAGCGGAGCGAGCACCTACATGCCATCCGTTCTACCACACACGCGCGGGTGCGTCGCCTGGCCAGGCCGGGCTCGGGTACGAGTGTGGGTGTGGTTTAGACCAAACCCTATATTTTTGGAGAAAAATTAATTAATTGAGCTAGAATTTTTGACCCAAAATTTAATTTTCGGTACCCGTTGGATCGCACTGGTTCGGATTTTACTTGCCTCCAGTCCGAAATTCTGAGTTGTGACTGTTCGGTAGAAGAACAGTTACAAATGGTGTCTTCTGGCTTACATTAGTCTTATGGGTTGTGTCTTTTAGTATGGTGGCTGTCCGGAAAGTCACCAAGAGGTCTATAAATACCCAGGCATTCATTACTATTAATTCATTCATTAATCAGTCCATTAACAGAGTTAAGACCATTGCATATCGACATTTAGACAGTCTGCATTTGGAGAGTACACAACACAAGTTTGGTTCTCTGGATGAGTAGATTGGAGTGTTACCTTTGCTCGTGTAAAGATCATTGTATTCTGGGAGGCAGACGCTCGATATTCCATAAGCACCGTGTGTGTGGGCGAAATCTGTCTTAAGGACATAGTGTCAAACACTAGACTTGATATACCTAAAGTTCAATAACAGTTCCTGTTCTGCAATCGGGTTAGTATTTATATTAGTTATACAAACAGTTACGTGTAACTCTTTCATGTAACTGTTTACTGTTACTGTTACTGTTACTGTTTCGTTAAGACTGCTGTAACTCTTTTCTGTATCTCGTTTCTGTGTAACTCTTTCGTTTCTGTGTAACTCTTTACTGTTACTGTTTTGTTAGAGTAACTCGTTTCTGTGTAACTCTTTACATGGTTCAAATCAGAAAGTTTAATAAGTGATTTTACAATATTTGAAATACCACACAACCAACAATCTTAAGACAGATTTCCTCGATTTGTATAATTGCTTGTTGTGTTTTTTATACATGTTCTAAAATATTGCAAAGTGTTAAAACCTGTTTTGTTTACAATCTGTAATATTTAAAGAGACTTGAAAATTTTGTGAGAAATTGCATGTTCTGTTTGTGTGTTTAATTCTAAACAGTTACACCAAACAGTGACTTTGATCTAAACAGTTACACCAAACAGTGACTCTGTTTTAAACAGTTACACCAAGCAGTGACACCATATAGAAACGATAAAATAGTAACTTCAAAACAGTGACACAAAATAGTAACATATATTGTCTTTGTTTTAATAACTTGCTTTGAAAACTGTTACTGTTTTCCAATTTTGAATAGTTTGGAATCTGTGTTTATCAGAAATTGCTGCAAATGATAATAATATTCCTGCTACTACAAATCATGTTGTGTCTGTGGTGCCTATTTCTGTTCCTACTCATGTGTCTCATGGGAAGAAACCCGAAAAGTTCAATGGGAACGATTTCAAGAGATGGCAACAGAAAATGTTGTTCTATCTCACTACGTTGAATCTTGCAAAGTTTCTTCGTGAGGATGCTCCTGTTTGTAGTGAGAATGAGACCGACCGCCAAGTTGTTGATGCGGTAGATGCATGGAAGCATTCTGATTTTCTATGCAAAAACTATATCCTCAATAGATTGGATAACACATTATATAATGTGTATAGTCCAATCAAGACGGCTAGAGAGCTATGAGAATCCTTGGATAGGAAATACAAGATGGAGGATGCCGGAATGAAGAAATTCGTTGTGGGCAGATTCCTTGACTACAAAATGGTGGATTCCAAGACTATCATAGGTCAAGTTCAAGATCTTCAAATGATCATATATGAAATTCATGCCGAAGGGATGGTGCTTAGTGAATCTTTTCAAGTGGCTGCAATTATTGAGAAATTACAGCCAAATTGGAAGGACTTCAAAAATTATTTAAAGCACAAACGCAAAGAAATGAAACTTGAAAACTTGATCATGAGATTGAGGATTGAGGAGGACAATAGAGTCTCTGAAAAGAAAGTTGGCAATCATTCCATGGAATCAAAGACACATGTGATTTAAGAGGGACATAAAATCAACAAGAAAATGAAGTATGTTGGCCAACAAGGGGCCAAGGGTGGTGATTCCAAAACGTTCAAAGGCAACTGTTTTATGTGCAATAAACCAGGGCATCATGCAAAGGATTTTCGAAGCCGTAAAGCACAAGTGAACCACAAGAGGAAGGCTGCCCAAGCCAATATAACCGAGGTAAAAAAACTTTCTGAAAATTTTTCTAACATAAGTTTTTCTACTGTAGTATCCGAAGTGAACTTGGTGGGAAATACCAAGGAATGGTGGGTGGACACCGAGACCACTAGACACATATGTTCGGATAAGAAAATGTTCTCTTCATATGAAGCAATTAATGATGGAGAACAACTATTCATGAGAAATTCCTCTACTTCCAAAGTTGAAGGCAAATGAAAGGTTATATTGAAGATGACTTCCGGAAAAGAACTTACTCTCAATGATGTGTTGCATGTTCCAGAAATTCGAAAGAATCTTGTGTCTAGATCGTTGTTGAGTAAGAAGGGTTTTATGTTGGTTTTTGAGTCCGACTAATTTGTACTCACCATGAGTGGGATTTATGTAGGCAATGGATATATGAGCGATGGGCTCTTTAAGATGAATGTAATGACAACTGTATCAAATTTTAATAATAAAAACACATCTTCTGCTTATATGCTTGAGTCTTCCAATGTATGGCATGGTAGATTAGGACATGTTAATTTTGATACTATGCGTAAATTAATGATTTATAATTATTGCCTAAATTCAATATTGATGCAAATCATAAATGTGAGACATGTGTTGAATCAAAATTAACAAGAGCATCATTTAATAATATTGAAAGAAGTACTGAACCTCTAGAATTAATTCATAGTGATACATGTGATTTGAAATATGTTCAAACTAGAGGTGGAAATAAGTACTTTGTTACTTTTATTGATGATTGTACAAGATATTGTTATGTATATTTGCTAAGGAGTAAAGATGAAACATTGGAAAAATTTATGCATTATAAGAATGAGGTTGAGAATCAACTTGGAAAAAAGATTAATGCAATAAGAAGTGATCCAGGTGGTGAATATGATGCACCTTTCGATAGGTTCTGTCAAGAACATGATATTATTCACCAGATTTATGCGCCTTATACACCTCAGCAAAATGAGATTGTTGAACGTAAAAATAGAACAACTAAAGAGATGATGAATGCCATGTTGATTAGTTCGAGATTACCTCAGAACTTGTGGGGGGAAGCGTTACTTTCATCAAACTATATTTTAAATAAATTACCCCATAAGAAGTTAGACAAAACCCCTTATGAATTATGGAAAGGTCGGAGTCTTTCCTACAAATATTTAAAAGTGTGAGGGTGTTTGGCTAAGGTGATGGTTCATATTCCCAAAAGGATTAAAATAGGACCTAAGACTATTGATTGTATATTTATTAGTTATGCAATAAATATCAGTGCATATCGTTTTTAGTGCATAAATCTGATATTCCTGATATACATGTCAATACAATCATTGAGTCAAGAAATGCATCATTCTTTGAAAATATTTTTCCTAGTAAAAATGCATGTGATGAGAGTTCTCTTAAAAGAACTCATGATACTGCGACTAGTAATATAGATCATGAGTCTATAAATAAAGAAAGTGCAGAGGCACTTAGACGCAGTAAGAGGACAAGGACTTCCAAGTCCTATAGTCCAGATTTTCTAACATATTTATTAGAAAATGGGCCTCAAAGCTTCAATGAAGCGATTTTCACTCTTGAAGCACCTATGTGGAAAGAAGCTGTGAACAATGAAATTGAATCCATCATGCAAAATTACACCTGGGAGTTGGTAGATCTTCCTCCAGGGAGTAAACCATTGGGGTGTAAATGGATTTTCAAAAGGAAAATGAAAACTAATAGATCAATTGATAAGTAAAAGGCTAGACTTGTAGCTAAAGGTTACAAACAAAAGGAAGGTCTTGATTACTTTGATACATATTCTCCTGTCACGAGAATAATATCTATTCGTATGCTCATACCATTGCATAATCTTGAGATACACCAAATGGATCTGAAAACAGCTTTCCTAAATGGTGACTTAAATGAGAAAATTTATATGGACCAACCCGAAGGGTTCATTTCTCCGGGACAAGAGAAGAAAGTGTGTAGACTTGTTAAATCACTTTATGGTTTAAAGCAAGCACCAAAACAATGGCATGAGAAATTTGATAAGGAAATGATGTCAAATGGTTTCACAATTAATGAATGTGATAAATGTGTCTATGTTAAAGACACAAATAATAAATATGTCATTGTTTGCCTATATGTGGATGATATGCTTATTTTAGCTAGTAATAATAATATTATTACAGTTACCAAGAAAATGTTGTCCAGTAAATTTGGCATGAAGTGTAACACCCCCCTTCCCCTTGGTAGATATTGTCCGCTTTGGCCCCACCGGCCGCTGGCCCACCGGGCCGCACGGATTTGTTCCTCCCAGTTGACCCTGGGAAAACGCGTCTACCAAATTTAGGCGAGGGCTTACTTATAAAGCCCAGCAACTCCCTCTCCCTCACCGATGTGGGAACCAGGATCTCACAATCCACCCCCCTTAGGGCTGCACGTCCCCGTGCAGGGCCCCACCCTCGGCTAACCGGGGAGAGTCGGCTCTGATACCAACTTGTAACACCCCCCCTCCCCTTGGTAGATATTGTCCGCTTTGGCCCCACCGGCCGCTGGCCCACCGGGCCGCACGGATTTGTTCCTCCCAGTTGACCCTGGGAAAACGCGTCTACCAAATTTAGGCGAGGGCTTACTTATAAAGCCCAGCAACTCCCTCTCCCTCACCGATGTGGGAACCAGGATCTCACATGAAGGATTTGGGTGTTGCAGATGTTATACTGGGAATTAAATTTTCTAGAACATCTGATAGACTTATATTATCTCAATCACATTATATTGAGAAAATACTTGAGAAGTTCGACAAAGATGAAAACAGCATTCTAGAACACCGGTTGATATAAATCTTCATTTGTCTAAAAATACTGGTCAAAGTATATCACAATTGGAATACTCTCGTATCATTGGCAGTCTAATGTATGTCATGAACTGCACTAGACCGGATATAGCATACTCAGTTAGTAAATTGAGTAGATATACGAGTAATCCGGGAGTAGACCATTGGAAGACAATTATCAAGTTCTTAGATACTTAAGATATACCCTGAATTATGGATTGCACTATACAAGATATCCAGCTGTACTTGAAGGGTATAGTAATGCAAACTGGATATCTGATATGAAGGATACAAAATCCACAAGTGGTTATGTTTTTACACTTGGTGATGCAGCTGTATCTTGGAAATCCTCTAAGCAAACGTATATTGTCAAATCCACAATGGAATCTAAATTTATTGTTTTAGATAAAGCAGGAGAGGAAGCTGAGTGGCTTCGCCAATTTCTAGAGGATATTTCAATATGACCTAAACTTATACCAGCAATTTGTATACATTGTGATAGCCAATCTGTAATTGGTAGGGCACATAGTGACATGTATAATGGTAAGTCTAGACATATACGTCGTAGACATAATACCGTTAGGCAATTGCTCTCAAATGAGATTATTTCTATTGATTATATAAAATCAAAGGATAATCTAGCGGATCCACTTTCTAAAGGTTTGACGAGAGAGCAAGTAAATTACACATCGAGGGGAATGAGATTAAAGCCTATGACACAAGAGGTACCTTAATGGCAACTCCAACCTAGTTGACTGGAGATCCCAAGATCTAGGTTCAAATGGACAACCGAATTATGCGTGATTCAAAAGAAGCACTAAGGAGATAATCTCTCCTACCTATTCCTATGATAACTTAGTGCTGCCTACAGAGTTTATTAGGATAAGCTATGCTTTTAATGACTCTTATACCTTGGGAAATTCTAGTGGTGTATTGCAGGATATTCCTAATAGGAGTGACCGATATGGGTGTGAAGGGGCCGCTTCTGTGAGAATTTGTAAATACTGAATTCTCTAAAGCACTCATGAAAATCATGAGTTGTTCAAGGCCAAAATGAACACAACCATGAGAACCAATTGTGTTAGGAAAGAGACTGTGTGAAGTCCATTCGATCTGATTTATCAAACAGCTGAATAGTTCAAGACATCACGTTCACTATTTAGCCGGTAAGCCCGATGGGCTTTCACTAGGGAAGGTTTAAGGCCAAAAACTACCTATCTCGATGCACGATCTTTCCAAAGATGTACTCTCTATAGTGTGTCAGCATTATTATTTGCATACTAACAGCCAATTTTCCATTCATGTGGGGGATTGTTGGACCAAATCAGATTTTTCTGAATTTTTGGTCGACTTTGAGCCTAAATTAAAGTGGGACCCGTTTTTTGTTTCGAATAAATTTTCGTGGGTCCATATTCTACTCCGTGAGGAGAATAATGTAGTATATTCACTTGCTCAAATCGAGTAAGAAATGAATGAGAAAATAGGCTCCAAAGTGACCCTCTTGAAATGTGAAAATAAAGAATGTGCAATGTGGGATTTGACACTAATCCCATATTGGTTGAGGAAGAAGTTCTACATGGGCATATATAGGCCAAGTTTGCTCTAAGGGATTGGGCACCAAGGGGTACCACAGTTTTATGAGCGGAGCGAGCACCTACATGCCATCAGTTCTACCACACACGCGCGGGTGCGTCGCCCGGCCAGGCAGGGCTCGGGTACGGGTGTGGGTGTGGGTGTGGTTTAGACCAAGCCCTATATTTTTGGAGAAAAATCATTTAATTAATTGGACGAGAATTTCTGACCTGAAATTTAATTTTTGGTACTCGTTGGATCGCACTGGTTCGGATTTTGCTTGCCTCCAGTCCGAAATTCTGAGTTGTGACTGTTCAGTAGAAGAATAGTTACAAATGGTGTCTTCTGGCTTACATTAGTCTTATGGGTTGTGTCTTTTAGTATGGTGGCTGTCCGGAAAGTCACCAAGAGGTCTATAAATACCTAGGCATTCATTACCATTAATTCATTCATTAATCAGTCCATTAACAGAGTTAAGACCATTGCATATCGACATTTAGACAGTCTGCATTTGGAGAGTACACAACACAAGTTTGGTTCGCTGGACGAGTAGATTGGAGTGCTACCTCTGCTCGTGTAAAGATCATTGTATCCTGGGAGGCAGACGCTCGATATTCCATAAGCACCGTGTGTTCAATAACAATTCCTATTCTGCAATCGGGTTAGTATTTATATTAGTTATACAAACAGTTACGTGTAACTCTTTCATGTAACTGTTTACTGTTACTGTTTCGTTAAGACTGTTGTAACTCTTTCTTGTATCTCTTTCGTGTAAATCTTTCGTTTATGTGTAACTCTTTACTGTTACTGTTTTGTTAGAGTAACTCGTTTCTGTGTAACTCTTTACATGGTTCAAATCAAAAAGTTTAATAAGTGATTTTACAATATTTGAAATACCACACAACCAACACTTACAGCCAACAAAGTGCATCACTTGGGCCCCCAATGACCAATATCGGGTAAAGAACGTCATAGACCGATAGTGTACATCAGGCAGAGGAATGGACATGTATACGGTCTGTGCTGAGTGTTGAAGTATGTATACTTTGGGTAGTGAGGAGAACTTTCTAGTGGTGGTTAGCTCATCGTGCATGAACTAAAATGTAAATAAAGAGTCTGAGAAGAGTAGTGAATGAAGGTAAAAAGTGCAGAAGATTCTAGCTGACTATGTTGACGATGATAGGCCACCATCGTATCTCCTCCCAAGTAACCTCGGGATCTCTCTTTGGTTCTCCTCATATTTGGTCATTCTTTAATCAAGCTGAGTCATCCTTGCCTTGAGACCTAATAAAATCTGCTTGTCAGTCAAATCATTTATTAGAATATAGGGTTGTTGCTATAGCTCCTTAGGCAGTTGAAAATCTGCATCTTCTGGAAACGGGTCTACTTCTGGTTCTAGCGGCACTTCTTACTGCACCTCTGCCTGAATTCCATGACTCTTTTTCAACGAAAGTTTATCCAGGGGTGCCAAATGTTCCACAATAGACCATAATAGATCTGATATCACTCTATTTTGCCTACATAATTCAAATACTAAAATAACAAAACGAAGTGAGGGCTTTTTATTTTGCACGGTCAGTATCATTTGATCTATAATTAGAGTCGGCAGGTCAATAGTATGTCCCATTCCAAGAGAATACAGAAAATATGCTTTCTCAGAGAAGACTTGATTTTTCTGGGATTGGGGCAGCAAATTGTTCATAGTAATCAAATTCAAAATCCAATATTTATCAATCAAATCTCTCTGCTTAATGTATTTGTTTGGCTTACCTCAGACATAATCCGAATTCCCAGTCAACTCAATCCCAACAGTAGACATACTAGACAATGTGGTAAGGGGATATTGGGGATGAGGGTGTCTCGACATAGGGTTCAAATAATTAATAATAGTAGACACCATAACTTAAAATTTAATCCCCCTAACATTAGATCGTCTCGACTGGATTAAGTATGGGCAGAGTAATGATTATCCTGAGACGTTATCCTATTACAGTCCCATGCTTTCAAGATATGTGCGATAGAAAATTAATCGGTTCACTAATGTTCTCAATTTAGAAGATTTCGATTAAAATTAATGATGATCAAAGTTGTATAATCTTAGGATGTGTATGAATGTATATAATTATAGGTTGAATTAATGTATTAATTTAGAATTATGGTTGATTAGATAGTTAAATGTGAAGATTTTTTAATTTAAACTGATTATTTGTTACTGCAGGTAGGAAACTAAAGCTGAAAATCTGGAGAAGATCAAGGGTCAGCAGCTAGGAAGCCTGAGCAAATTCCAGAGGATCAGCATCGTCCGAACGGTGCTGATAGCGTCCGGACGGTACTAGCCAATATAAAACCCCCAATTCGTGAAACTGAATAGTCCAACAGTTCCCTCGTAGCATAAATTTGAAAAACCAACAGATTTCTCCACCTTCTCTCTTCAGATTCGCTTCACCCATAAACTTTCCTTAATTCTACTCCGATTAAATACTTACCCATCATCTTTTATAGGTTTTTACAGAACAAAAATCCTTGAAACCTTATATTAAGCAAGAAATTCAAGAATTCATGGATCCAAGAGCAAGAACAAGAACCTCATCAAACCGAGCAAGGCGAGGAGCCTCTCCACCGCCTGAAGTAGTCCCACAACAAAAGGAACAACCCCAGGGTCAGAATCTATTCGACACTGCTATGTTTGACAGCATTGATCAGCAAATTTGGTATGATACTCACTTTTATTTTAAGCCTATTATTGTTAAGAGACCTGTGATATATGAGAATTTTGAACAAATTGGGGTTAGGAAAAATCTAACAGCACGGGGTTGGCTTAATTTTGTGAAATTGGTAGGTCCTGCCTATGAATGTTTAGTCCAAGAATTCTACAGTAATGCAAAGGAAACAAGGTCAAGGCAATTTCGTGCATATGTTAGGGGAATTGTGTTTCAAGTTAGACCGGCTACCATTGCTAATTTTCTAAACCCGATACCAAGGCATCAACATCCTCAATATCCCTATACCACATTGCCTGACATGACTACCATTGGGAGTGAGTTGACTGGGAATCTGGAGTATGTATGGGGTAGGTCGAACAAGTATATTAAGCAAAGAGACTTAACGGATAAATACAGAATCTTGAATTTGATCACTGTGAACAACTTGTTGCCCCAGTCTCAGAAAAATCAAATCTACATTGAGAGAGAGCTTAATTTCTGTATGCTTTTGTAATAGGAGATACTATTGACTTGTCAACATTGATAATGGACCAAATGGTGTTAACTGTTAAGACTAAGAAGCCCTCACTACCATTTGTTATTTTAGTATCTGAGTTATGCAGGATGAAAAGAGTAATTGCAGATCTAATATGACCGATAGTGGAGCATTTGACACTATTGGATAAAACCTCGCTGAAAAAGAGCCATGGAGGGCAGGCAGAAGAGCAACAGGAAGCACCACTAGAACCGCAAGCAGATCCATTCCTAGAAGGTGCAAATTTTCAGCCACTAGAGGAGCCCCAACAACCAAAAAAGCAGCCTTATAGTCCTGTTGATGATCGGACTGACCGCCAGATTTTGTTGGGATTAGAGACTCGCATCACCCAGTTAGATCAAAGGATGGCTACCTATGAAGAGAACCAGAATGAAATCCTGAGGCTACTTCTAGGGCAATATAGTGGTGGGGTCCTCAGCCTAGTGACCAGAGTTTCAAAAATGTCTATGTTCTTTCTACTTTTATCGAACTTTTTATTATGCACTTTATTTCAGTTTAATGTTTTGAACAGTTGTTTTGGTTAGGTTTAATTAATTTGGTTGGTTTATGATTTTGCTTAAGTTTTGTTGTGTTAGGATACTTATTTCATATGACTCACGATAAGAATTATGTTATCATTCTAATGCTTTGCAGGTATAACCCTAACCAGATTAAGCGGAATTTTCATACATTGTTTGTACACTTTCTTTATATTTTCGCAGAAACTCCTCATCTTGGGTACGAAATAATTTCTTATTTTGAAAACCTTTTTGAAATAGTTTGATCATTTATAAAACTTACATATATAGTGGAGATGTAAAATCAGTATTCAGATTTTGATCCAATCTTCCTTGGAGAGATTTTTCACATTTACTTAGAGTAAGATTTTCAGTTCAACGGTAATGCTTCGTTGAATAATCTCATTATCCTTGTTTTGGTTGGCACTCATTGAATAACATGGTTAGCATTTTCCCTTAAAATGTAACTAGAAATCATGTAAGTATATGAATTCTGGAAAATTATCTTAGGTCCTTTGTGATTTTATTGAGCCTTAGCCATTTCTTTTGCAAAATTATGTCCCTAGTAAGCCGTGATTGAGTCTAAGTGAAAATTTATTTTCTTAAACCCATCAGTTAAGCAAGCCACAGAAAAAAAAATTATCCAACATTTGCTATCTAATTTTCTTGCACCCTCTCCTAAAAAAAGGCATTATACAAAAGAGGGAGAAAAATGGTGACTACGGTTCAAGAAAAAAAATATGTGAAAGAAACAAAAGAAAATAGAAAGGGAAAAAGAAAGGAAGCAAAGAAAGAAAATAGCCAAGAAATTGCAAATATGGGATTGAAAGGAGAAAGGAGAAATGAGAAATATGATGTGTAAAAATTTTGGAAATATAAGAGAGATGTGCGTTGCACAAATCGAAAATGGTAGCTTTTTGAATACCTTAGACATCGTTTCTTTAAACCTAATACCCTTTAGTCACGTTATAACCCTAATAAAGTCTTTTTTAATTTCAGAAAGCATGCACATGTATCATTTTCACCTATTTATTAACAGGAGAATGTTGATAATGTTGATTGATATAGTGTTAATATCATTTCATGAGATTATGCCAAATTCCAGTTTTGTTCAAATAACTTTCTTTTGGGATATTACATGTGCTATTATCTTGCTTTGATAACAATATTCTTATCATATGTAATTTTTGAGTGATAGCCACTAAAACTTGAGTGTATTCTTTGCTGAGTGATTTCTAGGAAATGATTGACATCGAGGCTAATTCTTGTACAACAGAATGAAGGATTGTGATATTTCTTAAGTGTTTTCGAAATAAAGAAATCCCTACATATCCTGGTAAAAGAATAGAATGGTGATTTAATCTTATCTGTGAAAAGTATGAATTATGAAATCCTAACCTTTGAAGTTTGTAGATATCTTCACTAGAAACATTCACAAGACAAAACTCGTCCACTAGGGATTACCTAGGGGTTTAACGGCTTGTTGCATGAGCTAAATGCAATCGTGATATCTACGAAAGTGATTTTGTTTTATTTGTTTTATTACTAGGGACTAGTAATGTTTGGTTGGGGGTGTGATTAACCCTAAATAATGCGGTAATGAATTAGAATTTAGGGTTAAGGGTGTGCGTAAATTAGGTTAAAGCAATTGATTTGTGTCGTATTAGGGTTAATGTCTGATTCGTTTATTTTGTAGGGTTTCGGGGATAATTAAGGAAATTCAAAAGGCTAAAAGTGCAAAGGCTGGAAAAGACAACGGAGGCAAGTGAAATTAAGAAGTCAACGAAGGTGGCTGCCAAGCATGGAAAATCAGAGGTCTAGCACCGTCAGGACAGTGGTGGTGGCATCCGAACGGTGGCTAAACCGCCTTTCTCCTCCTTTTCTTCCTATTGGTCCATTTAAGCAACAAGAGCACCCTATTGGCCAGCTTGGGTGTCTACCGCCTTTACCCCCTCCTTCCGGTGCCTATAAATAGCCTGCTTCAGCCAGTTTCAAGGGAGTTCAATCCAGTTCAAAAAGGAAGAGAAAGGAGGGAAGGAAATAGAGAAAGAGAGAATTAAGGGAATGT